>CM040126.1:327808725-328555314 GCA_022559845.1 Amorphophallus konjac
ACAGGTATCATATGTATCCTATTCCTCACAGATGCATGAACGGAAAACATGAGATAGACTGTCTCAGATTCCGTTCATGACTGAGGGATGGATAAAAGCGACAGACGATGCGATCGACAGAAGCAAACGATGGGGTGAAGGATTTGGGAGTGGTTCTGGAGCTCAGTAACCCATGGAATCGGGTGAGGAGCTCCATGGCCTTTTCCAGCAGAAAGAAAAAGAAGACGCACGAATGGCATTCACATAAGAGGCATTGACAGAATAAGAAATGTAAACGTTCAATACTGGAATCGAGAGAAAAGATATCATTCATTCAGATACATCTCTGATTACACCATATGGCCATGCCAGCTTATGAGAAATGGGGAAATAATAGCGTGCTTCTAGCGAAATAAAACATAGACGCAGAGGGTATACATCGGAGGAAAACAGCAGGGAAATGAAGGATGGGGGAGGGCGGAGCATTGACTCCTCTCCCTCCCCTTACAACACACCTTCTCCTTCCTTCAACTTCAGCAGCAGCCTCTCTTCTTTCTTTTTCTGTTCTCTCTTCCCCGTCCTCTTCTTCTTCTCTTGCTCTCCTTATCTGGCTATCTATATATATCTCTCTCTGCTTCTCTGATATCTCTATATCTATCTCTATTTCTACGATCTCTCCTTTTTATTTCGTAAGTGGAGGAAATGGGGCTTTTATAGGCACAACACCCCCCCTCCTCGGATTGGCGTGGTCTCGGAGCGTCTTTCACACCTTCCCGGCGCGTATTAGTTCGGATGGGGAGCTTCCCGGCGCCGTGAACTTAGGCCAATTTAGGGCTCTTTGTTAGTTTGGGCTTCATGTCGTTAATGGCATAGATTGTCATAGTTACTACATCTGCCTTGGCATTCATTTGATCCTTTGTATCCATAGTGGGGAATGAGCAGCGTAGCTCTCATTCTATAGTCATCAGAATATCCCGAAGCTATTCTTCATCAGTCACGTGACTGTATGTGGGTTGACATGGTTCTAATCAACACCACCGTCTGGACGACGGTAGTGCCGGACATCAGCTTGGCCGTAGAAGGCTTCAGCCGGGTGAGGTATTGATAGTGACGGCTCTTCTTCAATTCTGACTTTGCAGAAATCCCTAGGATCTTCATCTCTGATTTGATCTTTTCTTCGGTCCCATCTTTGTTCTTGATTATATTTCAGGCGTCAACAGGAGCATGCTTCACAAACATGGTCGACCCTTGTATAGGCCAGTTTTGGCAAACCCTAAACCATTCCAGGTTTAGACAGTTCATGCACAGTACCATAGCTGACATGTCCTAAACGTCTGTGCCATAGCCACGCATCACTGGACTGTCTGGCAGACAAACACAGATTTTCTGAACATTGGGTGTCAAGGTCTACCATGTAGACATTATTTACTCTATGACCCATAAACATCGATCACAGCGTCAGAGTTCTTCTCAAAAATTTTACATTCATTAGCATTAAATAGAACCTTATGGCCTTTGTCGCACAATTGGATTATGCTGAGCAGATTATGCTCAAGGCCTTCAGCAAGCATAACGTTTTCAATGAAATTAGATGAGTTCTTACCTATTGTACCTGTGCCAATGACTCTTCCTTTGTCTTTACCTTCAAACCTCACCTGACCACCTTCCTTCTTGATCAGATGGATGAAATTCTTTCTTTCTCCTGTCATGTGCCATAAGTAGCCGCTGTCCAAATACCATCGGTTGTGATGGGATGCTAGGCAAACCTGCACAGAGGACATTAAGCAGAATTTTTTGGACTCCAAACAAATTTGGGTCCATTGCCATAATTCAAAGCATGCAACAAGTTCTTTGGAATCAAGATTTGCTTAAAGACTCTCATCCTTTGACCGGACCAACATTGATTGCTGGTGTGTCCATGTCTATTGTAGGTGTGACAAGCGGATTTTATGAATTTCTTGGAATAAGAATTGAAATGAGGTCTAGATCTTGGGTCTCCAAATTTTTTGGATTGGGTATGGGAGATGCCCACGTTTGGCTGCATGTGCACCTTTCTTTTATTGTTGAGCCGATTTTTCTTTTCAAAGTGTCCAGATGAACTGTGTTGACCTAGTTGAGTAGTTGATTTCTTATGATGATTTTGAAGATTTATTTTCTATTTTTTGATGTTCTGACTTTGGTTTTGAGAAGTCTGAGTTTTAGGAGTTTTGAGTTGAGGAACACTTTGGCTTGATTGCTCTTCCATGATTAAATTCCCCTTCCCTTTTTTATGACAGAATGTGACAGTTTTTTGTTCAAAGGCTCTCTTCTCCATGGGATTAAATCCCAACCTTCTTTTCTAAAATTCACCCGGGTACCTAGGATGGCGTCTTGGTTGGACTTTCACTAGGTTAATTTCTCTAGATCAGATTGTTTATCCTTCAGCTCTTCTTCAATTTTCTTAAGATTTTTTTGTAACTCATCATTGACGACTTTTATTGCTTCATACGTTTCTAGATCAAGTTGCTTCCCTTTCCCATATTCTTCACATTTTAAACAAGAATGATTCAGCTATGTTTGGAGGACATTATTTTCCTCCTTTGATCTTTCCAGTTCTGAGTGATTGGTTTCAATGGCTTCAAACTTGTTTCTTTAGTTTTTCATTTTCATATTTTAGTGTTTCTAATTCCTTGTTAACAAGATTATCATGAGCAAGCGCATTGATCTTCTTCTTTAGATACTTGTTCTCCTTTTTGAAAACTTCATATCTTTCAAATAAATCAGTATATGCCTCTTCCCAATCTTCAACAGAGAAATGATCAAATATGGTAGTTACCTAATCTTCTTCTTCCTCATTTCCGTCTGCCATCAGGCCTAAGTCATCCTCATCTTCTGATGCGGAGGAGCTTTCACTTTCTTTCTCGTCGTCGCTCCAAGTACAAACCATTGCCTTGGGCTTCTTTCCCTAGGCTTTGGCCATCTTTTTTAGCATCTCTAGGCATTCTACTTGCATATGCCCTGGTTTCCTGCATTGGTAACAAATGACCTTGTCAGAATTTTTGGTTTGGACAGATTTAAAGTTGGAGATCTTCGTTACCTGACCTGTTCTCCTTTTCTTTTGGAATTTACCTCTATTTCTTAAGAACTTCTTAAATTATCTAGTGAGCAGGGCATGATCAGCTAAGCTTATTTCCGGGATGTCATCATCATCAACCTCATCAGAGCTATCTGTGTTCTCAGAAACTTTGAGAGCCACAGTCTTCTTTGGCTTGACGTCTACTTCACTTTTCTTTAGGTTGAGCTCATATGTCATGAGCGAGCCTATCAGTCTGTCAACTGTCAATACAGATAAGTCCTTTGAGTTCTCTATCAAAGTGGCTTTAGTATGCCATGTAGGGGTAAGAGATCTAAGGATCTTCCAAACAAGGTCACTCTGAGTGTATTCTTTTCTCAGAAGTTTTAAGCTGTTTATTAGTTGAGTGAATCTTGCATACCTTTTAGAGATAGATTCGTCTGGTTTCATTCTAAAAATTTTGTAATCAGAAGTTAACATGTTAGTCTTTGTGGCCCTTACCTCTGATGTCCCCTCATAGATTAACTCAAGCCTATCCCACATTTCTTTTGAAGATTTGCAAGTGGATACTCTTGAGTATTTTGTGTGGTGGATGGCGCACTGCATGATGTTCATGGTGCTCCAATTTGTTGTGGATTTTTTAACCCGGTCTAGTGTCCAGGTGCCATCTACTTCTGGAAAAACAAAAGGTCCTTTACTCACCATACGCTACAACAAATGATCCTAGGCACGTAGAAAAACTTCCATTCGATTCTTCCAATATAGATAATTTGTACCATCAAAGAATGGCAGTTTATTGATGGCCTGGCCCTCAGCTATGTAGATGCGAGGGAAATTCTCATCAGATCTCCCTGGGTCGTTGGACCACATTTCTAGGGAACCCTCTCTGATACCAACTGTTGGGTGGTGTGAGAGGATCTAGAGGGGGGTGAATAGATCCGGCACCTAATTTTTTGATGCAAAATAAAACTAGCAAGAAACAGTAAGCCAGTGTAATCAAGATTCTGGCACGGTTCTATTCTGGTGCAGAAAGTCACAAGAAACACAATGCTGCGAAAAAACCCAATCAAGACAAACACACCTGTGAAGGAGCCAGAAGAGATGGAGTGCACTCAACCCACAACACTAGAGATTTTTAAGGTGGTTCGGCTGCTACCTAGCACACCTACGTCCACCCCTCACCAACCCGGTGAGGCTTCATGCTGACACACAGCTTGACTGCTGATCCACAGCTTCGAGGGGACCAATCCCTTACAACAGCTGAGCCTCACAGCTTGCTACTGTTGATTCACAGCTTCACGACGGGGACGACGCCCCACACACAAAAGGATAGAGGTAAAAAGAGAAACTCAAAATGAAAACACAAATGCATGGAGGAACAATAACTACTGCATGATGAAAGAACTCAGCATGAACATCAATGAGAAACACTCCTCCAGAGGCATCTTGGCTGGCTGGCTAGCTGGCTACTCTCTTCTTTTCTTTCTTCTCTCGGGATTGCACTCTTTACTTTTCTCTCTTAGACTCTCATGTTCAAGCCTTCTCTAGACTCCTTAATAGCCCCAGCAGCAACTATATGTAAGAAGGGGCGATCAATTTATAGGCACAAGAGGTAGGGATATTTCCCTCCAAAGCTTTGCAATCTGATTGGCTGGAATTCTTAAAAATTCTTTGAATGAGAAGACCTGCAGCATCTACTACCTCATTGGCTTGCAGCACCAAGGACGCCCTTCTATCCTGGAAGATCTCTTGGGCAGTATTCCTGATTGGTCAGATGCAAAAAGGCAGATAGCCTTGAAAGGGACCTTTCCCCCATTTGTAAACTGTCACCACTATTGACCAAAAGGGCTGATATGGTAACCCAATGATGACAAGGACAGTGGCTTGTCCTAGGAACCTTTTCCAAGCCTCAAAAATCATGTTTCTAGAGATTTACGTCGGCTATTTTTGCTCTCTGGATCACAACTGTAGTTTGACAGAGGTTTCCTGAATAGGCTTCAGGTGCGTCGACGCAACCGGGCCATGGCATTGACGCAATCTTCATGAGTGCTTTTGTTGCTGATGGTGCCAGACCTTCATTGCGTTGAGGCAGCTTCACGGGTTCTTCAATTGCTGGAGAGCTGGCGTTGATGGCCTTGACGCAGAGGGGGCATTGCGTTGGCGCAGACTTCAGGATTTTGTCGTTTGTCACAGCTATAACCTATTTGTCACTGCTAACACCTATTTGTCTGCTTTGCATATCCATTTGTCACCCTTAGGCCAGTGAGCCGTCGCCTTTGAAGATTTCCACTTGTCTTGGCCATCGCCTTTAGCCATTTGTCACCGCTAGCTTCTATTTGTCACCCCAAAGAAGCTATTTGTTACTCGTGTTGCTCATTTGTCATCTGTATTGACCATTCTTCACCCTTGTTCATTTTGACTGGCGAAAGGCTTGTACTTGACTCTATTTGATCTTGGCTGACTTTTGACCTTGATTGAAGCTTGACTGGAACACTGTAGCTGGCAAGAGTTGACTTTGACTGGTGAATCATGACATGAGTCAATTTGAACTTTGCTAGAGACTCTTTGACTAGTGTTGACTTTGACTGAGATTGCTTTGACTGCGGTCAACTCCATTTGCAAATAGAGTCATGTTGGATATTGTGTTTTGATGATGACAATAGTGTGTTTTCATGATGACAATATTGTGTTTTGATGATTGTTGGATAGTGTGTTTTGATGATTGTTGGATATTGTGTTTTGATGTTGACAAACACTATGACTCATATGTTTGATGTCATATGTGTTTATTTCATTCAGTACTTGTTACATGCATTAACTGTGAGCAAGGCATAGTCAGTACATTGCTTAAGTCTGTACAGTGGTGCATGTCCGAACATACATGGTTCAATGTGTAGACTTCCCTATATGCATCTGTGCATTCATTTGTCTGGCTGCATAACACTAAGTCTATACATCCGCATGCTAGCAAGTCTTCAAAGTCCATACATTGCATCCGCATGCTAGCAAGTCTTCAAAGTCCATACATTGCATCAGTGCATTAACAAGTCTATACATAGTCCATGCAACGTCTCATGTTATCTGTACAACATGCATCAGTGCATTAACAAGTCTATACATAGTCCATGCAACGTCTCATGTTATCTGTACAGCATGCATCAGTGCATTAACATATCTGTACAGCATGCATGCATTGTCTCATGTGAAGTCTGTACAGCACTCGCCATCATGCTACTGCTAAGTCCATACATTGGCCAAGTCTGTACAGAGTCTTTTGCATCGTCTTATGCAGCGTCTCTAAGGCAAAGTCTATACATCGCATGCATTGCACACTGCAAGTCTGTACAGCCCAAGTCTGTACACCCACCATCTCTTTCAGCGTCTCACACTTGCAAGTCTATACATTGCCTTTGGGCATCAAAGTCTATACATTGGCAACTGAACTGTGCAAGTCTATACATTGCCTTTGGGCACAAAGTCTATACACTGCTTCTAGCATGCACGGGTTCAAGTCTATACATTGCTTATCTTTACCTACGTTCAGACACCAAGTCTATACATTGCTCACAGCACACACTAAGTCTGCACATCGTCCCCTTGCTTCAAGTCTGTACATTGGCCAAGTCTACACATCGCCGTGTTCACTTGTTTCAAGTCTGCACATTGGTTCAAGCTTTCCAAGTCTGTACATTGGCCTTCAAGCTTTCCAAGTCTGTACATTGGCCAAGTGTCTTGTGCTTTGAAGCTTTATCAAGTCTATACATTCATTTATCAAAGTCTACACATTGCATCATGTTTCAAAGTCTGTACATCGATGTGCATTCCTTGATTTCAAAGTCTGTATATTCTGGTTGCTTCATAGCAAGTCTGCACATCCCGCTTGCACTAAGTCTGTACATGGTCCTGGCGCTCGTAAGTCTGTACATTGAGTTGGCGCTCGCAAAGTCTGTACACCGGCTTGGCGCTCACAGAGTCTTGCTACGTCTATGTGCTAGTCCATGCATTGTCAAGTCTATACAGCGTCTCTTAGCGTCTTGTGCATTCAACATAGAAAGTCTGTACATTCGTTGACAGACTCATGCATAAACAGTAAGACAAAGTCTGTACATTCGGTGACAGCTTGTCTAAGCATCTCATGCATTCAATGTGCATACTTTCATTCTGTTTGTGCATCTCCTTTAGAAGTCTGTACAATCCTTTGAGCATTCAAGTCTTTACACTCTTGTGTCTGCATTGCATACACTTCAAGTATACACACTGGTTGCCTGCATCTCATGCAGTTAAAGTATGTACACTCGTGAATGTAATGTCTGTACATTCATTCTCGCTGTATATACTTTCTCATATGTGCACACTTCAACTGATGCATCAAGTCTGTACAAGCTCAGCTCATTCATCAAAGTGACTCGATGTATATACTTTCTCATATGTGCTCACTTCAATTGATCAAACAAGTCTGTACACTCCTTATTTCTAAGTCTATACATTCTATCCTTCACTCTAAGTCTGTACACGGTGGTCTTCAGTTACCCAGCAAGCCTGTACATCCTTCTGATTATTCTCTTATGACTGTGTGATAGGTACTATTCATGAAGCCTATGGAGGGCATGTGATCTGAGGTTGGCACCTGGCACGTGATCCGAGGACAACGCCCTAATTGCTGCTGCTATAAATACGAAGCCTCCTCCATCTGGAGAAGACTGATCAAGAAGTGGATGAAAGATAGAGAAAGAGAGTGATCGAGATAGAAGGAAAGAGCTGCAGTAGTAGGAAAAGAAGAAGAGACAGAGAGAGAGCCTGCGAAAGAGAAGAAAAAGAAGAGTGAGAAGAAGAGAGAGCTAGAGTAATAGAAGCTTCAACTGAAGATCAGTTTCTGCTGGACCGTGGATCAAATCCAGGCCAGCTAGCTCCTACGAGAGCCACATTTTGATTTTATATTTCAAGCTTTTAGTTGCTGTATTTTCTTTTATTGTTTTTCTTTTCAAACTGAACATTGTTCTTCCGATTCTCTGGTTGGAGATCGGGTTCCTCCTGTGGACTCAGGAGAAGGGAGACTGTGTCTCCGGTCTGCAAGTGATTGAGTGTCGCTTGTGAGTTCCCTCTGGTTTCAGAGGAAGGGAGTCCTTGACTCCAGTTGTAGGTAGTGGTTGCTACCTGTGTGTTCCCTCCTGGTCTAGAGGAAGAGAGACCTAGTCTCTGGTTCCAAGTGGCTGGGAGTCACTTGGGGTGTCCCTCCGGTCTAGAGGAAGAGGGGAGGCTGTTCCCCCGGTCAAGCTGTGTGGCAGCAACTTGTTTACAGACTGAGTCTGCTTTCTAGCTGATTGCTAGTAGAAGCCTCACTCCGGTTGGGAGTGAGGGGTGGACGTAGGTCTGTGGACCGAACCACCTAAAAAATCCCTTGTGTAGTGGTTTATTTGATTGCTTGCTTCCGCTAGATGCATGCTAGGACCGTGATCTGATTAATTATTCATGTCCTAGAGTTTAATTGGGTTTGCATCTTTTATGTTTGAGCAATTGTCCACAGATCTTGTGCTTATCATTTCATACAAATTTTAAATTGGTCAAAACTCTTCAGAAGATCCATTCACCCCCCCTCTGGATCTGTGTTTATCTATCGCACCTAACTATCAAGTCAATCTTCTTCCTCTTCTTTGTGCTTCACTGCTAAGAGCTATTTGTCAGCTCTAAAATCTATTTTGCACCCTTACCTTGGCATTTGTCTCCTATGATAGTCTTTTATCTCCCTTAGAAGCCATTTGTCTTCTTAGCTCGTCTATTGTCAACCTTGAAAATCATTTGTTATCGTCGTGACCCATTTGTCACCCCTACGAGCTTATTTGTTACCTTTATCACCCATTTGTCACCATTGCATACCTATTTGTCAACACTATCCACTTTGAGCCGTCGCCCTATGCTTCATCGAGTATGCTTGAGAACCGTCACCTTTTCCCTTCATGGTGACCTATTTGTCACCCTTAACTGACTATTCTTCACCCGTAGAGGCCATTTGTCGGCGCTGTGGGTTATTTATCACCTCTAATCTCATCAGCTGGCGGGTGGCTTGTGGTTGACTGGAGTCGACTCGAGAAGTGTTTGGAATCGACTCAGAACATCCTTTTTAGCAGAAATCGCATGGCCTTCTTCTTGTACCACCTTCATACGTATCAAAGGAAGCTTCATGTGTTTTTAATTTGATAGTTTATTGACTTATAGTAAGACATCATCAAAACACAATTTACGCAACAGGATTGACACATATGACCGCTCGGGAGGCTACCCGAGAGAGTTCCCATTGGACAGGCATCTGTTCCAGTTCATGGGGAGCTTTGTCCCTGCTGGTATGGAAGACATAGACCCTTCTATTGCTGGAGAAAACCGCCAGCTGGAGCGGGCTATTTTGCTGGGCAAGGATAGCTTGCATGGGGTCGTGTTCTACAGCTTCCCGAGCTTCTCTGCAGACTTCGGGAGATAGCGATAGTTTCCCAGTGTACATTGTCTGGGTTTCTTCAGCAGGATGGACTAGTTCGAGGTTCGCGTTGGAGCACTGGGACCGACTTCTTGGGACCTGCACGGCCATCACCGGGTTGAGACTGAGGGGGTGATGGGGCTGGTGCTAGAGCCATCAGGGCTATAGTTTACTAGAGAGGGATATGACGACCATAGCCTTCTGGATGTGATCCTTTGGCAGACAATCATGAGTTGGTACGGCCGCTGGGTAGTGATCTCCTCACATCGATACCACCAGAGTGCGGTCGAGTGACTGATGGGCATAGTGCACCATTACAGGGTGCTTCTGGACCGCGCAGGGATCTGGTATGTAGTGACAGCGGCGCTATATGGGTACCCCTGCTACACGGGGCTGGTTCAGCCACTGGCAGAACGCTTCAACCATCGGTGGAATACAATGGCGACAACAGAGGGGGATACCTCACTAGACTTATTGTAAAGCCTAGAATTTTATAAATTATTTTTGGTACATTTAATTATTTTCTGAGAATTTTAAAGACCCAAAATGGATTAATAAATGGATATTAGATTAAATAAATCATTATAAGACCCAATTTATGATAAGTAATTAATCTAGCTTTGATAATTGAAACCCAATAGGTTAGAGGACCAAGCTCATTAAGTTTGGCCCATATTCTAGAAGGTTATTTAGCCTATTTACGTATTTTATGGATAATAATATGAATAATTAATAAAAGAGTTTGAATTATGTTGAATTCTGTCCACGTTGGATGTAGCGGTCTATCGTGCGACCGCCACAGCCATGTAACGCACCAATCTTCATGCGTTACACCCTGTCAGTTTCGTGAATGGAAGAACGAGTAGAAAGATTGGATCTTTGGGATCCTATCTACAAGAGACCTAATTGGGAGAACTTGTAAGGTTACTAGGGACTCTTAGGGATCAGGTTCGGGCAAATTAAGAACTCTAGAATCGATCTAATCTTCAAACCCTAGCCAAAACCCTATAAATAGGACCTAGTTCTGAACTGAGCGACCCTTACTTTTGCTCGTGAAGAAACAAGGTAAGGAGTCATAATTTCGGGTAAGCTCTTTAGAAGATTTTGTTTAGTATACTTTAGACTAATAGTTCTCCAAAATTTCGTGCTAGGAGATCAACCAACCAAGGAGATAGAAGCTTCCAAAGTCGCTAATTCAGTCATAGCAGCCAAGAGTTCAGAGCAAAAGACCCCTGAAGATCAAGAGATTAGGATGTCTAAACGAGGTAATTAGAGTTTAGTCCTTTAGAACTTTTTGTTCACCTTAGTTTCAACTTCTTACCCTCAAAATTTCACATTCTTAGGTCAAGAGATTGGAGAGATAGAGCGACGTGAAGTTACTGAAAAACCTCAGGAATGGAAGAACTAGGGCGTGTCTTGCAGTCCCAAATTGGAAGATTAAAGCTCATTTAAGAGGTAGGTCATCTCATGATTGGCAAAAATATCTTGTTAGGGATAAAAGCCCTCTGGTTTGGATTGATTTCATGCATGATAGATCATAAATTTCATGTTTTAATAGTTCTATGCATTCATGCATCTCTTTAGCCCTAAATGGAAAATAAAAGATATTATCTTGTCTATTCACTAAAAACCCATGCATGTAGTTGGCCTATACTTCATTTATCATGTCTAGAATAGTTGTAGTATTTTGATTTCCAGGCATGTTATGGTTTCATAAACCTTTACTTTATTTTACTGCCAGCAGATGATCTGACGCATCAAGATAAGACCGTCACAATGATCTAACAGCCTTACGATAAGCCGTCACACCCTCTGTTGCATTTGAATTGTTCTGTTGTCTCTGATGCACCATAATAGGAGTGTTACACTACTATAACGACCCCTTGATAAACCGTCACAAGACTGTAACGCACCTATCCTAGACCGTCAGAGTAACTGTAGAGAGAATTGAAGAACAGTCACATTAACTTATAAATATGCCTAGTTATCTAAGTTTTTACCTGTTGATATGACTTTAAATTTATTAATGGGTTCATGATAAGTATCGCATGTTAAAAGCATCTTGAATTATTTTAAGGATATGTTAATTTCATGCCAAAGCACTATAGTTTGATTAACTCCATGATTTTAAATGATGTATTGATGGAGTTTTATCATGGTTTCATATTGTTACACATTCTCTCTTATCAATAGAGTCATTTTATTTAAGTACATGGCAAATATTTCAGTATGTTGTCCATTAGTTCACACTTTGTACTATAGGAACAATATTCTTGGACTTGAGGACCTTTCTATTGGATATTCCTTTCAATGGACTAGGAAATCTTGTTGCAAGGCCTCTGTAATTCTCTGCGAGCCTGGGATTCTCACTAGGATGCCGAGTTGGTTGTACCATTAAAGCCCATTTTGTAGATTACACTATCGATGTTTCTGGTTCTAGCAATGTAACGGATGTATACTGGACCGTCAGGAGCATATAACGGCCCAATGTACGACTGTCACATTTCACTAAGTCTATTTTGCTATTTCTTGATTCAGACTAATGTAACGGCCCACTACTGGTGCGTCACATGAGTGTAACGGCCCTAGTACTTGACCGTCACATTGTTTGAGTGCTTAACCCGAGGTTTGACCAAAGGGTTGATATTTCAAGGTTCCTAGATAAATTATTGATGTTCTAGGACTGACCATATTGATCAAGATACTTAAATTAAGTTATGGAAAGGAAGAAATATACCGTTATGCTGTCGACTTATTTCTTGAGCATAACATAGTATAAGTCATTCTTGATCTCCCATGTTCTTAATTGAAGCGTTCATTCATTGAAATATTGATTATCATGAACTTATTGAATTATACATTCTTGGCCATACTTTATTGTTACATGCGTGGAAGTAGCTTAATTTATACTTGAAGATGCGATCGAGCACTAATTGTATTCAAGGGCTCTATGCTAGTCCCCTCGGCTGATTGTCGGAAACATACTATTATAAACCATGGGATATGATGCTACTGGCGTCGCATTGCGCTGGGAGTACTTTCTCTATAAATAAGTGAAGATCCACGATACATCACGATATGCCTTTCTTGTACATGACTTGATATTCCACAGAAATTCACGAAGTACTTGCTCATAAGTAAAAGATACTAGAGTGATGATTTTGTGGCTTGCTAGTACATTCCCAATACATTCTTGTTCATGAAAGGCTAATAACATGTTCTTGTTATATTCTCGCTAGTTCATACTTGTTCATCCTATCTTACATGATCGTCTTGTTACTTTGATTTGATCGTAGGATTTATCGCATTCGCATGATTTTACCTTATTTCTTTAGAGCTAAAATGCTAATTACTTTAATAGTGCTAATCATGTTGATGCGAAGATACCTACTGGGCAAGTGTGCTCATTACCTATTTCCCTTCTTTTCAGGAAATGAAAGTGATTCGAATTCAGATTCGGGTTATACAAGTAGCGGGTCCGAGAGCGAATGAAAGTGTTGTCAAGATGAGAGTGAAGACTTAGGAAAGTCTATATTGTTTAGATTGAGTCTATGCAATTTTTCTATTTTCTTGAGTCTGATAGATTCAAAGAAGTTGAAAGTTATTGTATTTGAATATTTGATTATTATGAAGTAAAGTTGGAGTTTGATTAAAATAATGTGCAATTGCATTTATGTGTGTGATTGTCTTGCGCTCTGATCATTCTTGCTTGCAAGAGGATTACCATGGCGGATGTTCACATTTCTCGAGCGAGTCTTCCGCTGTCATAAAGGCTCGGGGTGTGACAATTAAGTTGGTATCAGAGCCTAAGTCTCAGGACTTAGGAAGAAGAGTCATGTCATAGAATACGTCCAAGATTTAAGGACCCCTACCTATGAATTAAGGAAGAAATTTTCACACCCATGTGAGAATTGGGTAGAACTTGAGATAAGATAGTCAATTAGTTTTAAGATTGATTTTCCTTCCAGTTTCACGAGAAATAACAGGTTGTTATTTTTCCCTCAGGTACCCTATTATTACCATGGCTCATCGCGTAAATTGGGATGGCATGCAACAAACGGTTACTGGCCTCACTCAGGCATTACAAACTATGGCGCAAGTTGGTGCAGGAGCAAGGGCTGGTGATTTGCATCGCAACTTTCATAGCTTAAACCCTCTGCGTTTCTATGGTTCTTCTAATCCCGACGAGGCAGATAACTGGATAGATGAAATGAATCGTATCTTTGATGTTATCCAATGCACCGATCAGGAGAAGGTGCGTCTCGCAACCTTTCAACTCAACAAAGATGCCCGTACATGGTGGAAGCCGGTTCCGGCACCTCCGGCTGATGCACCTCATACCTGGGATGGTTTTCTTACCCTATTCCGTGCCAAGTATTTTTCTGAGCACGTAAAAGAGAGAAAAGCTATGGAGTTCGCCGCTCTCCGGTAAGGAATGATGATGGTTGCCGAATATGAACTGTAATTCTCAAGGCTTGCACCTTACGCACCGCATCTTATCAGCACCGATTTATTGAAGGTAAATTGGTTCATGGATGGGTTATGGCCTGGTTTCATTCAGCAGCTCGGGACCCAAAACATCCGTACTTATGCGAAAATGGTTCAACGAGCATATTTGTGCGAAAGGACCTTAGAGAAGGTCAAAAATTTTAAAGGGAAAGGAGAAGAATCCAGCCGACGCTCAGATCGGCGCTATAAGAAAGAAAAGTTCAGTATCATGGAGCCCTACAAAAGCTGTGATAGTAAGAAAAGATCCAGGAATGGGAATGGTGGAAGTTTCCATAAGAAAAAGAAAGTCAAGGAAGAGAAGGAGGAAGTTGCTACAGCTTGCACATTTTACTAAAAATTCGGCCATTCGGCTGAGGAATGCTGGAAGTGCCTCGGCGCTTGTTTACGTTGTGGAAGCAGGGAGCATCGCATGCCAGATTTTCCCCTTATGAAAGACCAATCGTCTGGTGGAGGACGTAGGAGGCAGGCTCGCCTCAATGCCGTTTTAGAAGAAGAGGAAGCGCCCAGGGATGGTAGGCTTATGGAAGGTACTCTTCAAATTTCTTCTCGTCCTGCATTTGTGCTATTCGATATTGGTGCCTCTCATTCTTTTATCTCCACTACTTTTACAAAAACATTATCAATTGCCTCAGTTCCCTTATCTTCAGATCTCGCTATTACCACACCCTTAGGTTCTGGAATAAAGCTTACCGACTATTATCCTGATAGTGAAGTGATAGTAGAAGATCATAATCTCCCCGCAAACTTAGTATGCCTTGACATGAAAGGTTATGATGCCATTTTAGGGGTAGATTGGCTTGTAGATCATGATGCTTATATCAATTGTCGAAATAGGATTATATCCTTTCGAAAGCCTGATCTTCCAAGATTTTCCTTCCTTGGCATTAAGTACAAGAAGCATCTTACTATCATATCTTCTCTTCACGCTTACAAACTTATCTCGCAAGGATGTGAAGCTTTTCTTGCTTCTGTTATTGTTACCGAATCCAAGGAGATTATCTTAGCAGACATTCCTATTATAAGTGAGTTCCCCGATGTGTTCCCATCCGAATTACCTAGTTTACCACCCGAGAGGGAAGTAAACTTCACTATTGAACTCATTCCAGGAGCAGCACCTGTTTCTATAGCCCCTTACAGGATGTCCCCCACAGAACTCAAAAAACTAAAGAAGTAGTTGTAGGAACTACTGGATAAGGGCTTTATCAGACCTAGCACATCCCCTTGGGGTGCACCGGTTCTATTTGTCAAAAAGAAGGATGGTTCTCTCAGGCTATGCATCGATTACCGGCGACTAAATCAACTTACAATAAAAAACAAGTACCCGTTGCCGCGTATTGATGAACTCTTCTATCAGCTTTCAGGAGCTGAATATTTTTCTAAGATAGACCTCAGATCAGGTTATCATCAGCTTAGAATTAAAGAATAGGACATTTATAAATCGACTTTTCGAAGTCGTTATGGCCACTGTGAATTCGTGGTAATGCCGTTCGGATTAACTAATGCCCCAGCAGCATTTATGTAACTTATGAACAGTGTTTTCCAGCCATATCTGGACCAATTCATCGTCGTCTTCATCGATGACATCTTGATATATTCCAAGACAAAGGAAGAACATGAAGAACATCTGAAGATAGCTTTGCAAACACTTAGAGAACATAAACTTTATGCCAAGCTTAATAAGTGTGAATTCTGGCTCAAGGAAGTTTCATTCCTAAGCCACATTATTTCAAAAGAAGGTATCGCCGTGGATCCTTCTAAGGTGGAAGCCGTTAAGAATTGGAGCCGGCCAACGACCGTATCGGAATTACGAAGTTTTCTGGGTCTAGCTAATTATTATAGAAGATTCATTAAGGATTTCTCAAAGATTGTAGTTCTTTTAACTATACTCATAAGAAAAGAAAATCCCTTTGTCTGGTCAGAGGAATGTGAAAAGAGTTTCCAAAATCTTAAGAATCATCTTACTACCACTCCTATTCTAACACTACGGATGGAAGGTGGTGGATTCGAAGTATATACGGATGCATCAGGTATTGGCTTAGGGTGTGTCCTCATGCAAAATGGAAAGGTAATCTCTTATTCTTCAAGATAATTGAAACGTCACGAGGAAAATTATCCCGTGCATGATTTAGAACTAGCAGCTGTTATTTTCGCCTTAAAAAATTTGATGCCATTATCTCTATGGAGAGAACTTCACGGTCTACTCGGACCACAAAAGCTTGAAATACTTATTCTCTCAAAAGGGAATTAAATATGAGACAGAGGAGATGGTTAGAATATCTCAAAGACTTTTATTTTGCTATTCAATATCATCCTGGCAAGGCTAATGCTGTTGCGGATGCACTCAGCAGAAAATCAATGGGTATGCTATCAAGTCTCATGATTAGTATGACTAATCTTATTCCTCAATTTACTCAGTTGAACTTAGATATTGACAGGAAGGAGGATTGTTTCCTAGCTAATATTCAAGCTCAACCTACACTGATAGAAGATCTGGTCAAGCTGCAAAATGATGATCCTATATTATTGGAGATCAAGGCCAATGTTGAACAAAGGCCGGATTTTTCTATTAAGGATGGAAGATTGCTATTTAAAGATCGAGTATGTGTACCGAAATCATGAGGATACGAAGAAATTGATTCTAGAAGAAGCACATAAGTCCAGGTACACCATTCACCCAGGTAGTACAAAAATGTATCAAGATCTTAAAAGAATTTTCTGGTGGCCCAACATGAAGAGAGAAATAGTTGATTTCATGTCTCGCTATCTCACTTGTCAACAAGTAAAAGCCGAGCATTTTAGACCCGCAGGTAAACTGCATCCCTTGAATATTCTGGAATGAAAATGGGAGAGTATAGGGATGGATGTCATTATGGGGTTACCTAAGACAAGAGGTGGACACGATGGTATATGGGTAATCATAGATCGATTAACTAAATCTGCACATTTCATACCAATCAAAAGTCGGTTGTCTGTGGATATCCTGGCAGCATTATACATAAGAAAAAATTGTTAAATTACACGGTGTCCCAGTCACTATTATATCTGATAGAGATCCTCGATTCACATCCCAATTTTGGAAGGGTCTACAACAGTCACTAGGGACTAGATTGAATTTCAGCACAGCCTGTCATCCACAAACTGATGGTCAGACAGAAAGAACGAATCAAGTGGTAGAAGACATGCTCAGGACTTGTGTTATTGATTTTGGAGGTAGTTGGCATGATTACTTGCCTCTAGTAGAATTTGCATATAATAACTATTATCAGGCCAGCATACAAATGGCACCTTTTGAAGCTCTATATGTTAAAAGTTGTTGATCACCAATATGTTGCAGTGAAATAGGGGAAAGACAATTCCTAGGCCCCGATATTATCAGAGATTCTACAGAGAAGATCAAGCTTATTCAAGAGAGAATAAAGATGGCGCAAGATAGGCAGAAATCTTATGCTGATAATCGAAGACGCGACTTAGAATTTCAAGTAGGTGACCAAGTGTATCTCAAGGTTTCTCTAGGTCGTGGTATTCAAAGATTTGGCATTAAGGGCAAACTAACTCCAAGGTTCATTGGCTCGTTTGAAATTCTTGAAAGGGTTGGTGAAGTGGCCTATAAACTGGCTTTACCTCCATAATTAGCAGGAGTTCATGACGTATTTCATGTCTCTATGCTGAAGAAATATGTATATGATCCTGACCATATAATCTCTTATGACAATCTGGAGATTCAGAAGGATATGACGTACGAGCAAACGCCAATAAAGATTCTGGAACGGGAAGTGCGTCAACTAAGAAATAAAGTTATTCCTATGGTCAAGATTCAATGGAAGAAAACATGGCCATATGAAGCAACATGGGAAACTGAAGCAACCATGCGGCAAAGATTTCCAGAATTATTCAACTGTAAGTACACTCTCCATAATCCATGTATTGAATTTGGGGACCAAATTCTTCTAAGTGGGGAGGGTGTAGTGCCCAGAATTTATGTAATAATTTCTGAGTTATTTATAGAATTTTCTAGAATTTATAAGGCTAAATAGATTAATAAATGGATTATTGGATTAATAAGTCATTATAAGGCCCAATTATGTTAAATAATTAACCTAGCTATTTAAATAAAATCCAAAAGGTTAAGGACCAAGCCCATTTAGTTTGGCCCATATTCTAGAAGGTTATTTAGCCTATTTATGTATTTTATGGATAATAATATGGATAATTAACAAAAGAGTTTGAATTATGTTGAATTCTGTCCACGTTGGATGTAGCGATCTATCGTGCGACCGCAACAGCCATGTAACGCACCAGTCTTAATGCGTTACACCCTGTCAGTTCCGTGAATGGAATAACGAGTAGAAAGATTAGATCTTTGGGATCCTATCTACAAGAGACCTAATTGGGAGAACTTGTAAGGTTACTAGGGACTCTTAGGGATCAGGTTTGGGAAAATTAAGGACTCTAGAATCGATCTAATCTTCAAACCCTAGCCAAAACCCTATAAATAGGACCTAGTTCTGAACTGAGCGACCCTTACTTTTGCTCGTGAAGAAACAAGGTAAGGAGTCATAATTTCGGGTAAGTTCTTTAGAAGATTTTGTTTAGTATACTTTAGACTAATAGTTCTCTAAAATTTCGTGCTAGGAGATCAACCAACCAAGGAGATAAAAGCTTCCAAAGTCGCTGATTCAGTCATAGCATCCCAGAGTTCAGAGCAAAAGACCCCTGAAGATCAAGAGATTAGGACGTCTAAACAAGGTAATTAGACTTCAGTCCTTTAGAATTTTTTGTTCACCTTAGTTTTAGCTTCTTACCCTCAAAATTTCATGTCCTTAGGTCAAGAGATTGGAGAGATAGAGTGACGTGAAGTTGCTGAAAAACCTTAGGAAGGGAAGAACTATGGCGTGTCTTGCAGTCTCAAATTGGAAGATTAAAGCTCATTTAAGAGGTAGGTCATCTCATGATTGGCAAAAACATCTTGTTAGGGATAAAAGCCCTCTGGTTTGGATTGATTTCATGCATGATAGATCATAAATTTCATGTTTTAATAGTTCTATACATTCATGAATCGCTTTAGTCCTAAATGGAAAATAAAAGATATTATCTTGTCTATTCACTAAAAGCCCATGCATGTAATTGGCCTATACTTCGTTTATCATGTCTAGAATAGTTGTAGTATTTTGATTTCCAGGCATGTTATGGTTTCATAAACCTTTACTTTATTTTACTGCCAGCAGACGATCTGACGCATCAAGATAAGACCGTCATAATGATCTAACGGCCTTACGATAAGCCGTCACACCCTCTGTTGCATTTGAATTGTTCTGTTGTCTCTGATGCACCATAACAGGAGCATTACACTACTATAACGGCCCCTCGATAAACTGTCACAAGACTGTAACGAGCCTATCCTAGACCGTCAGAGTAACTGTAGAGAGAATTGAAGAACAATCACATTAACTTATAAATATGCCTAGTTACCTAAGTTTTTACCTGTTGATATGACTTTAAATTTATTAATGGGTTCATGATAAGTATCGCATGTTAAAAGCATCTTGAATTATTTTAAGGATATATTAATTTCATGCCAAAGCACTATAGTTTATATTAACTCCATGATTTTAAATGATGTATTGACAGAGTTTTATCATGGTTTCATATTGTTACACATTCTCTCTTATCAATAGAGTCATTTTATTTAAGTACAGGGCACATATTCCGGTATGTTGTCCATTAGTTCACACTTTGTACTATAAGAACATTATTCTTGGACTTAAGCACCTCTCTATTGGATATTCCTTCCAATGGACTAGGAAATATTATTTCAAGGCCTCCGTAATTCTCTGCGAGCCTGGGATTCCCACTAGGACGCCGAGTTGGTTGTACCATTAAAATCCAATTGATTAGAAAGCACTATCGATGTTTTCTGGTTCTAGCAATGTAACGGACCTATATTGGACCGTCAGACCCATGTAACGGCCCAATATACAACCGTCACATTTAACTGAGTCCAATTATTGTTTCTGGAATCAGTCGTTCTAACAGATCAAGGCTAGACCGTCACGTGAACGTAACGGCCCAGTACAAGACCGTCACATTGAACTATGTCTACTTTCTTTGTTCGGGATTCAGACCATTATAACGGCCCAATCCTGGAGCGTCACATGAATATAACGGCCCAGTCCTTGACCGTCACATTATTTGAGTTCGTTAACTAACCTGAGGTTTGACCAAAGGGTTGATATTTCAAGGTTCCAAGATGGATTATTGATGTTCTATGACTGACCATATTGATCAAGATACTTAAATTAAGTTATGGAAAGTAAGAAATATACCGTTATGATGTCGACTTATTTCTTGAGCATAACATAGTATAAGTCATTCTTGATCTCCCATGTTCTTAATTGAAGCGGTCATTCATTGAAATATCGATTATCATGAACTTATTGAATTATACATTCTTGGCCATACTTTATTGTTACATGCGTGGAAGTAGCTTAATTTATACTTGAAGATGCGATCGAGCACTAATTGTATTCAAGGGCTCTATGCTAGTCCCCTCGACTGATTGTCGGAAACATACTATTATAAACCATGGGGTATGATGCTACTGGCGTCGCATTGCTCTGGGAGTACTTTCTCTATAAATAAGTGAAGATCCACGATACAGCACGACATGCCTTTCTTGTACATGATTTGATATTCCACAGAAATTCACGAAGTACTTGCTCATAAGTAAAAGATACTAGAGTGATGATTTTGTGGCTTTCTAGTACATTCTCGATACATTCTTGTTCATAAAAGGCTAATAACATGTTCTTGTTACATTCTCACTAGTTCATACTTGTTCATCCTATCTTACATGATCGTCTTGTTACTTTGATTTGATCGTAGGATTTATCGCATTCGCATGATTTTACCTTATTTCTTTAGAGCTAAAATGCTAATTACTTTAATAGTGCTAATCATGTTGATGCAAAGATACCTACTAGGAAAGTGTGCTCATTACCTATTTCCTTTCTTTTCAAGAAATGAAAGTGATTCGAATTCGGATTCGGGTTATACAAGTAGCGGGTCCGAGAGCGAATGAAAGTGTTGTCAAGATGAGAGTGAAGACTTAGGAAAGTCTATATTGTTTAGATTGAGTCTATGTAATATTTCTATTTTCTTGAGTCTGATAGATTCAAAGAAGTTAAAAGTTATTATATTTGAATATTTGATTATTATGAAGTAAAGTTGGAGTTTGATTAAAATAATGTGCAATTACATTTATGTGTGTGATTGTCTTGCGCTCTGATCATTCTTGCTTGCAAGAGGCTTACCATGGCGGATGTTCACATTTCTCGAGCGAGTCTTCCGCTATCATAAAGGCTCGGGGCGTGACGGTTAAGTTGGTATCAGAGCCTAAGTCTCAGGACTTAGGAAGAAGAGTCATGTCATAGGATATGTCCAAGATTTAAGGACCCCTACCTATGAACAAAGGAATAAATTTTCACACCCATGTGAGAATTGGGTAGAACCCGGGATAAGATAGTCAATTAGTTTTAAGATTGATTTTCCTTCCAGTTTCACGAGAAATAACAAGTTGTTATTTTTCCCTCAAGTACCCTATTATTACCATGGCTCATCGCGTAAAATGGGATGGCATGCAACAAACGGTTGCTGGCCTCACTCAGGCATTACAAACCATGGCGCAAGTTGGTGCAGGAGCAAGGGCTGGTGATTTGCATCGCAACTTTCGGAGCTTAAACTATCTATGTTTCTATGGTTCTTCTAATCCTGACGAGGCAGAGAACTGGATAGATGAAATGAATCGTATCTTTGATGTTATCCAATGCACCGATTAGGAGAAGGTGCATCTCGCAACCTTTCAACTCAACAAAGATGCCCGTACATGGTGGAAGTCGGTTCCGGCACCTCCGGCTGATGCACCTCATACCTGGGACGGTTTTCTTACCCTATTCCGTGCCAAGTATTTTTCTGAGCACGTAAAAGAGAGAAAGGCTATGGAGTTCGCCGCTCTCCGGCAAGGAATGATGACGGTTGCCAGAATATGAACTGTAATTCTCAAGGCTTGCACCTTACGCACCGCATCTTATCAGCACCGATTTATTGAAGGCAAATCGGTTCATGGACGGGTTACGGCCCGGTTTCATTCAGCAGCTCGGGACCCAAAACATCTGTACTTACGCGGAAATGGTTCAACGAGCATATTTGTGCGAAAGGACCTTAGAGAAGATCAAAAATTTTAAAGGGAAAGGAGAAGAATCCAGCCGACGCTCAGATCGGCGCTATAAGAAAGAAAAGTTCAGTATCATGGAGCCCTACAAAAGCTGTGATAGTAAGAAAAGATCCAGGAATGGGAATGGTGGAAGTTCCCATAAGAAAAAGAAAGTCAAGGAAGAGAAGGAGCAAGTTGCTACAGCTTGCACATTTTGTGAAAAATTCATCCATTCGGCTGAGGAATGCTGGAAGTGCCTCAGCGCTTGTTTACGTTGTGGAAGCAGGGAGCATCGCATGCCAGATTTTCCCCTTATGAAAGACCAATCGTCTGGTGGAGGACGTAGGAGGCAGGCTCGCCTCAATGCCATTTTAGAAGAAGAGAAAGCGCCCAGGGATGGTGGGCTTATGGAAGGTACTCTTCAAATTTCTTCTCATCCTGCATTTGTGTTATTCGATATTGGTGCCTCTCATTATTTTATCTCCACTACTTTTGCAAAAATATTATCAATTGCATCAGTTCCCTTATCTTCAGATCTCGCTATTACCACACCCTTAGGTTCTGGAATAAAGCTTACCGACTATTATCCTGATAGTGAAGTGATAGTAGAAGGTCATAATCTCCCCGCAAACTTAGTATGCCTTGACATGAAAGGTTATGATGCCATTTTAGGGGTAGATTGGCTTGTAGATCATGATGCTTATATCAATTGCCAAAATAGGATTATATCCTTTCGAAAGCCTGATCTTCTAAGATTTTCCTTCCTTCGCATTAAGTACAAGAAGCATCTTACTATCATATCTTCTCTTCACGATTGCAAACTTATCTCGCAAGGATGTGAAGGTTTTCTTGCTTCTGTTATTGTTACCGAATCCAAGGAGATTATCTTAGCAGACATTCCTATTATAAGTGAGTTCCCCGATGTGTTCCCATCCGAATTACCCAGTTTACCACCCGAGAGGGAAGTAAACTTCACTATTGAACTCATTCTAGGAGCAGCACCTGTTTCTATAGCCCCTTACAGGATGTCCCCCACAGAACTCAAAGAACTAAAGAAGCAGTTGCAGGAACTACTGGATAAGGGCTTTATCAGACCTAGCACATCCCCTTGGGGTGCGCCGGTTCTATTTGTTAAAAGAAGGAGGGTTCTCTCAAGCTATGCATCGATTACCGGCGACTAAATCAACTTACAATAAAAAACAAGTACCCATTGCCGCGTATTGATGAACTCTTCTATCAGCTTTCAGGAGCAGAATATTTTTCTAAGATAGACCTCAGATCAGGTTATCATCAGCTTAGAATTAAAGAATAGGACATTTATAAATCGACTTTTCGAAGTCGTTATGGCCACTATGAATTCGTGGTAATGCCGTTCGGATTAACTAATGCCCCAGCAGTATTTATGCAACTTATGAACAGTGTTTTCCAGCCATATCTGGACCAATTCATCGTCGTCTTCATCGATGACATCTTGATATATTCCAAGACAAATGAAGAACATGAAGAACATCTGAAGATAGCTTTGCAAACACTTAGAGAACATAAACTTTATGCCAAGCTTAATAAGTGTGAATTCTGGCTCAAGGAAGTTTCATTCCTAGGCCACATTATTTCAAAAGAAGGTATCGCCGTGGATCCTTCTAAGGTAGAAGCCGTTAAGAATTGGAGCCGGCCAACGATCGTATCAGAATTACGAAGTTTTCTAGGTCTAGCTGGTTATTATAGAAGATTCATTAAGGATTTCTCAAAGATTGCAGTTCCTTTAACTAGACTCATAAAAAAAGAAAATCCCTTTGTCTGGTCAGAGGAATGTGAAAAGAGTTTCCAAACTCTTAAGAATCATCTTACTACAGCTCCTATTCTAACACTACGGATGGAAGGTGGTGGATTCAAAGTATATACGGATGCATCAGGTATTGGCTTAGGGTGTGTCCTCATGTAAAATGGAAAGGTAATCTGTTATTCTTTAAGACAATTGAAACGTCGCGAGAAAAATTATCCCGTGCATGATTTAGAACTAGCAGCTGTTATTTTTGCCTTAAAAATTTGATGCCAGTATCTCTATGGAGAGAACTTCACGGTCTACTCAGACCACAAAAGCTTGAAATACTTATTCTCTCAAAAGGAATTAAATATGAGACAGAGGAGATGGTTAGAATATCTCAAAGACTTTGATTTTGCTATTCAATATCATCCTGGCAAGGCTAATGCTGTTGCAGATGCACTCAGCAGAAAACCAATGGGTATGCTATCAAGTCTCATGATTAGTATGACTAATCTTATTCCTCAATTTACTCAGTTGAACTTAGATATTGACAGGAAGAAGGATTGTTTCCTAGCTAATATTCAAGCTCAACCTACACTGATAGAAGATCTGGTCAAGCTGTAAAATGATGATCCTATATTATTGGAGATCAAGGCCAATGTTGAACAAAGGCCGGATTTTTCTATTAAGGATGGAAGATTGCTATTTAAAGACCGAGTATATGTACCGGATCATGAGGATACGAAGAAATTGATTCTAGAAGAAGCACATAAGTTCAGGTACACTATTCACCCAAGTAGTACAAAAATGTATCAAGATCTTAAAAGAAATTTCTGGTGGCCCAACATGAAGAGAGAAATAGTTGATTTCATGTCTCGCTATCTCACTTGTCAACAAGTAAAAGTCGAGCATTTTAGACCCGCAGGTAAACTGCATCCCTTGAATATTCTCGAATAAAAATGGGAGAGTATAGGGATGGATGTCATTATGGGGTTACCTAAGACAAGAGGTGGACATGATGGTATATGGGTAATCATAGACCGATTAACTAAATCTGCTCATTTCATACCAATCAAAAGTCGATTGTCTGTGGATATCCTGGCAGCATTATACATATGGGAAATTGTTAAATTACACGGTGTCCCAGTCACTATTATATCTGATAGAGATCCTCGATTCACATCATAATTTTGGAAGGGTCTACAACAGTCATTAGGGACTAGATTGAATTTCAGCATAGCCTTTCATCCACAAACTGATGGTCAGACAGAAAGAATGAATCAAGTGGTAGAAGACATGCTTAGGACTTGTGTTATTGATTTTGGAGGTAGTTGGCATGATCACTTGCCTCTAGTAGAATTTACATATAACAACTATTATCAGGCCAGCATACAAATGGCACCTTTTGAAGCTCTATATGGAAAAAGTTGTTGATCACCAATATGTTGGAGTGAAATAGGGGAAAGACAATTCTTAGGCCCCGATATTATCAGAGATTCTACAGAGAAGATCAAGCTTATTCAAGAGAGAATAAAGATGGCGCAGAATAGGCAGAAATCTTATGCTGATAATCGAAGACGCGACTTGGAATTTCAAGTAGGAGACCATGTGTATCTCAAGATTTCTCCAGGTCGTGGTATTCGAAGATTTGGCATTAAGGGCAAACTAACTCCAAGGTTCATTGTCTCGTTTGAAATTCTTGAAAGGGTCGGTGAAGTGCCCTACAAACTGGCTTTACCTCCATAATTAGCAGGAGTTCATGACGTATTTCATGTCTCTATGCTGAAGAAATATGTATATGATCCTGACCATATAATCACTTGTGACAATCTGGAGATTCAGAAGGATATGACGTACGAGCAAACGCCAATAAAGATTCTGGAACGGGAAGTGCGTCAACTAAGAAATAAAGTTATTCCTATGGTTAAGATTCAATGGAAGAAAACATGGCCATATGAAACAACATGGGAAACCGAAGCAGCCATACGGAAAAGATTTCCAGAATTATTCAACTGTAAGTACACTCTCCATAATCTATGTATTGAATTTGGGGACCAAATTCTCTTAAGTGAGAGAGGGTGTAAGGCCCAGAATTTTATAAATTATTTTTGGTATATTTATTTATTTTATGGAAATTTTAAAGACCCAAAATAGATTAATAAATGGATATTAGATTAAATAAATCATTATAAGGCCCAATTTATGATAAGTAATTAATCTAGCTTTGATAATTGAAACCCAATAGGTTAGAGGACCAAGCCCATTAAGTTTGACCCATATTCTAGAAGGTTATTTAGCCTATTTACGTATTTTATGGATAATAATATGGATAATTAACAAAAGAGTTTGAATTATGTTGAATTCTGTCCACGTCGGATGTAGCGGTCTATCGTGCGACCGCCACAGCAATATAACGCACCAGTCTTGATGCGTTATACCCTGTCAGTTCCGTGAATGAAAGAACGAGTAGAAAGATTAGATCTTTGGGATCCTATCTACAAGAGACCTAATTGGGAGAACTTGTAAGGTTACTAGGGACTCTTAAGGATCAGGTTCGGGCAAATTAAGGACTCTAGAATCGATCTAATCTTCAAACCCTAGCCAAAACCCTATAAATAGGACCTAGTTCTGAACTGAGCGACCCTTACTTTTGTTCGTGAAGAAACAAGGTAAGGAGTCATAATTTCGGGTAAGTTCTTTAGAAGATTTTGTTTAGTATACTTTAGACTAATAGTTCTCCAAAATTTCGTGCTAGGAGATCAACCAACCAAGGAGATAGAAGCTTCCAAAGTCACTAATTCAGTCATAGCAGCCCAGAGTTCAGAGCAAAAGACCCCTGAAGATCAAGAGATTAGGACGTCTAAACGAGGTAATTAGAGTTCAGTCCTTTATACTTTTTTGTTCACCTTAGTTTCAGCTTCTTACCCTCAAAATTTCACGTCCTTAGGTCAAGAGATTGGAGAGATAGAGCGACATGAAGTTGCTGAAAAACCTTAGGAAGGGAAGAACTAGGGCGTGTCTTGCAGTCCCAAATTGGAAGATTAAAGCTCATTTAAGAGGTAGGTCATCTCATGATTGGCAAACACATCTTGTTAGGGATAAAAGCCCTCTGGTTTGGATTGATTTCATGCATGATAGATCATAAATTTCATGTTTTAATAGTTCTATACATTCATGAATCGCTTTAGCCCTAAATGGAAAATAAAAGATATTATCTTGTCTATTCACTAAAAACCCATGCATATAATTGGCCTATACTTCGTTTATTATGTCTAGAATAGTTGTAGTATTTTGATTTCCAGGCATGTTATGGTTTCATAAACCTTTACTTTATTTTACTGCCAGCAGACGATCTGACGCATCAAGATAAGACCGTCATAATGATCTAACGGCCTTACGATAAGCCGTCACACCCTATGTGGCATTTGAATTGTTCTGTTGTCTCTGATGCACCATAACAGGAGCATTACACTACTGTAACGGCCCCTCGATAAACCGTTACAAGATTGTAACGCGCTTATCCTAGACCGTCAGAGTAACTATAGAGAGAATTGAAGAACAGTCACATTAACTTATAAATATGCCTAGTTATTTAAGTTTTTACCTGTTGATATGACTTTAAATTTATTAATGGGTTCATGATAAGTATCGCATGTTAAAAGCATCTTGAATTATTTTAAGGATATGTTAATTTCATGCCAAAGCACTATAGTTTGTATTAACTCCATGATTTTAAATGATGTATTGACGAAGTTTTATCATGGTTTCATATTGTTACACATTCTCTCTTATCAATAGAGTTATTTTATTTAAGTACATGGCACATATTCCGGTATGTTGCCCATTAGTTCACACTTTGCACTATAAGAACATTATTCTTGGACTTAAGCACCTCTCTATTGGATATTCCTTCCAATGGACTAGGAAATCTTGTTTCAAGGCCTCCGTAATTCTCTGCGAGCCTGGGATTCCCACTAGAACACCGAGTTGATTGTACCATTAAAACCCAATTGATTAGAAATCACTATCGATGTTTTCTGGTTCTAGCAATGTAACGGACCTATATTGGACCGTCAGACCCATGTAACGGCCCAATATACAACCGTCACATTTAACTGAGTCCAATTATTGTTTCTGGAATCAGTCGTTCTAACGGATCAAGGCTAGACCGTCACGTGAACGTAACGGCCCAATACAAGACCGTCACATTAAACTAAGTCTACTTTCTTTGTTCGGGATTCAGACCATTGTAACGGTCCAATCCTGGAGCGTCACATGAATATAACAGCCCAGTCCTTGACCGTCACATTGTTTGAGTTCGTTAACCCGAGATTTGACCAAAGGGTTGATATTTCAAGGTTCCTATATGGATTATTGATGTTCTAGGACTGACCATATTGATCAAGATACTTAAATTAAGTTATGGAAAGTAAGAAATATACCGTTATGCTACTGACGTATTTCATGAGCATAACATAGTATAAGTCATTCTTGATCTCCCATGTTCTTAATTGAAGCGTTCATTCATTGAAATATTGATTATCATGAACTTATTGAATTATACATTCTTGGCCATACTTTATTGTTACATACGTGGAAGTAGCTTGATTTATGCTTGAAGATGCGATCGATCACTGATTGTGTTCAAGGGCTCTATGCTAGTCCCCTCGACTGATTATCGGAAACATACTATTATAAACTATGTGGTATGATGCTACTGGCGTCGCATTACGCTGGGAGTACTTTCTCTATAAATAAGTGAAGATCCACGATACAGTACGACATGGCTTTCTTGTACATGACTTGATATTCCACAGAAATTCACGAAGTACTTGCTCATAAGTAAAAGATACTGGAGTGATGATTATGTGACTTGCTAGTACATTCTCGATACATTCTTGTTCATGAAAGGCCAATAATATGTTCTTGTTACATTCTTGCTAGTTCATACTTGTTCATCCTATCTTACATGATTGTCTTGTTACTTTGATTTCATCGCAGGATTTATCGCATTCGCATGATTTTACCTTATTTCTTTAGAGCTAAAATGCTAATTACTTTAATAGTGCTAATCATGTTGATGCGAAGATACCTACTGGGCAAGTGTGCTCATTACGTATTTCCCTTCTTTTCAGGAAATGAAAGTGATTCGAATTCAGATTCGGGTTATACAAGTAGCGGGTCCGAGAGCAAATGAAAGTGTTGTCAAGATGAGAGTGAAGACTTAGGAAAGTCTATATTGTTTAGATTGAGTCTATGTAATTTTCCTATTTTCTTGAGTCTGATAGATTGAAAGAAGTTGAAAGTTATTGTATTTGAATATTTGATTATTATGAAGTAAAGTTGGAGTTTGATTAAAATAATGTGCAATTGCATTTATGTGTGTGATTGTCCTGCGCTCTGATCATTCTTGCTTGCAAGAGACTTATCATGCTGACTATTCACGTTTCTCGAGCGAGTCTTCCGCTGTCATAAAGGCTCGGGGCGTGACACTTGTGGTCTCTGTTCCGGATCTCAGGCTTGCCGATCAGCGGCGAGGGCTACGAGGAGGTGGTACTGGACGACCTGCACCGCAGTCACACCGATGGGTAGGGTTGATACCGAGTGTCTCACAGGTACTGGTACTTGCTGAAGACCTAGAGACACTTGGCCCTGGCAGGGGTAGAAAAGGCCGCACATACTCCGAGGGTGCCTTTAAAGGTGTGGGTCTGTCACTTCTACAACAAGCCATTTTGCTTCTACCAGGAGTTTGCGCGAGATCTGGTGAGGCTTCATGCTGACACACAGCTTGACTGCTGATCCACAGCTTCGAGAGAACCAATCCCTTACAACAGCTGAGCCTCACAGCTTGCTACTGATGAGCCTTACAGCTTGCTACTGTTGATTCACAACTTCACGACGGGGACGATGCCCCACACACAAAAGGATAGAGGTAAAAAGAGAAACTCAAAATAAAAACACAAATGCATGGAGGAACAATACACTACTGCATGATGAAAGAACTCAGCATGAACATCATGAGAAACACTCCTCTAGAGGCATCTTGGCGGGCTGGCTGGTTGGCTACTCTCTTCTTTTCTTTCTTCTCTCGGGATTGCACTCTTTACTTTTCTCTCTTAGACTCTCACGTTCAAGCCTTCTCTAGACTCCTTAATAGCCCCAGCAGCAACCATATGCAAGAAGAGGCGATCAATTTATAGGCACAAGAGGCATGGATATTTCCCTCCAAAGCATTGCAATCTGATTGGCTGGAATTCTTAAGAATTCTCTGAATAAGAAGACCTGCAGCATCTACTGCCTCATTGGCTGGCAGCACCAAGGACGTCCTTCTATCCTGGAAGATCTCTTGGGTAGTATTTCTGATTGGTCAGATGCAAAAAGGCAGATAGCCTTGAAAGGGACCTTTCCTCCATTTGTAAACTGTCACCACTATTGACCAAAAGGGCTGATATGGCAACCCAATGATGACAAGGACAATGGCTTGTCCTAGGAACCTTTTCCAAGCCTCACAAACCATGTTTCTGAATATTTATGTCGGCTATTTTCGCTCTCTGGATCGCTACTGCGGTTTGACAGAGGTTTCCTGAATAGGCTTCAAGTGCATCGACGCAACCAGGTCATGGTGTCGACGCAATCTTCATGAGTGCTTCTGTTGCTGATGGTGCTAGACCTTCGTTGCATTGAGGCAGCTTCACGGGTTCTTCAATTGCTAGAGAGCTGGCGCTGATGGCGTTGACGCAGTGGGGGCATTGCGTTGGGGCAGCCTTAAGGATTTTGTCATTTGTCAATGCTATCACCTATTTGTCATCGCTAACGCCTATTTGTCACCCTTATGCATCATTTATCTGCTTTGCATATCCATTTGTCACCCTTAGGCCTGTGAGTCGTCGCCTTTTAAGATTTCCACTTGCCTTGGCCATCGCCTTTAGCCATTTGTCACCGCTAGCTTCTATTTGTCACCCCAAAGAAGCTATGTGTTACTCTTGTTGCTCATTTGTCAACTGTATTAACCATTCTTGACCCTTGTTCATTTTGGCTGGCGAAAGGCTTGTACTTGACTCTATTTGATCTTGGCTGACTTTTGACCTTGATTGAAGCTTGACTGGAACACTGTAGCAGGCAAGAGTTGACTTTGACTGGCGAATCATGACATGAGTCAATTTGAACTTTGTTGGAGACTCTTTGACGTGTGTTGACTTTGATTGAGATTGCTTTGACTACGGTCAGCTCCATTTGCAAATAGAGTCAATCTTCTTCCTCTTCTTTGTGCTTCACTGCTAATAGCTATTTGTCAGCTCTAAAATCTATTTTTCACCCTTACCTTGGCATTTGTCTCCTCTGATAGTCTTTTATCTCCCTTAGAAGCCATTTGTCTTCTTAGCTCGTCTGTTGTCAACCTTGAAAACCATTTGTTAAAATCATGACCCATTTGTCACCCCTACGAGCTTATTTGTTACCTTTATCTCCCATTTGTCACCATTGCATACCTATTTGTCACCACTATCCACTTTGAGCCATCGCCCTATGCTTCTTCGAGTCTACTTGAAAACCGTCACCTTTTCCCTTCATGGTGACCTTTTTGTCACCCTTAACTGACTATTCTTCACCCGTAGAGGCCATTTGTCAGCGCTATGGGTTATTTATCACCTCTAATCTCGTTACCTGGCGGGTGGCTTCTGGTTGACTAGAGTTGACTTGAGAAGTGTTTGGAGTCGACTCAAAACATCCTTTTTAGTCGAAATCGCATGGCCTTCTTCTTGTACCATCTTCATACATATCAAATGAAGCTTCATGTGTTTCTAATTTGATAGTTCAATGACTTATAGTAAGACATCATCAAAACATAGTTTACGCAACAGGATTTACACATATGACCACTCGGGAGGCTACCCAAGAGAGTTCCCATTGGACAGGCATCTGTTCGAGTTCATGGGGAGCTTTGTCCCTACTGGTATGGAAGATGAAGACCCTTCTATTGCTGGAGAACACCGCCGGCTGGAGCGGGCTATTTTGTTGGGAAGGGACAGCCTACATGGGGTCGTGTTCTACAGCTTCTCGAGCTTCTCTGCGGACTTCTGGAGACAGTGATAGTTTCCCAGCGTACACTGTTTGGGTTTCTTCAGCAGGGTGGACTAGTTCGAGGTTCGCGTTGGAGCACTGGGTCCGGCTTCTTGGGACCTGCACGGCCATCACCGGGTTGAGACTGAGGGGGTGATGGGGCTGGCGCATGAGCCATCAGGGCTGCAGTTTACTGGCGAGGGATATGACGACCATAGCCTTCTGGACGAGATCCTTTGGCAGACAGTCATGAGCTGGTACGGTCGCTGGGTAGTGATCTCCTTACATCAATACCACCAGGGTGCGGCTGAGTGGCTGATGGGCTTAGTGCACCATTACAGGGTGCTTCTGTACCGCATAGGGATCAGGTATGCAGTGACAGCGGCACTGTATGGGTACCCCTGCTACACGGGGCTGGTTCAGGCACTGGCAAAACGCTTCAACCGCCGGTGGAACACAGTGGCGACGGCAGAGGGTGTAGTGCCCCAGAATTTATAAATAGTTTTTGAATTATAAAATAATTTTTTGGAAATTATAAAGGCTTAAATAAATTAATGAAGGGGTTAATTGGTCAATATAAGGCTCAAAAAGGCTAATTAGTTAACCTAGTCTATCTAATAATAGTCCAAAAGGTTTATGGACCAAGCCCATCAAGTTTGGCCCATATTCTAGAAGGGTAATTGACTTATTCACGTATTTAAAGGATAAATACTAATTATATAAGATAATTATATGGATAAACGAATAAAAGAGTTTTATTAAATTGAAACTCCATACATATTACATGTAACGGTCTATCGGGCGACCGCCACAGCCCTGTAACGCACCTAGACACGACCGTTACATCCTGCAGATTCCGTAAGGTGAGGAAATTGTAAAAAGATTGGAACTTTGAAATCCTATCTACAAGAGATCGATTTGGGATATATTATAACATTGCTAAGGACTCTTAGGGATTAGGTTCTGATAAATTAAGGACTCTAGAATCGATCTAATCTTCAAATCCTAACCAAAACCCTATAAATAGGACCTAGTTCTGAACTGAGCGACCCTTACTTTTGGCCCGTGAAGAATCAAGGTAAGGAGTCATAATTTCGGGTAAGTTCTTTAGAAGATTTTGTTTAGTATATTATAGACTAATAGTTCTCCAAATTTCGTGCTAGGAGACCAAGCAACCAAGAAGATAGAAGCTTCCAAAGTTGCTGATTCAACCTTAGCAACCTAGTAATCTGAACGTAAGACCCCTGAAGATTCAGAGATTAGGACATCTAAACGAGGTAATTAGAGTTCAATCCTTTAGAACTTTTTGTACCCAATAGTCTCATCTCCTTACCCTCAAAATTTCACATCCTTAGGTAAAGAGGTTGAGGAAATAGAGCAGATTGAAGTTGCTGATTTATCACAAGAAGTACAAGGGTCTAAGGGTAGCACCTAGCATTAAATTCAAAGTTTGAAGGTCTTAAAAGAGGTAGGTTATCTCAAGATTGGCAAAAATAACTTGTTAGGGATAAAATCCCTCTGATTGTGCTTGATTTCATGCATCATAGACTAAGAATTTCATGATTTCATAGTTTTATACATTCATGCATCTCTTAGCCCTAAATGGAAATTAAAAGGTATTATCTTGTCTATTCACTAAACCCTTGCATATAGTTGGCCTATGCATCGTTATCATGACTAGGACAGTGGTAATATGTTGATTTCCAGGCATGTTATGTTTTCATAAACCTTCACTTTAGTTTACTGCCAACAGGTTCTCTAACGCACTAACGTGAGACCATCACATGCATGTAACGGCCTTACGATAGACCGTCACATTCTGTTGTGTTTTTATTTGTTCTATTGTCTCTGATGCACCCTAGCAGGAGCGTTACACCACTGTAACGGCCCCTCGATAAACCATCACAATACTATAACGCACCTATCCTAGACCGTCAGGCACGGTGTTCTGTCAGCCCGAGGCAGAATGATAACCAGTTAGAGTTTACTTATAAATAAGCTTAGATAGCTAAGTTTGGACATGTTATCATGACTTTAAGTTTAGTTACTGTTTCATAATCAAATTGCATGGTTAATGTGTCTTAGGATTATTTTAAGTTATATTAATTTCATCGGCTAAAACTCTATAGTTTTGTATTTTAAATCATGATTTTTTCAAATGTTGTATTGACGGAGTTTTCTCATGGTTTCACATTGTTACACATTCTTTTCCATCTATAGAGTCATCTCTTTAAGTACATGGCGCATATTCCGGTATGTTGTCCATTTAGTTCACTTTACACTATAGGAACACTATTCTTGGGCATGAGGACATCTCTATTGAATATTCCTTCCAATGGACTAGGAAATCTTATTTCAAAGCCTCCGTAATTCTCCGCGAGCCTGGGATTCCCACTAAGACTCCGAGTTGGTTGTACCATTAAAGCCCATTGATTAGATTACACTATCGATGTTTTAGGTTATCGATAATGTAACGGCTCTACACTAGACCGTCAGGAGTATCTAATGGCCCAATGTACGACCGTCACATTCAACTGAGTCCGATTTCTTAGTTCGGGATTCAGACTAATGTAACGGCCCAATACTGGAGCGTCACATCATGTAACGGCCCAGTACACGACCGTCATACTACTTGAGTATTTTAACCCAAGGATTGACCAAGGGTTGATATTCTAAGGTTCTAAATAGACTCTTGATGATCTAGAACTTATCATATTGATCAAGGAACCTAATATAATGAATGAAAGATAAAGAATGTATCGTTATGCTGCCGATTTATTTCCATAAGCATAACCTTGCTTAAGTCATTCTTGATTTCTCATGATTCTTATTGAAGCAATCATTTATTGAATTATCGCTATCAAGAGCTTGTTGGAATTGTACATTCTTGGCCATACTTTATTGTTACATGCGTGGATAAAATTTGATTTATACTTGAAGATGCGATCGAGCACTGATTGGGTTCAAGGGCTCTATGCTAGTCCCCTTGGCTGACTATCGGAAACATACTATTACAAACCATGGGGTATGATGCTACTGGCCTCACATTGCGATGGGAGTACTTTCTTTATAAATATGTGAAAATCCACAACACAATACAACATGATTGATACTTGAATTTATTGATATTCCACAGAAATTCACGAGGTACTTGCTCATAAGCAAATGATACTGGAGTGATGATTATGTGGCTTGCTAGTAGGTTCTCGTTACATTCTTGTTCATGAAAGGCCATATCATGTTCTTGTTTCATTCTTGCTAGTTCATACTTGCTCTCATTCTATCTTACATTATCGTCTTGTTACTTGGTTTAAACGCGTGATTGATCGCATTCGCATGATTCTACCTTATTCTTTAGAGCTAAATTGTTAATTACTTTAATAGTGCCTTCATGTTGATGCGAAGATACCTACTGGGCAAGTGTGCTCATTACCTATTTCCAATCTTTTTAGGAGATGGAAGTGATTCGAATTCAGATTCGGGTTATACAAGTAGCGGGTCCGAGAGTGAATGAAAGTATTGTCAAGATGAGAGTGAAGACTTAGGAAGTCTAAATTGTTTAGATTGAGTCTGTGTAATTTTCCTATTTTCTTGAGTCTGGTATATTGGAATAAGTGGAATTAATGATTGTATTTGAGTATTGAATTTGATTATTATGAAATAAAGTTGAAGTTTGAGTAAATATTGTGAAATTACATTTATGTATGTGATTGTCTTGCTCTCTGATCGTTCTTGCTTGCAAGAGGCTTACCATGCCGACTGTTCACGTTTCTCGAGCGAGTCTTCCGATGTCATAAAGGCTCGAGGCGTGACAGTTAAGTTGGTATCAGAGCCTAAGTCTCAGGACTTAGGAAGAAGAGTCATGTCATAGGAAAAGTCCAAGGTTTAAGGACCCCTATCTATGAACTAAGGAAGAATTTTCATACCCATGTGAGAATTGGGTAGAGCCGGGATAAGATAATTAATTAGCTTTAAGATTACTCCTTCCAATTTCATGAGAAATAACAAGTTGTTATTTTTCTCTCAGGTACCTTATCTTACGAATGGCTCATCGTGTAGATTGGGATGGCATGCAACAAACAGTTGTCGGCCTTACTCAGGCATTGCAAACCATAGCGCAAGGTGGCGCGGGGGCAAGGGCCGGTGACCTACATCACAATTTTCGGAGTTTAAATCCTCCGCGATTCTATGGCTTTTATAATCCCGACGAGGCAGAGAACTGGATTGACGAAATGAACCATATCTTTGATGTGATCCAATGCACCGATCATAAAAAGGTGCGTCTCGTAACCTTTCAACTCAATAAAGATGCTCGCACATGGTGGAAGTCGATTCCGGCACCTCCGGCCAATGCACCTCATACATGGGACGGTTTTCTCACCCTGTTCCGTGCCAAGTACTTTTCTGAGCACGTAAAGGAACGAAAGGCTATGGAATTCACCGCTCTTCGGCATGGAATGATGACGGTTGCCGAATATGAACTACAATTCTCAAGGCTAGCACCGTATGCATCACATGTAATCAGTACCGATTTATTAAAGGCGAATCGGTTTATGGACGGGTTACAACTCGGTTTCATTCAGCAGCTCGGGACCCAAAACATCCGTACTTATGCAGAATTGGTACAGCGAGCGTATTTATGTGAAAGGACCTTAGAGAAGGTCAAAAAATTGAAAGGAAAGGGAGAAGAATCCAACCGACGTTCTGATCGGCGTTATAAGAAAGAGAAATTCAGCATCACAGAGCCTTACAAGATCCGTGATAGTAAGAAGAGATCCAGGAATGGGAATGGTGGAAGTTCCCATAAGCAAAAGAAAGTCAAGGAGGAGAAGGAGCAGGTTGCCATGGCTTGCACATTTTGTGAACAATTCGGCCATTCGGCTAAGGAGTGTTGGAAGTGCCTTGGTGCTTGTTTACGTTGTGGAAGCAGGGAGCATCGCATGCCAGAATGCCCCTTATGAAGGACCAGTCATCTGGTAATGGACGCAGGAGGCAGGCTCGCCTCAATGCCGTTCTAGAAGAAGAGGAAGCGCCTAGGGATGATGGGCTTATGGAAGATACTCTTCAAATTTGTTCTCGTCCTGCATTCGTGCTATTTGATACGGGTGCCTCTCATTCTTTTATCTCCACTACTTTTGCTAAAACATTACCAATCGCATCAGTTTCCTTACCTTCAGATCTTGCTATTTCCACACCCTTAGGTTCTGGAACAAAGCTTACCGACTATTATCCTGATAGCGAAGTGATAGTAGAGGGTCATAATCTCCCCGCAAACTTAGTATGCCTTGACATGAAAGGTTATGATGCCATTTTAGGGGTAGATTGGCTTGTAGATCATGATTCTTATATCAATTGCCGAAATAGGATTATATCCTTTCGAAACCCGGTCTTCCAAGATTCTCTTTTCTTGGCATCAAGTACAAAAAACACCCCACTATCATATCCTCACTTCACGCTTGCAAACTTATCTCGCGAGGATGTGAAGCTTTTCTTATTTCTGTCATTGTTACCGAATCCAAGGAGATTAACATAGCAAACATCCCTATTGTAAATGAGTTCCCCGATGTGTTTCTGTCTGAATTTCCCAGTTTATCGCCCGAGAGGGAAGTGAACTTCACCATTGAACTCATTCCAGCAGTAGCACCTGTTTCTATAGCCCCTTACAGGATGTCCCCCACGGAGTTTAAGGAATTGAAGAAGCAGTTGCAGGAACTTCTGGATAAGGGCTTCATCAGACCTAGCACATCCCATTGGGGTGCACCTGTCCTATTTGTCAAAAAGAATGTGGTTCTCTCAGGCTATGCATCGATTACCGGTGACTGAATCAACTCACAATTAAAAATAAGTATCTGTTGCCATGTATTGATGAGCTCTTCGATCAACTTTCGGGAGCAGAGTATTTCTCTAAGATAGATCTCAGATCAGGTTATCATCAGCTTAGAATTAAAGAAGAGGACATTTATAAATCAGCTTTTTGAAGTTGTTATGGCCACTATGAATTCGTAGTGATGCCGTTTGGGTTAACTAATGCCCCAGCAGCATTCATGCAACTTATGAACAATGTCTTCCAGCCATATTTGGACCAGTTCATCGTCGTCTTCATTGACGATATCTTGATCTATTCCAAGACAAAAGAGGAACATGAACAACATTTGAAAATAGCTTTACAAATACTTAGAGAACACAAGCTTTATGCCAAACTCAATAAGTGTGAATTCTGGCTCGAGGAAGTCTCATTCCTAGGTCACATTATTTCAAAAGAAGGTATTGATGTGGATCCTTCTAAGGTAGAAGCTGTCAAGAATTGGAGTCGGCCAACGACTGTATCAGAAGTAAGAAGCTTTCTGGGTCTAGATGGTTATTATAGGAGATTCATTAAGGACTTCTCAAAAATTACGGTTCCTTTAACCAGACTCACAAGAAAAAAAAAACCCTTTTGTCTGGTCCGAGGAATGTGAGAAGTGTTTCCAAACTCTTAAGAATCATCTTACGACAGCTCCTATTTTATCACTACCAATGGAAGGTGGTGGATTCAAAGTGTATACGGATGCGTCTAGCATTGGCTTAGGATGCATCCTTATGTAGAATGGAAAAGTAATCTATTATTCTTCAAGACAATTGAAATGTCACGAGGAAAACTATCCTGTACATGATTTGGAATTAGCAGCGGTTATTTTTGCCTTGAAAATTTGGCATCATTATCTCTATGGAGAAAAGTTTACGGTATACTCGGACCACAAAAGCTTGAAATATTTATTCTCTCAAAAAGAGCTTAACATGAGGCAGAGGAGGTGGTTAGAATATCTCAAAGACTTTGATTTTGTTATTCAATATCATCCTGGCAAGGCTAATGCTGTAGCAGATGCACTCAACAGAAAACCAATGGGTATGCTATCAAGTCTTATGATTAGTGTAACTAACCTTGTTCCCCAATTTTCTCAGTTGAACTTAGATATAGACATAAAGGATGAAAATTATTTTATAGCTAATATCCGAGCTCAACCTACATTGATAGAAGATCTGGTCAAACTACAAAATGATGATCCTATATTACTGGAAGTTAAGGCCAATATTGAACAAAGACCAGATTTTTCTATTTCCAATGACGGAAGATTGTTATTCAAGGGCCGAATATGTGTACCAGATCATGAGGCTACGAAGAAACTGATCCTAGATGAAGCGCATAATTCCAAATACATAATTCATCCAGGAGGAACAAAAATGTATCAAGATCTCAAAAGAAATTTCTGGTGGCCTAACATGAAGAGAGAAATAGCTGATTTCATATCCCGTTGTCTCACCTACCAACAAGTAAAAGCAGAATATTTTAGACTCGCAGGTAAATTACACCCCTTGAGTATTCCCGAATGGAAATGGGAGAGTATAGGGATGGACTTTATTATGGGTTTATCTAAGACAAGAGGTGGACACGATGGAATATGGGTAATCATAGACCGATTGACTAAATCCGCACACTTCATACCAATAAAGAGTCGATGGTCTGTGGATATTCTAGCAGCATTATACATAAAGAAGATTGTCAAACTATATGGTGTCTCAGTCACTATTATATCTGATAGAGATCCTCGATTCACATCACAGTTCTGGAAGGGTCTACAACAGTCACTAGGGACTAGATTGAATTTCAGTACAGCTTTTCATCCACAAACAGATGGTCAAACGGAAAGAGCGGATCAGGTAGTAGAAGATATGTTCAGGGCTTGTGCTATCACTTTGGAGGTAGTTGGCATGATCATTTGCCTCTAGTAGAGTTTGCATACAACAATAGTTACCAGGCCAGCATACAAATGGCACCTTTTGAAGCTTTATACGGAAAAAGCTATCGATCACCAATACGTTGGAGTGAAATAGGGGAAACACAATTCTTAGGCCCCGATCTCATCAGGAACTCTACAGAAAAGATCAAGATCATTCAAGAAAGAATGAAAATGGCACAAGATAGGCAAAAGTCTTATGCTGACAATCGAAGACGTGACTTGGAGTTTAAGGTAGGAGATCATGTATATTTAAAGGTTTCTCCAGGTCGTGGTATTCGAAGATTTGGCATTAAAGGAAAGCTAACTCCAAGATTCATTGGCCCATTTGAAATTCTCGAAAGGGTTGGTGAAGTGGCTTACAAATTGGCTTTACCTCCACAATTAGCAGGAGTTCATGATGTATTTCACGTTTCTATGCTGAAGAAGTATGTATATGATCCTGACCATATTATTACTTATGACAATCTGGAAATTCAGAAGGATATGACGTACGAGCAAAAGCCAATAAAGATTCTGAAACGGGAAGTGCGTCAACTAAGAAATAAAGTTATTCCTATGGTCAAGATTCAATGGAAGAAAACATGACCATATGAAGCAACTTGGGAAACCTAAGCAGCCATGCGGAAAAGATTTCCAGAATTATTTAACTGTAAGTACACTCTCCGAAATCCATATATTGAATTTGGGGACCAAATTCTTCTAAGTGGAGGAGAGTGTAGTGCCCCAGAATTTATAAATAATTTTTAAATTATAAAATTTTTTTTTGGAAATTATAAAGGCTTAAATAAATTAATGAAGGGGTTAATTGGTCAATATAAGGCTCAAAAAGGCTAATTAGTTAACCTAGCCTATCTAATAATTGTCCAAAAGGTTTATGGACCAAGCCCATCAAGTTTGGCCCATATTCTAGAAGGGTAATTGGCTTATTCACGTATTTTAAGGATAAATACTAATTATATAAGATAATTATATGGATAAATGAATAAAAGGGTTTTATTAAATTGAAACTCCATACACGTTACATGTAACGGTCTATCGGGCGACAGCCACAGCCCTGTAATGCACCTAGACACAACCGTTACATCATGCAGATTCCGTAAGGTGAGAAAATTGCAAAAAGATTGGAACTTTGAAATCCTATCTACAAGAGATCGATTTGGGATAGATTATAACATTGCTAAGGACTCTTAGGGATTAGGTTCTGATAAATTAAGGACTCTAGAATCGATCTAATCTTCAAATCCTAACCAAAACCCTATAAATAGGACCTAGTTCTGAACTGAGCGACCCTTACTTTTGGCCCGTGAAGAATCAAGGTAAGGAGTCATAATTTCGGGTAAGTTGTGTAGAAGATTTTATTTAGTATATTATAGACTAATAGTTCTCCAAATTTCGTACTAGGAGACTAAGCAACCAAGAAGATAGAAGCTTCCAAAGTTGCTGATTCAACCTTAGCAACCCAGGAATCTGAACGCAAGACCCCTGAAGATCCAGAGATTAGGACGTCTAAACGAGGTAATTAGAGTTTAATCCTTTAGAACTTTTTGTACTCAATAGTCTCATCTCCTTACCCTCAAAATTTCACATCCTTAGGTCAAGAGGCTGAGGAAATAGAGCAGATTGAAGTTGTTGATTTATCATAAGAAGTACAAGGGTCTAAGGGTAGCACCTAGCATTAAATTCGAAGTTTGAAGGTCTTAAAAGAGGTAGGTTATCTCATGATTGGCAAAAATAACTTGTTAGGGATAAAAGCCCTCTGATTGTGCTTGATTTCATGCACCATAGACTAAGAATTTCATGATTTCATAGTTTTATACATTCATGCATCTCTTAGCCCTAAATGGAAATTAAAAGGTATTATCTTGTCTATTCACTAAACCCTTGCATATAGTTGGCCTATGCATCGTTATCATGACTAGGACAGTGGTAATATGTTGATTTTTAGGCATGTTATGTTTTCATAAACCTTCACTTTAGTTTACTACGAACAGGTTCTCTAACGCACTAACGTGAGACCGTCACATGCATGTAACGACCTTACGATAGACCGTCACATTCTGTTGTATTTTTATTTGTTCTATTGTCTCTGACGCACCCTAGCAGGAGCGTTACACCACTGTAACGGCCCCTCGATAAACCGTCACAATATTGTAACGCGCCTATCCTAGACCGTCAGGCACGATGTTCTGTCAGCTCGAGGCAGAATGATAACCAATTAGAGTTTACTTATAAATAAGCTTAGATAGCTAAGTTTGGACATGTTATCATGACTTTAAGTTTAGTTACTGTTTCATAATCAAATTGTATGGTTAATGTGTCTTAGGATTATTTTAAGTTATGTTAATTTCATCGGCTAAAACTCTATAATTTTGTATTCTAAATCATGATTTTTCCAAATGTTGTATTGACAGAGTTTTCTCATGGTTTCACATTGTTACACATTCTTTTCCATCTATAGAGTCATTTCTTTAAGTACATGGTGCATATTCTAGTATGTTGTCCATTTAGTTCACTTTGCACTATAGGAACACTATTTTTGGACATGAGGACCTCTCTATTGGATATTTCTTCCAATGGTCTAGGAAATCTTATTTCAAGACCTCTGTAATTCTCCGCGAGCTTGGGATTCCCACTAGGACGCCGAGTTGGTTGTACCATTAAAGCCCATTGATTAGATTACACTATCGATGTTTTTGGTTATTGGTAATGTAACGGCTCTACACTGGACCGTCAGGAGTATCTAACGGCCCAATGTACGACCGTCACATTCAACTGAGTCTGATTTCTTAGTTCTGGATTCAGACTAATGTAACGGCCCAATACTGGAGCGTCACATCATGTAACGGCCCTGTACACGACCGTCACACTACTTGAGTATTTTAACCCAAGGATTGACCAAGGGTTGATATTCCAAGGTTCTAAATAGACTCTTGATGATCTAGAACTTATCATATTGATCATGGAACCTAATATAATGAATGAAAGATAAAAAATGTATCGTTATGCTGCCGATTTATTTTCATAAGCATAACCTTGCTTAAGTCATTCTTGATTTCTCATGATTCTTATTGAAGTAATTATTTATTGAATTATCGTTATCAAGAGCTTGTTGGAATTGTACATTCTTGGCCATATTTTATTGTTACATGCATGGATAAAACTTAATTCATACTTGAAGATGCGATCGAGCACTGATTGTGTTCAAGGGCTCTATGCTATTCCCCTCGGCTGATTGTCGGAAACATACTATTATAAACCATGGGGTATGATGCTACTGGCGTCGCATTACGCTGGGAGTACTTTCTTTATAAATAAGTGAAATTCCACAACACAATACAGCATGATTGATACTTGACTTTCTTGATATTCCACAGAAATTCACGAGGTACTTGCTCATAAGCAAAAGATACTGGAGTGATGATTATGTGGCTTGCTAGTACATTCTCGTTACATTCTTGTTCATGAAAGGCCATATCATGTTCTTGTTTCATTCTTGCTAGTTCATACTTGCTCTCATCTTATCTTACATTATCGTCTTGTTACTTGGTTTAAACGCGTGATTGATCGCATTTGCATGATTTTACCTTATTCTTTAGAGCTAAATTGTTAATTACTTTAATAGTGCCTTCATGTTGATGCGAAGATACCTACTGGGCAAGTGTGCACATTACCTATTTCTAATCTTTTCAGGAGATGGAAGTGATTCGAATTCGGATTTGGGTTATACAAGTAGCGGGTCCGAGAGCGAATGAAAGTATTGTCAAGATGAGAGTGAAGACTTAGGAAGTCTAAATTGTTTAGATTGAGTCTGTGTAATTTTCCTATTTTCTTGAGTCTGGTATATTGGAATAAGTGGAATTAATGACTATATTTGAGTATTGAATTTGATTATTATGAAATAAAGTTGAAGTTTGAGTAAATATTGTGCAATTGTATTTATGTATGTGATTGTCTTGCGCTCTGATCGTTCTTGCTTGCAAGAGGTTTACCATACCGGCTGTTCACGTTTCTCGAGCGAGTCTTCCGCTGTCATAAAGGCTCGGGGCGTGATAGAGGGGGAGACCTCACTAGACTTGTGGTCTCTGTTCCGGATCTCAGGCTTCCCGATCAGCGATGAGGGCTACGAAAAGGTGGTATTGGACGACCTGCACTGAAGTCACACCAATGGGCAGGGTCGATACTGGGTGTCTAACTGCTACCGGTACTTGCTGAAGACCTGGAGAGACTTGGCCCTGGCAGGGAGAGAAAAGGCCGCACATACTCTGAGGGTGCCTCTGAAGGCGTGGGTCTGTCATTTCTACAACGGGCCATTTTGCTTCTGCCAGGAGTTTACGCGGGATCAGACCCCATGGGAGGAGTATACAAAGTTGGAGCTGCAGTTCCAGACCTACTCCCGATATATCTACGCACCGTGAGAGGGGTGGAACCCCCACGGGCTGCCGGACGTGACTTACTTGGCTGCGTATCTAGCTTACTGACTGGCGACCTTCATGGTTCCCTATGGAGAGGACAGTCTACTACGGGCCGAGCTGCTGTGGCCCGCATTTTTGTTGGCAGAGGGTCGGAGGCCGATGTTGGCTCCTGCGACGCTGGCGAACATCTACCACGGGTTGGGGTACTGTCAGTACACCCTGCACCACGTGAGCGGGGCTTGATTCTGCCAATCCACTACCTCAGTGTGTGGGCCGGTTTACTTTTCCCTGGGCTGGTGATGAGTACGACGGTGGTGAACCCGACGGCCCCTTTACTATTCAACATCATAGGTCAGTCAGACGGAGACGCAGCAGCGTAGCTGGAGGGAGCCAGGAGGGCCCTGTCCTACTTGCCAGGTAGAGGCGAGGACGGGCTCCCGTTTGATGGTGTGTCGAGAGGCTTTCGACTGGTTCTGGTACCGTCAAGTGATGGTGCGGCCTACGCCTTACCACATTAGTGGAGTCAAACGCTTCAGCGTACATAGAGTGGGTGATCAGCACCCGACCAACGGTGTTGGCGCTACATCGTCTACTATGATCATCCTAGGGCCATACTACCCACAACGGTTTGTCCAGAACTTTGGGTACGACCAGGTGATCCCGCCAAACCAGGAGTTCCCTTTAGCGAGTCGATTATATAAGAGCCGGGATAGCCACCTAGTAGCAACTGCTTGGTGGGACTTCTATTGCCGCGGGGAGCCAGAAAAGTTGCCGATACCAGAGTTAGATCATCGCGGGAGGTTCGACGTCCATTATGCCAAATGGTGGTTTGAGCACAGTCATCTGTATCACCAGAAGGCCTCGGCGATTCTGAAGGCTAAGAAGGGTTGACTTCTGCGGGAGGAACAACCTCTCATTTCACTGGACGTCGAGTACCTGAGGACCCGCCTCTCCCGGATCCGCCGGGATGTGGAGCATATTATGCAGCAACGACCTCAAGACAGTCGGGCTTCCTCATCGTCAGGGCGAGGTTATAGTGGGACTATCAAGCCCCTGAAGCTGGTGCAGGCGGGGCCTGTGGCTGCTGGCACTGTGGCATCACAGTCGAGGATGCCGAGGACTTGGTGGACTCAGTTTTGAGCCGACTACGGCTTTGGGAGGAGTACCGCTCTGGACGTAGTGCGCCCGAAGGGGAGCTTTGCCGACTCTATCGTCAGCGACTGAAGGCACCACATGGTTCACGTGATTGGGTCGACCGGGCCGATGGAGTTTGTCTCTCCTCTCGAGTGCACCTACACGCTGAGAGACATCAGGGAGGTAGTTGCGAAGGCTGCCCGAGCGTTGGGGCTGAAGTTGAAGCAACATGTTCCTCTGCCTTTGACTCCCTTCGGGGCTTTTGGTAAGACATTTTCTTTATTGCATTGCCTTGGTCTTACTTCTTTGTGCATTTGGCTGAGGTATTGTTTATTGGTGCGCCCCTTTGACAGGTTCCCCAGTAGAGGAAGACCATTCCTCAGTGGGGGCGTCTACTGGGAGTGACGATGGGACCGTTCAGCCTAGGCGGAAGCACCCTCGCGTAGATGCTAGAGCAGTGGAGGCTGGAGAGTCCTCTCGAGGACATGGGATAGCCGAACATATTGAGGCAGAGCCGGCTTTGACTGAGTGCCATGCTTAACCCTCCATCTTCTGCTAGTCTATTCGTTATGGTTGGCTAACTTTGTGTTGCTTGGCTGGTGTTATAGCTTCACTCGAGGCCAGGGCAGAGGTGGCTTTATCACCACCCTTGGAGACCGACCCTTTGCTGGACGATGAGATCGAGTGCAATATCAACGTTGATGAAGTGCTTCGAATGATGGACGAAACTGGCCCCAACGCCGGAACGTTCCTCGACTTTGAGTCATGGAAGGCTCCCAAGAACATTCGACTAGGTAGGGTCCCCTAGGATTGGTAATGCTCTGTTCATGGCTATGCTTGCTTCTAGAAATTGACATTACCATGTATTCCCATGCAGAGACGGTAGGGACGTCGAGGGCCATTGCCCCTCCCAAGGTGAGAGGTGAGGTGCCCATTCCTGTTGAGGAGCAAGAGCTTACGGCAACCCGGGACGGCTCAGGTAAGTATGGAGTTGCCGTAGGAAGGGTTCACTTCTCCTCTCCCTGGGCTTATTATACTAGGATCATTGACTATGCTTGTTGTCTTATTTTCCAAGGGATGACCTGGCTGCTACCCCTGAGATGGTCCAAGAGCTAGTTAGCACTAGATCGTCGGTGGAGCTTCCCTCCTTTGAGACCGAGTGGGGAGTGGCAGGTGGCCTGGCTGCCCTTGTTGCTGGAGTCGTATCTGGGCCGCTACCATAGCCGTCGATTGGGCTGCCCCTCCCTCCTTTGCCAGTCGTTGTCTCGGCTTGCACGGTGGGGCTAGTTGGGTTTTCCACCATGGGACCCTTAGGTACGTGACTAAGAACTTAGCCACTTGTGGTGGGCTTTTGTATCACCTAGCAGCGCTAAGATTTTCCTGGTGTTGGTCACATGTACTTCATCCCCTTTGGAGGAGGGCAAGCTTCCTCGTGACATGGCGGGAGCTGCAGGCGTAGAGCCTACGGCTATAGCTTCAACTGGAGAGACTGAGGAGATCATCAATATCGAGAGGGTCTCTGAGGGGTGTGCCTCGACTGGTGAGCTTTGTTTAAAGCTCTCAGGTTGGCTGGTTTTCTTTATGTGAGGTCAGGTTGTGTGATGACCCCATTGTTTCATTGATCCGCATGGGCTTCTAGTTCCACCACCTCTGGGGGTTCATCGGAGACTTCTTCAGGCTCCTCAAGCAGCGGTAGTTTTGTCATGGAGACAGAGGAGAGTTCAGGCTCCTTGATGGGGCATCGGAGCTAGGCCTTGTCTTTGTTTAGAGTGCCATTGGTGTGTATTTATAATTTTGGGTTTCATTTTGGGTCAAGAGGGAGTTAATTGGGCTAAGTTAATGAATTTATTTGTACAAAGGCCACATAGAATTGACAGGCCCCCCACCCTCTCTCTCATTGGGCCACCTAGCTTCTAGGACCATGGGGGCTGGTCCATGGTCCATGGTCCATGGTGGACTTGGACCAAGTAGGAGAAAAATTCCATTTTGCTTCTTTAAAGAGGGCGCCCCCTCCTTTGTCCCCTTGTGGGATTTTTTTTCTCCTTTTGTCTCCCTTCCCCAATATGCCCCCTTGACCAAGGGTATATGTGGTCATTTGTCCTAGGTCTAGGGTTTACTACTTAATGTCTCTTGAAATACTATTTTCATAGAATTATTGAAGAAAAATCAGAAAATTATGTGAGAAGCCCATGGGCACCCCTCTCTCTTCCCTCTCTTCCTCCCTTGTAGCAGAGATTGCAGCAGATCTGAGTGTGATGCCCTAAATCTTGGAGTGATTCCAAGTTCTATCTTCTCCTCTGGGTGTGATTCCCAGCCACCGTTGCCGCCGCCACCATCGGAGCCGCCACAACCCAATCTCTGGCCTGTTGTCCAAACCTACGACCTACAGAACTGAAGCTTAAAGAAGAGGTTGTATCTCCAGATCCAACCATCTGATCAAGCTTACGTTTTGAGGGTTTGTTCCCTGTGTTTCCCCCTTCTTCTAGTTTAATTTTCACTTCAATCAGACCCCGTTTGCCCCTCCTCCCAGTCACTTCTTTCCACCCCTCGATGTCTACCTTTCTGTAGATCTGTGAGATAGCAACCTATTCCACGAATTTTCCCACCCCATTAGACACATAAAAAAATTACAAAAATATTTGTGCGTGATCCTCACTTCTCCCCCTCTCACCCATAAAATTTCCAAAGACCATATCTACCAAATTCTCTTCGATCAAACCCCATAATCAGGTAAAACCCAATCTGTCCTGCTTGATCTATATTTCAGGCTAGAAACAACTACGGTGTTGTAGAGGTTTTCATTTCAAACCAGACCATTGGACGGAATTGAAATTCTCATATGTTGAAGCTCTTTGAGTGCCTTTTGCAACGGTACTAGTTTCGTCCCGATCCGACACCGGATCTGGGCGTGGTGACCATTTTCATGGAAGCACGTAGATCTGTCCCGTGACAGGCCAGCAAGAGCAGTTCACCGATTAATTCTTCCAGAAATACGCCTGCTGCGATTCAGCCGTCGTCGACTTCAGGGATCGAAGAGGAACCTTCCCTTGACGTCCCAGCCAACCACCTTGGCCAGGAGACGACCGTAAGTCGCCATCCCACAAGCCGCACGCGCTTGCAGTCCAGTGAGTTTGAACAGTGCCGAGTCGGACCAACAGCCCGCCTCCGGCCCGAAAGCCCTTCCGGCTTGCTGTCCGTCAACCCGAGATCGGTACTCCCGGGTAGCGATTGTATCCCTTTACTTCCCTGCGTGGAGTGGGCCATAAAATTCATTACTGTAATTATTTACATTTACTGTACCGGGAGTTACGGATCTTGGTCGGGATCGTCTTCCCCATGTCTGGAGCGTGGAGGTGTGAACATGTCACATAGACATTTAAAAGAAAGAAAAATTAACATCAAAATAAAGATGAGGATGATGATAATAAAGATGGTGAAGACAAAAGGTGGGGAGAAAGCATGTGATGCTACTCTAGGAGTGTGATCGCTAGAGGGGTTACCTCAAAAAGGAAGAGTGATCGCGGAGAATACCTTGCAAGCGGGGTGTGGATGTGAGTTCAACTTCTGCCTTCTACCGGCCGGCCGATGAAGGGGGTTCTTATCTTGATTACCCTCGAAAGAAAACAAGCAAAGACAAGAAGATTGGATTATCCAAAAGTGTGTGTAGTATCAATGCTCTATAGAAATCAAATAATGCAACAAGGGCATGAACACACCTTGTGTGTTTGTTTTTTTTAAAACCCCTTAAGAAAGAGAAAAAGGTGAGAAGATTTATGAAACTAAACAATGCAAATATGCTAAAGAGAATCTCTCTAGCAAGGGTGACTAAATATGATGCACGTGCAGACCAAAATAGAATAAACTAAATAGAGAAGGGGGAAGATGTGAAGGCTGGCCCTTCTAAGCCCCTGCAGCAGATAGAGAGCCGAGAGAGAGAGATCAGTCGCAGCAGCGCAGGAAGAAGGAATAAGAGAACGGAAGTTCTCTTCTTGCTCACACGCTAGCACCTGCAACGTTAGAAAAAACAAAGCCAAAAAGCTCTCTTTTTGTATGGCTCTCTGTTCACCTTAGTAGAGGGATCGAAGAACCTACCGCATTAGACAGGAGGGGTATTTATAAGGTTAAAAATCTTATTCTAATGGGATTAAAACAAGGAAAATAATCCCTGGTTATGGATATCCTTCCTCGGAAGAACTTGGAACCAAAATGGAGAAGGAATGCCATGTAGAGGAAGTTGCAAACGCCATGGACACGGAATGAAAATGGCAACCTGGAGGCTATCGTCAATTAAAAGGGCAACCGAGAAACGACCGTCAATTCCTAGATAAATTATAGAAACAACGGACTTTCCATATTTTGAAAATAAGAAACAGCGCCTGCTTAGAAAGGCGTTCATTAATGATCGCCCGTTTAAAAGGGCGTTAATTTTTTGAATTAAAATTCCCTACCAAAAGGACCCTGTCGTCCTATGGTGAAGGTAAATGGTGACACTTAACACTGTCGTTTATTGAAATGACGCCTAGAAGACAGTCATGAATTACAAAAAAATCCAGAAAAATTAGAAAAAGCCTTATATTGAGCCAGTAATGAAGTCCACTTTGGGCATTACATTGTGACATGAAAGTTACTTAACATAGTATCAAATTTGGCGTGTCTACAGCTGCCCCGTCTTGGCGTCTGTTTTACAAGGGAGTGAGACAGAATGAGACGTAGTGAAACGGAAATGAAAGTGTAACGAAGCGGAATAAAGTGAGAACGGACTGAAAAGTAGATGCCAAGGTGTGATATGACACGCCTCCGACACTAAGTGTTGGAAACCTTTCCACGGTTCTGAATGAAACAATCTCGGATGATTACGAGAAAGTAATAATATCCTAGATGAAAAAACTAAGCTGACAAAATGTGCACGTGGGCACAAAAGGAGAGGCACCATTGGAGAGCGATTACCAGCCAATGTGGACGTGCTACAACCAAGGTGGATTTACAGGAAAATAAAAGGAAAGGGATAAGAATCCAGTCAAAAGATACTTTCAAGAAACCAACCTGAGCGGCTTCAAGGAGAACATAGTACTCGATTTAGAATGGAATATCTCACGTCAACTCAAATCATGAGCGAGCGGCCCTCACTAATGACTTAATATGAGGATTTTTCAACATTAAACTCAAAGTCCTACATGATGCATACTAGGCTAAAAGAAAATTAAAATAAACTAAAATAGAAAATAATCAAGGATAATATTGCTAAACCATCCAGACTAGGTCAGGAATCTAATTTTTCTGAGTCGACACTAAGTCGAAGCCCGTTTGTCCACGCACCAACTCAGAAAGTGGAACCGTCATTCCAAGCCTTAGATGACCTAACAGCCTATCCGTGCGATCGAGACTCCCCTGGAATTATCACTATTTTTGATGAAGGGAAACTCAAATCCCAGGTTCATCAGAACCATAAGGTCCTTGATATGCTATAATAGAGTAGGTAACATATAGTAATAATGCATACTACATGATGCATAGAGTAGGTATACAGGGGAAGAGAAATGTCACCCAAAAGAACTCCGAGCGCCTTGAAATCTACATGAAACCTGTCTTTTCTGCGCTCAAAGATTATTAGCACCGCAAAAGAATGATATGACAAAGAATTCATAATAGTGTAAGCTCATTGCATGATTCAGACAAAGCCATCACAATTCACGTAACATTTAGAAATAGCACTATTCAAAGAAATGGCGATCGCGTGAAGGGGCGCTCAATCAAGAAATGGCGACATGCTTATGGGCGCTATTTAAAGAAATAGCGGATACTGTGACAGTCGCCAATTCTTCGCGTTTCCAGAAACCCGTGTTTTAACCGAAAATTGAACTTTTAATCCTTTTCAAGCTCGAATTTGAGCTAAACCTACGAACTGAAGCTCCCTCCTTATAAATAGGACCCCCAAGGCCTCTCCTTTCATTAAATAGAAGATCCAAAAGCTCCAAGGAAGACCCAAATCAATCTTGGAGTGCAGAAAATCAAGAAAAAAATAGAGGAAAAATAGAGTTTTTGAAACTTCGATCATGGAGAATATTATGCAACGTCCATTAAAGAGAACCAAGATGGGATTTGCAAGAATTATAGATATTGAAGGACATATTAGTGGAAGAATTGCAGCAAACCAAGTAAGTTTTCAAGAAAACCTTAGTTCTATCTCCCTTCTTCTCACTCAATTCTACCCAAATTCTAATTCTATCCTTCTTCTCTTCTCTCTTCCTTTTAATTTTCAGGATTGCCCTCTTATCCTGGGGGCTAGGAGATACACCAAAATTCAATGGTCCCCTTACTCCTCTCTAAAATCACCCTTGATATGAGATCCCATCTATCCAAGTGGCACCTCTTAGGCTTAGTTACCCATGCCAAACAATACATGATATTCACTTCAATTGGGCCGCCATGGGAGTTCTCATATAAATATGGCACCCACACACCCATACCTTCCTATTCCCTACCTTCGAAGCTACTATCCTCCTAGAAGAGGCGGAAATGCTACTAAAATTGAAGTCTTTGAAGCAAGGAGAGGAAGAAAAGATGGCGGTTATGCAAGAACCAATAAGTGCGAGAGAGATGTTAGCAAGCCTAATCCCAAGCCAAGAAATGATTGACCAAATAAGAGCCACAAAGGGGATCAATTTGATGAAGCTTGCGGCATGGGTGTACAAAGCCTTGGGAAAAGAGAACAAAGAAGAAGAGATGGAGATGATCATGAAGGCCATGGTGATATGCCTCGCGGGAGCACTACTTTTCCCTTCGGTGGATGATTTCTTGGAAGAGGATCAATTGAGCGCCATATGTGGAATATGGGAAGGAAAGAGAATTGGGCCAACAGTCTTATACTATCTCTATAGTGGGCTCACCTCGGCATCTATGGGGAGGCCCCTATACGTGTCCATGCTTCTATTCACAAGTTGGGTGGACCTCCACTTCAAATTCGATCCATGTGAAGAGTCCCAACAAGCCTCTAGGAGTTTTTTCTAAGAGCCCACTCCACTACATGACGGGTACGCTAGGCTTACATGATAGAGTTACCAATTGGGTACCCAAGCTCAAGAAACGGGTGGATTGGCACGGACACCTCAAGGTCATGCCACAAAACGCCTTTACATACACACCGGGATTTCTCAAGACACAAGACCTTCATGCAAGGCTTTCTTCCGGAGTGGAGATAAGGTTGATCGGCACCACAGAGTTTGTCATGCCCCGAGCTTTTAATACAGCGGAAGATAATCTCGGGAAACGTGAACAGCCGGCATGGTAAGCCTGATGCGGGACGAGACACTAATACTCGGTACGGGGCGGAGTTAATCGATCCGAAGATCACTCGCGCAAGTGTGCGGCCTTCCCGATAGGCGTAGCCTAATGTTCGGACAACACCTTTTTATATACCGGGTTATTGGGATGTAATGCAAAAGACACTTTGTTTTTTTTTAAAACAATGATGACCCTAAACACGACTTAGACAATGACTAATGGCTAGACGTAAATGACACTTTTTTTTGACACCCTAGACTCAACTTGCTCTGATACCAAATTGATGCGGGACGAGACACGGACACGACAAACTCGCGATCGTCCCTTAACGAGGGAACCGTCGGACGTGCGCGGTTGAGAAACCGGTAGTGAGCTAGGGTGGTCGGCTCTCACTTGTGCCCGGATCGGGTCACGGAACGGTAACGCTCTCTCTCGCAGCAGCGGTGATATAAATATAAAGCGAGCTACGATCCTAGAACATGCTCTCTAGCAGTGGCATAAACAAGTATATATGAAAATAAGCAAATGCCGAGTGTAGGGAGCGAGAACGATACCTCCACGCGCTCGGCCTGGGGAAGACGGACCCGGCCGAAACTCGTACTCTCGGAATAATAATACACAATATTACAGTAATACACGTCGCTGCCCACTCCACGCAGGGAGGTAAAGGGCTACACAATGGGGTTCGGGAGGACCGAATTCGGGTTGACAGGTGGCTTCTCGCGTTGATTCGGCAACACCCGAACTAGTGACGGTGGGGCCCACGTGCTGTCCGGAGGGGCCGTGTGGGACCCGGTGGCCCCGCTGTAGTGGGGACACTTAGGAAAGCGCTCCCCGGGCTGGCGCACGCTGGTTCGCCGGCCGGAGACCGGGCGGCTCCGTTCGGCGCCGGTCGGAATAACCGGCCACGGATCTGCAGCTTCTAGTTTTCAGCGCGCGCTCCGACGAGAATGGACGCTACGATCAGCCTCGATGTCGGATCGACACAAAACTGGCGCCGTTGGAAAGCTCTCTTCAAATACTTCAATCTAGGCCTAGAGATCAGACCTAGATCTGCACGGATCGTAGCTTTAATGATTTTTTGAGTTGTTGTTGTACAGTGACCGGACTCTCAGATCTGTAGAGAACTTGTCTGAGAACTGCCTTTGACCGATATGTGAACGTCTGAATATGAAGTGGTGGTCTTCAGCAAAGTTGTATGAAATCAAGCTAGGAAACCGGAACTATTTTTTATGAAGGATTTGGAGGTAGCTGTGATTTGTTCGGATTTTTGTACTGGAAGGTGGTCGGATCTGGGAATTAGCTGAAAACACTGTAGCAGAGATAGAACATGAATTTTGAAAAATGGATAGAGGGTGGATCAAAAATTAATAAAAATGGTGGATGTAGGGGATGATGGACAGAACTCCCAGTAAAATTGGGAACCCTAAAGGAAATCAAAAAGAAGGTCAGAGATGGGAAACTCAGAGCTGCTGTCACTGTAGATAGAGACAAGACAGATCTGGGAGTGATTGAAGACCGAAATTGAAAAAATATCAAACAAAAGATTTTTGCCCTGAAGTTTTTTGTGGATGATGGGATGGAAGATAGGAACACACCATAAAAATTACAAACCACGAAGAGGCCGTGGCTGGGAGCAGGATTTTCGTGAAGACATCTCTGTCCAGTAGGACAGAAAACTGAAGACGGATTCGCGGCGGCTCGAAGGCGGCACGAACGGCGGCGGCGGCGGCACAGATGAAGATCAGAGGTTGAGAGGGGGAGATAGAAGATAGATACACTCTAGAATTGCAGAGGGGCAGAGGGGAGAACTCCAGGAGAGAGGAAGGGGGCGCAAGCTTCAAGCTTTCCAAACAATTTTCTGATTTTTCACTAATTTTCACATAAAAATACACACTTATATATGATAGGTATCAAATCTAATGTAGACCCTTGGATCTAGGGAGGGTGGATGAAGGGCTGAGATGAAGTTTGAACAACACACAAAAATTAATAAAAAAATTCAAGGGGAAGGGGGCGGCCTATTGACCATGGAAGAGGTAGGTGGGGTGGGTGTAGAATGTTGACATTCTTCTCCCTTTATCCCCCATGTGTCCATAAGACTAGTCCAACCTTCTAGATGTCCACCTAGGATGGTAGACCAGTCCCACAAGGTGACATGGACCAATGGGAAAGGGCTGAGGGCCCCCTAGCTGGACCTACTACAAAATTGCACAAAAACCCACACAATCCATGGGAATGACTCATTGGCTTATAAAGCCTTACATTTGCGTACATACTTTTCCAAGGATATAAACACAAACTAAAATGACATAAATGCAAAAGAAAAGTACATGCTCGGTGTCGATTCCCATCAAAGCCTCTTGCAAGCAAGAATAATCAGAGCGCAAGACAATCACACATAAGATGTAATTGCACAACAAATTTAATCAACTTTAAGTTTTATTAATAATAAGAATGATAAAAATCCAAGTACATCAACTTATTTCAACCCACTGGACTCAATAAAAAGAAAGATTACATAAACTCGATCTAGACATCATTAACTTCCTAAGTCTTCACTATCAATTTTTTTGAGACTTTCATTCGCTCTCGGACCCATCACTTGAATAACTCGAATCTGAATCCGAATCACTTGCATCTCCTAAAAAGATTGGAAAGTAGGTAATGAGCACACTTACCCAGTAGGTATCTTCGCATCAACATGAAGGTAATATTAAAGTGATTAGCATTTTAGCTCTAAAGAATAAGGTAAAATCATGCGAATGCGACAAATCATGTAAATAAACTAAAGTAACAAGACATGATCAAGTTAAGATATGATGAGCAAGTATGATCAAGCAAGAATGTAATTATATCCTTTCATGAACAAGAATGTTACGAGGATGTACTGGAACGTCATGTAACAAGCAAGAATGTACTCTTCACTTAGTAACAAGTACTTCGTGAATTTCTGTGAATTTTCGTGATTTTCGTGGATAATTTCACTTATTTATAAAGAAAGTACTCCCAGCGTAATGCGACGCCAGTAGCATCATACCCCATGATTTATATAGTATGTTTCCGACAATCAGCCGAGGGGACTAGCATAGAGCCCTTGAACACAATCAATGCTCAAACCGCATCTTCAAGTATAAATCAAGCTACTTCCACGTATATAGAAATAAAGTTGGCCACACATGTAATAAGTTCAATGAATGTTCAAGACTCAATGTCAATAAGAATGCACCAAATATAGATTCATGAGTTCAAGAAATGCATTAATAACTAAGTTATGCCTTGGAGAAAATTCGACAGCATAACGGTACATTCTTTGTCTTTCATAATTTATCTTAGATGTCTTTGAATAAGGTTACAAGTCCTAGACTATCATTAGTCAATCTAGGATCATAGGAATATTAACCCTTGGGTCAAACCCTGGGTCAACAATATTCAAGAAATTTAGCGGTCTAAAACTGGGCCGCTATATTGATATGGCGGTCTGATATTGGGCCGCTATAGTGGGTTGAATACAGAAAGAAATCAGTTTGGACTCAGAGAACTTGGTGGTCAGATACTGGACCGTTAATGGGCCTTAGCGGTCGAGTATTGAACCGTAACTGGATAGAATTTTAGAAAACATCGGTAATGCTTTCTAGACAATTGGGCTTTAATGGTACAACCAACTCGACGTCTTAATGGGAATCCCAGGCTCGCGAAGAATTATGGAGGCCTTGAAATAAGATTTCCTAATCTATTGGAAGGAATATCCAATGGAGAGGTTATCAAGTCCAAGATTATGTGCCTATAGTGCAAAGAGTGTAACTAATGGTCATATACCAGGATATATGCCATGAACTTACAGAAATGACTCTGAGATAAGAAAAGAATGTGTACTGTGATAAATCTACGTTCAATCTCGTCAATATAGCATTTAAACCATAATTTAATACAATATTATATGGTTTTTGGGCATGAAATTATCATATGCTTAAAATAATCTCACTGTTATGAATCAGTAAATAAAAACTCAGAGTAGTGAATAACATTAAAACAGGTTTGAACATAGTTAACTAGGCTTATTTATAAGCAAAATGGGCTGCTCTTAAATCCATCTTGGTTGACAGGAAATAGAACACTAGCGGTCTATTATAGAGCCGTCATAGGAAGTTGGCGGTTTATCGTAAGGCCGCCAGAGAGACATAAACGGTCTATTATTGGTCTGCCATAGGTTTCGTAAAAATCGAGTTTACAGAGTGTCTAGCGGTTTATCGTAGGGCCGCTGCACAAGGTTGGCGGTGGAAGACTAGGCCGCTAGAGCACGTCTGACAGTAAACTTAAATAAGATGAAACCAATGTTTAAAACACATCATGTCTGGAAATCAACATGTATAAACTTCCCTATCATGATAGAACGAGATTAGGCTAACAATATGCATGGGTTTTCTGTGAATCAACAAGAAAGTTCCTCTTAACTTATTTAGGGCTAAGACTATGCATGAATGTATACTATATGCATAAAACATGAAATTCTTGATGCATAGTTCATGAAATCTAGGGAAACAAGAGGGCTTTTATCCCTAGAATGATATTTTAGCCATTCATGAGATGACCTACCTCTTGGAATACTTCTAAACTCCGAATTTGATGTTGGAAGTGAGCCCTAGTTCTGCCCCTTCATGTAATAAATCAGTAACTTCACACCCTGATATCTCTTGATCGACTTGACCTAATGACGTGAAATTTAGAGGGTAAGAAGAAGACACTAAGGGGAACAAAAAGTTCTAAAGGATCAGGTTCTAAATACCTTGATTTGGTTCCCTAATTCCTTAATCTTCACTGGACTTTTGCTCAGTTTCTTGGGTCGCTAATGTGGAACCAGCAACTTTGAGCCCTTATAACTCCCTGTGTGCTCGATCTCCTAGCATGAAATTTTGAGGGATGTTAGTCCTATGTATTAGGAATAAAAACTTCTAAAGTGCTTACCCAAAATAACACTATCTTACCTTGATTCCACCCGAGCCAAAGCAAGGGTCGCGTAGGTCAAAAGTAGGGTCTATTTATAGGTTTTAGCTAGGGTTTGAGGATTAGAACGACCCTAGAGTCCTTATTAAACTTTAGGTCAACTTCTAAGAGTCCTTAAGATATTTGCTAGTCCTCCCATCTCCATCTCTAGGTGATAGAACCTTAAAAATCTAATCTTTTTACTCTTTCTTCAACTCACAGAACTGATAGACAGTAGCGATCGATTAATGGGCCGCTTACTGGTATGTAGCGGTTGCACGATAGACCGCTACAGATCCTGGGTGCCGAATTTGAATTCAATTCAAATTCTATTTTTCTATTATCCACTTAATTATCTAATCAAGGTATATTTATCCTTATATTCCGTGAATAATTTAATTAACCTTCTAGAATATGGGTCAAACTTCATGGGCTTGGTCCTTAAATCTTTTGGGCTTTATTTAAATAGGCTAAGTTAATTGTTCATCATAATTGGGCCTTAATAATGACTTTTTTAACCCAAAATTCATTTATTAATTCATTTGGGCCTTTGAAAATTCCAAACAATTCCTAAATATATCAGAAATAATTTATAAAAATTCCGAGCCATTACAGAGTTCGTGCTCTACAACGCACACCGATGCCTTTCACAACTCGACCTTCCTCGCCATCTCTTTGAAGAAGCATCTCATCTCCCACCAACCAAGAAGAGAGAATTAGGCTCAAAAGGCGATGAAGAGGAGATAAAGACAATACAAGCTTTATGGTGGGTCAGCAAGCTACATCGACCCATGGAGCGAGTGGAGGAAGATAAAGAACACTGGAAGACTTATGTAATAGCTCTTAGGAATTTGAGGCCCAAGTTGGCTCATTAAGCATGTAATGATCCTTTTCTTTCAATAAATAAAAGATTGTTCCTTGACTGAGCCAATGAAAGTGTCTAAAGATATCAAAACCTCCAAAATCCTTCAATTCTATCTAAAAAATGAAGCGCTGTGAGAAACAACGACTACACTAGAGGTCGCTAATTCTTGAAGCTGCACCCTTCACACAGTTGCCAATTCACTTAAATCCATTTTCCCATAAAAAATAATAATTCCATAATTGACGCCCCTCTAAATAACCGCTCATTCATTAAATAACGCCCGTGTACACGGTCGTCCATCAAAAGAAAAACATTAATGCTCTTCATCATTGCCTGACAGCTTCGCTGATTCCAACGCACACTTCAAAATGGTGACCCCTTGACCGATCGTTCAATCCTTAAATGACGCCCACGAGGAGGTCGCTAATTATAAATATTTTCTAAAAAAAATTTAAATTCCAATATATGACGCCTGCTTAAGCGGTCATTGATTCATTAAACGACGACACTCTCACAGTCGTCAATTGTTTTGAATTCACCGCCTCAAAGATTTCCGTTAAAACTTCCTTCTTTATCTTCATTGAAACCTTCTTATTCCCATTCGTTTCTCTGCTACTCTACAACCGCTCACCGGTGACGATCACCACGGCAGCCCCCTTATCCTTCTTTTCACTTTGTCTACTCTTACCCCCCTATGGCTTATGCGGGCGGCTCCGACAGCGGGAAGAGGCAGCGTGTGATGGCCCCTACCATCGTCAACCTCGACGAGGAGGATGACGCTGGCGAGGAGGAGCTGGCTCATGCAGTGACCGAGGAGGTGGTTCCCCCCGTGGCGGCCGAGGCTCCAGCGGCGGAGGAAGAAGCAGACGGCAGTGATGATGGCGAGGAAGACGGAGGTGGCGAAGAAAACGAAGAAGACAGGGACGGTGATGATGAAGATAAGGAAGAAGAGGAAGAAGAGCAGCCACCTCCTCATCGCCGGCCAATGCGGGGAGGGCTAATGGAACCCGAACCCAGCAAGGTAGCCCTATCACCCTGCCATTTTTTTATTTTTATTTTTTTTGAACCATAAACATGGCGATCGAAGGGGGAAAATACTGTGAGACACAGGAATTGACGACCGAACAGTCGGCGTCATTTCCTAAATATAAAACATAATTTTAGAAATGGCGTCAGCGAGGAGGTCGCAGGTTACTTTTTTTATTAGAATTAAAATGAATAACATAAAGAGCAAGCGACCAGAACACTATCGTCATTTTGAAACCCTTTTTTTAAAAAAAACATTTTTATATTTTTTATTTTTGTTAAACATTTCATCATTCATTTTTATTTTAATGAAAATAAGACAAAATTGCCCAAGAAATAGCGTCTGACCTCAGGGCGTCATATTTAAAATTTCAGAGAATTGGCGGCCGCACCTTGGGCGCCTAATCATGAATTAACGGTCATTATATGGTCGCCAATTAAAACAGTGATGATGATTTTTTTTATATAATTATTGGTTAATAAATATGCTGGTTATTGACACATGTTTATTTTTTGTTGTTGTTTTATTGCAGGGGTTGAAACGGACTCGCATTTCCTGGGTTCAGGTGCGAGCTGCATACTATGGGCTGCCCGACTTCCAGAGGGAGAGGGTGGATGCGATGGGGTTCGAACCCTTCCTCAGCATCAAGCCGGTACGTCCCGATCTGATCATTATTCAGGTACTGAGGGAGAGATGGGACAGGGCCAGTCGGGCATTTTTGATCCCCTGGGAGCACATGGTGCCGAGCTTAGAGGACGTAGCAAGGATTACGGGGCTGAGGGTAGATGGAGAGGTAGTGAGTGGGGTGACCCTCTCGATTATGGCGAGCTAGCACAGAGGCTGTTGGGTTTGGAGACAGTGGCTGACACCCGAGGGAGTGCAGGACAGTGTACCGCACTGAGCTGACCGGGGCCATGGATTAGGAGACTCTCGACAAAGGTCGGGAGAGTCTTTGGGAGATTGGGCAGAGAGACTGACAGCGAGAGGTCGAGCCGCCTACTGCCAGGACCCGGCTCACAGGGAGAGAGCGGACATGGACTTGAGGAGGTTTCTGTTTCTGATGCTCGGGAGGTTGCTGTTGGGGACGAAGGGAGATGATATCAACTACAGATTCTTGGGCATACTGGAGGACTTGGAGGGAATCGGACGGTACACCTAGGGAGCCTCCCTGCTGGCACACTTGATAGCTGACCTGTCCACGGGGACAGGTCGTAAGACGACAGTCAGTGGCTTCTCACCTTTTCTTCAGGTATGCATTTTTTCTTTCTTTTTGTATTATCTAAATGATTATGAATGTGATTATGCTTATGATGAATGTTTATGATATGATCAATGTTTATAAATGTTACTAATGATTGTGGATGCAGGTGTGGAGTAACCTCTACATGCCGATGGACCGAGTTAGCGTCCGACCTGGAGATGCAGATGCCTATTCACTGGCGCGACGGTGGCTACCATGCTTGAGTGGAGTGCCTCATGCCTATGAGCTGAGGGTACTTAGGCGGGAGTTCTGAGACTACCCTGCTTCACTGGTACGTGCTTAAACATGATGCAATTTATTTTTATTTCCTGCTTTGTGATTATATGATGATAGCATGATATGCATGCAGGTAGTGTGGAGACCGTACCAGGGGATGACCGACGAGGGTCAGCCTTGGGTCACAACGGGGCCGACCTCACTTTGGGCATGACATCTGGGTTCACTGCCTGAACGAGATCGAGCCGTCGTGGCTGAGGCTAGGCGATGAGGATGCTCGGCCTGCACCAGGAGTGGGTCGAGGTAGCAGAGCCTCGCGGGATCGGGCGGAAGACTCGAGGATGCACCGTTGCTACCGACTGGCGGCTTCGGTTCCCGGAGCAGTTCACAGACTGGCAGCGAGGCGGGACTCCAGTCGTCTCCCATGCACCAAATAACTCACGTACTTGTAGCGCTACTGGGAGACGTACGCTGGTCGACCCCAAGATGAGGGTAGTAGGGGTACGTATGAATGCAAGCTATTTCTAATGTTAAAACGTATATGCTTATTGAAATATGCAGCTAATATGTGACAAATGTAGGATGCACGAGATGCAGTGGTGATGGACATGCAGGTCCATCTCCACAGGGTGGAGGCCCAGCTTGCGACTATGCGAGTGGACTTGGAGGCCCTGGTGAGTGTACTTAACTACATGCAATGAATTATTCTGAATTATTGATGTTTAGCCACTGACAATCTCAATAAATGCAGCGTGCCCAGTAGGGAGCAGCGGCAGGAGGGACTGGAGGTGCCTCCTCGAGCACGAGGGATCAGAGTGCGGAGGTTGCTTCTTTGCAGAGCAACTCACCGGAGCGATAGCACGTGCCGAGGCGGCGGAGCATGGCCTGGCTGAGCGGGTAAGTTTAAAGAATAGATAGACGCACAAATTGCTTTCAGAGATAGATATTCAAAAAACTCATGGGAATGGTGACTTCAGGTTGCAGAGCTGCAGGCGGCCCTGACCCAGGCGGCCCTAGCAGGCACGGAGCTCACGATCCGCGACTAGCGGGTCACGAGCTCGAGGTGACACTGAGGCGGCGAGTGGAGTTGCCCAGCGACATGATGGAGATGAGGATCCTCTTCGAGGTGGAGAGGAGGGACCATGCTCGCGAGAGGGAGCAGAGGCTTACGTGGGACGTGAGCTTGTAGAGTGGCAGAGCGAGCTAGCAGAGATGAGGATGCGGGTGGCCGTCACGGAGGAGCGCCTGAGGATCATAGAGGAGTGCCTGCAGAGGGGTCGTGAGCGGGCATGGGCTGCGGGCCATTCCAGCACTTTTCCAGCACGGGGTATATAGCAGGTTCCTCGACTCAGCAGAGGAACGAGGCGGATGAGCGAGCACGAGCTGGTAGGTCAGCTACCTCCCAAGGGTCCATGCTCCCACCACGATCCCGTCGCCAGGACGAGGGAGAGGTGGAGAGTAGGAGAGAGGAGGGTGGAGGTGAGAGCTAGAGGGAGATTGCCTTTGTAGTTTGCCGCCTGCATTTTGTACACACATATATATTTGAAATGAAATAAAAAACATGCTTGTTACCTGAATTTGTCCTTTGTGTGAACTTTATCCTTTCGCCAGCTGATTCTTTTCTGTCCCTGTATTCCACACTTAAACAAACAGATTAATTAATCTGTATGGCTTGGTCCCTTGCTTGATAAGCAAGGGGATGTCCTTGTTGACCTTGATATAGGGTCAAGGGGCCAAGCCTTTAATCAACTAAGGCAAATAACAAAGAATAGAGAAAAATGCGACATACAGGCAAGCAGATGCAAATCGGAATTAAAAGATGCCCATACAAGATGCAAGCAAGCAAATGATATGGCAAGAGGAGAAAGCAGGGCATTCTGTGGAAATTGGCGACCAGACAGATGCCTTTATTTAATCAAATGGCACCCTCTGGTTGGGCGTTAATTGAAAACAATTTTTTTTAAAAGATGACCGGACAGATGTCGTTATTTAAAGATGCGGTGCCCTGTTGTGGGGCGTTGATTTAGACAAATTTTGTTTATATATATATATATATATAAATATATATATATTGTTTTTTTTGTTTTTTGGAAAATGACGACCGGACAGAAGTCGTTATTTAAAGATATGGCGCCCTGTTGTGGGGGCGTTGATTCAAAATCCCCCTTTTTTTCTCTTTTTTTTTGACTTAGCATGGTACCTAGGTCATAAAACTTTACACATTCATCATCTTAAATTCATTAATCATTCTTAAACAATCTAACAAAGGGTCAACGTGCATAAAACTTATGCTTTCACTCCTGACCTCGCGCGGCACATCCTCCTAAGTCCGTCTTTGTCATTCTTCAAGCTTATGACATACCACGGAGGGGGAATGGAAGAAGATGTTTGGGGAAGTCCACGAGGGGAACCAAAAGATCCGGGAAACTTCCCTCCCCTACCCTATTGCCTATTGGGGTTCGGTCTTTGGCTTAGGAAAATTTTGTTGCCTCTTTTGCCCTTATTCATGCACGCTTACGACCAGGGTTTTCTCTGCGGAGACTTTGCCCTCTTGACATGCTTTTCTTTTGTAGTTGATTTGATTTTTGCTTTTCTTTTCGAAATAAAGACCTAATTGTACTTGGGCTTTATGGTGAATTGTTCCCTTTTGGTCCCTGACTTCCACCTACTAGGGCGGTGGGTAGATTTGGTCGTCTGCCCAGAGTCTGACTTCTCCCCTCGTGAACCGAAGAGAAAATATTTGGTAAAGTCTTTACACTCTCGGTTTGGTTTTAACATTCTTCTGATTTTGCACCGCTTGAGTTCAAGAGCTAAGTGTGTTGTGTGTGTGTATTGACCCAGGGTTAAATCATTAATACTAAAGAATGAATTAGAGATTTTGATTTTTTGAGCTTCGTGGCCCACATACCATGCCAGCCATTCTTTTTGTTATTTTTTTTATTTTTTTTTTTTATTTTTTTTTTTTTGACTTAGGGGTAGTATTTCTTAAGATATAAACCATTCCAAGGGTGAGCCAATTCTTCCCCTTCAGCATTAATCAGTTTGTAAGCATTGCCAGGATAAACTTCTTTTATTACATAAGGCCCTTCCCAATTTGGTTGAAGTTTTGAGCGAGGTCCACCAGGTTTTACAAAGATTCTTTGATTACCATTTCACCAACTTTGAATTTTCTCTCAATTACTTTCTTTTGATAGAAACGTGAAAGCCTGTTTTGATAGACTCTTGCATGTTCGGCGGCGGCCAGACGTCTCTCATCTAGAGTTCCAATTGTACAAGGAGAGATTCACGACGCTCATCAATAGAGAGCTCCTTGTCCAATTGTACTCTAAGGGAAGGTATAAGAATCTCATAGGGAACCACCGCCTCCATTCCATAAGTAAGGGCGAATGGAGTTTGCCCAGTAGGTGTGCGAATGGAAGTACGATAGGCCCATAGAGCTTCTACGAGCTTTTCTGGTCAATCCGTAAATTTATTAGCTTCACACGTTTTCTTGATAATTTTAATCAAAGTTTTATTTGTTCCCTTTGCTTGACCATTGCCCTGTGGATAATAAGGAGACGAATGATGCAATGTAATGTTATACCTGTTGTAGAGGTCTTGAAGTTCTTGAGAGATAAACTGAGGTCCATTATCGGTGACGATGGTACTTGGCATGCCGAAACTGGCGATGATGTTCTTCATTATGAATTTGCAAACCGTTGAAGCTTTAATTTCCGTAAGCTTCTGCTTCCGCCCACTTGGTGAAGTACTCCGTGGCCGTGAGTATGAATGATTTTGATTTTGTGAGGAGGTTTGAATCACCAAGAGGTCATAATATCGAAAGCCCACATGGAAAAAGGCCATGGGGAGGACATAAGATGGAGTGAAGAAGTAGGAGAATGAATTTTTTCAGCGTGCAGTTGGCACTTAACACACCTTCGAACATAGATAGAACAGTCCTCTTCTAGAGTGGGCCAATAGAAGCCTAGCCTAAGGATCTTTTTAGCTAACATCTGGCTATTAACATGACCCCCACAGACTCCTGAATGTGCCTCTTCTACGACCTTCCAAGATTCATCATCGTCAAGGCACCTAAGAAAACACCAGTGAGACCTCTTCTATAGAGCACACCTCCAACCAGAGTATATCTTTGGGCAACTCTTCTAATGGCCTTCTTCTCTTCAGCCGTGGCCTCTTCTGGATAAGACTAATCATAGAAATACTTGGCAATCTCATAGTACCATGACTTTTCCTCGTCAGCCAACCTTCTTCTAGATCTAGCAACAAGATCTCTTTATTCTCAATGATTCCTCCTTCCTTAACCTTCTTGAGCACCTCCTCCTTAATACTAAGGAATGCAGGATCTTTAATAATAGGAGTAAGACGCTTCTGAATGATGAGAGAATGGAAATCCCTTTCGGGGAGGAAAATCAAGGAGGAAGCAAGTGAAGCAAGAGCGACAGCTAAGATATTCTGGTTTCGAGGAACATGGACAAAGATTAATTTAGTAAAGAGGTTGGCATAAGCAGAAGCAAGTTCCTGATAGGGTTTGAGTTTGGGATCAAGCGTACGACATATGGTAAGCACTTGGCGAAGAATAATCTGACTATCACCTACAATCCTCAGTTGAGTAACACCAAATTGATGAGCGACCTCAAGTCCGGCCAGAAGAGCCTCATACTCAGCTATATTATTTGTAACTGGAAATGCAAGCTGAGAGGCAAGTGGAATGGTGATACCCTCAGGTGTTAAGAGAACAATGCCGATCCCCTTACCTTGAGAATTCAGAGCTCCATCAAAATGTAACATCCACATAGAATAGGGCTGATTGACGGACATTAGGTCCTCATCTGGAAACTCTGAGCGAGCAGGTTCAAATCTAGGGAAAGGGTGATGAGTAAGATGTTCTGCTATGACATAACCTTTAATTACTTTTTACTGGATGTAAGTGATGTCGAACTGGGAAAGGAAGCTCTGCCATCGTGCTAATCAATCGATAATAATAGATTTTTCAAGGAGGAAGTTAATGAGATTCATGCGAGCAATAAGATGAACCTCGTGAGCTAAGAAGTAATGCTTCAACTTCTGAACTACCCATACTAAAGCTACACAGGTCTTTTCAATAGCCGTGTACTTCTGCTCGCAGGGGTTGAGAAGCTTAGACAAGTAGTAGGCTGCCCTCTCTTTTCCTTCTTCATCAACTTGAGCAAGGACGGCACCTACTAAGTCATCCAGGACAGAGATATAAAGAACAAGTGGTTTGCCTAGAACCGGCAGCCTCAGGACAGGAGGATTGGATAGATAATCCTTCAATCCATCAAAAGTTGCCTGACACTTGTCATCCCAATTGAATTTGACTTCTGGCTTAGTAAGCTCGTAGAACGGCCTACACCTCTGTGAGTGATGGGAGACAAATCGATAAATAAATTGCAACCTCCCAATCAATCCTCGAACTTCTTTCAAATTATTGGGAGGAGACATATCTCTTATTGCCCTAACCTTGTTGGGATCGATCTCAATACCCCTCTTACTGATAATGAACCCAAGCAACTTACCAGACAATACACCAAATACGCACTTCTTAGGATTCATTTTCAATTGATACTCAAGGGCTCTTTGCAGAACCTTGGCTAGCACCCAGGGATGTTCAATCCTCGTCCTTGATTTCACTACCAGGTCATCAACATACACCTCTATATAAACATGGATCATATCATGAAAAATAGCCATCATGGCCCTTTGGTAGGTGGCTCCTGCAGTCTTGAGTCCAAATGGCATGACCACATAGCAATAAGTGCCCCAAGGTGTAGTGAAAGAGGTCTTATCTTGATCTTCTTCAGCCAAGCGAATCTGATTGTAGCCAGAGAAGCCATCCATAAAAGAGAGGGTCTCGAACCCTGCCGTATTGTCAATTAAAACATCAATGTGAGGGAGGGGGAAATCATCCTTAGGACACGCGCTGTTAAGGTCCCGAAAGTCTATACAAATTCTGACTCTTCCGTCTTTCTTTATAACTGGGACAATGTTAGCCACCTAATTGGGGTAAAGGATGACTCTAATTAATCTGGCCTTATGGAGCTTATCGACCTCTTCTTTCATCTTTAATGTCATATGAGGGTGGGAATGTCTTAAACGTTGTTTAACCGGGACAGACCCTAGCTTAAGTATTAGGCGATGTTCAACAAGCGCGGGGTCCAAACCTGGCATATCTTCATAACTCCATGCAAACGTGTCCTTGTATTATTGGAGAACCTGAATAAGTGCCTCTTCTTAAGATGGAGGCAAATTCTTGCTTATGAGGACAATCCTAGGGTTTTCCTCAGTACCCAAATTGATTTCTTTAGTAGGCTCTTCTACTGAGGATGACGGCTCATCAAATCTCCTCATTCCACTAGCAAAAGCGTCAGCCTCGTCCTCATATTCATCATACTCTTCATCCCCCTCTTCAACAGGGTCTTCGTTGTTCATGATCTCATAAACTTCAAACCCTTCGTCTAAAGCAAAAGCTTCCTCACATTTTAAATCGAGCAAGAGGATTGGATCTTCTATAAATTTAGGAATTGCCAAACAAGCACGACACCTCTTGGCTAGATCTAACAAGAATCTACGGGGAATCTGCTTACCTTTGGCTTTCTTAGTGGCAACTATCCCAAGACTCTTATTGCTAGAAGAAGAAGAAGAAGAACTAGCCTGATCTCTAGAATCTAAAGAAGAGGAGGAAGAAGTAGTAGATACAGGAGAAGGTACAGAAGAAGACTCCTCATTAGAGGAGTAAAAGAGATCCACTAACGGATCTTAAATGAGTGGCCCTTGGGTCGGGGCACACTCATGAACAAAATAGGAGGTCTCCTCAACAGAGATGGAAGATTGAACAGTTTGAATTTTGACATTTTTTTTTATTTTCAATAATGAAGCAATGGGAGGGAGGATTAGAAGATGAAGTTGAAATCGAGAGTTTGGAAAAGGGTTGAATAAGAGATTGCCCGGGATAGGGCGTGATGGAGAGCTGAGAAAATTGCTCGAGGAGTAAAGAAGGAATTGAGGGAGTTTGGAGCAAATCTGGAGAGAAAGAAATCAAGACCGCGGGTGGTCTAGGAATGCTGATTAGAAATAACCTGGAACTCATGAAAGCAATAAGTGATGGATGTACAGAATTAAGGGAAAAGAGGCCAGCCCACAGCCTGTCTATAGTGAAGCCATCTTCAAACGGCACATCTGGCTCTCCCGTATCGGTGTAATTGCTGAGCAGCTGCCTCTGGTCAGTGATTACGGCTGGCTTTTCTATCAACTCATGAATCAGTGGTGGCCATTCCGGATCAGTGGGCATAAACAGTCGGCTCAGAGCAACAGTAATATCATTCATATCAAACCACTGATACCAGTCACACTCCGGATCATCCATCTTCCTTCTTTTAAAAGGCCTCAAAGATTCCAGGGCCTTATAGGTGACTAGAGGCGCTAAATGGCGAGTAAATTGGCGTGAATGCACATCTTGGTGATCTAGCAATGAAGTAATCACTGTAGTTTGCTCGTCAGCTTGTTGAGTGGGCCCCTTCACAAAATGAGTGTATAAAGACCATGTGAGCGGCCGTCTGTCTGTCTTGAGAGTGAAAGTCATAATAGCCCATGGCTCTTCTTCATTTTTAACCGATTTTTCCTTGCCCGGCCCTTTGTATCCCAGGCCACCTCGGGGAACGAGCTGGTGATTCTTAATGGGCTTCACTCTGCCTTGGAGACTGGCGCCCAAGCCTTTGCCAGTTCTGTACCCCATTCTCATCATAATGTTCCAACTCGGGTATTCATTATATTCTTCTTTTTCTTCCCCTTGGAAGGTAGGGGTGTTGGTGCTGAAGCAGAAGGTGCAACTTGTGGTCTTTACAAGTCATGCCGCGGGTCGGCATCTAACACAGATAACAAAGGCCTGTTGGCCGGCCATATGGAGGGCACTGATGTGGCAGAGTGTATGTCAACTGATGGCAGAATGGGCATGCTAGTGACTTTGATGATACGCCCTTTATGTGGAAACTTTATGCACTGATGATTTGTAGAGGGTACGGCATCAAGCTCTTGAATATATGGACGGCCCAAAATGCCATTAAAAGTCGGATCCATGTCTAGAATATGAAAATATGTTGTAACTGACACGGGACCTAGCCCGACTTTCAAAGTAATCATGCCCAGAGACTGCTTCTTTGTGTTATCATAGGCACTAACTGTAATAGTAGACAGCCGAATCTGACTGTCCGGAATGCCACACATTTTTAAAGTGCTGGGAGGCAGCACATTGATGGATGCTCCAGTATCTACCAAACATTGTTTAACGGCCACTTTATTAATATCAATAGTGATGCACAAGGCATACTTCCTGGCCGGCTTCGGAGCTAACTCATGCTCATGAAAGACAATAGTCGGTTGGTCACCTGCCGGGGTTAAGACTGAAGTAATCTGTTCAGTGGGGATGTCTTCATTGACCATCACCTTTTGTAGATATTGATTTAAAGCTTGTTGGTGAATGGTGGATCTGTTAATCAATTCTAAAATAGAAATCCTGGTCGGGGTTTTATCCAGATGCTTTAACAGATCATATTGGGTATCGGGTATAGATTCTTGTTCTTGTTCTTACTCCTCTTGCCCCTGTGCGGGCTCTTGCTCCCATTGCGGAAACACACGGTGGAATATCCATCCACTGTGGAGCACCATAGTTTGTGACAATTGTGCCTCTGTCGGGTTTTGGGTAGGCGGAGGATTGGTAGATGTGGAAGGAATGTCGGGATTGATAGGTGTTGGAGGTGGAGCAACCGAAGTAGGAACCCTTATGAGGGGTTGCGTTGGCTGAAGGTTAGTGGAAGCTAGAGGGATAGGAGTGGGAGCGGGATTAGAAGGGGCAAGCAGTGCTTGGGTGGTTGGAGGTGGTGTAGGACAGATAAGGAGGGGCCTAGGTGGAGGTGAGGGATTTGCGAGAAGTATGGTAGATGCTGGTGCGGGTTGGAGTGAGGGAGTCCTTGTCGACGAAGGGTTAATGGTAGCGGGAGGAGGAACGGGTGAAGGGCGAATGTGGAGTGGCCTAGACGGCAAAGGATTTATGGAAGGATGAGGGGTTTGTTGTGGTGTGGGAGAAGGTGGAAAGAGAATAAAGAGAGGCCTGGCTGGCAAGGGGTTAGTAATGGTTGTGGAAACTTGGTTGGTGGTACACAAGAGGGGATGAAAAGGTTGAGAAAAAAGTGTTGGTTGTGGGGTTGTTCTTAACAAATGTGGTGGTTGGTTTGGAGTTTGGTTTAAAGCCCCGACAGAGGTATTTTCTTCGTGCCACCCTTGCCCCCTCTCCACTTCATGGAAGGAGGTGACATGATTCAACTGTTAATTTGGTGGGTGCATCGGTAGCGGATTGTGGACAATCCCCATGTCCGGTTGTGGTGCCGGAGCTTGTTGCTGCTGTGGAGGTTGCTGAACTTGTTGTGGTGGCTGCTGTGCCTGTTGCTGCTGAGGAGGTCTTCGTGCCTTTAAGGTTGCAATGAACCGCTTCATCTCATCCCAATCAATACCGCCTTGATCATTCATATCATATATATAGTCTTTGAAGTGAAAACAGTGATCTATGTTGTGACCGGGCTGTCAATGGTAGACACAATACTGAGAAGTATCCACATTTTGTGGTAAGATTATCCTCTCCTTTGGCAACGTGAGTGCGTTGGCGGCCATAAGGGCATTGAATATATCTGGAAGGCTCCCGGGTAAAGGACAATACTGGGCTCTTTTGGGGCATGTGGGTCTTCTTCGCTGTTGAGGATCGTAATGAAGTCCCGCGATCAATGACACCCAAGAGGGGGGTGAATTGGGTGATAACTAATTTTACGAAAACTTTTGGCCTATTTGAGATATGTGATAGAATGCTAGTTAAGAGATTCAAATCTATTCAATCACAAGTTGGATTTATCAAAAACTAATTAGTGATGAGATGGATTATGCAAGATGAATAAGAATAAAACCTGAACAACAAAGCACACTAACACTCACGTAGAATGGAGGTAGAAGAAAAGGACCAAACCACACAATTCAAACCATAATGCACATCAGTTTTTAAGGTGGTTCGGATGCAACGACGGCAATCCTACGTCCACCCCTCACCAAACCCGGTGAGGCTTCACTCGGGGATAAATCCCCAAACGGAGACGACGCTCCAACCACACACGCAGGATGACACCTGCCCACACACACGGGGACGCACCCCAACACACACACACACATAGAGATGAAGTCTCCAACACGATCCGACAGATGGATCAACAACACACACACACGCTGCAACAAGTGTAGCACTCCACACACACAAACACTAAGATCTGGATAAAACCACACACACATGCAGATCGAAGAAGTCCTACGCACACATGAATCAAATACAACACACACACACAACCACTGATCCAACAACGATCCACACACACACAAGTTTTCACAATTTATACAAAACATGAATATGAACTCGAGACACAATAAGGTACAGTTTAGAAATCCCCTGATTTGGCTTCCTTTTCAACGCATGCTGTTGATCCTGAGTGTTGCCTTCCCTCTTGCTTGAATGACTTGAAGTAGATTGTGAAAACCTTGCTCTTTTCACCCTTGTACAACCTTCTTCTCATATCCGTGCTTGCTTGCTTCTTCTTCTTTCTTCCTTGGGCAATCTTCCTTTGAATCCTTGCTTCCTTGCTTGCTTCTTTTCCTTGGAGGATGTTGGCTTCAGATCTACCTTCAATGGGTTGAGGATGGATGAAGAACACTTGCTGCACAGAGTAATGTTCATGGCTACAGTATCCTCTCCTTCCTCCTTGGACAGCACCCTCTTGATCTCCCTTGAAGCCCTCTTAGTTCCCTTTAGGGTTTATGACTCCAAATGATATGATTTATAACCTTTGAATGGTCCATGGACAACCCCTAGACCAGATCCACAAATCCCTCCTATATTGGGGGCAGTGGGATTAAAGAAATGGGTAAAAGATTCCTCTCCACGAGCTTGAAATCAAAGTCAACAAAAGGGGCCTCGGGACTGTCGGTCGACCGGAATTCATGGGGCGATCGACCGGAACCTGCTGCAGCCAAAACATTTTGGTTCTGGCAAAACCGGTCGACCGGACGCCTAGGGGCGGTCGACCGAAACCTATAAAAATGCCATCTTTTCGGTTCTGGCAATTCTGGTCGACCGGCCCTATGGTCTTGGTCGACCGGAATGATCCATACCTGCAAAAATGAAGTGTTAGGCCACAGAAACATATCCACGAGTCAAGATATTCATGTCCTCATCTATTCCATACATTTTGGGTTTGGATTCAACTTGGTTTATACATTAGACCATTTGAGCAATTCTCATTTCATGAATTCAAAATTTTCTTCCGGGGGCTCCGCCCCCAGAAACTCCCGCAAAGGGCGCTGCCCCCCTTGACCCCCGCGACCTGACCGGGTAGGTCGATCCCCGCGACCTGACCACGCAGGTCGATCCGTGTGTGAGGAGGCACGATGGCAAGTTATGCAAGGGCTTGAAACGTCATGAACTAGGTGCATATGAACACTTTGAAACACACATGTTTTGAGGTAAGGGTCAAGTTCTGGGCTAAGAATCAAGAGATAAAACTCAATCATCCCAAGTAAATTATTCATGAAATAACCTCATGGAACACTCAATAATAGGAAGTATAAAACAGGGTAAGAGCCTTACCAATGGTTCTTAACAGTACATGACATATACCACCTGTTTTGGATTGTAGAGGAGCAGGGTGAGTATCCACACATTTGGTTCACCAGGTGACTGCCATGAGTTTAATCCTGCAAGCAAGATAGTCAGGGTTAATACCATGCTTGTTCACATTAAAGAGGTTATGAAACCTCTTGCCTCTTGTAAAACCAACATATGCAAACCAAGGATCAAGACCATGTAACCGTTGCCATTTGACATCTCAGCCATACATAGATAACAGGAGCATGAGCAATTAACCACAAGTTTAGTTATCATCACTTAATCACACATTAAGTTTAGTTATCATCAAAACCATAACTTAACAATCACAACAATCATCAAAACTATAACTCAACACGTAATTGACAGGAGGTGGCACTCGGTGGTATTGCTGGGGGACTTGGAGGTTTTGTAGCACAGCTTGGTTTTGGGGAGGTTGCCGGAACGGTTGAGGAGGGTTATTTGCTTGGTGGGGAGTCTGGTTGAAGAAAGAGGGTTGTTGTTGTTGTGGTTGTTGTGGGAGTCTTGGGTTGGAAGAATTGCGGAAAGGTCCAAGATTGCCAACCACGCCCACTTGCTTGTTAGTAACGGTGCCCTCGGTAGTTCCACCATTGGTATTGACATTGTTATTCTTCCTTATCACTCTCGGCCATGGTTCAAACATGCCCATGATGGGTGAGTCCTTCATTTGAGTCTAAATATTTCTAGCTCGCTCATAGAGTTCCTCCATCGTGCTGAGTTTATTCATGGCCAAAATATGTCGGAACTGTGGAGTCGCATTTGAGACTATCATCTTCACTTGTTCCGACTCGGACAGAGTGTCTTTTAACTTCTCGGCCATCGACCTCCAACGGTCAGCAAACTAGACAAAGTCTTCTTCTGGTTTCATCTTTTTAGCTACAAGATCGGTGACAGACAAAGATAGACCCACATGGTCTTTGTAAGAATTTCCTCTGAACAATATCAAAATCTCCGGCTTCAGCGGGCTCCAGGGAGTAAAACCATTCGAGGGCCGGACCGTCGAGAGACCTTCTAAACAGATAGACCAAAGAGGTCTTATTATCCTGCCAGAAGGATGCCTCATACATGAAATCTTTCAAATGGATGAACGGGTTGCCCGTTCCATTGTAGCAGTTGAAGTTAGGCATCTCTGACGGATGCAAGTAAAAAACTGGAAGAGTAAGGAGAGTAACCTCCAAAGCATTCTTGGGGGCTGTGACCTTCTTAAGTTGCTCCTCCATACTAGCAATCTTTTGGAGGAGGAGAGTATTGGTATTAGACTCGGCCAGGGCCAGATTAGCAGGAAAATGTTTTGGGATAGGCATTCTCAAAAATTGAGGTGGTGGAGGATATTATGGCGTAACCACAGAATGACTTGCCGGTTGGGCCGATGCAAGAACAATGGGAGTTTGTGGATGGGATGGAACTTTTTGTGAGACCGCCTGGTCATTAGAGGCATTAATTTGAAGGCCACCAGCGGCCTGAGGGGGGTTTGAAGAAGAAGGGACAGATTTCCCTTTAAGAGCGGCCTGGACCGCTTGGCGTTGAGTATCGTCCAGCTAGGACAAATTTTTGATAAGATCATTCAAATTAAAGGGCAGGGAAGCTTTCCCGGATGTGTGTTGAGTGATGGGTTGAGATTGAGAGGAAGGCTCAACCCCTTGAGTGGTGGTGTCCACAACATAAACTTGAGGGTAATGAGAATGAGAGGGAGTATAGTTTCCCTCATAGTGAATAAGGCCTTGAGGGGGGACCTCGTAGGATGGGTCAAATTGACCCTCCTCACAACCATCATATGAATACTCATAATTGGCCATGCTGACAATTCCACCTGACTGAAGCATCATGATTGTTATAAAAAAGTATTTGAATCAAACAAATATGGATAGCACACAGGCACTCAAGTAGGTTGTCAACCAAGTTATGATGATTGCGTAAGATTTTAGGGTTCTTTGGAGATTTAGACAAGATGGATTTTAATGAAACAATTCTCTCTCCTCAATGTGGATCCTAGTTGCAATTTGGGTGTAAACTCTAGGTCAACTAGGTTCTTTCTCTCTCTTCACAAACATATAGGTTAGCTAAACTCCAGGGTGCTTCAAATGGTACAACCAGCCCGACATCCGTGAGGGAATCCACGGATGTGGGGACTTATGGAGGCCTTGGTTAGGGAATTTTCAAATCAAAGAGACAAAATGCTCAATGGAGGGTCCTTCCCTTCCCAAGAAAGTGTAGGAAATCCTAGGGGTGTAGAGAGAGGAGGTCTCTTAACCAAATGTCCTAATGCAAGCTTAATGCAAGTAGGATGAACAACAATGTGAATTTAAGTAATAATCCAATCAAACAAGGCAAAACAGTAGCAAATATAGCAATTCTGTGAGAACAGAAATAAATGGCGGCCATACAGTGGTCGTTGTATCAGTGAATAGCGACTATATGACAGCCACTGTTCATGAAACCGACGCCTCCTGATAGAGGCGCTGAATCAAGTGGACAGTGCTGGCCAAAATAACCTGCGCCTACAGGGAAGGAAATAAATCAGGAACTGGCACCTCTGTAGAGGGGCGCTGATAGCAATAATCAATAAACAACTGTAAAAGAGGTGAACCATGACTGAGCAGAAACGGCGCCTTGGGGTCAGGCACAGAATATGTAAATGACGCCTCTGTGGAGGGACGCTGATTGTAATAAATAGCAAATAATACGAAAATAAACAATGAGCGCCTCTGTGAGAGGTCACTGATTCTGTAAATAGCGGCTGCCTGAGCGGTCGCTGATTTTTCCAGAGAGACAGAAGCTCATGTAAAGATGATAGAAATAAATTTTTCTTCTTTAAAAATGCTATGGACAGTCCAAAAAAACTGGCTAATCAAGCAGGAGGTGTGCACGTGGTGCACAGAGGGAGTGTGCTACGTGGAGCACAAAGGAGGGGTACACGTGGGTACCAAAAGGAGGGGCACGCGAGGGTGCCAAAGAGAGGGGCACACGTGGGTGCCGAAGGGGGGGTAATCAAAATAAAAACACAAAGTGTCCCACCGTGATCACCAATTTGTGAACGTGTCACATAGACATTTTTAAAAAAGAAAAATTAACATCAAAATAAAGATGAGGATGATGATAATAAAGACGATGAAGACAAAAGGTGGGGAGGGAGCATGTGATGCTACTCTAGGAGTGTGATCGCCAGAGGGGTTACCTCAAAAAGGAAGAGTGATCACGGAGAATACCTTGCAAGCGGGGTGTGGATGTGAGTTCAACTTCCGCCTTCTACCGGCCGACCGATGAAGGGGGTTCTTATCTTGATTACCCTTGAAAGAAAATAAGCAAGGACAAGAAGATTGGATTAGCCAAAAGTGTGTGTAGTATCAATGCTCTATAGAAATCAAATTATGCGACAAGGGCATGAACACACCTTGTGTGTTTATTTTTTTAAAAACCTCTTAAGAAGGAGCAAAAGGTGAAAAGATGTATGAAACTAAACAATGCAAATATGCTAAAGAGAATCTCTCTAGCAAGGGTGACTAAATATGATGCACGTGCATACCAAAACAGAATAAACTAAATAGAGAAGGGGGAAGATGTGAAGGCTGGCCCTCTTAAGCCCCTACAGCAGATAGAGAGCCGAGAGAGAGAGATCAATCGCGGCAGTGCAGGAAGAAGGAATAAGAGAACTGAAGTTCTCTTCTTGCTCACACGCTAGCACCTGCAACGTTAGAAAAAACAAAGCCAAAAAGCTCTCTTTTGTATGGCTCTCTATTCACCTTAGCAGAGGGATCAAAGAACCTACCGCATTAGACGGGAGGGGTATTTATAAGGTTAAGAACCTTATTCTAATGGGATTAAAATAAGGAAAATAATCCCTGGTTGTGGATATCCTTCCTCGGAAGAACTTGGAACCAAAATGGAGAAGGAACACCATGCAGAGGAAGTTGCAGACGCCATGGACATGGAATGAAAATGGCGACCTGGAGGCTATCATCAATTAAAAGGGCGATCGAGAAACAATCGTCAATTCCTGGATAAATTATAGAAACAACGGACTTTCCATATTTTGAAAATAAGAAACAGCGCCCGCTTAGAAAGGCGTTTATTAATGATCGGCCGCTTAAAAGGGCGTTAATTCTTTGAATTAAAATTCCCTACCAAAAGAACCCTGTCGTCCTATGGTGAAGGTAAATGGTGACACTTAACATGGTCGTTTGTTGAAATGACGCCCAGAAGATAGTCGCGAATTACAGAAAAATCCAAAAAAAATAGAAAAAGCTTTATATTGAGCCAGTAATGAAGTCCACTTTGGGCATTATATTGTGCAATGAAATATGCTCAACATAGTATCAAATTTGGCGTGTCTACAGGAGGTACCTCTCTATCTCTCTCAGCATTTGCTTATCTCGTATGTGTTTGTTTGCCGTTGCTTGAGTGATAGGATATCTAGCCCGATCACATAATATCACCGCTGTGAGAGAGTGTACATGACCCATTTCGTGACCCGATCTAGGCACGAAGGATTGTTGACCACCCTGACTCATTACCGGTTTCTCAACTGCACAGATCCACATGTTTCCCTCGCTTAGGTACGTCTGCGAGCTCGTGTCTCTTGTTGAGGACATATCCTCCATTTCACATTGGTTAGTGCATTCCCGCTTTGTGTCATTGCATGCCCACTCGTAGAGGTACTTAATACTCACCACCACCACCACCTATGGCAGATCCCTGAGTCCATAGTCCCGATGAGCCATATGTGGTCGACATGTTCCGAACTCTTATGAAAAAATTGGATGGGCTGAGTATGAGAGTGGATAAGTTGGATGGGTTGAGTATGCGTGTGGATGGCCTAGGCACACGCTTGGAAGAGAGAATGAAGGCCTTAGAGGGGTTGGGCCGAAGAGTCGGACCAGTCTTTTCATGGTTTGGTAGGGAGAGTCGCCGTCCTAGAGAGAGCACCGGTTGGAGCGCACCCCGCACCGACGATTGGTCAATAGGAGCCAGTTCAGCAACCTGCTGCAAGAGCTCAAGGGGTAGATGATAGGAGGCACCGAGTCCCCGAGATGGATGCTTTTGAGTACAATAATGAGAATGGGGGCTATAGTCGTGACCGTCGTGTTCAATGGCAGAATCGTGATTATGATGAGTACGAGCAGATCCTCAGGACTGTTCGCGTGAACCCTCCCACTTTTGACGGGTCTTTGGACCCGAAGGACTATCTAGATTGGGAGGCTGAGATGGATCGGTACTTCAAGTGGTTCGATATGACAGACCGTCGAAGAGTCCGATTCACGACCATGAAGTTGATAGGACAGGCGCAGACTTATTGGAAGAACGTAGAGAGCCAGTTGTTTCAGTGTTTAGAGCCCCAGGTTGATACATGGGGTGAGATGAAGGTCAAACTCCGGCAAAAGTACCTTCCTGCATCATACCGTCAGCAACTCATCGATAGGTGACAGAGTCTCAGCCAGGGAGATCGGTCCGTCTCTGAGTACATCACCGAATTTGATGAGTATTTTCTACGATGTGGCATCTCGGAGGAGAGCTCTATGCCCGTTTCCTACTTCCGACTTGGTTTGCGGCCATACCTTTAGTATGAGCTTTTCCGCCGCAACGTGACCACGCTGGAAGCCGCATATCAAGTTGCTCTCGAGGTGGAGCATTTTGAGGCAGAGTTTGCTTCAATCCAGCGCCAGGGGGTCACCTATCCTCGTGGGTCTGATCCTCAGACCACGCCCAGTTCCTACATTCGGTGGCCTGTGGCTCATCCGCAGGAACCCCCACGCCAGGATCTCGCTGCCCCAAGGCCTCGCCCTCCCCCACCGAGGGATCTTCCACCTCATCCCCAACCATCTACACCCATTGCCCCTCCACCGGCACCCACACCTTCTACTGGTCCCACGTTGCCTGCACCCCCGGCACCTACGCCCTCTGATCGTCCACCGTTGCCTGCACCCTTTGTCCGTCGGGAGGATAAGTACAAGGGGCCACTTATCGGGGAGACTAGTGGGTCACGACAGCAGTGTTATCGCTGCCATGGGTTTGGCCACTTTGCAAGCCAATGTCCCACCTGTACATCAAAAGTCATTGGGGACACGCGAGTCGGAGAAGCCTCAACTTCAGGGCTTGTGTCTGTCAGTTATGAGGCCGAGCAGAAATTAGCTGACGAGTTCTTTCGTGAAGAGGATGATGTCCAGGGGGATCCTTCAAACCTCCAAGATGCTTAGTAGCCAGTGTACTAGTAACACATGTGGGTGGCCTAGACCACCACTGCATTATGTATGAGTCTAGGGTCATGTGTGAGTCTTTGTTTCGTACAGTCTGTTAGGAGTCTGCATACGTCGAGTCGAGTTGGTCTAATGCAAGCTCGCGGTGCCAGTCCCTTTCGAGTGTGAGGCAAGTCGGATCTCATGTGTACATTGTGGACTTGCCTGACGAATATGGGATTAGCTCTACCTTCAAAGCCTCGGATCTAGTCACATACAGGGACCCAGCGGTGATTCCGAGTGAGCTGTTTGAGCTATCTCCTTCTCTTGAGAGTGACCCTACCCGGGAGTGTTCACCACCAGCCTCATTTTAACAGTAGCAGGAGCAAATAGGACATATACTAGATGAGCAAGTAACGCTTAAGAGTGGAGAGTACCAGCGCTACCGGGTGCGATAGAGAGGACGGCTTGTGTCCGCTGACACTTGGCTCATCCGGGCTGGGCTACAGCGGACAGATCCAGATCTACTGCAATGGTACCCGAGCGACGGCACCCCCTTACTCGACGGGGCCGAGTTCTTCCCACCCGGGGAGAATTAATGGGGCATCGGAGGTAGGCCTTGTCTTTGTTTAGAGTGTCATTGGTGTGTATTTATAATTTTGGATTTTATTTTGGTTCAAGAGGGAGTTAATTGGGCTAAGTTAATAGGTTTCTTTGTAAAAAGGCCACTTAGGCCTGACGGGCCCCCACCCTCTCTCTCATTGGGCCATCTAGCTTCTAGGACCCATGGGGGCTGGTCCATGGTCCATGGTGGACTTGGACCAAGTAGAAGAAAAATTCCATTTTGCTTCTTTAAAGAGGGCTCCCCCTCCTTTGTCCCCTTGTGGGATTTTTTCTCTCCTTTTGTCTCCCTTCCCCAATATGCCCCCTTGACCAAGGGTATATGTGGTCATTTGTCCTAGGTCTAGGGTTTACTACTTAATGTCTCTTGTAATACTATTTTCATAGAATTATTGAAGAAAAATAAAAAAATTGTGTGAGAAGCCCAAGGGCACCCCTCTCTCTTCCCTCTCTTCCTCCTTTGCAGCATAGATTGCAGCAGATCTGGGTGTGATGCCCCAAATATTGGAGTGACTCCAAGTTCTATCTTCTCCTCTGGGTGTGATTCCCAACCACCGTCGCCACCGCCACCATCGAAGCCGCCAACAAGCCGCCACAACCCAATCTCCGGCCTGCTGTCCTGTAGCACCCTTGATAAATTATAAGAATAAAAAATTCCATAAATAAATAAAATTCTTGAATAAATAAACAAAAGGGGCAAATTACGACATAATAAAATAAAGCCCAACCAATATATATATTTGGGCCTCTCCCATGGAAGTAGCTAATAACCAATGGGCTTGAACGTAGGAAGCCAAAGTGGGTTTTAAGATGGGTTTGGTATATACATAAATATGTTAACATCAAGGGCTTTCCACAAACCAAAAACCTTCACCTTTCTCCTGTTCAAACTTGTTGAGGAGGCGGCTTCGATCATGGCAGGGAAGTAGATTAGCAGGAAACTCTAATGCCGGTAGGATTCCTTATGTGGGAACTAAATTCCCAATAGGATTCAAAAACTCCGAGTCCTATATATATGACCCTCGAGGGGCGATGGCGGAGCCATCTTAATCTGCTGCTACTCTGTTTTACGGTGTCGACCTCATCTTCATCTTCGTCTTCCTTTTCTGCTGCATCCTGCGTGCGGCTATTCTCTCACTTTCGAAGCAGTTGCAGTGCCGCTGTTGCTATTCATCTTTTTTTGACGTCTTTGTGCTGCAGTCGCTACCACTGCTAGTGTTGCAGTTACTTCAATTGTCTATCTCCATCACTCGCACGTCCGTCGTCCCAATTAACCCAAAAGGTAGGTGTTCTCAATATCTCAAGCTAAACTCTTTAACAAATTGAATCTTAAACTATTCTCTGCATATTGCATGATTCCATGGATATCTCCATAGGTGTTCTAAAGTTCTAATCCCAACCAAGCAATTTCAGGATCATATACATGCATATAGGTCTATAAGTGGTTGCAGTAACAGCTTCGGTATCGAGTTTTCTTTGTTTCCGGCATAATAGTGAAATAGCGACCCTACCTTGGGCGTTATCTTGATAAACAACCTCTTGAACGGTCATCATTCTTTTGGATATTTAATAAATACTCCATGTTTAAAATTTAATAACTATGTAACTTGATGTCCAAATTAATGCATGAGTATAGTTCTGGAATCCTGCTATTTTTCTCTTTCTACCCATATATTCACTTTTGCAAAATTCAATTTATTAAGAAAGTGCTACTGTTCATGTTAAATTTCATAAGAAGGAAAGCACGACAGGACCTAAGTCACCATTCAATATAGCGCCCCTGTCCGGGACGCTATATACTGAAATGAAGCCTCTTCATGAGGGTGCCATTTCCTCTATGTAGAAATTCTCCAAGAACTAGTATATATATATATGTGTGTGTGGAATTAGATACAACGCCTCAATGAACAGACTCTATTTAATAAAATGAAGGCACCTCCTAAGACGCCATTTACATTATTCCAATTTTTATTCCGAGTGTTTTCCTGTGACTATTTCTCTGCGAGTTTTGATCCATTGACCGCTGGATCTCTTGGCACCACTATCTCACATCCGAGACTTGGTCCCTATTTTGATTTCTCGATTACACCTTCATCTCTTGGTGATGAATGAGCCCTCCGCGGGATACTCTTTCCTTCGGACTGGTGACTTTGTCATTGGGACCTCCGTAAGACTCCGCTAGTCTTGGATTCCCTCGAGGCAGCCGAGCGGGTTATACCCTAAAGACCCTGGAACCGATACGTGTCACTCTAGTGTTTCTGAAAGCTTGTATACCTCTGAACTGCGACCATGACATGGATGCCTAATAGAATTGGCAACCATGGTAGGGGCGCAGTTTATTATTTGTGCGACCTTCTGTAGGATGCTATTCAAGACTAAGCGACCATAAGAAGTGTCGTTATTTCCCTTGTGCATGTCTTGGTCATACTAATGAGTGACCCCTCCCTAGAAGCTGTTTCCAATGGATGGCAGTGGGAGTGACGCAAATTTCCAGTTTTCTCTATTTTCCTGATTTGGTGAGATTTATTGCAAGAGAGTCATATCACATATGTACATGATTAACTTCCACATCAGCCTTGACACTGTCCCTTTTGGGAATTATCTTGATATTATCTCAAGAACATGACCCTTTTGACTCTGTATTTGGCCATATCTGATTCTGAAACATTAAGGGCTGTGGGCCCGCGACTAACAATGTCATGAAGGACGGAAGTCCAATTTTGTAAACCATGGGAATTCTGGGTGTGGCATTGCACCAAAGTCTATATATCTGGGGAATTCTGGGTGTGGCATTGCACCAAAGTCTATATATCTGTTATATTCTGTTATTCTGTTATATCTGTTATTCTGCAAATTCTATGAATTCTGGAAATTCTGTTATTCTGATATTTTGCTGTTCGGTTATTCTGATAATTAGATATTCTGCTAGATTGTTTAATTCTACCTATATTTATTGAAACTCCATTATACTCTGGCCAATTCTGAAGTTATGTTCATCTAAGTATCTGTCCTTGTTATATTTTGGTATCTTGTCCTTGGCTCTGCATGGGAATTTATCCCCAACTCTCTTGAGCTTATAACTACCTTTCACCTTGATATTCATCCTTTCTACTAGATAGATTGTGATGATTTTCAGGTTGTATCATTTCATGCTTTGCATAGTCATGAACATGATTAAAATTGACTAATCACTTATATTCTGCTTGATGAGAGCTGTAAATCCTACTTAGCTTTTTCGCTCATCCAGTTATTTAACATTTTTTTCAGGTAATGATGTCGAAGACAACCAACCGAATTAGGAAGGGCAAGAGTGAAGAGTGTTTTGGAGAATCGAGTCAGTGTCTTTTATTTTATTGAGTCTTGTCCTGTCACTTGAGTCTTTTCATTTTCTTAAAGTGTAATAGTGAGTCCTTTTCTTTCAATTATGCAAGTTGAGTCAAGATATGTAATTCAAATATTTGAGTATCAATGAAGATCATATTTGTCCACATTGTCTGGCCTTGTGTTTTTGTGTCTTATGGTTGCTCTGACTATTCACGAATGTTTCACTGTCACGTTCCGAACAACCCGTTCTGCTGCTATCGGTTCGAGGCGTGACATGTCCAAACCTGCGACCTGCAGAACTAAAACTTAAAGAAGAGGTTGTATCTCCAGATCCAGCCATCTGATCAAGCTGGGGTTTTGAGGGTTTATTCCCCGTGTTTCCCCCTTCTTCTAGTTTAATTTTCACCTCAATCAAACCCGGTTGTCCCACCTCCCAGTCACTTCTTTCCACCCCTCGCTGTATGCCTTTCTGCAAATCTATGAGACAGCAACCTGTTCCACGAATTTTCCCACCACCTTAGACACATCAGAAAATTAAAAAAATATTTGTACGTGATCTTCACTTCCCCTCCTCTCACCCATAAAATTCCCAAAGATCAGATCTACCAAATTCCCTTCGGTCAAAGCCCATAATGAGGCAGAACCCGATCTGTCCTGCTTGATCTGTATTTCAGGCCAGAAACAACTACGGTGTTGCAAAGGTTTTCATTTCAAACCAGACCATTGGACGGATCTTAAATTCACATATGTCGAATCTCTCTGAATGCCCTTCGGAACAACACTAGTTTCATCCCGATCTAACATCGGATCCGGGCGTGGTGACCATTTTCGTGAAAGCACGTAGATCTGTCCTGTGACAAGCCAACAAGAGGAGTCCACCGATTAATTCTTCCAGAAATACGCCTGCTGCGATTCAGCCACCGTAGACTTCAGGGATCGAAGAGGAACCTTCCCCCGACGTCCCAGCCAAAAGCCTTGGCTAGGAGACGACCGTAAGTCACCATCCCACAAGCCGCACACACTTGCTGTCCAGTGAGTTTGAACAGTGCCGAGTCAGACCAATAGCCCGCCTCCGGCCCGGAAGCCCTTGCGACTTACTGCCCATCAAATCGAGATCGGTACTCCCAGGTCGCTATTGTAGCCCTTTACCTCCCTACGTGGAGTGGGCTGTAAAATTTATTGTTGTAATTATTTACATTTACAGTGCCGGGAGTTGCGGATCTTGGCCGAGATCATCTTCCCCACGCCTGCAGCATGGAGGTATCGTCTCTATCTCTCTCGGCATTTGCTTATCTCGTATGTGTTTATTTGCTGCTGCTTGAGTGATAGGATATCTAGCTCGATCAAATAATATCACAGCTGTGAGAGAGTGTACGTGACCCATTCCGTGACCTGATCCGGGCACGAAGGAGTGTTGACCACCCTGACTCATTGCCGATTTCTCAACCGTGCAGATCCACACGTTTCCCTCGCTTTGGGACGTCCGCGAGCCGTGTCTCCTGTTGAGGACATATCCTCCTCTTTTGGAACTCTATTGGTGTCGCGTTGGTTGCGTCGTTGCAGGTCGTGTCGCGTCGTCACCTAGAGTCCCAGGTTCGCATCAAATCGGTATCGAGTCGCATCCCATCCCGCATCACTCCTCCTCCTCTGGGGCCCCATCTACAGAGGGGGTAGAGGCTGAGATTACTTATGTAGGTATGTGGGGCTCTTTCCTCCCCCCTTTAGCACTTATTTGTGTTTCCTGGCAGGATACTGATGCTTCTGTCTTGTGTGTAGCACTGGTGTTGGAGGAGGAGCGTGTGCCGGCCCCTACTGCAGATGGTTGGGAGGAGGTTCCCGACCTTCCTGCAGCTTCTGGAGGTGACAAGGCTATGGCAGAGGGCTCCCTAGCCATTGAGGAGTCTCTGCCTGACCCGACCTTGGCGAGTGACGCCGTAGGTGTGGAGGGGCTTGCTCTAGGTAGGGACTGAGAATTCTTTTTCTTAGATTTTCCACCTTATTTCTCATGGAAAGTTTCACATCTATTTCTCACTTTCCATTTGTTCTTTCTGGTATTGTGCAGCCTCGACTGATGTGCTGATGGAGGTGAGCGACTCCTCTCTGAGCCTGGGGGTGGAATGGCCTTTCTCCACTCCACCAACGGAGCCGTTAGTGGACGGGAGTGTGGGTGCCTCCTTGCTCCAACGAGTGCTAGGGTACCTTCAAAGTGACCCCCTCCTTTCTCTGGAGGACTTGAGGCAGCGTCTGAAGGAGTGCACTCTGTTAGAACAGGTGGTACACGAAAATAGATCCAGAGGGGGGTTGAATGGATCTTTTGGAAATATCATTCAATTAAAACACAAACTTCACTCAAAGAAACAAATGAAAATAGCTCCACAGAAGATACTTAGAAATGAAGACTTCTACTTAGACCGGTGGACAAATACTTGTCATGCCATCAAAGTATCAGTGAGAGACTAGAAGATCTCCAACATTCATAGCTCAAGAAAAACAAATATCGAATACGTAGCGCTCAAAAGAACAATCAACAGAAGGGGGAAGGAGACAAGGACAATCACACCAAGGCACACCACTACGCACGGGTTTTTTTTAGGTGGTTCGATCTCAGACCCGAGATCTACGTCCACCCCCCACTCCAATCGAGTGAGGCTTCCACTAGCAGAAGCTAGAAATAAAAGCAGATGCAGTCTGCAACAAAGCGCTACCTAACAGCTTGCCCTGAGGGAGACAAATCCGTCACACCGATCCTACAACCCACGGGATCTGAACCCTGACCTTGCATCCCACAAGATCATAACCGGAGGACCAATCCTCCCTTCCTCCAAATCGGAGGGGAACCACTAGTGACACCCCATCACTAGCAACCGGAGACCACAATCTCCCTTCTTCTGCAAACGCAGAAGGGATGTAAAACAATTGTTGGGACTGGTGCGATATATTCAGAGGGGGGGTGAATGAATCCCCGATAAAAAATATTACGGAATTAAAATCTCAGATGGCTTAATCAATTGAGCACTCAATAGCAAGCTGTCACACAGAAGAGACTTTTAACTGAACTCAATATAAACTAATGAAACAACGGAGCTTTTCCCTTTTCGCAACCGTGAATTGAGAAACACGGACTCACATATCAGATGTAATTCTACTGAGCATATGAACAAGCACTTCACAAACAAGTTAACTCCCCAGGATAACTCAAATAATCACGCACGTAACCTGGGAAGGGGAGATAGATGATATGGATGAGCACACAAAGCAAACCACGGTAGACAAGATTTTTTAGGTGGTTCGGTCCTCCAGACCTACGTCCACCCCTCACTCCAAACCGGAGTGAGGCTTCCACTAGCAACAGCTAGAACCGCAGACTCAGTCTGCAAACAAATGCTGCCTAACAGCTTGACCAGGGGAACAACCTCCCCTCTTCCTCCAGACCGGAGGGAAACCACTAGTGACTACCCGTCACTAGCAACCAGAGACCGAAGTCTCTCTTCCTCAACCCAGGAGGGAACCCACTAGTGACTACCCATCACTAGCAACCAGAGACACCAGGTCTCCCTTCTTCTGAGTCCACAAGAGGAACCCGACCTCAAACCAGAGAATCAGAAGAACAACGATGACCAGATAAAATAAGAAAAACAAGAAATGATAAAAATAACAGCGACTGAAAGCTGGAAATGAAACACATAATGTGGCTCTCGCAGGAGCTGACTGGCCTGGATTTGATCCACGGTCCAGTAGGGACTAATCTTCTGATGAAGCTTCTTTTCTTCTTCACAAGCTCTCTATCTCTCTTTCTCTTTTCTTTTTCTTCTTATGCTTTCATACTCTGCCTCTCTTTTTCTTCTCTGCTCTTCTCTTCTCTCTCAATGTCTTTCTTTTTCTCTCGATCCTCACGAGCTCTCTCTCTCTTTCCTTTTCTTCTGCAACTTCTCTTTTCTTCTCTTCTTCCCTCTTTTTCTTCTTCTGGATTGTGCAGACTCTGTCTCTGCTTCTACTTCGATCACGATTAGTCTTCTACATATGAAGAAGCTTCATATCTATAGAGCAGCAGATAGGGCATGTGTCCTCCACAGTTCCCGCCCAATCGCCTTAACTACGTGGCAGCATCTCAGTCTGCTGGATTACACGTGTCACGATCAGGGCCATCTTCTATTCTTGGATCACGTGCATCATTAACCTCCTCGAGCAGTAGCTCTGTAATAACATACTGTTATCCGTAGAGACTTAACTGACATGAAGAACCGAATGCATCGAGTCTGTACGTTAAATGAGTCATGGCCTGTACAAACTTGATGCACTAGATGCAGTGTGCATTTAAGAGAAAGTGTGTACAATGAGAATGAATGTACAGACATTACATTCACAAGTATACAGCCTTTGAGTGCATGTGATGCAGACATAAAGAGTGTATAGACTTGGGTGCTTGTGAAGCAGACCAAGTGTGCAGACTCTTGAATGGATGTGAAGCTGACAACAGGTGTGCAGGAGAGAGTGTATAGACTTTAAGTGCATGAGATGCAGTTTGCATTATGCATATGGTGAAGTATGCACATTGAAAGATGAATGCACTAACATGCTATTAGTGTGCAGACTTAGCGTGCAACAATGTGCAGACTTGCTAACATGACGCATGGACATAACAACAAGGAATGTGCAGACTTTTGCAGCAACGAATGTGCAGACTTTGTGCAGTCTACAAGCAATGTGCAGACTTGCTAGTGTATGGACTTGGTGAGCATGCAGCACCCAATGTATAGACTTGCTACCTAGCACTTAAGAACCAATGCATCATGTATAGACTTGACGAATGTAATCTAGGGCGATGTACAGACTTGACTAATGCAATCTAGGTACAACTCTGTACAGACTTTATATGCATGAAGCACATGATGCAACAATGTATAGACTTGATGCAGCATCAAAGCAACCATGTGCAGACTTTGTGTGCATGCAGAAACAGTGAACAGATTTGCTAAAAAGGAATGTGTAGACTTGCTATGGATGTATAGACTTGTGTGTGCGTTCATGCAATGTATAGACTTTGTGTGTGCGTGCATGCAATGTATAGACTTTAAATGCTCAAGCAGATGTACAGACTTTAAATGCTCAAGTGAGACGCTAAGTGAGACGGATACTTAAGGTATGCACAGAACATGAAATGCATTGGCTATACAGACTTTGCATATGCATGGAGAGCAGATGATGTACAGACGTTAAATGCATGAGACAGACGAGTGCACTGACTATGGCTAATGTGAGACACAACATGAGACGCTGGGTGAGACGGATCTTTACAGTGCATCAATAGTGTATTGCACGGAGTATGCGTGGCTAACTGAGAAACAATGCACAGACTTTATACAAAAACTTATGCACTTAGTATGGAACACTGCATGACCTAGCACACTCATGCATTCTCCAGAGAACAGATCAGACATATGCATTCATGTGATGACTCAATGTGTTGTTCTTAACAAAACAATATGGTGACTCATTCATGTTGCTATCATTAAAACACCACATTATCATCAAAGCACAAGGGTCACAACAAATAGCAACCCACTGCTCACCAAAACCCAGAGGATTAAATCCTCTCTTCCTCTGAATCCACAGAGGGAAACCATGAGTGATACCCAGTCACTCAAAACCGGAGAGTCCAACTCTCCCTTCTCCTAAACGCACAGGAGGAAACCTGATCCCAAACCAGGGAATCAGAAAACTCTAGGAAATGGAAAGTGACAAACGAAAAACAAAAGAGGAAACAAAACAATTTTAGCTCCAACTGGAGCAGGACTGTTCAGGATTTGATCCTATAACAGATCTACAGATCTTCAATATCGCTACCGGTTACTTTGACTTGAGCTCGCTCTTCTTCTGTCTATCCTCTTCTCAGCTCTTCACTCTTTCTTTCTCTTTCTTTTCTGATGCTCGCTCTCTGACGGCTTCTTCTTTCTGCTCTCTGGTTCTTCTCTTAGACGGCCACTCTCTTTTGCACACCCCTTTTTCTTTCTTCCTTGCGCCACACTCCTCTTCGAAGGATGAGAGTCTATTTATACAAAATAGAGTATCAGAACCCATTTGGAAAAGATGATTTGATGCCCTTTTATTTCTATTGGACCACGTGGTAGGAGAGAGAAAAAATTTTCTGACATAGCACCCTCAGATCACGTGTCCATCAAGGGTTGACTTAGGAACACGTGCCTCCTCTCTAGTTCGAGCTCATGTGATTGCCATGAGTTCAGACAGATTTACTTAGGTCCCGCTGCTGCCAACTACTCACTCAAGCATTTCATCAAACACCTTACACGGAGGAGTATGCTCAGACCTTCCTAATGTTGAAGGCAAGCAATGCTCAGACCTTTCATCTTCCATGGTAGAGGTTGCTTCGACCTTGGGATATGCCAACCTTAGTTGCCTCAACTATATTGGCCTCTTTGTGCTGTGCCTTTGCCACTTCTCAATTGAACTACCGTGAGCTGCTCTTGAACTGCTGAAGATTTGTTTGATCTTTTGGACTTTAGTCAGGCATTTCATCAAACACTTCTCAGCATCGAGCTTATAAGCTTACCATCTTCAGCTGCTTCGACCTTATACTAGAATATGCTCAGACCTTGTTGCTGTATGCTCAGACCTGCACGGTGCTAGCAAACAGGTTGCACCGACCTTGTTGTATTCAAGCCAAACGTGCACCGACCTTGTTGTATTCAAACCAAACGTGCACCGACCTTGTAGCAGATGTGCACCGACCTTCCTCTGTGCTTGAGAAGGAGACCTTGTGCCTTTGAAATCAAAACCTGCACCGACCTTGTGTCGTGCCTTTCATATGTGCTCGGACCTTATGTGTTATAAGGCAACCTGTGCACGGACCTTATATGACATGAAATAGAACATGCACTGACCTTTTCTGCCATAAGTGAAATGTGCACCAACCTTAACTGTATTGTGTTCTTCAGTTGCACTGACCTTGTATGCATAAACTTCTTCAGTTGCACAGACCTTGTATGATGAAGCGAGAGTGTGCACCGACCTATATATGCAATTTTAGAAACCTGCACCGACCTTTATATGCGAAATGCAAAACGTGCACCGACTTCATATGCATTCTTCAAAATCTGCACCGACCTTATATGCATTTCTACAGAAACGTGCACCGGCCTTGATGAACATGCAACAAAATGTGCATCGACCTTATAATAGCTAGCATAGAAACGTGCACAGACCTTATGTATTGAAGTGAGAAACATGCACCGACCTACTATGCAGACTAAGAAGATGTGCACCGACCTTATACTTGCTCAGACCTGAAATGCATATAAACCAAAACATGCATAGACTTCATATGCTGTAAACCAGCATGTGCATTGACCTTTACATGCAGCCTACAAAAACACGCGTTGACCTTAGTGTCTTGAGAACACAACTAGCATCGACCTAAGTCTGCACAAGGGAAACATGCATCGACCTTAGTGTGTGCATATGACTTATCAACCTGAGAGAAATTTGTGCACACAACCTCTTCGATGAAATGTATATGCATGCAACCTGATATGCAGTGGTCTGAAATGTGCATGGACTTCATATGCAATGGACAGAGATTTGCATGGACCTCACATTGACCTTAATGTGATGAGCACAGACTTAATGCTTCATACACAATTATGACATCATAAAAACATTGACAGCACCAAGACCTTATCCATGCAGAATTAACACTAAATGCAGCATCGACACGTATGTATTCAGTATGCAAAGACATGATGACTTATAGTGTTTGCTATCATCAAAATCACAGGGACACAACAATCTCCCCCTTTTTGATGATGGCAACACTATGAGTCTATGGCAACACAGTGAGATACACAACATCATGCATCACAGCAACACAATGAGATACACAATATCATGCAATGCAACACAGTCGATTATCTCTCCCCCTTTGACGTCATCAAAAAGAAGGAATATGGTTCTCCCCCTTTGACTTCAGCAAAAAGGAACTAAGGTTTGATAAAATCAGTATAGTGAGATGCAAGGCATGCGTGATATGGTTGAATGATGAATTATTCTCCCTCTGACCACATGATATTAAATTGCCAGATAATGCAAACCAGTATGAATAATGCAGGAGCATGCATCAATTGACAAAGTGACAATTGATTCTCCTCCTTAAATGCAGACTATTCTCCCCCTGAAGAAATAAGGTGAAGGTTATGATAAAGGACAGTCAAGACATTGATCAGCAAAAACACAGGGACAGCTGATTTTCCCATTTGTCAAAAACACAGGAAGAATTGGAATGGAAAGGTATCATCGAAAATACAGAGATTAGATTGAAACCAATTGTTGATATCACAAAGCATAGAGAGCATTGAGCAGAATCAGAATAAAATATGATCTGTGTCAGAGAGCAGGATTTGAGCACAGGGATTTTGGTTGAATTTCCAAAGAATATATAAGACAGAAAGATTTTCAATAGGATACCAATTTCATAAATCTTAATAAAAGAATTTCAGACTCTTCTATTATAAGAACTTATGAATAAGTCTTATTTGACCAGCATGGTTTAAGCATGATGTATATATAGTTTGTTAAAAAAATTCAATACTCATATCTGAAATAAGTCTTAATAAAGATGAACCAATCACTCATATGACATTCTTGTTTAACCTCCTTCTATCTTACTCATTTAATTTTTCAATGAGTCCTCTAGGAATTACAAGAAGTAGTGTTGAGGTTAAACAACTATGAAATCATTTGACTGTCTAGGGTTATAGCAATATTCTTTGCAACAATTTTTAGATATTCATTTGATCATACAGGAAATTTTATGCATTCAAACTTTAAGAGCAATCTAGTTCAGTACACACCTTGTCACTAGAGGATATACGTTGATTAGACACCAATATCCCTAAGCACTTAGTGTGACTAATAGTCATGCTTTATAATGTACAGAGTTAACTTGACACCTCATGACATACCTCAACTCATTTCCTTGATGAGTGAGATGTATTTCTCAGTGTGCAAGTCATTGCTCTGCCTAATTTTTAATCATTGTTTCAGCAGAGTTAACTATGGCACTTCATGACTGTAACACCCCAAAATTTTATATAAATTATTTTAAGGTATTTCTAAAATTTTTGGGAATTTCTCGGATTTTTCTAAAGTAAATAAATGATTATTTAAAGCTTAAATAGAATATTGAGTGAATTTTAGGTTAAATACATTATTCTTGAAGTCCAAAATAATAACCAGTTAATTTGGACAATAAAATAAGCCCAAAGGACCGAAAATCAAGCCCACTAGTCTTGGCCCATATTCTAGAAGCTAGGAATGGGTGTAATCACAGAATTAAGGAGAAAATTACTCCTTGGGATATAAATAAAAGGATAATATTGGGGATAATATGTCACGCCCTAAGCTTTTATTTACAGCGGAAGACTAGCTCGAGTAACGCGAACAGCCGGCATGGTAAGTCTCTTGCGAGCAAGAACGATCAGAGCGCAAGATAATCACACATAAGAATGCAATTGCACAATAGTGTAATCAAACTCCAACTTTATTTCATTAATAATCAATAATATCCAAATACAATAGCTTTCAACCTTCAATAATCCATTAGACTCAAGGAAAAAGGAAATTACAAAGACTCGATCTAAACAATATTGACTTTCCTAAGTCTTCACACTCATTTTGATATGACTTTCATTCGCTCTCAGACCCGCTACTTGTATAACTCGAATCCGAATTCGTATCACTTCCATCTCCTAAAAAGATTGGAAAATAGGTAATGAGCACACTTGCCCAATAGGTATCTTCGCATCAACATGATTAGCAATATTTAAGTAATTAACATTTTAGCTCTAAAGAATAAGGTACAATCATGCGAATGCGATCAATCATGCGATTAAACCAAGGTAACAAGACGATTATGTAAGATAGAATGAGCAAGTATGAATGTAACAAGAATATGATATGGCCTTTCATGAACAAGAATGTACTAGAAAGTCATGTATCAATTAAGAATGTACTCTGCACTTAGTAGCAAGTACTTCATGAATTTCTGTGGAATAACATGTAACAAGCTAGAAAGTCATGTACGTGTATATATCGTGTCGTGGATTTTCACTTCACGATGCTGTGGATCTTCACTTATTTATCGAGAAAGTACTCCCAGCGCAATGCGACGCCAAGTAGCATCATACCCCATGGTTTATAATGATATGTTTCCGACAATCAGTCGAGGGGACTAGCATAGAGCCCTTAAACACAATTAGTGCTCGGTCCGCATCTTCAAGTATAAATCAAGCTACTTCCACGCATGTAAACAATATGGCCAAGAATGTACAATTTCAAAGGATAGGTTCAAGATAAAGTAATCTATCACAAGAATGCTTCTATTTGATTTAAAGAATTTCAATGAACATATTAAAACTAGGTTATGTCATGAAAATAAATCGGCAGCATAACGGTACGTTTCTTAACTTTCATAATTTAAAATTAAGTATCTTTGAATAATATGACAAGTCCTAGACCATCAATAATCCATCTAAGAACTTTGGAATATCAACCCTTGGGTCAAACCTCGGGTTAAATCACTCAAGAACTGTGACGGTCAATTAATGGGCCGTTACATGATCGTGACGGTCTATAATTGGGCCATTATAATAGATTGAATCTAGAAAGAATAATTGGACTCAGTGAATGTGACGGTTGTATACTGGACCGTTATATGAGCTTGACGATCTAGTATTAGGCCGTTACATAGTGAAAATCAGAAAACATCAATAGTGCTTTCTAAATAATTGGGCTTTAAAGGTACAACCAACTCAGCGTCCTAGTTGGAATCCCAGGCTCGCGGAGAATTACAGAGGCGTTGAAACCAGATTTCCTAGTCTATTGGAAGGAATATCCAATAGAGAGGTCCTCAAGTTCAAGAATATGTTCCTATAGTGCAAAAGTGTAAACTAATGATCATATACCGGAATATATGCCATGTACTTAGAGAATTGACTCTATAGACAGAAAGAATGTTCAACAATGTGAAACCATGATAAAACTCCGTCAATACATCAATAAAAATCATGTTTTAATACAAAACTATAGAGTTTTAGTAATGAAGTTAACCATGTACTTTAAAATAACTCAAAGTGCTTTAAACATACATGAATCAATTTATAAACTCAAAGTTATGAAAAATATGTCAAAACTTAGATAACTAGGCTTATTCATAAGTAAACTTGACTATTTTTAACTCTGTCTCGGGTTGACAGAACACAGTTATTCTGACGGTCGAACATGGGCGCGTCACAGGGCTGTGACGGTTTATCGTGAAGCCGTTAGAGTGTTGTAACGCTCCGGTTATGGTCCGTCATAGTTAACAGAGAATCTTAAGTATAACAGGGAGTGTGACGGCTTATCGTAAGGCCGTTACGTCCCTCTGACGGTCTAACTATAGGCCGTTAGAGTCCTATTGTCAGGAAAGTAAAAAGATAAAGACTATGCTTTGAAAACATGTCATGTTGTGAAAAGATTTAACTACTCTAGTCATGATAAAATGAAGAATAGTCCATCTAGATGCATAGGTTGCAGTGAATGAGCTAGAGAATATCTTTTATCTTCATTTAAGGCTAAAGACATGTATGTATGTATGATTCTAATAAAACATGAAATTCATGGTCTATAGTGCATGTAATCAAGTAGAACCAGAGGGCTTTTATCCCTAACATGCTATTTTTTCCGTTCATGAGATGACCTACCTCTTTCCTAGGCTTTCAACTTCCAATTTGTGACTGCAAGCCACGCCCTAGTTCTTCCCTTCTTGTAATTTTTTAGCAACTTCACGTTGCTCTAACTCCTCAATCTCTTGACCTAAGGACGTGAAATTTTGAGGTTAATAAGGAGAAATTAAGGGGAACAGAAAGTTCTAAAGACACTTAGGCTAATTACCTCGTTTTGGTGTTCTAATCTCCTGATTTTCAGTAAACTTTCGCTCAGATTCCTGGGTTGCTATGGTCGAACCAGCAACTTTGGAAGCTTCAAACTCCTTGTGTGGTTGATCTCCTAGCACGAAATTTTGAGGACGATTAGTCCTATGTATAAGGAACAAAAAGTTCTAAGGAACTTACCTAAAATACTATCTTCTTACCTTAGTTCCACACGAGCCAATGTAAGGGTTCACGCAGATCAAAACTAGGGTCTATTTATAGGTTTTAGCTAAGGTTTTATGGATTAGATCGATTCTAGAGTCCTTTGTTAAGGCTTAGATCGACTTCAGAGAGTCCTTAACACATTTACTAGTCCTCCCATATCGATCCCTAAGAGATAAACTAGTAAAAATCTAATCTTTTTACTTATTTTTCCATTCACGGGACTGACAGCGTGTAACGGTCGTGTATTGGCGTGTTACATGACTGTGGCGGTCGCACGATAGACCGCTACATTTGCCGTTTGCAGAATTCAACTAAATTCAAACTCTTTATTGTTTTATCCACATAATTATCTAATAAATGAGTATTTATCCTTAAAATTCATGAATAAGTTAAATAGCCTTCTAGAACATGGGCCAAACTTAATGGGCTTGGTCCTTAACCTTTTGGGTTTTATTTATCGAAGCCGGATTAATATTTTAACATAGTTGGGCCTTATAATCAATTTAAGCCTAATAAATTCCAAAAAATTCTTACAATAATCCAGAAATTATTTATATAAATTTTGGGGCACTACACCCTCCCCCACTTAGAAGAATTTGGTCCCTAAATTCAATACATGGATTCTATGGAGAGTGTACTTACAGTCGAATAATTCTGAGAATCTTTTTCGCATAGCTTATTCTGTTTCCCAAGTTGCTTTGGATGGCCATGATTTCTTCCATTGAATTTTGACCATATGAATAGCTTTATTCCTTAGTTGACGCACTTCCCGATCCAGCATCTTTATTGGTGTTTGCTCGTACGTCATATCCTTCTGAATCTCCAAATTATTGTAAGTGATAACATGGTAAGGATCATATACATACTTTTTCAGCATAGAGACGTGAAATACGTCATGAACTCCTGCTAATTGTAGAGGTAAAGCTAATCTATAAGTAACTTCACCGACCCTTTTAAGAATTTCAAATGGGCCAATGAATCTTGGAGTTAGCTTACCTTTGATGCCAAATCTTCGAATACCACGACCCGGAGAAACCTTCAGATGCACATGATCTCCTACTTGAAACTCCAAGTCGCGCCTTCGATTATCAGCATAAGATTTCTGCCTATCTTGAGCAATCTATAATATTTCTTGAATGAGCTTAATTTTCTCTAAAGAATCCCTGATAATATCGGGGCCTAGAATTTGCCTTTCCCCTATTTCATTCCAAGATATCGGTGATCTACAGCTTTTTCCATATAAAGCTTCAAAAGGTGCCATTTGTATGCTAGCCTGATAACTGTTGTTATATGCAAATTCCACCAGAGGCAAGTGATCATGCCAACTTCCTTCGAAGCCAATAGCACAAGCCCTGAGCATATCTTCCACCACTTGATTTGTTCTTTCCGTCTGACCATCAGTTTGTGGATGGAATGTCGTGCTAAAATTTAGTTGGGTCCCTAGTGAATGTTGTAGACCCTTCCAAAATTATGATGTGAATCTAAGATCTCTATCAGATATGATAGTGATAGGGACACCATGTAGCTTGACAATTTCCTTTATGTATAAGGCTGCTAGAATATCCACAGACCATCGACTTTTGATTGGTATGAAATGTACAGATTTTGTCAATTGGTCTATGATTACCCAGATATTATCGTGTCCACCTCTTGTCTTTGATAAACCCATAATGAAATCCATTACTATACTTTCTCATTTCCATGCTAGAATATCTAAGGGATGTAATTTACCTACGGGTCGAAAATGCTCTACCTTTACTTGTTGACAAGTGGGATAGCGAGACACGAAATCAGCTATTTCCCTCTTCATATTGGGCCACCAGAAATTTCTTTTGAGATCTTGATACATTTTTGTACCGCCTGGATGAATGGTGTACTTGGATTTATGTACTTCATCTAGGATCAGTTTCTTCATATCCTCGTGATTTGGTACACATATTTGGCCCTTAAATAGCAATCTTCCGCCATTGGAAATAGAAAAATCCGGCCTATGTTCTATGTTGGCTTTAATCTCCAGTAATACGGGATCATCATTTTACAGCTTGACCAGATTTTCTATTAGTGTAGGTTAAGCTTGAATATTAGCGATGAAACAATCTTCTTCCTTCACATCAATATCTAAGTTCAACTGAGTGAATTGAGGAATAAGATTAGTCATACTAATCATGAGATTTGATAACTTTCCCATTGGTTTTCTGCTGAGTGCATCTGCTACCGTATTAGCCTTGCCAGGATGGTATTGAATAGCAAAATCAAAATCTTTGAGATATTCTAACCATCTCCTCTGTCTCATATTTAATTCCTTTTGAGAGAATAAGTATTTCAAGCTTTTGTGGTCCGAGTAGACCGTGAATTTCTCTCCATAGAGATAATGGCGCCAAATTTTTAAGACAAAAATAATAGCTGCTAGTTCTAAATCATACACGTGATAATTTTCCTCGTGACGTTTCAATTGTCTTGAAGAATAACATATTACCTTTCCTTCTTGCATGAGGACGCACCCTAAGCCAATGCCAGACGCATCCGTATATACTTCAAATCACCACCTTCCACCGATAGTGATAGAATAGGAGCTGTAGTAAGATGGTTCTTAAGAGTTTGAAAACTCTTTTCACATTTCTTTGACCAGACAAAAGGATTTTCTTTTCTTGTGAGTCTAGTTAAAGGAACAATAATTTTTGAGAAGTCCTTAATGAATCTTCTATAATAGCTAGCTAGACCAAGAAAGCTCCTTACTTCTGATACAGTCGTTGGCTAGCTCCAGTTTCTGACAGCTTCTACTTTAGAAGGATCCACAGCGATACCTTCTTTTGAAATAATGTGGCCTAGGAATGAAACTTCCTTGAGCCAGAATTCACACTTGTTAAGCTTGGCATAAAGTTTATGTTTTTTTTTAAAAATCCATTAAATACCTATTACAGCGGGAGAGGGAGACCGGTCACCCATAGAGAAGGGGAGAGAGGCTCGCCCCCAGCCACCGAACAGGAAGGAAATTGTATTAAGCAATCAACAAAAGGTACATAAGGTAGCTAGGGCCATAGAGAGGGGCACCCTACCTTATCAAGTCGGTAGGGTCCCTTTACAGAGTGAGGAAGATCAGCCCAAGAAGTCCAAAAGGATTGAGAAGAGAGGGAGCAACCTACAGCAGCCAACATATCAGCCACTTGGTTCGCTTCCCTGTACACATGAGAAATAGATACATCCATGGTGCTAAGAACATAAGCCACATCAAACAAAATGAGAGATAGCTTCCATGGGCAAGAGTAACTGCCTGACATAATATTGGCCAAAACAAGGGAATCCGTCTCCACAGTAATGGTCCGAATCCCGCGTGAAGAGCAGAGAAGAAGGCCATCCCGAAGAGCAAGGGCTTCTGCTTCAAGGCTAGAAGATGCAAAAGGGTAGGCTGCAGCCGCAGCCCAAAGGAGGGACCCGGAGGAGTCCCTCACAACAACGCCTTCTCCCGCAATACCCAAACCGCGCTTGAAAGCGCCATCGACATTCAACTTCAATCTCCCCGAGGGATGGGGAAACCACCTTATGAGCCTCGGGATAGAGGGGTAAGGAGCCTTAATAGAAATGCCCCATGCTTGCAGCGCTAGCATCTGAGCCGGTTGTAGGTCCCGCCCTTTGATATGGCAGCCGGACATGATGGCATGCACTGATTGTAACACCCTGTAGAAGATGTGGCGAGAGTTCATGGACTGGCCATCATACCGAGCAGAGTTCCTGCTGTGCCAAACCTCCCAAATTCCACCCAAGAAGATGCACCGAGCTAATGTCCCAGCCATGGTATTGAGATGCAGTGAGGCCAAGAAATCAGCAACAACTGCAGTCGCGGACGGCGTTGCGTCGGCGTTAAAATGCAAGAAATCTGAGAAATGAGACCAAAGCTCCCTTGCCACAGTGCTCCGGAAGAGAAGATATAAATCAGTCTCGATGGATGGTAAGGGGCAGCAATTACAATGAGAGCAAAGTGGGACACCTCATGCCATGATGGAGCTATCAACAGGAAGGCATCCATGCATAATCCACCAAGTAAGAATGAACCATTTAATAGGAATAAGGTGATGCCAAATCAGCGCCCAAGAAGGAGCAGCAGCAGGGGACAAAAGCCTTCGGACAGAGCTAGTAGAAAAGGCCCCATCGGTTGTGAGGGTCCACATCCATGCATCATGTGGAGTAGTGGAGGCCACAAGCTGCGTCAATGTCCCAGGAGGGCAGAACTGCCGAACAACAGCAATAGTTGCTTGCGGTTGGGAAGACAACACCTTGGCCACTAAACAAAATTTATTCGGCTGGTCATTCCATATGTGAGGGGGCAGGAATTCTTTCAGGGGCGTGCTGCCCGCCCAAGCATCAAACCAAAATGATACAATACTAGACTATCCCGTGGAGATGAAAACCCGATGATTGGCATAAATGAGTCCGACTGCTAGCTGCCAGAGGGACCTTTCCCCAGCAGTAGTAAGGTTGAAAGATGCCATAGAGTAGTGCTCCGCATGAAGGTATTTTGCACGAAAGTAGGAAGCCCATATGGTGGAACCCGTGATCACCCTCCATAGTAGTTTAGTCCGCAATCCGATTTGGAGGGAGTGAAGGTTTAGAACCCCAAGACCACCACTCTCCAACGGCCTAGCAACCAAGTTCCATGTTTTCCAATGTTTTTTAGGGGACCCTTCATAGGATCCCCAAAAGAAGTTGGCCAGGAGTTTGTGGAAGGCTCTGAAAATCATCATGGGGATGGCAGTAGAAGCTAGCGTATAGATTGGCAGGGTGGATAAGACGTGCCGAATGAGAATAAGACGGCCTCCAGAAGATAAGAACCCCGATTTCCAACTTTGAAGTCTGGCGGCAGCATTAGCAAGAAGATAAGAAAAATGTCGTGTCTTGGTTCAGCCGGAGAGTAAAGGAATCCCCAAATAAGTAAGTGCAAGAGCATCCTGTTTGAAGGTCGTAACTTGAGCTATCTTCCTACAGAAAGCAAGGGGAGCATCCTTTCCCATAATGAAAGAACTCTTAGATGAGTTGACGAGTTGACCTGAAGCAACCTCATATTTGTTGAGGAAAGACATTAGTGCTCTTAGATGCCGAACCGAACCATTAGAAAATACCAAAGTATCATCTGCATATAGAAGGTGTGACACCTTAGGACAGCGGCCAAGGGTATGAAACCAACTTCCCCTGCTGCGGAAAAGAGCCAATAGTCCACGACTAAGTGCCTCCTCTGCCAAAATGAAGAGTGTCGGGGCAATGGGGTCTCCTTGTCGGAGACCCCTAGAAGACTTGAAGAATCCATGAGACTTTCCATTAGCAAAGATGGAGAACCAACAGTTAGAGAGTAGCAGCTCGATGAGGGAAATGACAGGGAGTTGAAACCCAAACCTACGAAGCACAGCATATAAGAAGTCCCATTCCATACGGTCATAGGCCTTGGCCATATCAATTTTGAAGATAACATTCCGTCCCCGACATTTGGCTCAAAGGTGTTGTATCATCTCACAGGCCAAACTGATATTTTCAATAATTGATCGGCCTTTAACGAAAGCACTTTGCTCCTTAGATATCAAAATAGGAAGCACACCCGCGAGGCGATCACTTAAAATACGTAAGATGATCTTGTATAAGAAATTGCATAAGCTGATTGGGCGGAAATCAGCACAAGTCTGAGGGTTGCCCACCTTTGGAATTAATGCAAGAAGAGAAGTAGTAAAGCTGCGAGGCAAAGCATGACCACAAAAATATGCTTGGACGGCAGCAATAACATCGGACCCGATAAAGTCCCAGCTGGCTTGAAAGAAGTGGCACTTGAATCCATCCGGCCCCGACGCACTATCCAGGGATAGATTGAAAACAATATTCTTAATTTCATCTGGGGATGGGACAGCACTGAGAGATGCATTATGGGCGTCATCCAGAATGGTAGGAATAGCGGATAAAATGTCCGGGTGCAAGTAGTGCGTGGAGGAAGTAAATGCCTTCGAGAAGTGAGATACAAGCAGGTCCGCAATATCTTCTTCCCGTTCAGCCATAGACCCATCCTCACATAATAGCTTGATGATAGAAGACCTTCTGCATTGAGACTTAGCAAATGCATGGAAGAATTTAGTGTTGTGATGCCCTCTTTGAGCCAATGAATCCGGGACTTTTGTCGTCAAAATAATTCCTCTTGAAGGTGTGCTTGTTCTAACACGTCTTTGGCAGATAAATACATGGAAAGGTGGTCCTGTGAAGGGCTTCCATCAAAATTTTCCTGAGCCATAGAAAAGGCTTCCTCAGCAGCCTGGACATTAGCAAAGACATTACGAAAAACATTAGTGTTCCATTCCTGGAAGAATTTTATGTGTCTAAGTTTGAGAGCCATGGTGAGAAGGGGGAGAGAGGAGCAAGGGCCCGTAGCCCAGGCAGCTTTGGAGTCTGACAGGAACCATGAGTGGGTCCGCCACATATGTTGAAAACAAAACCTAGAAGGAAATCCCTGTGATTCAGCATGCATAGAAAGGAGCAGGGGAGAATGATCACTGCACGCCCTTGACAAGTGTTGGACAGAGATGCAAGGACAAGAGATAGCCCAGTTTCCATTGAATAAAAGTCTGTCCAATCTAGCCCAGATTCCATTGGCCTGCTGGCCATTATACCAGGTGAAAGCATTTCCATAGAAGCCAGCATCTTCCAAGCCAGAGGCGGATATACAAGCTTGAAAGTCTGACGATGAAATGGAGAATGCGTGGCTGCCACCTCGTTTCTCAGACGGATGTAGGATACTATTGAAATCTCCACCCACCAGCCAGGGTATGTCATAGTTAGCAGAGAAGTCAATCAGGTAATCCCATAAAGTCCGGCGTTCAGAAATAGTGCAACTAGCGTGAATTATAGTGAAATAAAAGCTGCTACCCAGATTGGGAGACAGAAGAATAGTAATGTGTTGTTCAGAGCATGAGACCGCAACAGCATGAATACAAGACCTCCAGAAGAGCCAAATCCTACCTTTAGTAGGGGAATTAACAATACAATGATCCATGCGAAGCTTCCGTTTAAATTTGTCCAACCAAGGGCCACTAAGTTTCGACTCTATAACAGCAACAAAAATGAGATTGTGTTTCCTGATAAGAAGTTTTAATCTGCTAACGGATTGAGCATTACCCAATCCCCTTATGTTCCAAATAAGGGTCTTCATGAATGAGGGATATCAGTGGAGCACCCTGACGAATTAGTCCTGCGTGACCGCCGGCGAGGACAAACTGCATGGTCCCCTGGATCAGGAGGGGGGGCCAGACCAACAAAGGAAGCATGTGCATCAGGCAAGTCTGGAAATTGGGAGAGGGGTTCCAAACCTGGCACTGTGAGAACTCGAATGATGGGGCGCATGGGTAATGCATGTTCCTCAGCTTTGGCAGTAGCCCCCTCATCACCACAGCCATGTGTGTGGACCGCAGGTGCATCGTGCATTGGTGGTGGTGGGTCAGAAGGAGCTGCATCAGTAGTGTAGGAACCCGCCAGAGCATCGGCCCTAGCAAGCTCAAGGACAGAGCACATAGAAGCAGAAAGCACTGAATCATGTCTGGGGTCCCCACAACGGGCAGGCATAGCCACATGTTCATCTGTAATAGCTGGCTCCAGTGTCGCAGAGACCTCTGGGAGAGATACCAAAATGGGAACCGTGGATGAAGATGGGCTCTCTGCCCCAGAAGGGGTACCAGAAAGAGCAGTAGTACCAGGATCTAGGGGGGGAGGCCCGAAGGGAGGGGCATTAGCGGCAAGAAGCGACCTCTATACTTCCAGACTCTCCGGGGATGAGGAAGGAGCGCCAAGCATGGAATGAGGCCTTGGAAGGAGACCAGACCCAGCAGTGGCTGCAACAGTAGGATGAGAGGAGTTGATAGATGCCGGCGGAGGGAGGGGTGGGCCCTGCAGAAGTGCAGCAACGGGCGGAGTGACGGCCGGTGAGGCAGATGCGTGGCCCGCGCCAACCTGCAGAGGAGCATCCGGGGGTGTAGTAGCAGGGGATGGGGCCTCCATAGCCGAACCCGATTGCCAGGTACGCCTAGGCCTTGGAGGGGCCTTGACATGTTCAGGGGCACCATCAACAATGTTTATATCAGACCCTTTTTTGCATTTAGTAGGAAGGTGGCCAAGGCGTTTGCATGTCGAGCAGAACTTAAGTGTTTGCAAAGCTATTCTCAGATGTTCTTCATGTTCCTCTTTTGTCTTGGAATATACCAGTATGTCATCAATGAAGACAACGATGAACTGGTCCAGATATGGCTAGAAAACATTGTTCATAAGTTGCATAAATGCTGCCGGGACATTTGTTAATCCGAACGGCATTACCACGAATTCATAGTGGCCATAACGACTTCGAAAAGTTGATTTATAAATGTCTTCTTCTTTAATTATAAGCTGATGATAACCTGACCTGAGGTCTATCTTGGAGAAATACTCTGCTCCCGAAAGTTGATCGAAGAGCTCATCAATACGCGGCAACGGATACTTGTTTTTGATTGTGAGTTGATGCAGTCGCCAGTAGTCGATGCATAGCCTGAGAGAGCCATCCTTCTTCTTGACAAAAAGAACTGGTGCACCCCAGGGGGATGTGCTAGGTCTGATGAAATCTTTGTCTAGTAGTTCCTGCAACTGCCTTTTTAATTCCTTAAGTTATGTGGGAGACATCCTGTAAGGGGCTATAGAAATAGGTGATGCTCCTGGAATGAGTTTGATGGTGAAGTTTACTTCCCTCTCGGGTGGTAAACTAGGTAATTCGGATGGGAACACATCTGGGAACTCATTTACAATAGGGATGTTTGCTATGATGATTTCCTTGCACTCGGTAATAATGACAGAAGCAAGAAAAGCTTCACATCCTCGCGAGATAAGTTTGCAAGCGTGAAGAGAGGATATGATAGTAGGATGTTTCCTATACTTGATGCCATGGAAAGAAATTCTTGGAAGATCGGGTTTTCGAAAGGATGTAATCCTATTTTGGCAATTAATATCAACATCATGCTCTATAAGCCAATCTACCCCTAAAATGGCATCATAACCTTTCATGTCAAGACATACTAAATTTTCGGGGAGATTGTAATTTTTCACTATTACCTCACTATCAGGATAATACTCGGTAAGTTTTGTTCCAGAACCTAAAGGTGTAGTAATAGCAAGATCTAAAGGTAAGGGAACTGATGCAATTGGTAATATTTTTACAAAAGTAGTGGAGATAAAAGAATGAGAGGCACCAGTATCAAATAGCACAAATGCAGGACGGGAACAATTTGAAGGGTACCTTCCATGAGTCCACCATCCTTGGGTGCTTCTTCTTCTTCTAGAATAGCATTGAGGCGAGCTTGCCTCTTACGTCCTCCACCAGATGATTGATCCTTCATAAGGGGGCAATCTGGCATACGATGCTCCATGCTTCCACAACGTAGACACACACCAAGGTGCTTCCAACATTCTTCAGTGGAATGACCGAGCTTCTCGCAAAATGTGCAAGCCGCTATGACTTGCTCCCTCTCCTCTTTAGCTTTCTTATGCTTCTGGGAACTTCCACCGTTCCCGCTCCTGTATCTTTTCTTACCATCATAGCTTTTGTAAGGTTCTGTGATGCTGAATTTCTCCTTCTTATAACGCCGATCAGATCGTCAGCTAGACTCTTCTCCCTTTCCTTTCAACTTCTCGACCTTCTCTAAGGTCCTTTCGCATAAATATGCCCGCTGAACCATCTCCGCATAGGTACGGATGTTTTGGGTCCCGAGTTGCTGAATGAAGCTGGGTCGTAACCCGTCCATAAACCGATTGGCCTTCAATAAATCAGTGCTGATTAAATGGGGTGCATAAGGTGCTACCCTGGAGAATTGAAGTTCATACTCTGTGACTGTCATCATTCCCTGACGAAGAGAGGTGAACTCCATAGCCTTTCTTTCTTTGACATGTTCAGAGAAGTACTTAGCACGGAATAGAGTAAGAAAACCATCCCATGTATGAGGTGCATCAGCCAGAGGTGTAGGTACTGATTTCCACCATGTGCGTGCATCTTTATTGAGTTGGAAGGTTGCAAGATGCACTTTTTCTTGATCTGTGCATTGGATGACATCGAAAACGCGATTCATCTCATCTATCCAGTTTTCTGCCTCATCCGGATTAGAAGATCCGTAGAACCGTGGAGGGTTTAAGCTCCAAAAATTGTGATGCAAGTCACCAGCCCTTGCCCCTGCGCCTGCCTGGGCCATAGTTTGTAATGCCTGAGTAAGGCCGGCAACCGTTTGTTGCATGCCACCCCTGTCTACGTGATGTGCCATTGCAATAATGAGGTACCTGAGAGAAATAACAAATTGTTAATTCTCATGGAATTAGAAAAAGATTAATCTTAAAAATAATTAACTATCTTATCCCTGGCTCTACCCAGTTCTCGCATAGGTGAGAAAATTTCTTCCTTAGTTCATAGGCATGGGTCCTTAAACCTTGGACTTATCCTATGACATGACTTCTTTCCCTAAGTCTTGAGACTTAGGCTCTGATACCAACTTAGCTGTCACGTCCCGAGCTTTTATTTACAGCGGAAGACTAGCTCGAGGAATGCGAACAGCCGGCATGATAAGTCTCTTGCGAGTAAGAACGATCAGAGCGCAAGACAATCACACATAAGAATGTAATTGCATAATAGTTTAATAAAACTCCAACTTTATTTCATTAATAATCAATAATATCCAAATACAATAGCTTTCAACCTTCAATAATCCACTAGACTCAAGGAAAAAGGAAATTACAAAGACTCGATCTAAACAATATTGACTTTCCTAAGTCTTCACTCTCATTTTGGTATGACTTTCATTCGCTCTCGGACCCGCTACTTGTATAACTCGAATCCGAATTTGTATCACTTCCATCTCCTGAAAAGATTAGAAAATAGGTAATGGGTACACTTGCCCAGTAGGTATCTTCGCATCAACATGATTAGCAATATTTAAGTAATTAACATTTTAGCTCTAAAGAATAAGGTACAATCATGCGAATGCGATCAATCATGAGATTAAACCAAGGTAACAAGACGATTATGTAAGATAGAATGAGCAAGTATGAACGTAACAAGAATATGATATGGCCTTTCATGAACAAGAATGTACTAGAAAGTCATGTCTCAATCAAGATTGTACTCTTCACTTAGTAGCCAGTACTTCATGAATTTCTGTGAAATAACATGTAACAAGCTAGAAAGTCATGTACGTGTATATATCGTGTCGAGGATTTTCACTTCACGATGCCATGGATCTTCACTTATTTATCGAGAAAGTACTCCCAACGCAATGTGACGCCAGCAGCATCATACCCCATGGTTTATAATAGTATGTTTTTGACAATCAGTTGAGGGGACTAGCATAGAGCCCTTGAACACAATCAGTGCTCGATCCGCATCTTCAAGTATCAATCAAGCTACTTCCACGCATGTAAACAATATGGCCAAGAATGTACAATTTCAAAGGATAGGTTCAAGATAAAGTAATCTATCACAAGAATGCTTCTATTTGATTTAAAGAATTTCAATGAACATATTAAAACTAGGTTATGACATGAAAATAAATCGGCAGCATAACGGTACATTTCTTAACTTTCATAATTTAAGATTAAGTATCTTTGAATAATATGACAAGTCCTAGACCATCAATAATCCATCTAGGAACTTTGGAATATCAACCCTTGGGTCAAACCTCGGGTTAAATCACTCAAGAACTGTGACGGTCAATTAATGGGCCGTTACATGATCGTGACGGTTTTTACAATAGATTGAATCCAGAAAAAATAATTGGACTCAGTGAATGTGACGGTTGTATACTGGACCGTTATATGAGCATGGCGGTCTAGTATTAGGCCGTTACATAGTTAAAACCAGAAAACATCTATAGTACTTTCTAAACAATTGGGCTTTAAAGGTACAACCAACTCGGCGTCTTAGTGAGAATCCCAGGCTCGCGGAGAATTACGGAGGCCTTGAAACCAGATTTCCTAGTCCATTGGAAGGAATATCCAATAGAGAGGTCCTCAAGTTCAAGAATATGTTCCTATAGTGCAAAAGTGCGAACTAATGGTCATATACCGGAATATATGCCATGTACTTAGAGAATTGACTCTATAGACAGAAAGAATGTGTAACAATGTGAAATAATGATAAAACTCCGTCAATACATCAGTAAAAATCATGTTTTAATACAAAACTATAGAGTTTTAGTAATGAAGTTAATCATGTACTTTAAAATAACTCGAAGTGCTTTAAACATACATGAATCAATTTATAAACTCAAAGTTATGAAAAATAGGTCAAAACTTAGATAACTATGCCTATTCGTAAGTAAACTTGACTATTTTTAACTCTGTCTCGGGTTGACAGAACACAGTTATCCTGTGATGGTTTATCGTGGAGTCATTAGAGTGTTGTAACGCTCCGGTTATGGTCCGTCAGAGTTAACAGAGAATCTTAAGTATAACAGGGAGTGTGACGGCTTATCGTAAGGCCATTGCGTCCCTCTAACGGTCTAACTATAGGCCGTTAGAGTCCTGTTGTCAGGAAAGTAAAAAGTTAAAGACTATGCTTTGAAAACATGTCATGTTCTGAAAAGACTTAACTATTCTAGTCCTGATGAAACGAAGAATAGTCCATCTAGATGCATAGGTTGTAGTGAATGAACAAGAGAATATCTTTTATCTTCATTTAAGGCTAAAGATATGTATGTATGTATGATTCTAATAAAACATGAAATTCATGGTCTATAGTGCATGTAATCAAGTAGAACCAGAGGGCTTTTATCCCTAACATGCTATTCTTGCAGTTCTTGAGATGACCTACCTCTTTCCTGGGCTTTCAACTTCCAATTTGTGACTGCAAGCCACGCCCTAGTTCTTCCCTTCCTGTAATTTTTCAGTAACTTCACGTTGCTCTAACTCCTCAATCTTTTGACCTAAGGACGTGAAATTTTGAGGTTAAGAAGGTGAAATTAAGGGGAACAGAAAGTTCTAAAGACACTTAGGCTAATTATCTCATTTTGGTGTTCTAATCTCCTGATTTTTAGTAGATTTTTGCTCCGATTCCTGGGTTGCTATGGTCGAACCATCAACTTTGGAAGCTTCAAAATCCTTGTGTGGTTGATCTCCTAGCACGAAATTTTGAGGACGATTAGTCCTATGTATAAGGAATAAAGTTCTAAGGAACTTACCCGAAATACTATCTTCTTACCTTAGTTCCACGCGAGCCAATGTAAGGGTTCGCGCAGGTCAAAACTAGGGTCTATTTATAGGTTTTAGGTAAGGTTTTGTGGATTAGATCGAATCTAGAGTCCTTTGTTAAGGCTTAGATCAACTTCAGAGAGTCCTTAACACATTTACTAGTCCTCCCATCTCGATCCCTAAGAGATAAACTAGTAAAAATCTAATCTTTTTGCTTGTTCTTCCATTCACAGAATTGATAGCGTGTAACGGTCGTGTATTGGCGCATTATATGACTGTGGCGGTCGCACGATAGACTGCTACATTCGCCGTTTGCAGAATTCAACTAAATTCAAACTCTTTATTGTTTTATCCACATAATTATCTAATAAATGAGTATTTATCCTTAAAATTCGTGAATGAGCTAAATAACCTTCTAGAACATGGGCCAAACTTAATGGGCTTGGCCCTTAACCTTTTGGGTTTTATTTATCAAAGTCAGATTAACTTTTTAACATAGTTGGGCCTTATAATCAATTTAAGCCTAATAAATTCTAAAAAATTCTTACAATAATCCAGAAATTATTTATATAAATTTTGGGGCACTACATAATATCAAAAGAGTTTAAAGTATTTCAAATTCGGCGCCTGGAAGGAAAAACGGTCTATCGCGAGACTGCTAACGGGAAATAAACGGTCGTCCCAATGACCGCTACCCACTACAGATTCCATGAGTGTAAGACAACGTGAAAAGGTTGGATTTTTCGTGTCTAAATCATCTAGGATCGACTCTATCAGCTAATTAGATAAGCCTAGAAGGATTGTAGATCGAAATGAAGGCCTATTTAGGACTCTAAGTTTGTCTTAATCCTCAAAATCCTAGCTAACCCTATAAATAGGTACCATATTTGACCTGTGCGACCCTTACTTTTGGCACGCGTGAAACTCAGGTAAGGAGGCAGAATTAAAGGAAAGTTTCTTCTAGGAATTTGTTTATTATATTTAGAACTAACTACCCTGCAAATTTCATTCTAGGAGATCAAGCCTACAGGAAGATAGAAGGTTCTTAAGTTGCTGATTCTACACAAGTAACTCAAGAATTAGAGCGTCCGACCCAGATTGATCAAGGAATTCAAAGCCCTAAACGAGGTATTTAGCAAAGGTGTCTCTAGAACTTTATGTTACCCTTCATATCTTCTATCTACCCTCAAAATTTCACGTCATTAGGACAAGGGAATCAAGAGATAGAAGGACGTGAAGTTGCTGATTTAGTTCAGGACGAGTAGAGAACTAGGGTTATCTTTCAGCCTTAAATTCGAAGTTTAAAGCCCAAAACCAAGGTAGGTTATCTCATGAAAGGCTCAAATTTGAAGTTAAGAATAAAAGCCCTCTTGTTTCAATTGATTTCATGCATTGTACGTCATGAATTTCATGTTTTACTTAGACCATGCATCTAGTATATTCCTCACGCATGAACTAGCCCTAATAAAGTAAAAAGGAAATTTTCTTGTAAGTTACATGAACCCATGCATATTGTTTGCCCATATTTGTTCTATCATGATTATGGAAGTTATAATATGTTGATTTCCATGCATGATATGCCTTAGTTTAGCATTAGCATCTGCACTCGGATTAATACAGGAAGAGACGGTCTTCCTGTAGACCGCCAGGGAATCTAGTGGTCATACGATATACCACTAACCGCAAGAGATGGTCCGGTATTGGACTGTTTTTGATTTTTGATTTTGTAATATTGGTAACCCGAACCATATTGTAGAATTAACCATAGTTATTATATAGTAAGCCTAGTTAACTAAGTTTTAAGCCTGATTTAAGTACTGATTTCATATACTTAGTTATATTTACTGTTCATCATGATAGATTTCATGTTTTCATGCACATTGGTATTATTTTAACTTATGTTAATTTGTGACCAAAATGATATACTTTGTAATAAACATATGTTTTAAATTATAGATGATTCATGATTTAACTTGACCACTGTTTTATCATGATTTTCTCCCTCTTCTAAGAGTCATTTTCTTAAGTACATGGCACATATCCCGATATGTTGTCATTAGTTACACTTTTTACACATTAGGAACATAATCTTGGACATGATGACCTGTCCTTTGGATATTCCTTCCAACAGACTAAGAAATCTTGTTTCAAGGCCTCCGTAAGACTCCGCGAGTCTGGGATTCCCACTAGGATGCCGAGCTAGTTGTACCATTAAAACCCAATTGTCTAGAAAGCACTTATACCAGAGTTTTATATTCTGGACCCTTAGCAGCCATCTGGTTGACCGCCAGTGTCACGCCCCGAACTCTATACCGTCGAGGTATTGTCTGCTTCGGCCTACCGGTCTCACGGTTTTGTTCCTTTTTAACAGTGATCGGCTCCAGAATGGGAGACTTCCCGGGAGGTCACCTATCCCAGTACTACTCCTCATTAAGCACGTTTAACTTTGGAGTTCTTTTTAAGAATTGAGCCGATACTTCAAAAGGCGCCTCGGTGATATATATTACAACTTAGCTATATTTGAGGGTGTTACAATCTACCCCTCTTATATAGGCGACGTCCTCGTCGCTGGGAACATATAGCATGCAATCACGCAACCAAACCCCCAGGCAGGTAGGACTCTAGAGGTGGCCCCTACAGGCTCAAGAGGAGGCTCCCACTATGTAGCACTTTGTCTCATTGCGGGTTCAAGAGGTGGCTCCCATAGCGTAGCACTTTACCCATCATGGCACTTAGTTCCCACACTTCCAGCTAGGGTATGGCCCTGATACCATTCTGTCACGCCCCGTACTCTATACCGTCTAGGTATTGTCCGCTTCGGCCTACCGGCCTCACGGTTTTGTTCCTTTTTAACAGTGATCAGCACCAGAATGGGAGACTTCCCGGGAGGTCACCCACCCCAGTACTACTCTCCATTAAGCACGCTTAACTTTGGAGTTCTTTTTAAGAACTGAGCCTATACTTCAAAAGACGTCTCAGTGATATATAATACAACTTAGCTATATTTGAGGGTGTTACAATAGATGATTTCCACACATGTTGTGTCTAGGAAGCAAGATCTAGCACAACACTTGAAAGCTTTACGCTCATCACTCTTGATCATCCCCATCTGGTTGCGTGTCAGAATCCGAGTTACCTGAAAAATGATTGAAAACACTTGATGAGCGAGCGCTCAGTAGGAATTATATCTCTAGACCCAGACTAGCTTTAAGTGATTAATACATTATGCAATATGGCATGTTTATGGATGAGAAAAATGCAATTAAAATGACGAGAGTGGAATGGCAATAAATATCAACAACGAGCTAGCGATATATCATGTGTATCAAGTAAAATTTTCTCAAGGGTTCCAAGCATCTAATATCAAGTCATGTCACGAGATAGTGGCTACTTATTTATTCAAGTACTTGCCCATTCCGGGCCACGCGAGTCAAACAAGTCAAGTCAAGCACGAGAGAGAGTGTGGAATGTCGTGATCAAGCTAGTCATGCACTCTGGTGCAATGCCACACCGTAATCATTTAACTCTCATGGGCACAAGTACTTTCGGGTGCTCCTCCCAGGACCAGATTGGGCCCTATATGCGCAGGCATTGGTCATGTATCTTGACATCCGCTATAGTTTATTGTAGCCCAAAGAATTCCAAAGAGAATAAATCATTGTAGGATAATAAGGTGGATTCACAGAACATGAAATTCAAGGCAGATATCACGTGTAGGGATGACTTAGCTAAAAATCTGAGACATTTCATAAAAAAATTGGGTAATTGGCGTCCGTCAGGGAAGCCGTAGAATAGAATTGGCGTCCATAGCAATGGGCGCTCATTCTGGAAATAGATAAATAGGCACGAAGTAATTAGCGTCTCCAAACAGGGTGCTATTTGAAACTGGTGTCTGCTATCTGGGCGCAGATTACCAGAAAGTGACAATTTCCCATAAAAGCCAGAAATAGCATTTCATTAGGGTTGGGCGTCATGTTTCTTCAGAAAGGACATGACTATGACATCGTGTAAATGGTATTTAGGGTACAACCTGCTCGACTGCCTTGAGGGAATCCAAGGCTAGCGGAGACTGACAGAGGTCTCTAAGATGAAATCGCTAGTCTGAAGGAACGGAATGTCCAATGGAGAGCTCAATCATCTCGGAGAGTTGAGGGTAGTCGATGTAAAATGGAACAGGGACCTCATCCACGGAATGGGATGAGAGTGCCAAGCGGTACCCCACGGTGGGGTTGGAAAACTCAGGAAACCAGTCGATCAGAAGCAAACAGCGTCTTGCCTGGCAGGCGCTATATCAAATAGCGTCTATCAGGACGGCCGCTCATTCATTAATATTATTGCATGTTTATGTAATCAGCGTCCTTCCAGGAAGGCGCTGATTCCCAATTTCTAAAATGTCAATTTACGGTTTACAGGAAACAATTCCAGGTCATGGATATATTAATCAAAAACGTAAACAGAAATAGCATTCAGGATGTCAGGCGTTAATATTAATTAACGTTCCATTTATGAGGCGTAGTTTTAGTTTTTATTTACAGGGAATATATATACACTGTGTTCGTTATATTAATTCACTGTTACAAGTATTGGCATCCTGAGCACAGGGCGCGTAAAATGTTTAGCATCTGTTGAAACATGCGTCGTTTCTTCTTAATGTACAGAGATTTAAATTTTCAACATGCTGGATGCATTAATAATACACATAAACCTCAGGTTATAGCGTCATGTAAAACATGCGCTGATAAGATTGGGCGTCCCTCTTGGAGGGCGCTGATTCGCAGAATATGAAAACTCGGGATTAGCATGCAATATTCAAGAATAAACAACGTCAGTATGGTTCGACGCTGATTCAAATAGCGGCCACGGGTGTGGACGCGGATCACTTTAAACTCAGGAACTATGAATGATGATTTCCAGAATTTAAGACATAATAACATTGCATGCTTTAATACATTTTAACTTGTTTTAATCGCGTTGGATCTAAGGAGTAGAGAAAACCTACCTTTTGAAGATCAAACGGTGATGATCAGGATGGAGATGGTTGTAGAAGGAAGGAGGTTGGTCTTGTGCGCTTGTTCCAGCCACCAGCAAGGTGAGGCAGTGGAAGAAGAAGCCCTTCACGTTGCAGTCAAGACCGTGGGAGGAAGAGGAAGCAGAGGAAGCAGAGCTCGGCCGCTTCCACAGCAATAGGAGGTAGAAAAGGAGGAAGACGTTCGTGGCATCCGCAGCAACAAGATGACGACGCAGCAGCAACAAATGGGGTTTGCTTGCTCGACGCGGGCATGGTTTTATAGGGACGTATGGGTTTTGGAGGCTTCTAGCGTCTAAGAAGGGAAGGATTTTAAAACTTCCGTGCATTGCTCGATTTCCCCCACTCACGGAGGCAAGGTTTTAAGATTATAATTGACAGGCTTCTATACATCGTTTCTTCATTCCATCTTAGCAGCCACTTGCCATGTTTCGTACATGAAACCCTAATGCATCAACATCATGCATGGTCGACCAGTATCGCTAGGTTTAAAATAAAAGATGTGGTTTAAATGGCCCTTGAGTACAAACCCCATATGCAAGTGTATGGGTTTTTAATATATATTTATAAATGGTTGGCATTAAAGTGGTATTTGTAACCCAATTATCATACGTGAATCAGAATATTTTGGTTAAGGTTTTATTTTTTTACAATTAACTAAATGGCTAGTTTTATATCACTGTTCATTTATTTTTGGCTGTTAAAATACAAATGTGTGTCAAGCCCATTAAGCGTAGAATTTATTTTTATGCAGTTTTAATTTATTTGGGAATTTTTTTTATTCCTCTATTTATCAGGGGTTTACAAGTATTGATCGTATGTGGGCTCGGGTTTGGTTTAAATGATTTAAGCTTTAGGATTTATTTAAAGCTTCTATGTACATATTTACACATGTGAGGCCCATTAGTGCATATAACTTAAATTAATTCTTTTATTTTCACCTATTTTATTCTTTAAAATTTTCAGGGGTGCTACACCCTCCCCCACTTAAAAGAATTTGATCCCCAAATTCAATTGCATGAATGGATATATGAAGGGTATTGTGTACTTACGATCTAGAATAATTCTGGATATCTTCTTCGCATGGACTCTTTGGTTTCCCATGTAGCTTCTTGCTCTAAGCATATGTTCCATTGTAGTTTTACCATGGGAATGGTCTTGTTTCTTAAGACTCGAACCTCTCGATCAAGAATCTTCATTGGCTTCTGCTCATATGTAAGGTCCTTCTAAATCACCAAGTCATTATGGTCAATGACGTGGAAAGGGTCGTGCACATATTTCTTCAGCATAGAAACGTGGAACACGTTGTGCACTTCTGACAGTTGAGGTGGCAAGGCAATGCGATATGCAACTGCGCCAACTCTTTCCAGTATTTCGAATGGTCTAATGAATCTCGGTGTAAGCTTGCCCTTGATACCGAATCTTCTGATGCCACGACCAGGAGAAACCTTGAGGAAAACATGGTCCCCAATTTGGAACTCCAGGTCTCTTCTTCTGTTGTCAGCATAGGACTTCTGCCTGGACTGAGCTATCTTCAGTCTATCTCTGATGAGTTGAACCTTCTCATTTGTATTCCTAACCATATCTGGTCCTAGTAATTGTCTTTCACCGACTTCTTCCCAGCATATGGGAGATCGGCAACTCCTGCCATAGAGTGCTTCGAATGGAGCCATTTGAATACTGGCCTGGTAGCTGTTGTTGTAAGCAAACTTAGATAGGGGCAAGTGGTCATGCCAGCTTCCACCGAAGTCAATGACGCATGCTCTTAACATGTCTTCAACAATTTGATTTGTCTGCTAGGCCTGACCATCTGTTTGGGGATGAAAAGTAGTACTGAAATTGAGTTTGGTCCCCAAAGAGTGTTGTAGACCCATCCAGAAGTGAGAGGTGAAATGTGGGTCTCGGTCAGACACAATAGTCACAGGGACGCCATGTAACCTTACGATTTCCTTAATGTACAATGCAGCTAGGACATTAATCAACCAACAGCTCTTGATGGGTAGAAAGTGAGCCGATTTGGTGAGACGGTCGATTATTACCCAGATACCATCATGTCCACCTTGAGACTTAGGCAAGCCCATGATGAAATCCATATCAATGTCTTCCCATTTCCACTTGGGAATGTCAAGAGGATGTAACTTACCAGCAGGTTTTTGGTGTTCAACTTTTACTTGCTGGCATGTGAGATAGCGAGATATGAAATCCGCTACCTCCCTTTTCATGTTAGGCCACCAAAAAATTCTTTTCAGGTCCTTGTACATCTTGGTCGCTCCAGGATGGATAGTGTACCTAGAGCGGTGAGCTTCTTCTAGGATCTTCTTCTTCAGTTCAGGACAATCTGGTACACATGTCCTTTCATGAAATAGCAATCTGCCATCAACTGCTGTCTTGAAGTCCGGTCTCTCACTCATCTTATCCTTTACTTCTACCAGCATAGGGTCTTCTTCTTGCAATCTCTTGATTTCTGAAAGTAGGTCGGGATGCAAACTTACGTGTGCCAAAGTAATGAACCTTTCCTCCTTGTTCATGCTTATGTCTAATTCTGAAAATTTCTCTAATATCTTCCACTCCTGAATAATCAAACTGGCTAGCATCGCTCTTGGTTTCCGACTTAAGGCATTAGCCACGGAATTACCCTTGCCGGGGTGGTATTGAATATTAAAGTCAAAATCATTGAGATATTCCAGCCATCGCCTCTGCCTCATATTAAGTTCCTTTTGGGAAAATAGGTACTTGAGGCTTTTGTGATCGGAGTACACAGTAAATGATTCTCCGTAGAGATAGTGTCTCCAGATATTTAAGGTAAACACTACTGCAGCTAGTTCCATGTCATGCACTAGGTAGTTTTCTTCGTGCTTCTTCAGTTGCCTAGAAGAGTATGCAATAACTCTTCCTTGTTGCATCAAAACACATCCGAGGCCGATACCGGAAGTATCGGTATACACCTCGTATTTCTCTCCTTCGATAGGTAGGGCCAAGACCGGAGCAGTGGTCAAATGGTCTTTTAGGGCCTGGAAACTTCTTTCACACTCTTCATTCCATTCATATGGTACTTCCTTGCGAGTCAGTCTCGTGAGTGGAACTGCAATCTTCGAAAAGTCCTTGATAAATCACTAGTAATAACCAGCAAGACCCAAGAAACTTCGTATTTCAGTTGCATTGGTCGGTCATTCCCAGCTCTTCACAGCTTCGACCTTCACAGGATCTACAGAAATTCCATCCTTCGAAACTATATGGCCTAAGAAGGCCACTTCTTCCAACCAGAACTCGCACTTGCTAAATTTAGCATATAATTGATTATCCCTCGATATCTGCAATGCTGTCCTCAAATGTATTTCATGTTCCTCTTCAAACTTGGAATATATCAAGATATCATCAATAAAGACCACGACAAATTTGTCCAGATGTGGTCTAAAGATGCTATTCATAAGCTGCATAAAAGCTGCAGGGGCATTCGTTAGTCCAAATGGCATTACAGTAAATTCATAATGCCCGTACCTGGTTCAAAATGTAGTTTTTGTGAATATCCTCATCCTTGATCCTCAGTTGGTGATAACCCGACCGAAGATCAATCTTTGAGAAATATCTTGCTCCAGAGATCTGATCGAAGAGTTCATCAATCCTCGGCAGTGGGTACTTGTTTTTGATGGTGAGATGGTTCAGCGACCGATAATCGATGCATAGTCTCATCGATCCATCCTTCTTCTTGACAAATAGCACTGGTGCTCCCCATGGGGAAGTGCTTGGTCTGATAAAACCTTTATTCAATAGCTCCAATAACTGCTCCTTTAATTCTTTCAGTTCTGCGGGGGACATCATGTACGGTGTTTTGGAGACAGGCCCGGCACCAGGAACAAGATCTATAGTGAATGAGACTTCCCTCTCAAGTGGCAAACCAGGTAAGTCTTCTGGGAACACATCGGGAAACTCCTGAACTACTTGAATATCTTCTAGTCTGGCCACCTTAGCTTCCGTGACAGTTACAAATGCTAGGAATGCCTCGCAACCCTTATTGATAAGCTTACAAGCTCGGAGTGCCGAGATAACTTGTGATCTCTTCCGTGGAGTAATGTAAGTCAACTCCGGGTAATCCACAAAGGTTACTTTTCCATTCCGGCAGTCTACAGTTGCCCGATAAGTGGATAGCCAATCGGCTCCTAGAATGACATCGTATCCCTTTAGATCTAGGCATATCAGGTTGGCAGGTAAATTGTGGCCTTTAACCATGACCTTACAATGTGGGTAATGGTGTGTGATATCGGACTCATCCCCTAGAGGAGTAGAAATTACTAAGTCCATCCATTCGGGTTCCATAGAGAATGAAGCAGCAAATTTCTTTGAAACAAAAGAATGGGTTGCGCCAGTATCAAATAGAACTTGAGCAGACTTGGAACAAATAGATAAAGTATCTTCCACCAGTCCACCTTCTACAGGTTCCATCTCCTGTAGACCTTGGAGATGTCCTTGCTTCTTTGCCAGGTGCTTTTCTTCCTTAGTCACTTCAGTCTGTTCATTCAGCAGTGGACAATCAGGGATCCGGTGTTCCCGACTCCCACAACGGAGGCATGCTCCTAGTTTCCACCAACATTCATTGGCCTTATGGCCAGGCTTGTCACAATACTTGCAATTCTCTTTAGTGATGGAGAATGGCTTGTTGTTACCCTTGGGCTTCTTATCTTTGGAGGACTCACCTCCATTAGAAGGTCTCTTCTTGTTGAAGGAGGGCTTGAAGTTGTTAGTGACGGTCTCCTTCTTGTCTTTACCACGGATTTTATCAGACAACTCCGTGGCATCCTCTAGCAATTGAGCACGTCGGACCATTTCTGGATACACTTGGATATCCAGTGGGGCCATTTGTGCGATGAATTGGGGCCGGAGCATGTTCAAGAAGCGACGTGCTTTCATCTTCTTCATACACACCAAGTGTGGTGCGTACCTGGATCGCCTAGAGAATTGGGCCTCATACTCGACCACAGTACGGGTTCTCTGCTTCAGAGCTGCGAATTCCACGGCCTTCTTCTCTTGTACGCGGTCGAAAAAGTATTTGTTATTGAAATGGCCAACGAAGTCGGCCCAGGCCACATTATCATCCATCAAAGTTGCTTCAATTGACTCCCACCAGCACCTAGCATCGCGTTCCAATTGGAACATAGCTGACAACACCTTCTCGTCATCCGTGCATTGCATGACACGGAATATTCTTTCTATCTCCTTTAGCCTGTTCTCAGCATCATCTGGGTTAGAAGAACCCGTGAACTTCGGAGGGTTCAGGTTTTTGAAACTCCTGTGGAGATCTCCTGCTCCACGGTGTGCTCCGCCCTGCGCCATCTGTTGTAGCGCTTGGGTAAAGTTCTGAACGATGTGTTGCATCTCACGTCATTGTGCACGTTCTGCAGCCATAATCCTACAAGGATTTAAAAGTTTTAATTAGTTCCATTTTTCATTCACAAAGTTGGTCGTCCTATTTAGACTTAAATCCCTTGGTTCTACCCAATCTCACAGGTTTAAGAGTTGACCTATCCTTGGACTTGAGGTTACCTAGGAATTTGAAATCCTAGGCTCTGATACCATAAAAACTGTCACGCCCCGAGAGCGGAAGGAACCCGGAGTGCATGACAAGTTTATAATCATTCATGTCAATCAGAGCAGTAAGAATTTCGACAACGAAAGACTACGCAATAAAGTAAGACATCACCAACAATTAATCTGATACCATCAACCCATAATGACAATATCCTTAAACTGATACCAATAATCCATCATACTAAAAACGTTACTAACAGTGGAAGACTTAAAAGGAATAACATTACCCTGAGGACATAAGCCTCATACAACATGACACATTAAATAAAGACGACATGACCATGACATCAAGGAAAAGACACGACGTAGTGGGACTTGGCACGAAGGTAGTTGACAATAAGATGATTTCCAGACATGCTGTGTCTAGGAAGCAAGATCCAGCACGACACTTGAAAGCTCTACGCTCATCACTCTTGATCATCCCCATCTGGTAGCGTGTCAGAATCCGAGTTACCTGAAAAATGATGGAAAACACTTGATGAGCGAGCGCTCAGTAGGAATTATATCTCTAGACCAAGACTAGCTTTAAGTGATTAATACATTATGCAATATGGCATGTTTATGCATGAGAAAAATACAAGTAAAATGACGAGAGTAGAATGGCAATAAATATCATGAACGAGCTAGCGAGATATCATGTGTATCAAGTAAAATTTTATCAAGGGTTCCAAGCATGTAATATCAAGTTGTAGCAACCCTAGTAAATCAAAGAATAAAATCTTAAATAGATTAAAAGATTAAACGAAAGATAAAGGCCCAACTCATATACACTTGAAACATATAAGCCAAAAGTGATTAACTCCTCCGATCAAGTCGCTATTTAATTGAAGACTATTCAAACAGGCGCTAATTCAATAATTGACGCCTCTTTGACAGGCATCATATGAAGAATTGAAGACTATGACAGAGGCGTCATTTTTAAATAACGCCCCAACCTGTGGCGTCATTTCCAAACAGAACCCGTTGGTGTTTGGTTCGAACAAGGATGTTATCTGGGTAAGTGTTGATTAGGGAAAGGTTGAACACGTGGATGTCTAAGTTTAATCAGAAGTCTGCGTAGGAAGTTTCAATTCTAATCAAACTCCTAGAACCCAGTAGTATTCCTTCCCTATAAATACCCCTTCCCATCGAGCCAACCTGCTAGGCTCTTTTCTTCAACAAACTGTCGTTACTCCGTGCATGAAGAACACAAGAAGGTTCTTCAACTTCTTCCCTTTTTCATACTACTGCGTTCGAAGGGCAGACGGTACCTACCGTGGATACGAGAGGAATGTGGGTGTTCTTCATCGACCTCTTCCTCTTCTTCCTGTGCCAAGAAGGGGCCGCGGCTGCTGCGTTGTTGCTCTTCACCCTTCTGCAACTTCATACAAGGGTTGCTGTTGTTGCGTTTAATAAGAGTTGCTGCTCCTGTTATATTCTAGTAACTCTGCTTGAAACAGAGTATCGTTCTTGATTCTTCATCCTCTTCACGTTTCTATCGTCTACAACTCCAAAAAGGTAGGTTTTCTCAAGTGTTAAGTAAAATTTTACGGATATTATGCCAATTGCATGCATGTAGGTTGTTAGTGCTGCGACTGACTGCCATATGAGTTTTCATGATTTCATCATTTTACTGAAAATGATGCCCTAGATCAAGGCGTTGTTTTTATTTAACGCCCGTGAAAACAGGCTCAATTGTCTAGTTAATTAATAATGCCGAATGTTCAAAATTTAATAACTTTGAACCCTGAAATCTAATTTAATGCATGATTATATTGTTAGATTCCTATTATTTTTTTCTACCAGAACTTGTCCTTAGTTCCTTAAATGGACATACTCCAAAATCCATGTGTCTAGGATTGTACCTGCTGGTGCAAATCATATGACAAATAATTAACGACCCCTTCTAGGTCGTCAATTGAATGAACGCCCCTGTACGCAGGCGTCAATTAGTGATGAATTGAGAAATTTTGAAATTATGAAAATGTTTATAATTTCCTGGAAATTGAAATAACGACATGCACCATGCCGTCCTTTTGATATATGACGCCCCTAACTAGGGCGCTGTTTACAAAATTGAAGCCTTAATGTAAGACGTCATTTATATAATATCTAAAATTTTAGAATATTTATAGATTTTAATATTAACAAGACCTGGATACAATGACTGCGTGAATAGTCATCACTTATTGAACTGACGACCCTAAAAAGGGCGCCATTTCATGAAATGAAGACGTGACCTAAGGCGTCAATTCTTGTTTTCCTAATTTTCGTGGTTTTCTGTGACCCACTGTAAATGGGTTAGTTATTAGGCACTATATTCCATTCCGTGAATATAGTCCCATGTTTCACGTTGATTTATCGATTACCCACTATTTCTCGGTGATAGACGAACTCTCCATAGGACATTCCGTTCCTTTGGACTAGTGACTTTATCATAGAGACCTCCGTAAGACTCCGCTAGCCTTGGATTCTCTCGAGGCAGCCGAGCTGGTTGTACCCTTAAAACCTATGTCACTATTTGATTATCATGTCACTCTAAAGAAACATGGTATACCGGACCTCATGACTTACTAAGAGGATGTCATGAGAATACTCTAAATTAATGGAATGGGAAACCATGCCATTAGTGTTCTTATGAATTAGGTGCCATACGTGTGGACCTTAATTCTATCTAGCTTATCATGTCTAAGAACGAGCGACCATCGCTATATGAGCGCTTATTCTTATTATCATGGCACCCAATTAGGGAGCCGATTCCACCTAGTTTTATCGATAATCGTGATTATACCGTTATTGTTGTCTTTATACATCATGTTCAATCCTTGAAATTCTATTCCACAAGATCTACCTTAAACCCCTACAAGCTTATTTCATTGAAACTCTATATTGGCTATAACTATAGTGGATGTCGAAAAATACACGATCAATGTCTGCACATATAAGGGCCCGATCTGGTCCTGGGAGGAGCACCCGAAAGTACTAGTGCCCATGGGAGGTGTAATGATCACAGTGTGACATTGCACCGAAGTGCATGACTAGCTTGATTAGACATTCCACAATCTCATCCTCGACTTGACATGATATGACTTGTGTGACCCGGAAAGGGTATTTATATACTTGCTTGAAACGTGATGGCCAATTCCCGACATGACATGATGAATATACTTGCTTGAATATCTTGACATTTGTTGATATAAGTTCTTGAAAGACATGCCAGTTCACTCAATTATCTCTTATTATACTCTCTCTCTTGTCGTTTTACGTGAACATGCATAGCTTTATTGCATTCATGTAACATGTAATTTACTTAAAGCAAGCTAGCTCTTGAGATATAATTTCTACTGAGCGTTCGCTCATCTAGTGTTTTCCCCTATTTTTCAGGTAAGTCCGATGACGAGACTCAATCGGATGGAGAAGGTCAAGAGTGAAGAGATTAGAGCTCTCCGTCTATCCAAGCATCTACTAGTCTTATCTTTCTATATTTTTGAGTCAATCATTATACTTTTCCCTTTATTGAGTCTTAGCACTTTCATTAAGTGGATTGTAATAGAAGTACTTTTAAGGTTGTGATTGAATAAAGGATTGGGTTATCTTTATTTTTGCGCACTCTGTCTTTGTGTTGAATTCACTAACGCTCCGATTGACATGATTGATATAAACTCGTCACGCGTCTCTGAGTTCCTTCTGCGCTCGGGACGTGACACAAGTCATGTCACGAGATAGTGGCTACTTATTTATTCAAGTACTTGCCCATTCCGGGCCACACGAGTCAAGCAAGCCAAGTCAAGCACGAGAGAGAGTGTGGAATGTCGTGATCAAGCTAGTCATGCACTCCAGTGTAATGTCACACCGTAATCATTTAACTTCCATGGGCACAAGTACTTTCGGGTGCTCCTCCTAGGACCAGATTGGGCCCTATATGCACAGGCATTGGTCATGTATCTTGACATCAACTATAGTTTATAGTTGCCCAAAGAATTCCAAAGAGAATAAATCATTGTAGGATAATAAGGTGGATTCACAGAACATGGAATTCAAGGCAGATATCACGTGTAGGGATGACTTAGCTAAAAATCCAAGACATTTCATAAAAAAATTGGGTAATTGGCGTCCGTCAGGGAAGCCGCAGAATAGAATTGGCGTCCATAGCAATGGGTGCTAATTCTGAAAATAGATAAATAGGCAAGAAGTAATTAGCGTCCTCCAAACAAGGCGCTATTTGAAACTGGCGTCTGCTACTCTGGGCGCTGATTACCAGAAAGTGACGATTTCCCATAAAAGCCAGAAATGACATTTCATAAGGGCTGGGCGTCATGTTTCTTCAGAGGGACATGACTATGACACCGTGTAAAGGGTTTTTAGGGTACAACCTGCTCGGCTGCCTTGAGGGAATCCAAGGCTAGCGGAGACTGATGGAGGTCTCTAAGATGAAATCGCTAGTCTGAAGGAACGGAATGTCCAACGGAGAGCTCAATCATCTCGGAGAGTTGAGGGTAGTCGATGTAAAACGGAACAAGGACCTCATCCACGGAATTGGATGAGAGTGCCAAGCGATACCCTTCGGTGGGGTTGGAAAACTTAGGAAACCAGTCGATCAGAAGCAAATAGCGTCCTGCCTTGCATGCGCTATATCAAATAGGGTCTGTCAGGACGGTCGCTCATTCATTAATATTATTGCATGTTTATGCAATCAGCGTCCTTCCAGGAAGGTGCTGATTCCCAATTTCTAAAATTTTAGTTTACGGTTTACAGGAAACAATTCCAGGTCATGGATATATTAATCAAAATGTAAACAGAAATAGCGTTCAGGATGTCAGGCGTTAATATTAATTCACGTTCCATTTATCAGGCGCAGTTTTAGTTTCTGTTTACAGGGAATATATTTACACTGTGTTCGTTATATTAATTCACTGTTACAAGTATTGGCGTCCTGAGCACAGGGCACGTAAAATGTTTAGCGTCTGTTAGAATAGGCGCCGTTTCTTCTTAATGTACAGAGATTTAAATTTTCAACATGCTGGATGCATTAATAATACACATAAACCTCGGGTTATAGCGTCATGTAAAACATGCGCTGATAATATTGGGCATCCCTCTTGGAGGGCGCTGATTCACAGAACATGAAAACTCGGGATTAGCATGCAATATTCAAGAATAAACAATGTCCGTATGGTTCGGCGCTGATTCAAATAGCGGCCACGGGTGTGGACGCGGATCACTTTAAACTCAAGAACTACGAATGATGATTTCCAGAATTTAAGACATGATAACATTGCATGCTTTAATACATTTTAACTTGTTTTAATCGCGTTGGGTCTAAGGAGTAGAGAAAACCTACCTTTTGAAGATCAAACGGTGATGATCAGGATGAAGACTTGGTTGAAACGGTGCTCTATTTTCCTTGCGCAGAAATAAAGGATGGAGATGGTTGTAGAAGGAAGGAGGTTGGTCTTGTGCGCTTGTTCCAGCCACCAGCAAGGTGAGGCAGTGGAAGAAGAAGCCCTTCACATTGTAGTCAAGACCGTGGGAAGAAGAGGAAGCAGAGCTCGGCCGCTTCCACAGCAACAGGAGGTAGAAAAGGAGGAAGATGTTCGTGGCATCCGTAGCAACAAGATGACGACGCAGCAGCAGCAAATGGGGTTTGCTTGCTCGACGCGGGCATGGTTTTATAGGGACGTATGGGTTCTGGAGGCTTCTAGCGTCTAAGAAGGGAAGGATTTTAAACCTTCCATGCGTTGCTCCATTTCCCCCGCTCACGGAGGTAAGGTTTTAAGATTATAATTGATAGGCTTCTATACGTCGTTTCTTCATTCCATCTTAGCAGCCACTTGCCATGTTTTGTACATGAAACCCTAATGCATCAACATCATGCACGGTCGACCAGGCTCGCTGGGTTTAAAATAAAAGATGTGGTTTAAATGGCCCTTGAGTACAAACCCCATACGCAAGTGTATGGGTTTTTAATATATATTTATAAATGGTTGGCATTAAAGTGGTATTTGTAACCCAATTATCATACGTGAATCGGAATATTTTGGTTAAGGTTTTATTTTTTTACAATTAACTAAATGGCTAGTTTTATATCACGGTTCATTTATTTTTGGCTGTTAAAATACAAATGTGTGTCAAGCCCATTAAGCGTAGAATTTATTTTTATGCAGTTTTAATTTATTTGAGAATTTTTTATTCCTCTATTTATCAGGGGTTTACAAGTATTGATCGTATGTGGGCTCGGGTTTGGTTTAAATTATTTAAGCTGTAGAATTTATTTAAAGTTCATATGTACATATTTACACATGTGAGGCCCATTAGTGCATATAACTTAAATTAATTCTTTTATTTTTACCTATTTTATTCTTTAAAATTCCCAGGGGTGCTACAGCCAGAGTCTGCTAGCGGCCATTCACTAGACCATTAACGAATCCTAAACGATTATCCACTAGACCGCTAAAGACTCCAGATGTCCTGTTTTCAAAATATCGAATTATCTTATAAAACGGTCCTATACTAGACCGCCATGATCAAGAAACGGTCCGGTAAAAGACCGCAAATTTCATGAGTTTGATTAACCCGGGGTTTGACTCAAGGGTTGATTTTCCTATGTTCCTAGATGGTCCAATTGATTATCTAGAACCTTTCACATTATTCCAAAGATATCTAAGTAATTTTCAGAGTTAAAGAATGTACCGCTATGCTGCCGGTCTACCGCCATAGCATAATATACTTTAAATCTTTATTTGATATCTTATGTCAACTTTGGCACGTTCTATACCTTGGTTACTTGATCATGAAACTTGTTATTTGGAATTGAGTTATTGCCCGTACTTTCTTGTTATACTCGTGAAAGTAACTTGATTTATACGTGAAGATGCAGTTCGGGCGCTGATTGTGTCCAAGGGCTCTATGCTAGTCCCCTCGACTGATTGTCGGAAACATACTATAAACCATGGGGTATGATGCTACTGGCGTCGCATTGCGTTAAGAGTGCTTTCTTTATAAATAAGTTAAATTCACGAGGAATCTAAGTGACTATCTCATGATTGAATTGCTACATGCTGGTTACATGACATTCTAGTGCATAACCTTTATGGTTATGAAAAGTGAAAAGTGAAAGTGAAAGTACATTCTTGATGCATGCAACCATATTCTTGTTCGTGAAAGGCCGAGAGACATTCTTGTTATATTCAAATTGATATTGTTCATATATCATTTCTCATCATCTATCATGATCTTATCGTCGCTTGCTTTATTCGCATTGTTTCATCGTATCCACATGGTTTATCTTATTTCTTTAGAGCTAAAATATTAATTACTTAAATTTGCCAATCATATAATTGATACGAAGATACCTACTGGGCAAGTGTGCTCATTACCCTACTTTCCAATCTTTTTCAAAAAATTCTAGCGGGTTGGATTCGGATTACTCAAGTGATGGATTCAAGAGTGATTAAAGGACATGTGATCGAGAGAAGCCTTAGTTATCAATGTCTAGTCGAGTCATGATGTAATTTTAATTTTTCTTCAGCCTAGAAATGAGAATCAAGATTCTTATGTAATTTGGGATTATTTTATGAAGGACTAAAATTAAAGGTTTTAGTGAATTATATTGTGCAATTACTTTTGTGTGATTGTCTTACGCTCTGATTATATTACTTGCTTGAGGCGTACTAGCCGACTGTTCACGTTCCCGAATATCTTCCACTGTAATAAAAGCTCGGGACGTGACAGTTAAAGTGGTATCAGAGCCTAGGTCTTACGACTCACTTATTCTTAGGGAAAAATGTCATGTTATAGGTCAAGTCCAAGGTTAAGGACCCATACCTATGAACTAGGAAAGAATTCCGAACCCATGTGAGAATTGGGTAGAATCCAGGGTGAGATAGTTATATAGAAATTATCTTAGGGTGAATCTTCCTGATTCTCAGGAAATTAACTAAAGGTCCACTTTTTCAGGTGATCAGATTTCTCGTTGGCCCATCGTGTGAATTGGGACGAGATGCAGCAAACTATTGCGGGTCTTACCCAAGCCCTACAGACGGTGGCCCAAGCTGGTGCATGGCGCGGATAGCTTGCACAGTAATTTCCAGAGTTTAAATCCTCCACGATTCTCTGGATCCTCTAACCCTGACCAAGCGGAGAATTGGATCGACGAAATGAACCGTATATTCGATGTCATGCAATGGACTAATCAAGAAAAAGTTCGTCTTGCCACGTTCCAACTCAATAAAGATGCACGTACATTGTGGAAGTCTATTCCGGCACCACCTGCAGATGCACCGCACACGTGGGATGGATTTCTTATTCTTTTTCGAGCAAAGTACTTCTCCGAGCATGTAAGGAGAGGAAGGTGGCAGAATTTGCCTCCTTAAGACAAGGTATGATGTTCGTGGCGGAATATGAGCTCCAATTCTCTCGACTAGCACCTTATGCTCCCCACCTAGTAAGCACAAACTTATTGAAAGCCAACCGATTTATGGATGGGTTAAGGCCCGGATTTATTCAACAACTTGGGTCTCAAACTATCCGAACATATACGGAGATGGTTCAAAGGGCACATCTATGTGAAAAAACCCTGGAGAAGGTGGAAAAGCTCCGAGAGAAGGAAGAAAGGTCGAGCCGAAAACATGATCGGCCAGAGGAGAAAGAAATGGATAAGGATGAAAACCGTCACAATAAGAGGTCCCACAATGGGAATGGTAATGGAAAAAGAAATGGAAATGGAAATGAAAAGAATAAAAAGGTTAAAGAAGAAGAAGGAACGCAAGTCGCCATGGCTTGCTCATTTTGTGAAAAGTTTGGTCACGCGGTCGAAGAATGCTGGAAGCGTCTCGATGCCTGTCTCAAATGTTGAAGTCAGAAACATCGCTTGCCCATGTGTCCTCTCATAAAGGAACAATCTTCGAGAGATAACAATGGATGCGGGAAATGAGGCCGACTAAATGCCCTTCTAGACGAGGAAGGTAAAATACTTAAAGGTACCATCTTAACCTATTCACCTTACTTTAATTTTTAGTGCAATTAATTAATAAATTAGAACACGCACACTCTCCATAAAAACTCATATTATGAATTTGAGGATCAAATTCTCTTAAGTGGGGGAGGGTGTAACACCCCAAAATTTTATATAAAGTATTTTAAGGTATTTCTGAAATTTTTGGGAATTTCTAAGATTTTTATAAACTAAATAAAGGATTTATTAAAGCTTAAATAGAATATTGAGTGAATTTTGGGTTAAATATATTATTCTTGAAGCCCAAAATAATAACTAGTTAATTTGGACAATAAGATAAGCCCAAAGGACCTAAAATCAAGCCCACTAGTCTTGGCCCATATTCTAGAAGCTATGAATGGATGTAATCACGGAATTAAGGAGATAATTACTCCTTCAGATATAAATAAAAGGATAATATTGGGGACAATATCAAAAGAGTTTGAAGTATTTCAAATTCGGTGCCTGGAAGGAAAAACGGTCTATCGCGAGACCGCTAACGGGAAATAAACTGCCGTCCCAATGACCGCTACCCACTGCAGATTCTGTGAGTGTAAGACAACGTGAAAAGGTTGAATTTTTCGTGTCTAAATCATCTAGGATCGACTCTATCAGCTAATTAGATAAGTCTAGAAGGATTGTAGATCCAATTGAAGGCCTAATTAGGACTCTAAGTTTGTTCTAATCCTCAAAACCCTAGCACACCCTATAAATAGGTCCTAAATTTGACCTGTGCGACTTTTACTTTTGGCACGCGTGAAACTCAGGTAAGGAGGCAGAATTAGAGGTAAGTTTCTTCTAGGAATTTGTTTATTATAGTTAGAACTAACTACCCTCCAAAGTTTGTTCTAGGAGATCAAGCCTACAGGAAGATAGAAGGTTCCAAAGTTGCTGATTCTATACAAGTAACTCATGAATTAGAGCCTCCGACCCAGATCGATCAAGAAATTCAAAGCCCTAAACGAGGTATTTAGAAAAGGTGCCTTTAGAACTTTCTCTTACTTTTCATATCCTCTATCTACCCTCAAAATTTCACGTCATTAGGACAAGGGAATCAAGAGATAGAAGACGTGAAGTTGTTGATTTAGCTCAGGATGAGCAGAGAACTAGGGTTGTCTTTCAGCCTTAAATTCGAAGTTTAAAGTCCAAAACCAAGGTAGGTTATCTCATGAAAGGCTTAAATTTGAAGTCAGGAATAAAAGCCCTCTTGTTTCATTTGATTTCGTGCATTGTACGCCGTGAATTTCATGTTTTACTTAGACAATGCATCTAGTATATTTCTCATGCATGAACTAGCCCTAATAAAGTAAAAATGAATTTTTGTTGTAAATTACATGAACCCATGCATATTGTTGGCCCATATTTATTCTATAATGATTATGGAAATTATAATATGTTGATTTTCATACATGATATGCCTTAGTTTAGCATTAGCATGTGCACTCGGATTAATACAGGAAGAGACGGTCTTCCTGTAGACCGCTAGGGAATCTAGCGGTCATACGAAAGATCGCTAACTGCAAGAGACGGTCCTGTATTAGACTGTTTTCGATTTTTGATTTTGTAATATTGGTAATACGAACCATATTGTAGAATTAACCATAGTTATTATATAGTAAGCCTAGTTAACTAAGTTTTAAGCCTGATTTAAGTACTGGTTTCATATACTTAGTTATATTTACTGTTCATCATGATAGATTTCATGTTTTCATGCACATTGGTATTATTTTAACTTATGTTAATTTGTGACCAAAATGATATACTTTGTAATAAACATATGTTTCAAATGATAGATGATTCATGATTTAACTTGACCACTATTTTATCACGATTTTCTCTCTCTTCTAAGAGTCATTTTCTTAAGTACATGGCACATATCCCGGTATGTTATTATTAGTTACACTTTTTACACATTAGGAACACAATCTTGGACATGATGACCTCTCCTTTGGATATTCCTTCCAACGGACTAGGAAATCTTGTTTCAAGGCCTTCGTAAGATTCCGCGAGCCTGGGATTCCCACTAGGACGCCGAGTTGGTTGTACCATTAAAGCCCAATTGTCTGGAAAGCACTTATACCAGAGTTTTATATTCTGGACCCTTAGCGGCCATCTGCTTGACCACCAGAGTCTACTAGCGGCCATTCACTAGACCGCTAACGGAACCTAAACGGTTATCCACTAGACCGCTAAAGACTCCAAGTGTCCTATTTTCAAAATATCGAATTATCTTATAAAACGGTCCTATACTAGACCGCCATGATCAAGAAATGGTCCGGTAAAAGACCGCTAATGTCATGAGTTTGATTAACCTGGGGTTTGACTCAAGGGTTGATTTTCCTATGTTCCTAGATGGTCCAATTGATTATCTAGAACATGTCACATTATTCCAAAGATACCTAAGTAATTTTGAGAGTTAAAGAATGTACCGTTATGCTGTCGGTCTACCGCCATAGCATAATATACTTTAAATCTTTCTTTGATATCTTATGTCAACTTTGGTACGTTCTATACTTTGGTTACTTGATCATGAAACTTGTTATTTGGAATTGAGTTATTGGCCATACTTTCTTGTTATACTCTTGAAAGTAGCTTGATTTATACGTGAAGATGTAGTTCGGGCGCTGATTGTGTCCAAGGGCTCTATGCTAGTCCCCTCGACTGATTATCGAAAACATACTATAAATCATGGGATATGATGCTACTGGCGTCGCATTATGCTGGGAGTACTTTCTTTATAAATAAGTGAAATTCACGAGGAATCTAAGTGACTATCTCATGATTGAATTGCTACATGCTTGTTACATGACATTCTAGTGCATAACCTTTATGGTTATGAAAAGTGAAAAGTGAAAGTGAAAGTGAAAGTCCGTTCTTGATGCATGCAAGCATATTCTTGTTCGTGAAAGGCCAAGTGACATTCTTGTTATATTCAAATTGATCTTGTTCATATATCATTTCTCATCATCTATCATGATCTTATCGTCGCTTGCTTTATTCGCATTGTTTCATCGTATCCACATGGTTTATCTTATTTATTTAGAGCTAAAACATTAATTACTTAAATTTGCCAATCATGTTGATACGAAGATATCTACTTGGCAAGTGTGCTCATTACCCTACTTTCTAATCTTTTTCAGAAAATTCTAACGGGTTAGATTCGGATTACTCAAGTGATGGATCTGAGAGCGATTAAAGGACATGTGATCGAGAGAAGTCTTAGTTATCAATGTCTAGTCGAGTCATGATGTAATTTTAATTTTTATTGAGTCTAGAAATGAGAATCAAGGTTCTTATGTAGTTTGGGATTATTTTATGAAGGAATAAAATTAAAGGTTTTAGTGAATTATATTGTGCAATTCCTTTTGTGTGATTGTCTTGCGCTCTGATTATATTTTTTGCTTGAGGCGTACTAGCCGACTGTTCACGTTCCCGAATATATTCAACTGTAATAAAAGCTTGGGACGTGACAATGACTCAGTCCTTTGGACATGGTTTCTCAGTGACCAAGGTCATTGCTCTGACAGCTTTAACCCCTTAGACATTTCAGAAAACTCATATGTTTAAAGACAAATCTTACTTCATGTATCTCAACTAAAGATAGTCATGAATTTAAAATTTTCAGATTTTAGAAGATTTTGTGAGAAATAAGATGAGACAGTCGGTTAAGATTTATTAAAAAATGATTCAAATATTTTCAAGTTTTCCACATCCAAACTTAATGAACACATTAATTTTAAACCACCTGAAACTTTCAGACATTCATAAAACCGTATAATAGATTATTCCCTTAAAAGTTTTTCAGATTTATTATCAAGGTACACAAATTGAAATCTTCTCAAGTTTCAGAATTTTCAACAAGATTTAGTAGCAGTCAAATTGTGAATTGAAACACAAGCATCAAGGAGCATGCATGTATGTGAAGGCACATGAATTTTGTTGGGGTGCAAGGCATGTGAATTTCAAGCATGTAGCAAAGATGACCAGGATTATGTAATACAGTTGCAGGTTTTAATGAAATGACCATGAGATTTCAACAAGATTTGTTTGGAGAGCAGCAGGATTAATGTCAAGTTTGACAAAGACTTTCCAAGTTATGTGTAGCACAGGATATGCAGTGAGTATGAGAGTCACTTGAAATCAGTTGTCTGAAGTTATGACATGTATGTTCAAGGTTTAGAAATTGAGAGGTTTCAGACAGACCAGCTCCCCTCAGATAATGCAGAAACACTACACAGAATATACCAAGAACATGAGAATAGCTTATGCCAATAGATACAAGTGGAAATCAGATGAGTAGTTGACAGTTGGAGACAGAATGACAGACATTAAGGACCACTGAGTTCAAGGAGTTGAGAAGAAATTCACTACAGGCATCAGTCAAATAGATCATTTTCAAGAGTGCAGTTCAAAATGAAGATGGTAGCTTCAGTTGACCGAAGTGGACAGTGAAGGAGTGCACAGATCAAATATATATAACTATGCAGTTCAAGATCTTGTTAAATGCTCTCCCTGACTGAATGCACTCAATCTTTTGGGATTTTCAATATGAATGATATGCAATCAATTTAAGATTAGTGGTTGCATGAGAGCAGACAAATGCACATCATTGAATGATGAAATGCATGAACTATATGCATGAGCCACAAAAATTCCTAGGCAGACTCCCCCTATCTATATGCACATATCAACTGGATTCTGAATGCAACATATGCAAGACATTAGAAACATAAGGGAATATGCTCATGAACAATTAGACTGCTCTAATGTGCAATTTTGATCCATGGAACTAGGCGGAGGGCTAGCCTCTACGCATAAGGTGGGTTTCCAGACAGAAATGATATGCCCTTCTCCCAGCATCCCATTTGATATACCATTAGATCATGCAAGACAATGTAGTGCAAATGCAGTCCTGCATACATGACAAATTAGTTGAGCATGAATATATGCAGATGAGCCTCACATGCAGCAATACATCAAGCAATTATGAGATTCAGGCATTTCAGATTCCAGAGATGACGTTTGTTAATCAATTTTATGCAGACATAAGATTAACTATAATGAACACATGAGAAATCTTTCAAGATGCTATTTTATGAATGCCTGCATGGCAAACAATCTTTTGAATCTTCAATCATGAGTATGAGTTCTCAATATATGCAATCAATAGAGAGAGACAAGATTTTCAAATCATAGTGCAAATATCACATGTGGATGTAAACATGTATGCACAGGCTCATGAGATGCAGTAAACTAGATGAAATTATCTAAGTTTAGAAGATCAAACCTGTCACGCCCCGATGCGGAATATCGGGACTAGCAGTAGAAATATTTAACTGTATTATGCTCATTTCCAGACATGCTACACTAAAACATAAGGATTAACCACGAACATAAAATAACTTCATTAATTAAATAACAATCTCATAATCCATGATCCAACTTACATAACCAACTTAAAAAACCTTAATTAAATTTCCATCATAACATCCACTAGACCACATTACATTGACTGACTTCACATTACAACTCTTTGAACCACATTCTAAAACACAACTAAACATAGACAATTATTTCTGGCTCCACGGCATCTAATTGGCTCGCTCCATGATCAACACTCTTACCCTTTCCCATCGGATTGCGAGTCCTCACCTGAGCTACCTGAAAGGGGGAAACAACTAGGTGAGCGAACGCTCGGTAGGTAATAACAGGCAAGTTTAAGTAATTAACCAATTAATTACATTAAATGTGCCAAAAGAAATAACGATACAACGAAATGACATAAGTAGAAGAGGTACAAGATCATGAATATAATGAAACTGGAAATTGGCCAACAAGCAAGATTTAACCAAGTCAAGATAATTTCAAGTAAGAGATTATTGTCATAGACATCACGCTAGTCATGCACTCGGTGCAATGCCTCACTATGTCATTCAAACTCCCCGGGGCACAAGTACTTTTCGGGCACTCCTCCCAGGACCAGACCGGGCCCTTATGATGCATTGGCATTGATTTAAAGGATCCAAGATCCAAAGTTATGTCTAGACATTAATCAAGTCAAATGGCCAATTAATCAAGATAGAACTTTCCTCAGAAAGACCTAAGGATAAGTTGAAGCAATACTTTACCCAGAAAGTTCAAATTATCAAGAACCAATAGGTTCTTGGATTCAATATCATAAACCATGGAAAAAAAATTGGTTCTACATGATACGCGGTTCTCACTGGGCCGCTCAAGCAATTGTATGGTCATATATGGGCCGCACACAGAGAATCTGGGCTGAGAATCAGCCACCACGAGTTCAAGGAATAAACAGACCATTGTGGGCCTCTTAAAGAAGAACGGTCCTAAATGGGCCTTTTAACTATAATGGACGGTCAAGGATGGGCCGTACAGGGCCAGAAGGACATGAAGCCTACGAACAAGATAAATGGGCAGTATTGGGCCGCTTCAGGGACAAACGGTCCAATAGGGTCCACTCAAGATCACTGACGGTCCAATCCAGTCCACTCAACTGGGCTTGACTTAAATAACTAGAATCCACCCAATTTGGGCTCCGGGCTGCCATAGGTGCGGCAGAACTGAACCAAGGTCCAGCCCACTCTTCACTGGTCAGCCTAGGGCTTATTGGGCCGATCAAAATAAGTTTTGGTCGAAGATAGAACAAGGTTAATCGACCAATGAAATTCGCACTGGGCCAGGGATGAACGGTTCATACTGGGCCGCCCACTGAGTTGAACGGTCCGTTTTTGGCCGTGCAAGACTCAGTCGGTCCAAAGTGATCCGTGGCTCACAACACGATAAATTCAAGCGGTCCGATCGCGTTAACAGGTTCAGGTCTTGGTGGTACAACCTGCCCGGCGTCTGTTGACACCCATTTTTAGCCCACAAGTCGCGCTATTTCTCTTATTCATTATTTTTGATGTCCCAAATTACCCATTATTTTAGAGCCTTCCATGGATAGATTTCGAGCCTATTTTTACTATTCTCTATCCTTTGAGTCTTGGAGATCATGATTTTCTAGAGCCCTAGAGCTTATCTTGTCAACTTTCGGCTTCCAAGTCGACTTACGGCCCATTTAGGTCCGCTTCCTTCAAGCATTCGGCTCTCTCCCACTGCGCAGTCCTGAAAGTGGTCTTTTTTCATCACCTTTGTTTCCTCTATTCAAAAAGTGTCCTTCACTAAAGGTGTTCGAATTTTCAAGATCTACAATTTCTTCTTCAACGCCATTGGCCAGTTCAGCCCCGATTGTGAGTTATTTGCGTTTTTCCAGTAGGCTATGCTGTTCACCTACGTCCCAAATTTCTCCCTCTGTTCTAGCCCCATTTTCTACCTCTTATGATCATTTTATCATCTTGCTTTCTTCATGAAAGTTGTTCCTCTCTCAATTATCTACAATTTCTTCTTCTACCACTTATACTAGTTCTGCACCGTTTGAGAGATACTCTTCAATTTCCAAAGTCACGTGCAGTCTGCCCAAAATCTTCCTCCATCGGTGTGAAGGTCTAGTGTAGGTGCGTCACAGCACATGTAGCGGTCTATCGTAAGACCGTCAGAGCAGATGTGATGGTCTAGTATAGGTGCGTCACACCCAAACTTGCCCAAAATCACCCCGTTTGACCCTTAGAGCGTGGCGGTCCTACCCTAGACCGTCAGAGCATATGTGGCGGTCCTACGATAGACCGTTACACATAAATGAGAGTCCAATTCGTGCTGGACTCTGCCCCGAAAACTGCGCGACGGGCCTATCTTGCAGAGCCCATAACTTCATCAATTCGTATCCAAATTGATCCCTTTTTTTTCCTACTTCTAGCCCTTTGTATTATATTGAATTTGGTTCATAGAGCTCAAATTTTTATTGGCTATATCTCTCAGGATCTGGGTCACAAGATTGAGATTTAAGCATCCTGGTTCAACTCAAACTCTGCAGATTAAGCTCTGGGGCTCCCTTCTCAGAGCCATATCTTCTAGAATACTCCTCCGAATTGATCCCCGCTTGTTCCTATCTCTTGTCCTTAGTATTATCTCGAGTTTGATCCAAAGAACTCGATTTATCTTGGACTCTATCTCCGAGAATCGTGAGAGGAAAATCAGGATTTTTTGCAAACCTCTATAAAAACTGCCCAGTTCACAGTTGCACAGGAGGGCTCTTTCTTTGTTCGGGGCGAAGCCATGCTGCACCGCCGACTCAATCCTTCGACCCTGACTTGAAGAGGGAAGTATTGGCTTTCTATTGCATCCTTCTAGACTTAATTTGGTTGTCTATACTCTTAGTTCTCTTCCTCTCAAAATCACAAATCATCACAGTTTTCTGCATTTTCTGCTACATATGTGTTTTTCTCTGTTTTGCATCATCGTTTTCTCTCTATTCTCACAATCAAATCTTGTGATTTCAAATCCTATGCATGCACAACACACACACCTATTATTTCCACCCTTCTACAGAGGTTAAAAATCTCCCCCCCAGTGAGTTTGCCCTCAATTTCTATCCCTATTTTATCACTTCGAGATTGATACTACACTTCATGATCTAATGGATTTTTTCCTTTGTGTTTTGTCTTTGTTTTACAGGAGAGCATGATATGAACGTGAGGCCCTCTTCATCTAGGCGGCTGGAAGGAGAGGAGGTCGATCCCACACTGTTCCCCGCATCCCATTCTTAAGCGCGATCAAGTCTTCATCCCTTTCCAAGGTACACGGCGCCGTTCTTATCTCTTCATCCCTTCGGTGTTGTTGGAGCCTTGGTGGCGATCACAGTTAGTTCTTCTATTTTTCATCACTCTTTATTCATCCTCTTTCGTGCCTTTTCATGCTATTATGTTATTGGCATAGTTAGGGGCGGGGTAAACGAAAGAGAGATAAAATTATCAACAACCTTATTTTTTGGTGATCACGGTGGGACCCCAATGCCCATCACGCTTGTTTTCATGCTCTTTTGTAGGATGGGTGGGTGCATGTTCATGTTTAGGTAGTATTTCCTCCATTCTCCCACTATTTTTGGTGTTTTACGGGCTCTGGTTGTGTGACGGTCTTATGGTAGACCGTCATGGTCATGTAACGGTCATTTGGTAGACCGTTACAGATTCTGGCAGTCCTGCGTGCATGCTCACAGGGCCATATTCATCGAGGCATAACTTTTGCTCCCGGTGTCAGATTGCACTGATTCGTGTTCCGTTGGATAGCCATTTGTATTGTCTTTCCATCCATATATCATTTGCATCATTTGGTTAACATTTGCATATTCTAATATTGTCCAATTTTTTGAGTTCTGTGCATAAGTTCTGCAGGCAGGCTCAGGGATAGGTTCACAGGTACATCTTTACTCAGTGATTTGACTGCCTTCCCGATGTCTGATTGCACTGATTTTTATTCCATTGGATAGTCCTTTGTATTAACTTTCCATCCATAGCTTATTTGCATTATTTGGGTCATGGTTGCTTAGTTAAAAATTATCATCATTTTAGCATTTTGTCCATAAAATCTGCATGTGGTCTGCGCACAGGTTCACGGGGGCAACTTTGCTCACTGATTTGATTGACTTCCCGGGGTCAGATTGATCTGTTCTTGGGTCTGTTGTGTAGACCTTTGTATTGTCTTTCCATCCATATACTATTTGTCTTATTTGGATCATGTTTGCATAGTTTAATATTATCTTGATTTCCTAGTTTTAGGCTAGAAATTGTATGCACTCCGGTGCACATAGGGTCATACATTGCATATCATAGTTACATTTCCTACCTTGGTAAGTGATCCTCTCGCTCCCATATTCCTTGGGCTCGACTAGGTGATCTTATCCGGGACCTCCGTAAGTCCCCGCAAGCCGTGGATTCCTACACGGACGCCGGGCCGGTTGTACCTTTCCACACCTTAGGCTTGCATTTGCATACGTGTGAGGGAGTAAACCTTAGTCAACCCAAAGTTTGGACCTTATTCCCATAGGATTCCCATCTTGAGGGAATTTTTCCTAATTCAAATCATTAAAAGGTCAATTAAAACTCCTAAAATATTTCCCATCATTTTAACTTGGTTGACTTAGGTGAAAACTCTTACATTGCACCGATTGTGTTGTTTGGGCTTGTCCAGGCCCATTAGTGGTGTTTTGTGTTGCATTTTAATCATCATTCGCATATTTTGCCGTTATTAGGTCCACTTAAGTTAGTCCATTTTGTGTGTCCATTGTCTAGTCTATTCTCCCTTGGTCTTTGCATTAGTCGGTCAGTCCCCTCTTGTCCTCGAGCCCATTAAGCGATTGCTTCCCCACTTGTATTCTCATTGATATCCTTGTATTAAGTCTCCATTTGCCCTCATGGAGCATCATTCCAACCCCTTGTATCATCCTTTTCCCCAATTTTCTTCCTATTCCCGCGTGGAATCCTCTTCCCATGCGGGCCCATCTTCTCGTGGTCCCTCTGACCTATCTGAGGAATAGGCCAATATCATGGCCCATCTTTCAAGCCTTGTTCGCCAAATGGACCCAGCCCAGGCCCAACGTCTTATTGCATCCCATCTTCATGGGCCTCCTTCTCTTAATGGGCCTTCTTCTCTCATTAATGAGCCTCATCATGTTAAGGTGCCCCATTCTCCTAATGGGCCTTATTTTTCTAATGGGCCTCCTCCTTCTCCTTCGTACACTGCTGGCCCAATTGCTAATGGGACTTATTCTCTTAATAGGCCTCATTCTTCTGCCCATGTTGCTGTTGGCCCATTCAACCCATGTTCCAACGTCTCTTCCAGGCCCACACATCTTTCCACTCCCGGAATGGACTTTTCTTCTCCTTCTCAGCCCGGATCCTTTTATCCGGCCCAATACCATGCTCCTGGTCCTAATTCACATCCTCTTGCTCAAGTTGGCCCATATCCTGCTCGATCTCTCCCTACCCAGGAGATGATTGCTCAAACCCAACGCCAGCTTGATGAGCTTCAATGTCGGATTGATCCTAAGTCCTCCTTAAGTATTCCATTCGGATTTCAAGGTCTTCGGCTTCCGCCATCTTCACAAATTCCCGCATATCGCCATTATGGTAGAGTTGGTGACCCGTATGTGCACTTAAAGGAGTTTCTTTATGAGTCGGCCCAGTTTTGGCATGACCAATGCTTGATGGCTTACTTGTTCGGTCTGTCACTGGAAGGCCCGGCTCGGGATTGGTTCTTTTCGTTGCCGCAAGAGAAGATTGTGAATTTTCAAGCCGTTCAAGAGAAATTTCTTCAACAGTTTCAAGACCAGGTTAGGCCCAAGTATTCTATCGCGGATCTGGCCCATGAGAAGATGAAGCCCGAAAAGGATTTCTACACTTTTGCCGACCGCTGGCATTGCCTTGTCGTGCAAGTCCCGGGACACATTCCGGAGGGAGAGCAAATCAAGATGCTAATTTCTAATGCAACGCCTGAATATCGATTCATCTTAGCCCTCAAAGACATTACCTCCTGGCAACAATTATACAGCCGAGCCCGCTTTATTTGCCAACAAATCTAAGATTCCCTTGACTCCGAGTCTCCACCATCCACCTCCACATATCAACCTTCACCCTCCACGTGCCAACCCTACGCTCCCATGAGTCAGCCCGCCATGAGTCAGCCTTCCGCCGCATATCCCTCCACGAGCCAACCTCCCGCCTCTACCTACCCATACGCCTCTGCATATCAACCTTCCATGAGTCAGCCTCCCGCATCCACATACCCACCTCCGTCTCCACTTCCAGTCAAGGGAACCCCACATCTCGAGCAAGTAGATGCCGTCTACATACCCCCTCATCCCGTTCCACACATGCCATCACCAAAGCCCTCCACCACTAGCCACGCACTCTTGCCTATGCAACCTCCACTTCCGTCTCCACAACCTTCTCCACCATTACATATCCCTCGGCATCCACCTTGCCCGAAGCAGGCTCCTCATCTTCCGTTACCGGAGTATTTCACCGATATCTTTCGGGCTTTGATGGCCACTCACGCGTTGCCGCTCTCTCTGGTTGCACCTTGCTGACCCGCGGTTGGGGATTGTGGACGCACTTTTCGTTCACTTATTATGTTGTTCGTTTATTGGGTTTATTAAGTGTGTGGGTGTGCCAGTCACAAAGTGATGGTTTATTGTGCGCTCGATCTGACTAATCAGACGATTGTGTGGTTCGTGTTGGGACTGAGACCCGCCGCGCCATAAAGGTCACGGCGTTATTTACATCCCCTCGAAGAGGGGAACGCCCTTGATTAATCACCGGGAATCAGGGCCTCATGGCCAGAAAACTATATCGAGAAAAACAAGCCGATAGCAGTCTCGAATCAGTCGGAAAGCCCTATGTCTAGGGAAGCGAGCATTCGAGATATGTTGGTCACTCAAGGGACCATTTTGATATTCGGACGAGCGTCGGGCCTTAGAAAATCGTGATCGTCACGGGGAAAACCGGAGCATATGTATGCCGGGGTACAGAAAATTTATTATTCAAAGGGACATGAGACATTCGATTGAATCCCGGTTAGAGCGGTCAGGAATCAGTGAGTTTATTGGCCCGGTGCGAGATCGAGTCAGGACCACTCCGGGGGGGCACCTCCCGCAGTCCAAACGAGGCTTGCGTGGGCATCGTTAATATTTCCGGTGCTGAAGGGCAGCGGGAAAGTGTCCCAGGACTAGATTCCAAAACAAAGACGTATACAGAGATAGCTGGTTATAGGCCTAGATGTGGGTCAGGTAATGACCATGGTTGGGGCGAACCCGAGGTCCAGACGTGACTCACGAAGGTCTTATTGATATTCCCACACGTGTGATTGGGGGAAGACGAGAGCCATCTCGTTCCATTCAGATTTTGTTGGTCATTCATGGACCATTTTATGTTCGAACAAAGATCCGTATTGAAGACGTAAACGGAAATAAACCCGTACAAATGTCTGCCGTGAGTACGGCAAGTTTGATACAAGCACGGGATTAGATCCTGGGATATATGTCAGTCACTAACGGACCATACACTATTCGGACGAGGGTCCATATTTGAAACATCAAAGATAACGACAAAGCTGTACGGATGTTTGTCGTGGATACGTCAAGTTTAATGTGGATGCGGGATTGGATCCCGATAAAAGTGGGTCAAGCTGATGAACTATCGGCCCGAGATGGTTTCGGACTATGGCCATAACGGAGTTCCCGAGGTCCACGTCCGATGCCATGGGGCGTCATTGCTTTTCTCTTCACACACAGCTCGGGGAAACGAAGGTTCCAAGGTATGCATGCATGTCGGTCACGGTCGGACCATTCATTGTTCGGACGCGAGTCCACGTTTGAAGCATCGAAGACGACGATAAAACCGTGCAAATGTCTACCGTAGACACGACAAGTTTAATGTGGGGTTGTAGGATTAGATCCCGAGAGAAGTGGGTCGAGTTAACGAACTATTGGCCCGAGATGTGTTCGGATCATGACCATGTCGGAGGTTCCGAAGTCCACGTCCGATACCACAAGGCATCATTGATTTTCTCTTTGCACCCAGTCCGGGGGAGCGGATTGTTAAGTGTGGAGCCCGAACTCACCATCGTGCGCCCTCGCACGCGGATCGACCTGCACGGTCAGGTCGTGGGGGTCAAGGGGGCAGCGCCCCTTGCGGGGGTTTCTGAGGGCAGCGCCCCCGGAACAAAAATTTAATTATAGAAAGGTCATGGTGTTTGTTCTCACGAGAGTGGTTCATAGTCCTTTATTTCATTCATTTGTTCGGGTCCTTTCTTCTAATTTATTTATGAGTTTTAAGCTTTTCTTCCATTTAGTTAATTGTGTGTTTTTTATAGGAGGCATGCCAGATTAGGATGGCAAGGGAGCGCGCCGTATTAAGAATAGGCAAGGGGCGCGCCGTGTTAAGAAGATTATAGGGGCCACGCCGTTTTAATGCAACAAGATGGAGATGGGCGCGCCGGAATAGGCTCAAGAAGAGGAGGCGCGCCAGTTATGGGTTGCAAAAGAGGGGCGCGCCGGTTTAATGGTGTTCAAGGGGGGGCGCCGATTTATAAAGAATACCATGGGGCGAGACGGGGGCGCCGGTTCTGGCCATGCCGTTTTAAGGGTTAAACAAAGGTGGGGGCGCCGATTTTGGCCATGCCGTTTTAATGCAATACAAGGGAAATGGGTGCGCCGTATTAGGAATGGGCAAGGAGTGGGCGCGCCGTTTTAAGATGTATGGAGGAATGGCAGCGCGCCGATTTAAGATTCAAACGGGGGAGATGGGATTTTGAGAGTGATGTTACACCGGCGCGGCGAAATAGTCACCGCGCCGTATTAAACTCTCCTCGAGGGTTTGTTTCAAAGCGATTGACTGTGTGTTTCTTTTCTTTTCTTTCACCCGTAGGTGGGTTTCATGATACGTTTGTTCATCCATTTAGGGGATTACGTTGGTGAAGAGGGGGGGGGGGGGTTTAATCATTTTAGCTGCTTATTAAGATGGATCGACATGAATGCTTAAGTGTTTCGTTTGAGGGGTTTAGTTCACAGGTTTTACTATGTGTGGTTCTTGTTCTCAGAAGTGGTTCTTGTTCTCAGAAGTGGTTCGTTCGTTTGTTCTTGAGCGTTCTTGGCCATGGCGAGAATCCGACAGCACCTCCCCCGGACCGGGACTTGCCAGAGATAAAGGAGGGTCACCAATCGGATTGCTCCGGGGTAAACTCTCAAAATGCGAAGCGGCCTCACGGCGGTCCGTTGGCCCGAGTGTGAGTGCGGAACGTTCGAGGGCTAGCCTTCAAGAACGACCACGGCTCGCGGGCGAGGAACTTTCCAAACGGGACAGGTATTTGCCACAAGGGCCATAAATGTTCATCCAGCGGTTGATACCTTTGAGGATCATGCCATGGAGAGACAAGCCTCAAGGACCTCAGATGATTGGAGAACGAGGAAAGGAAGAATAGAGATTTAAACAGAGAACACGATGTTTGCCCAGATGTTTTTTCTTTTATTCATCCGCACCAAAGGAGGAAGGAGCTTTTGACAAAGTTCATCTTCAAGATGAAGAAGAGAAACAAGAAATACATTGTGAAAGGGGAGAGAATACAATGATGAAAGGGGAGGAAATGAGAGCACAGGCCGCTCCCGACTCTACTCTCACCCTCACTCTCTTCTTTTCATTTCACCTTACCTCTCCAGTGCGGTGCTTAGGCCTCTTTTCCCTTCGGCTGGGCTCACTCTTCCTCGGAAGCTCTCACCTCTAACTCTTTTCTTCTCCCCAAGCACACGGCCGAGAGCAAATCCCTTCAGAGAGTCCTCCTCCTTTTTCTTGACGGGTTTGTTACATATATATGGAGGTGGGGGAAGAAGTCTCTAAATCCCCCTTCCCTTTCATTCCATTCTTCTCATCCTCTTCATGTCTGAAGCTCTCGAGTGGCCTGCAGGTGGAGAGGTTGATAGAGTAGGCATGGTGCCTCCACGAGATTGGCCGACGGTGACCGGCGGGGAAGCGACGTTCGGTGCGGAGCTCGACGATTGCCATTCCAGGGATCTTGAGGAGCTCAGGCGGTTGCACGTTGGTCGGACGCAGGAGGCCTGGCCATTTCAGGTAAGTTCTCTTTGTTTGCGCCCGAAAACAGGGGATCAGACTGATGACGGGATGGGTTGATTGCGCGCCGGGGAAATGCTTCAGAGAATAGTCTACTGTGGGCTTTGAGAATGAGGGGTTAAAACGGCACCATTTTAATGCATTCAAAGGGGCGGCCCTCCAATAGGAGCGCGCCGTTTTAGCATAAAGAGGAGTGGCGCCGTTTTAACGAAAGCAAGGGGGCTCGTACTAGAGCAAAAGGTGGGGCGCGCCGTTTATTTGAATGTCGGCATTCCCAGAACGTTTTGGTTGCGATGTATGGCCTCCATAATATTCCGTTTGCAGCCTCTGGGGCTCTGTCCCAGATTCTGCGTGACTTTCGGTGCATGCCGAGACTGTGCCGGAGTTCCCGACTCTTCTTTGATTCAGCTCTCGGCACGGCCGGTTGTAGAGTTGTGGCCGTATCTTCTGCCCGGGGGCTCCCTCATCGGCTAGCGGACCACCAAGCGAGTCCTCGTCTTGATCGGGTGAGGTATGAGGCTTATTCGGCATTTCCGTCTGCAACTCGCGCTCGAATGTGTAGACGCGAATGTCGCCATGATCATCATTGTCATTTTTTTGGTGTCCACAGGGATATGCTTCAGTTCTGTTATTTCCACCGCCAGCAGGGGCATTTGGTTGAGGATTGCCCTGAGTTCCGGGATTATGTTTATGATCTGGAAGTTAAGAAAAGGATTGATTGGGCCGCTATTCACAAAGTCATTTTACATCTTCGCAGCCAACAGCAGCAGCAAGAAGTGACACCCGGGCAGCCGTCTCCGTTACTTCAAGGCCAGGGGCACCCCTGTGATTCCTCGTCTAGTGCTGCACTCGCTCCGTCACCTACTCCGTTACCTTCGCCATCTCTTACCCCGGCTCCATCGCTGCCACAAACGCAAGCCTCTGCTCATGCTAGTGCCTCCCCTTCTTCTCCCGCCGCCACTACCACTACTTCTATCCCTAACGCCGCTCGACGTGTTGTGTCGACACGTCGACGGTGGACACCACAACCTCCCTCTTCACCCTCTCCACCTCCATGTCCACTACCCACATCACCTTCATCACTATCCTCACCATCTCCAATGCCATCACCATCATCTCCGTCTCCACCACCAGTGCTTCCATCACCACCTCTATCTCCACCCTTGCCTCCATCTCCGCCATCACCTTTGCCCGAGCATGAGCAAGTCACACTTTTACCTTTACCTTTACCCTCAGCCACGCCTTCACCTTCGCCTTTGTCGCCACCCGAGCCTATCATCGCCACATCGCCTGCGCCTTCACTTTCCATCACCACTCCCGTTAGAGCCTCCATGCCTTCCAAACCTTCACATGTGCCACCCAAACATATTCCCTTTACTTCTCCAACCACTTCCACCCCACGGAGCGGGTGTGCGCTTCCTTTGGTGCCCCTTGGGTCTAATCCCCATGGAGACAATAAGCCAAGTCAAGATGATTCAGTGCCGGCCGTGCATTTCAAGATTTAGGATTTTATCTGTCGGATGCCGATCCGCGTCCTCGTCCCTAGTTATTTTGGGGATGATGTGCCTCTACTTCCAAAGATGACAGTTTCTAAGAAGAGTTCCCTTGAGTTGATGCCAGTTTCTTCCCAAGCGAGGTCGGTGACTATTGGGTCCCACAGTGTAGTGGCACGGATCTAGAGGGGGGGGTGAATAGATCCCTCTCTAAAAAATAAGACCAATTAAAATAACTTGAAAGGCTTCTCAATCAAACCTCACCGAACATGCAAGTGACAAGATCACACACGGAGAGATGGCAATTTGAACTAGCATTATACGTTAACAAATTTAGCATCAATGCGCAAGATAATCAATAATTTATAGTGTGAATGGTGGTATAAGATAAGGAACAAACACTCAACTAATCACACATGCACAAGGATTTTTAGGTGGTTCGGGACCACGACAGGTACCCTACGTCCACCCATCACCACCTCGGTGAGGCTTCACTAAAACGCTACACGAGGTAGCACACGGGGACTAACCCCAATACACCACACGCTGCTCGACGGCAGCAAACCACACACACACGAGCTCGACGCTCAACACGCTGCAGAGCAGCACAGGCACGAGGGCGAACCTCAACACGGTGCTCAGCACCACACACACACACACCAAGACGGGGAATGCACCCCAATAGTCAATCCACACTCGGAGACACAGATCCGGACACACACATAGTTTTCTTCAGTTTAAGAAGTGATCACAGATATACAAGCAAGCTCAATGAACATGAACTAGACAAAGGATAACCACAAGCAGGGACAGAAAATGGTTCAGAAGACTCTTTATCAAAATGATGGAATTGGGTTCTTGGGCAACTAGGTTTCTTCTTCTCTTCAGTCAGACTTTGGTTGAAGCACGTAGTAGAATCATCAATAGGTTCTTTGTTGTTGCAGCTTGAAAGATCAGCGATCGAGGTTCTTCTTCTATTCAATCTGGCTTTCGCTCATTGATCGTTTGGAGGAGATATAGCCGTGGAGCTTCAGTAAGACACCTTCAACTAGGTGGGATTTCATCATCTTCAGCCTTGAATCGCACCCAGCTCACCCTCGAGATGAAGGAGATGAAGCTTCATCCTCTACTTTCTTTCTCCCTACAAAACCCAAAAACGTATGTAACATTAGATGCTTTTCCCTCTCTTCTTTCAATAAACCCTATCTCTTCCAATTTATACCACAAGGGAATGAAGGGCCACGTAGAGGATATTATCCCCCAAGGACCAATCACAATCAGGCACTAAAAGAATAGATCGAGCTAGGGCACCCGCCGCCGCGCGAACCGGCGATTTTTCCGGTCGCCGGAAAGTGTCGACCCCTAAGGTCGACACTCGCGATCGGGCAAGACAGAACAAAGGCTCGAACAGAACCCAGTGAAGAAAGTGTCGACCCATGGGGTCGACACTTTCTACCTGCGGCATTGAAACAAGCCACGACAGAAAGACCAAGAATAAGTGTTGACCTTGTGGGTCGACACTTATGTCCAAGGTTCTGAAAAATGAACCCAGACAAAACCTAGTGATAAAAAGGTCGACCCAGTGGGTCGACTTTTTATCCCCAAGTTCGAAGACATAAGAGGGCCGGCTTAGAACACCAGACCCTTGGATAAAGTGTCGACCCATGGGGTCGACACTTTTCCTGACATAATGCAAACTAAATAAAACATGCACAGGGGTAATCAAAAAGGATGATACATTAAATATGAATACATGTAAGAGAGAAATGGGTATTAAGTACCCCAAATCATAGATATACCAAGTAGAGATTGTTAGGGAATTACCTTGAGAGATGTCCATCCATTTTTCACAATTAAACCTCCTCCTACCATTCAACCAAAGCAACTTACCATTCAATACACACTTGAGATCCTTGTGTTGGTCCACATTCATGTGAAGATCCAATTGGAAGGTTTCCAATTGGTCTTTATATTCAATGCTTGTTCGACACACCTGTCACATTGCATACTGGAAGTTAGTCTTCCATATAAATCAATTTCAAAACATTGAAATCTATCTCTCATTATTCACTTAATTTCACACTTAAGATCCTACTTCACAATCGTTAAGTGAATCAAATAGGGAAGAGTTGGAAGAGTTTCACCCAGTTCAGTCGGAGACTATTCTTTCTCACTAGCTCCTGTAAGCATATCAAATTACATGTCAGTTAACTTCATCAAATCAGTTGGCCGTGACATACACTAGTCCATTCATACAAAATGGAGTTTGCTTAGTTCATTTCAAATCCACAACAACATATGCAAATTGTTTACATGGAGGGCAGTCACATGGTATTTAGTTCATCATCAAAATTCCTTAAGACATGGTTATGCACGGGGTTCAACAATCTCCCCCTTTTTGATGATGACAAATGCTATGTGCAATTAGGCAAAAAGGTGTTGACAGATAAAAAGATTTCAATGAACGTCTTCTAACATCTAGCATTCTAGGCGTGAAGCCATGCTTAACAATCGAATGACATTCTGTAGACCATTTGATAACACAATCAAGAATATGATGCATTCTAACCACAAATTAAAATACCATGCAGCATTAATGATGAATCATCCATCAAACATCCAAAAGTGTATTTCCAATCATAAGTGGAGACAATATCAGAATAGAAGCATAGGTGATCAATCCACATGATAAACACAAGTCCACAGAAATTTTCATTCACTAAATCAAAATAACTGATTAACTTTAGCATTGTTCATAAGACAACCACAACTACTGTCTATATCTGGACAACCATGTCCACAAAATAAACAAGTCCAAGTCCTCCACAAAAGTAAACACAAGACACCCATGTCCACAAGATAAACATTAACACTAAGATACCAATTGTCACAAGACACATAACCATAACCTACAAAATGTCCACATAACAAGACACAAACATAACATCCACACATGATAAAACCATAACATCCACACATCATCTCCCCCTTTGTCATCAACAAAAAGTAGTGGAAAGGGGGGGAAAGTTAATTAGCTTGGTCATAAGAACTATGGTTCTAGAGATCAAAGCCTCAAGGAGAGGCAGGAGGTGTGCGTGGATGCCTTAGAAAATCAGAGAGATCGTCAAACTTGGAGTTTTGAATGCCAATGGCAGAATAGAGTGAGTCAATGGAGTTGGCCATGGCAGCGAACTTCTGAAGATAAGTATCATGATGAAGCTTCAGTTCCTTGACTTCCCGTGTGAGGGCATCCACAGATTCTTTAACATTGCACACTTCATCAGCTAGTTCATCAAATTTGGTGCTCATTGATGGATCTGTTGAACATGTAGCTTGTGACACTCTGGTTCTGGCAGTTCTGCTGATGGGTTCTTCATGGTCTTCACTAATAGGATGCAAGGCCTGGATACAGAGGGGGGGTGAATGTATCCTGCTCCAAATATCGCCCAATTAAAACTCTAATGCTCAAGTATGCAGAATTAAGAGCAGGTGATGAAAAGTGCTGAAAATACTTAGAAGGAACTCAGCAAGACAACACAAATCTATTAGCCCTCACACGATCCTAAGCAAGCATCTAATGAGCGCAGCAGAGAAAATAACATATAAGGAAAAACAAACCACAAGTGAACACCAAGATTTTTAGGTGGTTCAGTCCAAAGACCTACGTCCACCCCTCACTCCAAACCGGAGTGAGGCTTCCACTAGCTAGGCTAGAAACTACAGACTCAGTCTGCAACAAATTGCTGCCACACAGCTTGACCAGGGGAACAACCTCCCCTCTTCCTCCCAACCGGAGGGACACCCCAAGTGACTCCCAGCCACTTGGAAATCGGAGATGCAAGTCTCTCTTCCTCCAGACCAGGAGGGAACACCTAGTCTTGCAACCCACAAGACTAGAACCGGAGGACCAATCCTCCCTTCCTCCAAACCGGAGGGGAACCTAGAGACCTAAGTCTCTCTTCTTCTGAAACCCAGAGGGAAGCACAGGTGACACCAAGTTACCTGCAAACTAGAGGTCTCGGACCTCTCTTCCTCCCAACCGGAGGGAACCCGACCTCACACTAGAGAATCGGAAGAACAACTGGTTAATGGTTAAAAGGAAAAACAAAAACGCAGCAACAGAAAGCTGGAAGAATAAAGAGCATAAAAGCTCTCGCAGGAGCTGGCTGGCCTGGATTTGATCCACAGTCCAATAGAAACTGATCTTCAGTTGAAGCTTTCTTTGCTCTAGCTCTCTCTTCTTCTCACTCTTCTTTTTCTTCTCTTTCGCAGGCTCTCTCTCTGTCTCTTCTTTCTTCTTCTTCTGCTCACTGCCTTTCTGTAGCTCTATCTTCTATCTCGATCACACTCTTTCTCTTTCTTATCTTTTCTTCTATATGTCTTCTCCAGATGGAGGCGCCTATGTATTTATAGCTCCAGCAATTAGGGTATTATCCTAGGATCACGTGCTAGGTGCCAACCTCAGATCACGTGCACTTCAAGGCTTTACGAACAGTACCTGTTACACAGACATAAGAAGATATTAGTTGGATGTATATACATGGTTCAGGCTGTTAACAAAGTGTGTACAGGCAAGATGCAGCTTGATTGTATAGACTTGAAGGTTAACAAACGAGTGTATAGACTAGAAGGTTAACAATCGAGTGTATATGGTTGAAGGCCTAACAATCGAGTGTATAGACTTGAAGGTTAACTGAGTGTGCAGACTTCGTGTGAAGGATATAAACATGTGCTGAAGTGTGTACAGTCTTCACAGAAGGATGTTCAGACTTTAACTTCTGAAGAGTATATACTCTACTGAAGAACGTTCAGTTGATGTACAAGCCACAGGCTGTATAGACTTCATGCAAAGGCTTAACAACGAGTGTGTAGACTTGAATGCTTGGAAGGATGTATACACTTCATCTTTGAAGGAGATGCACATATGCTGAAGAGTGTATAGACTTGGTGATCAAAGGAACAGAATGTATAGACTTGGTTGAAGACAATGCAATGTATGGACTTTTGATGAACATATGCATTGTATGGACTTAACGACCCAACCGATGTATAGACTTAGAAATAGCAATGAAGCAAGTGTGTACAATGTGAGAGAGTGTATAGACTTAGCCAACTTGAGACACTGTACAGACTATGATGCATAAGCAATGCATAGACTTCGTGATGCCAACAGACAATGACTGTGCAGACTTGTTTTGAACAATGCACGCTGTATAGACTTGCAATGCAAAGGCTGATGTATAGACTTGGTAGTCTGGAGGGTCGACGCATCAAAAAAAGGGGTCGACGCATCATGCATGGATGTATGGACTTGAAGATTCGAAGCCCCACAATGTTTAGACTTTAAGATGCATACGCCAAGGCTGTACATACTTGAAGAGAACGATGCACTGTAGACTGCCAGACTCTGTACAGACTTGCAGCTTGAGATGCTTACAGAGACGGGCCAATGTATAGACTTCAAGTCCAAGTTAGACAGTGGTTGTACAGACTTGGGAGGCTTGACACAGTGATGTACAGACATTGGGAGGCTTGACATAGTGAAGTATAGACATTGTGATGTATAGACTTTGGCAAGAGACTGGCTGTACAGACTTCAACACAGCTGCGATGTACAGGCTTTGACAAAGCAGCGTTGTACAGACTTGATGAAGCTTCAGATGAATGAATGTATAGACTTCCCAAACGAATGTACAGACTTCAGAAGATGAAGACTCTATATAGAATTGAATGCCTGAATCAGTGCTCTGTACAGACTCGCCACCGACCAATGTATAGACTTGAAGAAGCTGAGTGAACAACGTATAGACTTCACGTGGAAGCCCAATGTATAGACTTGAGCTATGCAAGCTACAGTGCCGATGTATAGACTTTGGCTAGACAAAGCTACAGGGCCGATGTGTAGACTTTGTGAATGATCAGACTTAAATGCTCGACCAGTGTACATACTTGCCACCGACCAATGTATGGACTTGAAGAAGCTGAGTGAACAATGTATAGGCTTTGAACTCTGTACAGACTTGAAGACCCTGAGCCAATGTATAGACTTTGCCTTAGAAACGAATGTATAGACTTGAAACAGAAGTCAGGCAAGCGATGTGTAGACTTGGCCAGAACGTAGGGAAAAGCGCCAATGTGCAGACTTGATCATCCAGCAGTGTTTAGACTTTGTTTCGAGCAACGTAGGTAAAAGAGACAATGCATAGACTTTGCACAGGAGTGCCTGAAGCGATGTATAGACTTGGATAATAGCTTGAGACACAAGGACGCTGCTCGCTGTACAGACTTGATCAAGGCAGCTGAACAAGGTACACACTTCCAATGTATAGACTTCTCATGAATAGTCCGATGAGCATACTTCCCTTCGATGCATCCACAGTGCAATGTATTGACTTTGAAGAATATGTACATGGCGCTGTACAGACTTTGAATGAAGAGCCCAATGTACAGACTTGGATGCCCAAAGGTAATGTATAGACTTGTAAGACACTCATGCACTGAAGATGTATAGACTCTGAAGAAATGAGGTGATGTGTAGACTTTGAGGTTCAACTGTGGATGTATAGACTTGAAGAAATGAGAAGGCGATGTACAGACTCTACCAATGTGCAGACTTCGCCTAAATGCAGAGTGTAGACATGGGGAGAACAAAATGGCGTTGTATAGACTTGCAGATCTGGGGGGTCGACCCATCAGGAAAGGGGGGTCAACCCACTACTGTCCAGACAATGCTGAAAGGGTATAGCAGCATCACCCATTGAGCAGACTAACATCAAACAATCCAGATGAACTGTAATTATGAAATGCATCAACATCTATGAAATGCACCAATACACACACCACACAGCCTTAGCCTGTTCGTTGGGTATGTAATTCAGATAAGATGTTCAATGAAACATGCATATGCAACACAAACAGATTTATATGCAGATTCCAACAGATGATGACTTATAGTGTTTGCTATCATCAAAATCACAGGGACACAACAATCTCCCCCATTCTTCCCAGACCCTGCTGTCGGGGCTTTACCTTTCTTTGACGGAAGAGTGTGAACAAGAACACCATTTATCAATTCATATCCCATGTTGGTGCAGATTGATGGGATAGTATAGATGTCGGCATCCTTAATTGGATGACTGACCTGCTGACTCAAGTCAATATGCAAGGACTGAAAATTTGGTGTTAAAGCAGCTCCATAAGGTAAATTTCGGTTCTTGGACTTCTTGCAGCTGGTTATGTACTCCATCATCACCACTGGGAAGTTAACCGGTTCTCCACTCATGATTTGTACAAATAGGAATTTGTGCATGTCAATTACTTGTTCCCTAGACCCTGATCTTGGCAATAGAATGGTGGTCATCATGTGATGCAGAATTCTCTGAAGGGATGGGAATTCATTTGCATTGAGCTTCGGTATACACCCTGGTGTTGCTACCTTATCCATCATTAGTTCATATGCAAGTTCTTCAGAATAAATGGCTTCTTCATAAATCACCCCACTATCCCAAGGCAAATTCAGAGCTTTTCCTATCAACTGAGGATTTAAAGGAACAGAACGCCCATTGACCTCAGTGTACAGTTCATCATTTTTGAAAACCATATTTGCATAGAATTGATGAACTAGGGAATGATAAATGCTCCGGTGATCTGACATGAAGGAAATTAAATTTGGCTGCTTCCTTAAGAGTTCGACTAACCTTGGCAGATTCTTTTCTATGCTCCTGAAATCAACCGCACGAGGGCGCAATACTTTCCTTTCAGCCATCATTTTCATCTTAGAGGCTCTTTTCCTTCTTTCAACCTGGGCTTCCTTGTCCTTGCGCCGTACCTCTTTTAAGATGCGGGCTTCCTCCCTTTCTAACACCGATCTCTTCTTGGGTGCCATATGTGCAGCTTGGATAGCAGATGGAGGATGTAGATGCAGCAGTGAGATCCTCGAGCAGCTGGAAGGCTACCTCTGAACCGACTGGAGTTCACGCCACAAGCAGCAGCTTCTCCAAAAAGATGTGCTTCGAAGGAGGGCGCCGCGATAGCTTCAAGAGGAAGAAGGAGGGGCGAACGCCGCCGCTCGCCGAAGGATGCTCTTGGAAGAAATGGGGTGGACGGAGAGAAACGAGGGCTGGAGGAGGAATGGAGAGGAGGAGCCATGGAGGCTTGGGAAGTGGAGGATCATCTGTGGGGTGTTGCGGATGGAACGTTAGGGCAGGAGAGGATGGGTGATGAAAGGGTTTAAGGAGAAGAGTAAGGGGGTTTGGTTCAATTAGGTTGGACCAGAAGAGAGACCCAAGTGACCTTGGGTTTGAACCAAGAGAGCAACCGGTGTGAGGAGTGAACCCTGCGGTTCGGTTCACAAACCGGGTTCCGAAACAAAAGTGTCGACCTTGTGGGTCGACACATTTTGGAGACGATTCTGTCTCGCGAGAAACAGATGGACACACGATAAGAAGGTCGACCTTAGGAGTCGACACTTCTTCTGCACTTTGAAAAAATAAGAGAAATGCAGTGAATTGAAGGCCAAATGAACCAAACATGATATCCACTCAATGATAAACACAAAATGGTCAATATTTGGGTTGCTCAATTGAGAGAAGTTGATTTTGGACAAGGGAAATCAAATACCCACACTTGGATGATCAATTCAATTAAACATGCAAGCTTTCATTTCTAATAACCAACACAAATCATTGAAACTGAATTGTTGCACAGAATAGACCAAATTTCAATTGAGCACACTTCATCCTCATGAATAGCAGTAAAGCCAGGATTGCTTACCTTATCTCCTTCCTTCTGAGCACTTCACTGAGCTGAAGATTAAAACATGTTAGGGTCACCAAATGCAATCTAATAACCATGTGCATCAGAACTCGTGGTCAATGAATTATGAGACAAAATCTGAGGAATGGACACAATGTCAGAGTAGTAACTCAATGCACAAAACATTTCAATCAGAATTTGTATTCCTTTTACCCATCACAATTTTTAGTTGGTCACATGGGAGTGTTTCTAACCGACTCAGTTCAACAATCAAACAGACATGGTTTTCTCTTCAGCAAAATCCATTTTAGAGGAAATTCAGGGAATATGAGTGGGATTGCAGATTCAAAGAGAGTTATGTACATCAATTGTGGGGGTTCAACAATTGAGTTCTTATACTATATTTTAAGCATGCAGGCATACAAACAAGCATACATAGGTATAAAATCAAGCATGAAGGTCCCTCAGGGACCGGTATCGAAAGAATGCAATAGATTTAAGCAATCATGTCCATGAACCATATTAACATGGTTGTGCTTACAATTAGACGTACTGCTTGACCATTGATGATCAACTAATTCAGGAAATACATTCAAATAATCAAGCTCAGATTCAACATGTGAACGATGAAGAATAACTTTCAAAGTAATATGGATGATCATATGTTCTAAGTAACACTAACAGGAATCTCTCCTCCCTACATTTCAATGCAAAATGCTCGGCTTTTGGTAGCTTCGCACAGTCCCTTACAATTTTGTATTTATTTTAAATAGCAACATGACTAGCCTTTTGACACGAGACATGCCCTTTGTTTCAGGGGCAATTCCTGATTACTCAGTATCGTCATTTATGATAATGTGGATAAGACACTTTCCGATGCGAGTTTCCTCCTTCTTTTTAGGGGGGGTTCCCGATGTACTCGATATCAAATCACACTTATTCATTTTTGGAGGGACTGACAGCTTTTTCCTCACGAGTCACTTGACTTTAATGTAGGGGTTTAAGAATCCTTAAAAGTGTTTAGTGGAATAATAGAGATCCTTATTGAATGAAGTCAGTTGTATCAAGGTTCCATATGAAGTGAGTGATTGAACAGATAGTAGAACATGAATTAGCCTTTTCAAGGTTTTGTCTCCCCCTAGGTGTATGCACGGTTGAGAACCAAAAAGACCTTGTTAACATGTGTCATGAGTCATTCATGCCTGAATCAATGAAAATTTATTTAACAAGGTTGTTCAGTCGTAGAAGAGTTCAAAAAGAACCAGGTGTATATTATATACATTCAGGCAAGTCAAGATGATGTATTCAAGCAAGTTGATTACCGGTACGTGGCGAAGTACGTAGGTCCGAAGACCACACTCACGCATGATGAAGGCTTCCAGGTGGACTTAATCTATTTTTTTTTAATCAGGAAACCCTGCCTAGAGATCAATGGGAGAGTGCACCCCTTACCAGGGGTAAGGGGAAAAACCACTCCACCATCGAGTCACTAGGAGGAATATTTTATTTTTGTTGCAAAAAAATAAGAATTACATCAAGCGGATGCTAGGCATACCTAGCTTATCAAGCCGAGCAGCACCTTTTATAGAGGAAGGTAGCTCATTGAAAGAAAAAAAAAGAATTACATTTAGAGGTGCAAGCTAAAGAGGCAAGTAGATCCGCAACTGTATTTCCTTCCTTGTAGATATGATTAATTGAGTGATGGTGAGATGTTAGGCTCCATATCTCCCTAACATAACTGAGAATGGACCAAGGGCAATGTATTTCTTTCTTGACAATCCGGACTAATGTGAGTGAATCACATTCTAGGATAGCTGGCTTAGTATCCACTGTATGCAGGTATTTAATTCCATCTAGAAGAGCGCGGGCTTCAGCAATAAGGCTATTTGATTGCCCATAATAATGTGAAAAATGCAAGGAGAACCTTGCCTTTGTAGTCCCTAATGGTGCCACCTCCTCCTGAGTCTCCAGATTTCTTGAAAGCACTATCGGTGTTAAGTTTGAGAGAAGGCCAAGGGGGATGGATCCACTTTACAATTTTTAGGTTTTGGCTGCTAGGAAAATTGGTATTGATAGCAAGGAGCTCCATAACTTTTCTGTTATTGTAGTTGCATTCCTTGAGGTCAGCTATATCACAGACCTTTCTCACTTGAGAGCAGACATGATGGACAATGCTATGCTTTGATAATGAGTTATCTTCATATTTACTAGAATTCCTAGCTCTCCATAATTCCCACATTCCAAAACCAATAACCGCAAGACAGAAGAGTCCATAAGCTGAATGAGACTGAGTTTGACAAGCTGATTTTAGAATAACTTCTCTTACAGTTCGGCCTTCAATTTGCATACCAGCAGCTTTGAACTTAGACCATACATGAATGGCATAATCACTGCATAAGAATAAGTGATTTGGATCTTCCACCTGCGGGTTCTTGCAGCAGTAACATTTCGAACAAAGGTAAACCCCAATTCGCTGGATGTTTGTATCAATAGGGAGGTAGTTATTCATGATCTTCCATAGGAGTACTGAAATTTTGATAGGAAGCCAGTTGGACCATAGCCGGGACTAGGGAACAGTAGACCAGGGTTGATTGTCAGCTGATAAGACTTTATAAGTAGAGGCCACTGAACATTTACCAGATGAGGATAAGCTCCAAATTCCCATATCAATTTCATGATTCATCTTCACATGAGCAATTGCTTGTTGGATACAAGTGGGAAGCATTTCTTTGAGCTCGGTTTCCTCCTCACTTGGATGCAAAAGAACATCACTGACTGATGCTTTAGTATTTGGACTGAGGTTGGCCGGGATATAATCAATCAGACATTGATTTCCCAGCCACTTATCTTGCCAGAAATTAGTATTTTTATCGTCCCCTAGGACAACCAACTTATGTTGAAGAATGATATCTTTTGCCTTTATCCAACTCCTTCTAGCATTACCCTTCATGTTTTTAAAATCAATGTTCTGGAGGTGACATTGATGCATGTATTTGGCTTTGAAATAGGAGGCCCGTAAAGATTCTGTGTGAATAGCTTGCCATAACATTTTAACCCGCAAGGCAGTTTCCATTTGCCTAAGGGATAAAATACCAAGGCCACCCTTTGAAGTTGGCCTACAAAGGGCTTGCCAAGACTTCCAGTGCCTTTTTTCCCATTGGTGGAAGACCCCCAAAAAAAATTAGCAAAAGCCTACTCAATCAGGTGGTGAATACCAGAGTGCAAAGGTGTAGCAGATAGAGAGTAGATTGGGAGGGAAGTGAGAACATGCCTGATGAGGATCAGCTTGGCTCCTTGTGATAATAAATTAGCTTTCCAGCCTGCAATCCGCTTTTGAATAGAATTTATAATCCCAGCAAAGTAAATCTTCCTGCTTCAACCAAGTATCAGGGGAAGACCAAGGTATTTTTGTGGAAAATGCTGCCGGGTGAATCCAGTAAGACTGTGGATCCGAGTAGCAGCAGAGTTCTGGTTTTTTGGATGAATGAAAAAGCCACTCTTGCTGACGTTAATGAGCTGGCCGGATGCCGATTCATAAGTGTTGAGAACTTTAAGTAGACTCTTGATAGAAGAAGAGGTGGCTTTGCTAAAAATGAGGGTGTCATCAGCAAATAGTAGGTGGGAAATTTTTGGGCATCTCCTATACCCAGAAAACCATTCCACTTTACCACTATTGTAAGCTTCCCTTAGAGATCTACTCAATGCTTCTTCCGCAATTATGAACAATGAAGGAGCAATCGGGTCAGCTTGATGAACACCTCTCGAGGATTTGAAAAAACCAGCAGAGTCTCCATTTAGCAAAACTTAAAATCAGCAATTGCTAATCAACTTTTCAATAAGAGAAATAAAATTATTGCTGAAACCAAATCTAAGCATAACAGCATAGAGGAAATCGCATTCTAGCCTGTCATAAGCCTTTGCCATATCAAGTTTAAACATAGCATTAGACCCTCTAGTTTTTCTGCCAAGCTCTTGTGTGAGTTCCTGAGCAAGAGCTATATTTTCAATAATGTGTCTCCCTTTAACAAAAGCTGATTGTTCCGGTGAAATAATCTTGGGTAAAATTAAAGCTAATCTTTTATTGATGATGGATGAAATAATCTTATAAAAGAAGTTACATAGACTGATTGGCCTGAAATCTGATATATCAACTGCATTAGGCTTCTTGGGGATTATGGTAATCAAAGTAGCAGTCACACTTCTTGGCAAAGGATTACTGGAGGAGAAAGCTTCTTGAACAGCACTAACAATAAGTTGAGCAATGATCAGCCATGCCTTTTGATAGAAAGCTCCAGTAAATCCATCAGGCCCCGGCGCACTATCTGCTGACAAGCTGAAAACAGCATCATAGATTTCTGCTTCCATTGGAATGGCACATAAACATTCATTCTCATCCTAGTTTATCAGCTGAGGAATGCAATCTAGGAAGTTAGCCTCAATAGAATGATCTTGGGAGGTGAAAGCCTTTTGAAAGTGAGAAACTGCAATCCTTTTCATGTCTTCATGATCTGAGATAAGATTGCCAGTAGAATTCTTAAGATGGTGAATTCTATGTTTACGCCTGTTAGTTAGTGTAGACATATGAAAGAACTTTGTGTTCCTGTCTCCCTCTTGAAGCCACCATATTCCGGATTTTTGTCTCCAAAAACATTCCTGTTGTAAAAGTCTTTCAGAGTGGATGTTCTTTGCCTCTTCTAGTAAATTATAGTTTGCAGATGTTGGAGAGATATCATAGGCATGTTCAGCCTTTAGAACAGCATCTTCGGCTTCAGTTAGATTCATATGGACATTACCAAAAGTCTGTTTGTTCCAAAATCGGAGCATTTTCCTCATATCTTTGAGCTTGAGGTACAGAGAAGCCATGGAGGAAGAGGCAAGGGGACTACACTGCCAGAAGTTTTGAATAGCCTCGAGAAAATTGTTATGCATAGTCCACATTTTCTGAAAACAGAACCTGCTAAGTCTTTTCTCTTGGTTAGTCAGTTTAACAAGGAGAGGGGCATGGTCAGATGCCTCTCTAGACAGGTGCTCCACAGAAATAGGGAGGGATTTCAGCCAGTCTGCATTAAGAAGAACCCTATCCAACCTTGCCCATATGCCTTTTCCTCCACTTTGATTATTATGCCAAGTGTAAATTGAACCCATGTAGCCCGCATCAACCAAATCACAGTCAGAGACACAACCACGAAAATCAGAAATAGCATTCAGAATTGGATGATTACCACCAAGCTTTTCGTTCACATTTAAGATACAGTTGAAATCCCCAGCAACCATCCAGGGTCCTGATATTTGCATGTGGCTAGTAGATAGTGAGGCCTACAGAGTTTGTCTTTCAGAAATACTGCATTTGGCATAAACAAAAGTAGTATGAAATTGAAGGCTATTAGTCTGCAAGAGAGTAATTTGTTGGTCATCTCTATAGCTAACAGTGAAGTTCAATGGATCTTTCCATAAAACCCAGATATGAGCCATATCATCATTATTTGCAATAGGTGGACTTAATCTACCTTTCCACTGACACCATTTTATATACCGGTTAATCATGGCATTCATGCACACGAATATGAGGTATATGCAAGTCAGTACAATAAAGTGACAGATGACTGAATTTTTATTTGAATTCACAAGTATGCAAAAACATTTTACATGGGTCATCTCTGTGGTCTTCTTATGCCCGATGCCGATTCATCAAGCTTCACTTAGCTAGCAGTCTTAAGCCTTTTCCTGCTAAAATGCCTATGGCTGTTTTCAGGAAGGCAAGAGATATTATTTTACAGCACAGCATGTGGCTCATTGGCTGCGGGGATGAAACAGATTTTCTGAGGGACAATTGGACTGGAAATGGCCCTCTGTTTAGAGAAATTTCAGATAGTGGAGTAAATGGGGGTGCTTTGGTTTCGGTCAGAGAGGTCTTACTGGATCCTCAACATGCTGTAAGGGAATTAAGTGGGCTGCCACAATTCCCTAATATTCAGTTGACCAGTGAAACAGATATATGTGTTTGGACTGGAACTCTAAAGGGAAATTTCTCTGCCAAGTCAGCATATAATATGATTAGGTTCAAGGGTATAAGGAGGCCATCTTGGTCCAAGCTATGGCATTCTGCCATAAATCCGAGGGCTGCTTTATTTGCTTGGAAGATCCTCCACCGTGCTGTTCCGGTTGACAGTAGGGTCATTGACTGTGGGATCCAAATGGCATCAAAGTGTAACTGCTGTTTACTCCCATGCCAAGAAGATCTTAATCATGTCTTTATTTCTGGAGAGCTGGCCACTGATTTATGGAGATGGGTATATCCTCTGATCAACAATAGAGCTTGTTCTTGTGATCAGATTACAGTCCGACTATGGAACCTCATTTCTATTACCAATATGCAGTTAGCATATAGTTTTATTGGGATGGTTGCTGTTATTATGATACTTTGGGAAATTTGGAAATCTAGATGTACTGCAAGATATGAAGGTACGCTCATTAATCGTACAGCAATCACGAGAAGAATCCTCTCCTCCATCTCCATGGCTCTGGACAGAATAACATTCTATAGACCTTTATCACAAAATCAATCCAGATGTCTTGCTGTTTTAGATTTATCCCCTCGGATTGTAATAAAAAAGCCAATTGTTGTTGTTTGTAAGTTGGCTGTGCAAGGCTATACTCTGCATTTTGATGGAGTTTCGAAAGGCAATCCTGGTAGAAGTGGGGGAGGAGGTTGCATAAGAGATGCTACTGGTAGACTAATGGTAGCTTTTGCTTTCACTTATGGCATTGGGTACAATCTTGTGGCTGAGACAAGGGCCTTACATGATGGCCTGGCTGTTGCAAAGCAGTGTGGCATAAGATTGGCAGCTATTTTTTCGGATTGTGCTGTTCTGGTGGAGGCTGCTAGGAAGGAAATTGCTCCCAGTTGGATGACAATCCCATGGTGGAAGAGGATCATGTTGCTACTTCAGGAAAGTGGTTGCCCGCTACAGCATATATATAGGGAGGGGAATCAAGTGGCCGATTCCCTGGCATCTTTTGCTTGTACTGTACCTACTAACTCAGTTTTTATTCGAGTTAGAGATCTTCCATGGCCGGCAAGGGGTGCATTCAGGATAGATAGGGCAGGATTGCCAGCTTTCCGTTCTTAGCTCCTTTTGAGTACATTTTGTTAGCCTTAGATCTTTTGTCATTGGGTACATAAGGGCTTTGCTCTGTTGTTTCTAAGGGGTATGCCCCAATGTCTTTGTAATTTTCCCAGAAAATATAATAAAATTTAGGGCCCTGGTGCTGCCTGGGGGAGTGGGAACACTCTCCCTCTCTGAGGGAGGGTGCACTCGACCAGTTTCTAGCTCCAGATTGGCCAGTGCTTTGATTAAAAAAAAATGCAAAAAGATGTGATTTGTATGGATGTAAGATGTGTGTGCTCTGTGTGTAAAATTCAACTTTTATTTACAAAAAGAGACGAGTGTAGCTTGTAAAGACTTTGTGAAGAACTGCAAACTTATAGTTATTCACACAAGAAAACATGAGTGGAAGCTAATAAACTCTATGAACAATTGTAAAAGATTGTTATTCAAACGTGAAAGTAAAAGTGGAATGTATTACCACAATAGCTCATCAAATTTCTTGCCTTGGAGGAATTTTATTCCATTGACAGCTTCTTCCATCACAAGGCATTCCTACAAGATAAAATCTTCACTTTGATGTTTTGGGAACCCAAGCCATCTTGGGTCCCTGGGGGTTAGGTGCACCACAATTTGTGGCTCTCCACAATTTCCTTGCATTCATATCATAAAGGTGCAATAAAGAGCAAACATCCATAAGATGTCCCACATGACCACAGTAATGATAATACACGCGTTGATTCAATTTCTTTGATTGGACATAAGCATTGGACTTTTGTGAATATCTAGGGGGTCTTTGATTTTGATTATGAAATATGGGTTTCCCATTTAACAACCAACAATTTTTCATAGTATGGCCCATTTTCCCACAATGAAAACATTCAACTTTTCTTTTCTGATCAGCTTGAAATCTATTGTCATGCATCTTACAAGCATTCAAGTCATCCTCTTTCATTAAACTACACTCATGCATTAGATGTCCAAGCTCACCACAATAGTGACATGATGCATTGTTTTATTTTTGAGCATGGTGTTTCACATCAAATTTCTTGGCATGCATAATGGGCTTTTGTTTGACAGATGAAGAGGTATTTGGTGTACTTGAGGAACTAGAGGCATGCACAACAGAAGTTTTTGTTTTCAGATTCAATGCTTCCTTTTACTAGGATTGTATCCTAGACCTTCCCGTTGGAAGTTCACCTTAGTTCCCAAGAGTTTGTTTAGATTCTCTTCACCACTCACAAACTTGCCCAATGATTTGTTCAGGTCAACGATTTCACTTTGAAGTGAATCAATTACAAGTTCACAAGACAGAATTTCATTTTCACAAGAAGTGACCTTTTCATTTAGAGTGGCATTTATCGTCTTGTAAGATTCTATTTCCTGTTCTAGAATACTTACATTCTCACTTTCTTGAGCGACCATGGACTTGCCTTTTTCAAATGTCAAAAGTCTTTCACACATGGTCAAATTTAATTGTTTCAGATTTTCAAGTTCAGATTTCAACAGATCATTTTCTTTTTCAGATTTCTCGAGGTACTTTAGTTTTCCCTCTAGCAAGGAGATTTGAATGAGCAAAACATCATTGTCCCCTTTTAGTTTTTCATTTTTATCCAGAAGGGACTTGGCATCTATCTCAAAATCAAGAAGTTTATCAAAGAGTTTATCATCATCTGATAAAGAATCTAACTTACTTTTTAGACTCTCTTCAGTTTCCTTAAGCAATGAAACTTGGCATGTCAGAAATTCATTTTCTTTTTCCAGTTCTTCAATTTTTGAAATTCGATCAATGCATTTCACACAAGAAAAATTATTATGGATATTTTCATTAGACCTTTTCATCAGTGCTTTGTTTTCATGTTTCATCTTTTGATATTTTTCTGACAGTTCTTCATAGGCATCTACTAAATCTTCGAAAGATAATTCATCTTCATCTGATTTAGAGCTTACCTCCTCAGCACATTCATCATAGGTTTGATAGATATCATCAGCCATTAATCCCTTTAGTCCTTGCTTCTCTTGAGCTAGCATCAATTTGTCCATAATTTCTTTTGCAGTTCTGCAAGAGGTGACAAACGTAAACCTGTTAGTATTGACAGAATTTTTTAGCAATCTCAAAATTGTAGCATTTTCATGACCCTTTAGTCTATCTTGGTTGGACCACTTGGTCTCATCCCGAGGCAGCTTATGAGGACCATCATTAACTAATTTCTACAGATTTGGATCAATTGAGTTTATGGTCCTACACATTCTTCCCAGCCATGAGTTAAAGTCATCACCATTATAAACAGGTAAAGAAGTCAAAGAACCAATATCTGAAGAATCATTCATCATACAAAACTACACTAGGATCCCTCTGAAGATCGTTTGATCTCATATAACAGAGTCGGGCTCAGATACCAATTGTTGGGTCCCATAGTGTAGTGGCACGGATCTAGAGGGGGGGTGAATAGATCCCTCTCTAAAAAATAAGACCAATTAAAATAACTTGAAAGGCTTCTCAATCAAACCTCACTGAACATGCAAGTGACAAGATCACACACGGAGAGATGGCAATTTGAACTAGCATTATACGTTAACAAATTTAGCATCAATGCGCAAGATAATCAATAATCCATAGTGTGAATGGTGGTAGAAGATAAGGAACAAACACTCAACCAATCACACATGCACAAGGATTTTTAGGTGGTTCGGGACCACGACGGGTACCCTACGTCCACCCCTCACCACCTCGGTGAGGCTTCACTGAAACGCTACACGAGGTAGCACACGGGGACTAACCCCAATACACCACACGCTGCTCGACGGCAGCAAACCACACACACACGAGCTCGACGCTCAACACACTGCAGAGTAGCACAGACACGAGGGCGAACCTCAACACGGTGCTCAGCACCACACACACACACCAAGATGGGGAACGCACCCCAACAGTCAATCCACACTCGGAGACACAGATCCGAACACACACATAGTTTTCTTCAGTTTAAGAAGTGATCACAGATATACAAGCAAGCTCAATGAACATGAACTAGACAAAGGGTAACCACAAGCAAGGACAGAAAATGGTTCAGAAGACTCCTTATCAAAATGATGGAACTGGGTTCTTGGGCAACTGGGTTTCTTCTTCTCTTCAGTCAGACTTTGGTTGAAGCACGTAGTAGAATCATCAACAGGTTCATTGTTGTTGCAGCTTGAAAGATCAGCGATCGAGGTTCTTCTTCAATTCAATCCGACTTCAGCTCATTGGTCGTTTGGAAGAGATATAGCCGTGGAGCTTCAGCAAGACACCTTCAACTAGGTGGGATTTCATCATCTTCAGCCTTGAATCGCACCCAGCTCACCCTCGAGACAAAGGAGATGAAGCTTCGTCCTCTGCTTTCTTTCTCTCTACAAAACCCAAAAACGTATGTAACATTAGATGCTTTTCCCTCTCTTCTTTTAATAAACCTTATCTCTTCCAATTTATACCACAAGGGAATGAAGGGCCAGGTAGAGGATATTATCCCCCAAGGACCAATCACAATCAGGAACTAAAAGAATAGATCGAGCTAGGGCACCCGCCGCCGCGCGAACCGGCGATTTTTTCGGTCGCCGGAAAGTGTCGACCCCTAAGGTCGACACTCGTGATCGGGCAAGATAGAACAAAGGCTCGAACAGAACCCAGTGAAGAAAGTGTCGACCCATGGGGTCGACACTTTCTACCTGCGGCATTGAAACAAGCCACGGCAGAAAGACCCGGAATAAGTGTCGACCTTGTGGGTCGACACTTATGTCCAGGGTTCTGAAAAATGAACCCAGACAGAACCTAGTGATAAAAAGGTCGACCCCATGGGTCGAATTTTTATCCCCAAGTTTGAAGACATAAGAGGGCCGGCTTAGAACACCAGACCCTTGGATAAAGTGTCGACCCATGGGGTCGACACTTTTCCTGACATAATGCAAACTAAATAAAACATGCACAGGGGTAATCAAAAAGGATGATACATTAAAGATGAATACATGTAAGAGAGAAATGGGTATTAAGTACCCCAAATCATAGATATACCAAGTAGAGATTGTTAGGTGATACGCGCAGCAGAGAGTGAGATAGAAGGGGGGATGAATAGATCACTCCCCAATTCGATAAACACAGCCACAAATTCTTAGCCCCTCAAACTATAGTGATAAATGCCACGTAAACAGACAACGAAGATGATAAGAGAAGAACTGATATCGAGAAAGTAACCACAAATAAGCAAAGTCTCAAGAAGTTGGAGAGCAGCACACGAAAACAACCAAACCACAAATGAGACAGCAAATTTTTTAGGTGGTTTGATTGCTATCTGCAATCTACGTCCACCCCTTACTCAATCGAGTAAGGCTTCTTGCACTTGAGTCGCACACAGCAGACTCAGTCTGCAACAACCGCTGCCAAACAGCTTGTACAGAGGAACAGCCTCCTCAATCTTCTGATCGACCAGAAGAAGAGCACCAGAGAACAATCTCCCTTCCTTTGCATGCAGCTCAGGGAACCCTGTGCAATTACTCCCAAGTAACTCACACAACTAGACGATTGAACCTCTCTTCCTTCAAGACACTGAAGGGAACTGGAGAACCTCTCCCTTCCTCCGAACAGTGGAGGGTAACAATATGGAATGAAGATGATCAAACAAAAACTTGAAAACACAGCGATCGGTAAACGATAACATTCTCTAGAAACAAAGATAATGTAGCTTCCATAGAAGCAGATCTTCTCATTCATGAACACTTCTCCCTCTCAGAAATTTTTCTTTCTCTTCTGCTTCTGCTGGCTCTCTTTCTCCTTCTCCTCTCTTTTCTGTTCTCGTTGTTATTTTTCTTCTGCTCAGCATTCACTTTTTATAGAGCATTAGAGGACGGGCGTGTGCTTTCCATTATTCCCGCTCAAAGGTCTTAGCCCACGTGGCAGAATCCCTGCACACTTCTTTCCATGTGTCACGATCCTACCACCTCCTCCATACTAGGATCGCGAGCCATTCTTATTCTTCTCGAAGGAGAAAAAATACCTGACAAACAATCATAGGAAAGCATTTCGGATACTAGTAAGAAGAATGACATTGCTCTGGGCATATAGATGCTAAATGCATGAACTGGGAGAGATGCACCGATTATATAACATGAGGCAAATGTTGCACCGAATGTGATTAGACATAACATGCACTGAGTAGAGATATTCAAGTCAACCATTGAATTGACTTACTAAAGTGATTGACCCCAGGTGCACAGACTCTAACGTCCACCCGTGCAGCTGGTGTGCACAGACATGGGTCCAAGAGGCACACGACGAAGACTTTGTACTGAGTCAAAGGAATGGATCAAGGATATGCACGGATGTGGACGTCAAAAAATGATGATGATCATACGACATGCACGTCTCAGCACTCGAGAGCGAGTCGAAGACGGAAAGGCTGAATAAACCCTGTGCCCCCTCCAAGAAGGACGAATACCTACCCGGTGCTCCGCCACCCAACAAAGAAGCCCCTCAGGTTGAAGAGCTAGCCACGGCTCCCAAGTCGGCAATGCCGAATGTCGAATCAAAGAAACTCAGGAGTCCGAACGCCTGCTCGGCATACACCGGAAATCACTTAAAGCCCTGAATCGAGACTCGGAGGCTCACAACTAAAGGAACACATGAGGGCAAGCATCTGTCCGAATCGCCACTAAGCTGGGGGGGAGCCCTTTGACGCTTAAACCGGCGTGGCATAGCTTTAAACCGGCGTGGCATAGCCTTAAACCGGAATGGCATAGCCTTAAACTGGTGCGCCCCTAAGGGGGCCTTAAACCGGCGTGCCCTTTACAAGATGCTATTCCGGCGCGCCCCATGAACTCCCTTGCTTTATGTTAAAACGGCATGCTCCCGTTGAAGGGCCACCCCTTTGAATGCACTAAACCGGCGCGCCCATTTTGGACTGCTAATACGGCGTGCTTAGCTTAAAATCAATCTATTCTCTGAAGCCTTTATCCGGCGCCGCAACCAACCTGTCCCGTCATCAATACGGTCCCCTGTTTCCTGGGAACGGCATGATGACGAACAAGCCTAAAATGGTTAAAGCTCCCACTTCGATCCGGCGGGCAACCGAGCATATGCCGTGAATGGAAGTTCTCGAGCCCCATCCCGCCGAATGCTCATTCCGTCGATCGGCCGCCCATTGTAGCAACCCTGATAAATGAATATTTGAAATAAATTAAATTATATATATTACAGTAGTAATACAGATAATAAGAATAGGGTTATTTCGATGAACTAAAACAAAATTAAAATAACGCCTCTTATTAGGGCGTTAATTCAAGAAGAAACGCCTCTATCAAAGGCGTGAATAAAGAAAGGACGCCCACACCTACGGTCGTCAGTTCTCACGCGACCAAATGGGTAAGTAAAAGAAACGCCTCTATCTTGGGCGTGTTTTAAAACACGAAACGCCCTTTTTCAAGGCGCTTTTTAAGAAACGCCCTTATACAAGGCGTTAATTAAAGAATACACGCCCTGACCAAAGGCGTTAATTCAGTTCGTGACTTGTTCGAACCCAGAGCTTATCTAGGGAAAGATTAACCTAATCTAGTAAGTGTCTACTAGGGTAAGGACTCTATTAGGGAAGCATTACTTCCACACGATCACTAACCCTAATAGGATTTCCAAAATCCTATAAATAGTCTTGATCGAACAAACCCTAAACCTATTTTATCGATCGTCTGCTACGGTGAGTAAAGAACCGAACGTTCTTCTCTTTTTTTAAAAAAAGCATATGAAGAGTTACTGACTCTTCATCTCCTTCTCTTCTGTACAGGTTAAGAAGATCTGCGTCCTGAAGAACTTGCGTAAGTTCTTATTTCTTCACTTCCAGCAAGCCATTACAAAGAAGATTGATATCTTTGATATATCTTCTGCAGGTTCTCTCATCCTCATCAATCATCTTCCTGCCCTTTCTTGCTGCCAAGTCGTAGGAGTTTCAGAACACCTCACGTCGATCTCCAGATTATCAATTAAGGTAGGATTTTCTCAAGTTATTGTAGTCCAAATAAGAATTAATGCAAGATATCTATACATACGTATATGAGCATGGCATGCATACTGTTTATAAGGTTTTATTACGTTTTCTGCAAAATTTTGAAAGAAACGCCCTTGATTGGGGCGCTAATTTAAAAGAAACGACCATGGTGGTGGTCGTCAATTTAATATTTGACGCCCTCTACGCAGGCGTTAATTTCATAAGAATCGCATGTGATTAATAATTGATCCTGTTTAAAAATTACAATACATATGAAATAATGATTTTTAATATCTTGCATGACTCTGTGAATTCCTGTTAAATTTTACTGCCACGACATGTCTCCTGTCTCTCGAAATATTATTTATTAAAATATCATAAATTCCTTGAAATTTACGACTTGGACAAAGTCGTTTTCTATATTCTAACGCCCCAGAACAAGGCGTGAATCTGAAAAGTAACGCCCCTTCCTAGGGCGTGTATCTGTTAAAATCCTGAAATTCACATATTCTGTAAAATGGAATTAGAAAGTAACGCCCCTTCCAAGGGCGCGTTTTTGATAAATTTCTGAGAATAATTATATCCTGTCGAATATGTAAATGATGAGACGCCTGCCTCTGCAGTCGTCAACTTTGAAGAAACGCCCCCAAGAAAGGCGTGTTTTTGATAAATTAATGAAATAATGGAAATTCTGTAAATTGGCAATATATGTAAACGCCCTTCTGTTAGGCGTTAATTATTCAATACACGACTTTACTTAAGTCGTTATTTTACTGTGAACTGATTTTATCCTGATTCTATTACCGATGGTTTCATATTATACATATACATATATATATCGGCACTATTCTCCATTCCGTGAGTATAGTCCCACTTTTCACGTTGTTTTATCGATCACACTCAATTCTCATTGACATACAAGCTCTCCATTGGACATTCCGTTCCTTTGGACTAGCGAGTTAGTCATAGAGACCTCCGTAAGACTCCTCGTAGCCTTGGATTCCCTCAAGGCCGACTGAGCTGGTTGTACCCTAAAAACCCATTACCCCATTGATGCCATGTCACTCTAAAGAAACATGGGATACCGGCCCTTATGATTATACAAAGAGTATATCATAAGAAATTCTTAATGGGATGATGATATCATGCCATATCATGTCGTTCTTGTAAACCCCAATTCTATGATAAGAATGAGGGTATCTTGCTTGATCTTATGTTCATGTGGACCTCAATTCTATATAGAGAATGTCCATATTGATTTGTCATGGTACCTAAGTTAAGGGAACCATATTCTACCTAGTTTTATCGAACTCGTGATTATACCGTTATTATCGCCATTCTATGTCCTTTGTCATATTTTGGACTCTCATCTATCAAAGTTGTCATACGTGTCTACAAGCTTGATTATTGAAATTCTATATTGGCTATATAAACAAGAGTGGATGTCAAAACACATGATAAATGTCTGCGCATATAGAGCCCGATCTGGTCCTGGGAGGAGCACCCGAAAGTACTTGTGCCCATGGGAGTTAAAATGATAAGGTATCTGGCATTATACCGAGTACTTGTCTTGCTTGATTGGACATTCCACACACATCTTGTACTTGACTCGCACTTGACATGAAATGAAATACGTGACCCGAAAAAGGGTAATTTACTTGCTTGATACATGATAGCCAAAGTTCTTGACATGACTTGTTAAACGTGCTTGCTTGAATACCTTGAATATACTTGTCATCTTGTTGGAAGTTCATGACTAAGTTCATCTTATTTTCTTGATATTACATTCTCTCTATCTTGTCGTTTTATGCGAGCATGCATAGCTTTATTGCATTCATGAAAATGTAATTACTTAAACCCCTTGCTAGTACTTGAGATATAATTTCCTACTGAGCGTTCGCTCATTCCGTTTGTCCCTTGTACTTTTCAGGTAAGTCCGACGACGATGGAAGTCAATCGGATGGGAATGGTCAAGAGTGAAAGTGATAGAGCTTCTACAAGTGTTGTCTAGTTGTTTCTATAGTTTTCTCGAGTCAACTATGTACTTTTCTTTTTATTAAACAGAGTATTGGATTTGTAATAGTCTATCCATTATGAAATAAAGGATTGGGTTATCTTGCTATTTTGCGCATCTCTGTCTTTGTGTCGAATACACGACCACTCTGATTGACATGATTGATATAGACACGTCGCGCATCTCCGGGTATCTTCCGCGCTCGGGGCGTGACACCCATCCTCCGGCAAATGATGATAGCAACGTGGCTCGCGGTGGATGTGCCAGCGGAGGAGGAGGCCATGCCTCTGCCCCCCTCCCGGTCACACTAGAGCCTCGGCGGAGGTAACGTCGACAGCAGCAGCAGGGCAACGTCACCAACGTCAGCAGTAGCAGTGGTGGTTGCGGGAAACAAGGAACCAACGGGAGGAAGAAGAATCCAGAGGGCATTGTGGACGCGGATTTTTTTATTTTTTTATTATTTGTTCATTTATTTATATTTATGGATTTATTGGCGTGCCAGTCACATGTGTGACGATTTCATTGTGCGCTCGATCTGACATGGTCAGTCGATTGTGAGTGATCGTATCGGGACTTGAAGTCCGTCATACCATGAACGTTATGACGTTAATTACGTCCTTCCAGGGAAGGACAACCCTTGATTAAACGCTAAAGTAAGAGGCCTCGAGAGGCAAACAGATATTCACATGCTTAACTTTAAACTTCATACCAGGGCCGGGGAGGCGGGTAAGATAATAACATCAACCACAGAAACCGACTAGATCGTGTGGTTGGCGGTTCAAAATAGTTATACTTGGTGGAAACAAGGAGATAGAAGATATCCACCATGGAAAGGCAAAGCCCTGGCCATGATATAGGTTTAAAGCTTCGATCGGTATTTGGACGGCCTTTTCTCTTAATCTGGGTTATGCCCGGGGGGAAATAGGCTATCACCCACGGAATGCCGAGATGAAAGCCGAGAGCTAGAGAGGCCGAACCTCCCAACCCGTGTACATATGGGCTATGGGGCAATGTGTGATTTTCCCTTTGAAAAGCTAGCGGGATTCATGCAGTGGCAAGACCCCCCCCGAGCAAAAGGGTTATTCGTAAATCCGTTGTAGTTGGGTGGAACATAGGGGTTATGACTCCCCTTCAATTTTATCCCCGGAGCATATCGGGTGATCCACAGATATCCCTTTTGTGGGTTCACTTTGGGTATTGGAATTCATTGGGTGGTAGATCGGGCTCTCGGCACGCTCTGAATGGACACAGGCTCTCGGCACGACCCAAAAATGGGAAGGCCAGGGCTTCCGGCGCCAAAACAAGAAGGCTGGGGGTTCCCGGCGCCAAGGCGATAGGACTTAGGTTCCCGACGCGACAAAGAGAAGCCAAAGGGGAGAGGGCCTTCGGCGCAGGCTTCCCGGCGCGGAGGATGCAAAGAGGACTCTGGAGGTTCTCGGCCCGGGCTTCCCGGCGCGCTGAGGTGAAAGGGAGAGGAGCTGCCCCTGGGGGTTCTCGGCGCCTGAAGAAGTGGCACCGGGAGCTATTCACCCAGTTTACTGTAGGCTGAGCCGAGAGCAGTGAGGGCGTCGGGACCAGAACAGAGCTTACGGTACTCTGTTTTGGGTATCTGATTGATTCATGCCAAGGGGAAGGATTTCTTTGGGGTCAAAAATAGGTCAGGGCATCAAGGTTTGAACTAGATTAGGCTTCGGCTTTATAAGAACATCAGGATCGAGGAGGAATTTGGGAAGGCCAAGGCGTAGAGGATCCCTGTCACCGGTGTCATACAGAGTCCCGGGGACAGCTTAATGTTGGCTTTTCGTGGTCCTGGGAGAATTTTGACAGCATCTCCCCCGGACTCAGCATTTGCCAGGGAATGATAGACGATCACCCACGGAATGCCGGGGTGAAAGCCAAATAGAGGGGTATTGAACCCCTAACCATGTACGTGCCTGCAGCACTGTTTCGATATCCCTTTAGAGGTCAGCGAAGCTTATGCAGTGGCGGAGCTCCATTGCCTCGGAAGGTTATAAAAGCCGATCGAGTCCGGAAAACCTCGTAGAAAAGGGGAGGGTTATCCCCATTAATTGTCACCCCCGAGGTGCATATGATGGCCCGGGGCATCCCTTGACATAACAAGAGTATTTATGGGGTTTCTTCAGTGGTAGCAAAGGTTTTACGACTTGAGGTGTACAGGTTGGCTTTTCGGCGCCGATGGCAAGGATGCCAGAGAGCTCCCGGCACGGGTTTCTCGGTGCGCTGATAGGATGGCCCGGAGGGTCTCTCGGCACACGAGGAAGAAAGAGGGCCTCCCGGTGCGCGGGGAAGAAAGCCAAGGCATAGGGGCTCCCGGCGCGCAAAGAAAAAAAGGGGGGGAGGAGCTGATCCTGGTGGTTCTCGGCGCCTGAAGAAGCGGCGCCGGGAGCTATTCACCAAATTTACTGTAGGTTGATCCGAGAAGTATGAGGGCGCCGGGATCAGAACAAAGCTTACGGTACTCTGTTTTCTGGTTTTAATGATGGTTTGGGCTGAAAGAGACGGACTCTATGGGCTCTGAGCTGTCCGAAGCATCCACTTTGAGTTGGATTAGGTCTAGAATCTAGAGGAGTATTGGGATTTGAGAGGCATCTGGGAGGCCGAAGTCTGAATGCCCCTGTTCATCGCCGTTATCATGCAGAGCTTGGGGACAAACTTAATATGGTCATTCGTCACCCTGGGAGCCAAGAGATGGCTGTCTCTGGCCCCAGAGGAGACTTAGATGACATATAGGGAGGAAACACACATGCTTGGAACCCCGGAGTTTCTCAAGCCTCAATCATTGCACAGCACGGCTTCATCCCAGCAGCCAAAGAATAATCTGTTCCAGGCTTTGGGGTGAGCAATAACAGTGCTACGAGGCAGAGAAAGGACAGACGAAACTGATCATCACGCTATTGATTTACAAATAACATAGAGAATGGCAATAGGGCTTAAAAAAACGCAAAAATCAAGCTCAAACTACAGCCCATCATACATATATATCCATTCGTTTGATGATGCCCATCACGGAAGACACATAGTCAGAAAACCCATATGAAACATCATTCCCATACCCAAACCGATTACAGGGAGAGAGTGAGGGAAAGGGGAACAGACAGATGCCGAGATATTTCGGCTACATTGCATGAATCGAGATAAGATTCGAAAGTATTACATGAAATAGAAGAAAAGAGAAAACAAACATGGGGGAGGGTGGAGCATTGACTCCTCTCCCTCCCCCGGATGCCCACCTGGAGCTTCTTCCCTGGGAATGGGTCTCTTCTCTCTTTCTTTTTCAGCGGAGGAGGCTCTCTCTCTCTCTGGTCTCTTCTCTTTTTCTTTCTTTTTGATCGATGGTCTGGCTTCTGATCCTCCGATCCCCTTTTCTTTCAAAGGGGGTATGTTTATATAGGTCTCACCCTTCTGTGCTCTCGGCGGAGGGCAGTCGGTGTGGCCAGTTCCATTCGAGACATCTCCCGGCGCGACAAGTAGCCCCCTGTTGAGGCTCCCGGCGCCACTAACAGGAGCCCAAATGACCGGCCCATCTAGCGCCTTCAGGCCTCATTCGTGCCTTAGGCTTCTCTTCATGCTTTCTTTTGAATTAATCTTCGTCAGAACCGAATAAAGCCCACCTTTAGTAGAGGCATGACTTTGTTGAGATCGTTTTGAGGCTCCATCAGTGAACGAACTGGGGTTTAATCAGTATTGCCGTATGAATGACGACAAAACCGGGTATGTTTCATCGGCATTGTCATCCGAACGGTGACAAGACCAGACATCAGCTTCAGTCTGACAGACTTCGGCCGGGTATGTAATCTGTGGAGAGGATTGCTCTTCTGTTCTGACTTTGTAGGAGCCCTGACAATCTTTATCTGTCGGTGCCGGTTTCATCTTTATCTCATATTACATCCATCAGTAAGCTGACATCTGGCTTACCTTGACATATCATCCGTGGATTCTCGGACGAAGCAGTAGTACAGCTCTTCTTAAAAGGCTGGGAGGTCCCATCAGTCGAGTGACTGCGGCTTCATCGGCGCTGCCGTCTGAATGACATCGGCACCGGGCATCAGCTTTGGCCGACAAAGGCTTTAGTCGGGTGAATGGTTGACGAGCTTCATCAGTGGTCTTCTACTGTTGGCCTGATTTTCTTTTCAGTTATGCTTCCACCCCTGTTCATTTTCTAGGTGTCAACAAATGCCCCCCACCTACGGGCGGCGTAAGTGCAGAATAAGCGACACGGGGTCTGCAGGTGTTCTTCATCATTTGAGGGTATATTCCTCAGTTTTATCCTTGACATTGTCCTTCAGCTTGATCATGTTGCTGTAGTAACCCTTTTGCATATCCATCTTTCATTTTGATGTCTTCATTTTCGTATATTCTTTATTTCCAGCATTTCGGGGCTTCTCGGCATGGACCTCCCGACGCGAAGGATATCGGCGCGTATGGGCTTCTCGGTGCGCTTCACGGCCGACAGGGGTTCTCAGCCTGGGAGTTGTCGGCGCGACTTTTGGCTGACGGGGGGGTTTTCGGCCGGGGAGCTCTCTTCTCTTTCGCCCCATTTTGATGGTGCGGACCCTGCTCCAAAGGTGGGTTGTTCTTCACATATGCTGCTTCATTTGTTTCTTTTATTTAGTGCTGAAGGTCGCTTTGCTTTGGTCTCAGAGTATTGTTGCTGCTACCCCGGCCACCTCCACATCCTTCATGGACATTTCCCTTGTAGATTTGGCTATTGTTCCTTTTCTACCTTTAACTTGCACGGGGGCTCCTGAGATCATTCGCCCTGTGCCAGTGCGGATACAGTCCTCGACAGACTTGGCATCATTAGACTTGGGGGCTGCAGAAGAAAGCTTCATCCCTGCTAGGGCTTCAGATCTTAGAGCCGAAGCAGATCCGGCTAGGAGCTCTACTTTCATACCGGCCGCAGTAATGTCAATCGCGCCCGAGTCAGCAATTCCTGCCATAGTGGCTGCAGAGTCCGAATTCCTACCTACACAGTCTAAGGCACCTCTGTCCCCATCACCAGAAAGAGCAGCTGAAGGTGCAGCCTCCATTGTAGAGATAACCCCATTACTCATTGATTCTCCTCCCGCGGATGTTCAAGGTGTAGCTCCCGAGGCAGCAGCAGAGGAGGAGTCTTCAGTCCAGCAGGGGAGTACAGAGAGATACCGGCTAGCTCTTTCGGCAGATTTGCCTTCTTCGTCCTCCCAAGCGGGCATTGGACTATGGGCAGATATTGACGGAGAGGTGACTTTCGAAGTCGTTGCATCTGCTTCCTTTGGCTTTACGTCTCCTGATAGCTTCGTCTGGCAGCATCTGGACATGTTACGCCAGCTAGTAGAGTCTCAGCCTGGCTTGACATATCTACAGCTGAAGGAAATCGCCAATCGCCTCACTGCTGGCCTGCAAGCCATGGGCTGCCCTTTGGACACATGGGCTCAGCGGGTCTTGCTTTTGTTGAAATTCGTGCATCGGAGAGACTTCCTAGCATGGATCATGGTTGACAGGTTGACGGCGTTGAAGTTGCAGAGGTCGAAATGCAAATCCGAGGTGGAAAAGCTAACGCTGACACTTGATGAACGCCAGGCCGAGCTACAGAGTATTATTCAGCGGGAGGAGGCTATCCAGAAACGGGTAGCTATTTTGGAGGCGGAGCTCACTGAACTTCGGGTCGAGCTGCAGCAATTATCTTCTATTCGGCCACAGTCCACCGAGGAGGTGGCTTCACTGGAGGGTCGGGTGATGTCTTTCCAGGACCTGTCCATGAGGCTTCAGGAGGAGGAAGCGCGCCTTCATGAGTTAGGAGCCGCCCCCTATGTTGGTCTTCTGGCCTTTGAAGATATCTTTCGGCGGCCATGAATTATCTTCACTTTCTTTTCTTTTCTTTCTTTTTGTGACACAGCGTCCCCTCGGGGCCCCTTATGTACTCACTTCGTAATGAAATGAAAAGAGATCTTTTGGCTTCATGTGTATCCATCTTGTCTACCATGTGGTTTCATCACTTCGGGAAGTGGGGTAGTGGTTTTAGCAATCCCTCATGTGAATGGCTCGTACCTAGCAGGAGAGCGTCCACCCCTTCAGAGAAAGGATGGGGAACTCGCTCCACCGCGTGACGGGCATCCGAAGAGGTGCTTAAACCGGATTGTGTCGGTATCATCAAACGTCCCTCTTGGAGACATGTGCTATGAGGGAGACAATTTGCAGGGATGTGGCAGAAGGGGTTTCATCAGAATAGATGGCAAGTCTAGACTGGATAGAGGTTATGGCAGGTGGGACATTTGAAGGGGGCATAGTTTTCATCAGAACAGACGTAGGGTCTGAACTGGGCAGGGTTTTATCATTGATCGGGCGCGGTGCCGGTCGATCAACGGTGGTTTCATCATTGATATGGGGTTTATATCGAAGCGAAGGGTTTTATAAGTTTCATCAGAATAAACGAAAGGTCTAAACTGGGTAGGGTTTCATCATTGATCGGGCGAGGTGCCGGTCGATCAACAATTGATTTCATCATCGATATTGGGTTTATATCGATGCAAGGAGATTTCACAAGTTTCATCAGAATAGACGAAAGGTCTAAACTGGACAAGGTTTCATCATTGATCGGGCAGGATGCCAATCGATCGACGGTTGGTTTCATCATCAATATTGGGTTTATATCGATGCAAAGGGATTTATAAGTTTCATCAGTATAGACGAAAGGTCTAAACTGGACAAGGTTTCATCATTGATCGGGCAGGGTGCCAATCGATCAACGGTTGGTTTCATCTTCAATATTGGGTTTATATCGATGCAAAGGGATTTATAAGTTTCATCAGTATAGACGAAAGGTCTAAACTGGACAAGGTTTCATCATTGATCGGGCAGGGTGCCAATCGATCAACGGTTGGTTTCATCATCAATATTGGGTTTATATCGATGCAAAGGGATTTATAAGTTTCATCAGTATAGACGAAAGGTCTAAACTGGACAAGGTTTCATCATTGATCGGGCAGGGTGCCAATCGATCAACGGTTGGTTTCATCATCAATATTGGGTTTATATCGATGCAAAGGGATTTATAAGTTTCATCAGTATAGACGAAAGGTCTAAACTGGACAAGGTTTCATCATTGATCGGGCAGGGTGCCAATCGATCAACGGTTGGTTTCATCATCAATATTGGGTTTATATCGATGCAAAGGGATTTATAAGTTTCATCAGTATAGACGAAAGGTCTAAACTGGACAAGGTTTCATCATCGATCGGGCAGGATGCCAATCGATCAACTGTGGGACGTATGTGAAGGTGTTGGTCTCGTCAGGATAGACGTAAGGTCTATTCCAACATGTTTTATCGCATGTGGGGCTTGCCAAGAAATGCGTAGGCTTCATCAGGACAGACGTGAGGTCTGAGCTGGACAGGCTTCATCAGGGTGGTGATGGGTTTCATTGTCGGTGGGACGTTTGAAAGCGGGTATGTAGGTTTCATCAGGGTAGACGTAAGGTCCACCCCGGGAAGGCTTTATCATCGGTGGGGCATAGAGCCAGATGACCGACGGAAGGCTTCATCAGTGAAGGGGAGGTAAAGGTAGCGTGCCGGTTGGCATGGAACTTTTAGATTACCACATTACTGACCCAAGTGCCCTTTCGGGTCTTCACCGGAGCCAGCCCCCTCTTGCTTTTGCCCACGCGCCCTTTCGGGTTTTCACGTGGCGGGGTACCCGATTTTGCCTGCGGTGCCCTTTCGGGTTTTCACCACAGCGGGGTTTTTTGGCCATTTTTGCCCTTATCCGGGATGTCCAAACAAGTCTGGCGGGGTATCTCTATTTTTAACCTCATTTTTTTATATACATATGTTTCCTAAATCGGGACTTCAGCACGGATCAGGCGATGTGCTGCTTCATTAATGCATGCTCTTATCATCGATATTGGGTATATACCGACGCAAGAATTTTATAGGTTTCATCAGGGTAGACGTAAGGTCCACACTGGGCTGGTTTTATCATTGATCGGGCAGGGTGCCGATCGGCCAATGGTAGGTCTCATCACGGCGGGACGTAAAGGGATATGCAAATTTGATAGGACGGGTTTCTTCGTTGATCGGGCAGGGTGCCCATTGACCAAAGGTGGGTTTCATCATTGGTATTGAGTTTATACCAATGCAAGGATCTTATGAATCTTCATCAGAATAGACGTAAGGTCTACCCTGGGCTGGTTTTGTTGCTGATCGGGCAGGGTGCCAATCGATCAACGGCAGGTTTCATCATCAGTATTGGGTTTATACCAATGCAAAGGTTTCATGGGTTTCATCAGGATGGACGTAAGGTCTAAGCCAGATAGGTTTCATTGCTGCTCGGGCGAGTGTGCCCATTAATCAACAGCAGATTTCATCACGGTGGGACATAGCGAGACACGCAGCTCTAGTCGGAACAGATGTGAGATGTAGACCGAACAGGTTTCTTCGCCGATCGGGCAGGGTGCCCTGTCGACCAAAGATGGGTTTCATCATCGGTATTGGGTTTATACCAATGCAAGGATATCATGGATTTCATCAGGATAGATGTAGGGTCTAAACTGGATAGGTCTTACCGCTGATTGGGCAATGTGCTAATCAATCAACAGCAGGTTTCATCGTCGGTATTAGGTTTATACCAATGCAGGGATTTCATAGGTTTCATCGGGATAGACGTAAGGTCTAAGCCGGATAGGTTTCATCATTGACCGGGCAGTGAGCCAATCGATCAAAGCAGGTTTCACCATGGTGGGACTTTGGCAAGGTATGAGGGTTTTATCAGGACAGACGTAGGGTCTGAACTGGGTGGGTTTGATCGTTGATTGGACGAGGTGCCGGCCGATCGACGAGAAGTTTATGATGGGAGGTGAGGTTTCTTTAGGATCACCATATTACTGGCCCAAGCGCCCTTTCGGGTTTTCACCGGAGCCAACCCCCTCTTGCTTTTGCCCACGCGCCCTTCCGGGTTTTCACGTGGCGGGGTACCCAATTTTGCCTGCAGTGCCCTTTCGGGTTTTCACCACAGCTGGGTTTTAGCCATTTTTTGCCCTTGCTCGGAAAACCTGAACAAGACCGGCAGGGTATCTCTATTTTTAACCCCATTTTTATTTATTTTCATTCTTTTATTCTCTCTTCCCCTCTTTTTGGGAGAGTAACAAGTCTGACTGTCATCAGATCATGATAAGGGATGGCTCGGCTAGGGCGGAGTGCCGCTAGACCAAGGAAGAAGGGTAGCTTGGTTAGGGCGGAGTGCCGCTAGACCAAGGAAATGGGTAGCTCGGTTAGGGTAGAGTGCCGCTAGACCAAGGGAGAAGGGTAGCTTGGTTAGGGCGGAGTGCCGCTAGACCAAGGAAATGGGTAGCTTGGTTAGGGCGGAGTGCCGCTAGACCAAGAAAAGGGTAGCTCGGTTAGGGCGGAGTGCCGCTAGACCAAGGAAATGGGTAGCTCGGTTAGGGCAGAGTGCCGCTAGACCAAGGGAGTAGGGTAGCTCGGTTAGGGCAGAGTGCCGCTAGACCAAGGAAATGGGTAGCTTGGTTAGGGCGGAGTGCCGCTAGACCAAGAAAAGGGTAGCTCGGTTAGGGCGGAGTGCCGCTAGACCAAGGAAATGGGTAGCTCGGTTAGGGCAGAGTGCCGCTAGACCAAGGGAGCAGGGTAGCTTTTAGCCTGATTACTCGGGGAATATTGGTTGGGCGGCATGATACAGCTTTAGGTGTCTACCGTTGAGTGGTGAGAATTGGATTTCCCCTCGATGGTTAACGACCATGTAGGCCCCTCCTTCGTAGACCCTATATATCACATAAGGACCTTCCCAATTAGGATTCAGCTTCCCTTTTGGGTTGGACGCCATGACTTCTCTTTTCTTGACCATGACGAGGTCACCTTTCTTAAATTCTCATCCTTTTACGAGTTTGTTGAATGCAGTGGCCATGCGGGCCTGGTACATCTGGATATTCTTCTGAGCTTGGAGGCGCTTCCCTTCCAATTCAGCCAATTCTTGTAATCTTCTTTCTGCATTGGTTTGTTCGCCACGGGCCAGGTCATATTGGACTGCCACCCTGAGTGACGGGACTTCCAGCTCCAGCGGAACTACTGCCTCTGAGCCGTATACCAGTGAGTATGGCGAGCACCCTGTAGGTGTCTTGAAGACAGTGCGGTATGCCCATAGAGCTTCATACATCTTTTCTTCCCAGTCCTTCTTATTAGAACTGACGACTTTAGCCAACAAGGTGCATAACGTTTTGTTGAAGGCTTCTGCCAATCCATTTGCCTGTGGATTGTAAGGTGTGGAAGTCCTCCACTCGATCTTATACTTCTCGGCGAGCCGATAGATCTTTTGATTTCTGAAATGACTTCCATTTTCAGATATTATTCGGCTGGGGATCCCAAACCGGAAGATAATGTTTTGTTTGATGAATCTGGCAACCAGCTCACCAGTCACTTCTCGTAATGCTATAGCTTCCGCCCATTGGGAGAAGTAATCTGTTATTGCCAGTATGTACTTATGTCCGGCTGAAGAGGTTGGTAGTGGGCCGACTACATCGGTTCCCCATTGTGCAAACGGCCAGCTAGGGATTGTAGGGTGCAGAACGGCAGGTGGCCTTCTAGGCACAGTAGCATGCTCCTGACATTTCTGACATGACTTCGCAAACTTGCAGCAATCTTCAAACATAATGGGCCAATAGTAGCCCAGCTTCTTGATTTCTATCTTCATCTTAGGGCCAGCTTGGTGAGCACCTGCCGCCCCAGCATGTATTTCTTTCATCGCTTGCCAAGCTTCCTCAGTGGACAGGCAGCGGAGCAGAATCTTCTTGCGTGCATCTGCCATTATTCGGAACAGAGTTCCATTTCTGAATTCATAAGAACCTTTGATCCTTAAAAGTTTCATCTTTTCTTCTCTTTTCTGCGGCAGCTGTTGGTGCAAAAACCATTGTAGCAGGTGCTGTCTCCAGTCAGATGCCTGTTCTATACTGATCGTGGCGACTTCATTTTCTTCGGGACAGCCTTCTAGCATGCTGGGGACTTGCCACCGATTTATAACAACAATGTTCAGTGTCTCATCCGGTGGGACTGCTATTGAGCTGGCTAGCTTTGCCAATGCATCAGCCTGGGCATTATGTGCACGTCCCACATGCTTGAGCTCAATATGATAGAACTTCGCCATGAGGCGCACAGCTTTTTGGTGGTAGGGGTTCAACCCCGGCTTTCGCACTTCGAACTCACCTTGGATTTTCTTTATTATCAACATTGAATGCCCGAATACCTGAAGCATCTGGATACCCATGTGGAGGCTGATGTGCAGCCCAATTATCAGAGCTTCATACTCGGCTTCATTATTAGTGCAGGGCTTGTTTATAGAACAGGAAGTATGCACAACCTCCCCCTCTGGCGATCTTAGCACAATACCGGCTCCGGCCCGTATTCTGGTCTTTCCATTGGAGTCCGTCTCTGTCCTAGATGCTCCATCAAAGAATAGCTGCCACATAGTTGACTGAGCCTGGCAGGCTTCTAATGTTTCATCATCGGGTAACTCAGTCCCCAACATATCATTCTCTGGCACAGGGTGCTCTGCGAAGAAATCAGCCACGGCCTGTCCTTTTATTGCCCTCTGGGGTATATATGTGATATCAAATTCCATCAGACTTACTGCCCATTTGCCCAACCGGCCTTTCAGTGTTGGCTGAGTCAATATGTATTTGAGCGGATCTGCTGCAGATATCAATCTGATTTCGTGTGACAGCATATAGTGCCGGAGTTTTTTAACGGCAAAGACTAGTGCCAAGCATGTCTTTTCTATATAGGTGTAGCTTTCTTCAGTTCTAATCAGCCTCCGACTCAGGTAGTATAGAGCCTGTTCTTTGCCTTCTTCATTTATCTGTGCCAGCATTGCCCCCAGGGAACAGTGTGTGGCTGCAATGTATAGTATCAGGGGCTTGCCCTTAATAGGTGCCCCCAGCACTGGAGGGGTCTTGAGATATTCTTTCAGCTTCTCAAAAGCTTCCTAACAGCCTTCGTCCCAGAGGAACGGTACATCTTTCATCATGAGCTTGTGAAAAGGGTGGCATCTCCCCGACAGATTTGATATGAATCGTCGGATATAGGCCAAACGCCCTTGCAGAGATCTCAGCTCGTGGATATTCCTTGGTGGAGGGAGCTCCTGGATAGCTTTAATCTTGGATGGGTCGATCTCAATGCCCCTATGACGGACAACGAACCCAAGGAATTTTCCACTGGACACGCCGAAGGCACATTTCATAGGATTCATCTTGAGTTCATATCTGCGCAGCCTCTGGAACACTATCCTCAGATCTTGCAGATGATCTTCTCTTCTGCTGGTTTTCACCACCAGGTCATCGATGTAGCACTCCACTTTCTTGAAGAGTAAATCATCAAAGATCTTTGTCATAGCTCTTTGATAAGTAGCACCGGCATTCTTGAGGCCGAACGGCATCCTTTTGTAGTGAAATATCCCCTTCGGGGTGCGGAATGCAGTATGCACTCTGTCTTCTTCAGTAATCCAGATCTGGTTGTATCCGGATGACCCATCCATGAATGACAGGGCTTCATGGCCAGTGGTTGCATCGATCATTACTTCAGTGATTGGCACTGGGAAATCATCTTTCGGGCAAGCCTTATTCAGGTCCCTGAAATCTACACATATTCTGATCTGCCCATTTTTCTTCTTCACGGGCACTATATTGGCCAGCCATGTAGTATATTGGTTCTCTTCAACAAAGCCCACATCGATCAGCTTGTCGACTTCTTTGTTGATCTGATTTATCAGTTTGGGACGCATTCTCCTGGTAGGCTGCTTCACAGGGCTTGCCTCTGGGTTTATCGCCAATCGGTGCTGTGCCACATCGGAACTCAGTCCCGGCATCTCATCATATGTCCATGCAAAGCAGTCTCGAAATTCTTTCAGAAACTGAATATACTGTTCTTTGACAGCTGGCTCCAGCAGTGCACTGAGGAACGTAGGCCTTGGCTCATCTGCTGACCCCAGATTCACTTCTATCAGCTCATCGACGGTGGCCTGGCCTCCATCCTCAACTTCAGGCGGGGCTTCTTGCAAATCAATGAAGCCTCCCGGGATATAATCTTCTTCATTCTCATGACTTTCTGTTTCATCACACCGATCATCAGCAGATGCTGGTGCACCGTATAAGGCCAATATGGCCGGATTCTGTCCAGTCTGCCCCGAGGACGTGACTGGCTCAGCGGAAAACTTCGACGTGGAGTCTTCTGCGCTTAGAGGCTCTTCTGATGTGGGCTCCCCTGAGAGGTTATCATTATGTAGAGCTCGGAATTCTTCTAGAATGCACCCAAACTCTAGGCACTCTTGTAGCTCTCTGGCTACTTGGTCTTCATCCGGGGTTCCGGTGTCAAATTGTGCTTCGGCCTGGAACAAATCCTCTTTGCAGGACGGATTCTCCCAGCACCAACCCTTCTTGGTCTCATCAGACGCCCTTGCCTCCGGCTGGTTGTCTTGGGCTTCATTGTCTGTTATGGATTGATACATAATCTCTTCATCTTCAAAGGGGTATTGATCATACCCTACTTCTGGGGAATCTTCATTCGGGTAGAAGGCTGAGATGACATCCACCTCGGCTTCATAGTATTCTTGCAGGGTATAACCCAGTCCCGGGTGTTGTGTGATCTTCCTCAGCTCCTTGCTATCTCGAGGCGGATCCCATAACTCCTTGAATGCTTTCTTCTGAGCAGCAGGCTGTATCGATGGCATTTGCATCTTGGAGAACATTTGTGATACCCGTTGGGTAGTATAATCCAGGCCCGTAATTGGTACCATCAGGTTTGCAGCTTCTTCAGGGGCCATGCAATCCTTATCATCTTCTTCAACTGCCTCCCCGATGTAGAATATGATAGGGGGTTCGCCAAAGCGAGGGATTTCCATAGTCTTTAGGGGCAGCACTGTCTGGTATTCTGTGCTGGCTATGGGCTTGACTAGACCCTGAGAAACTTCCACCCGTGTGTATTTTTCTTTCATCTTTTCTTCAGTATCATCTGGGTGTATGCCGGGAGGAGTGATCCGAGCAAAATCACCAGCATAAGAGATGTGAGACACCCCATGCTTTTTAATGTAGCCCTTTGGCGGCGGCGGAGACCAATTTCTTACTTTCGTCACCGGCTTTTCTTGGCTGACCACAGTTTCTTTTCCTTTATCCCTTTGTGACACCTCGGTGTAATAGGATGCATCGAGCATATGGCACTCGAACACTTCGAAGGGATGTAGGTCTGCAAACACCCTTTCCTCTTTTCCTTCATGGCAATATTTTATGCATTGGTGTAGCGTGGATGGCACTATCTGATATTCGTGCAGCCACGGTCTTCCCAGCAGGGCCTTATATGTGGTGTTGGAGTCGATTACATAGAATCGTACCACTGTAGTGAGATCGCCCAATGTGAGATTGAAATCAGCCACCCCGAGAGGTGTTTCACATTTCTGGTTGAATCCTGCAATCTTCATATCTCTGACCTTGGTGAGCTGCAGATCAAAGTAATATTTATGATAGATGCGGTATGGGAGAATATTCACAGCAGCCCCTGGATCTATTAGTATTCTGCTTATCGGCTGACAGTTCAGGGAACCCCTCATATATAGTGGTCTATTATGGCCGGAATTCGGGATTAGCATATCATCCTCTGTGAATGTTACTGATGGCCCAGCATTCACCTCTGTTAAGAGTGCTTCACATTGTGCCGGGGACTGCTGGGCATCCACAATTGCTTGGCGAGCCTCTTCACTCAGAGAGAGAATTTCCCAGATGGAGAATCTGGTAGGGAGCCTCTTCAGCATTTTCATGACTCGACTGCCCACCCGGACATTAGACAGTCTCATCTCCTCTGCCCATCGGGGCCTTGGAGGTTCATGTGGTGCCTGTGGCCTTGGCTGCCCAGTCCCAATTTTATCTTCTTCATCGGTCTCCCGGGAGGCTTCTTCTGTAGCGACTGCCCCTGCTTTTGCTAGAGGGTTACCTTCTTCATCTTCTTCATGCTGTTTCTACTTTCCAGCCGCCGTCTACTGGCATTTATTACTTTTATCTGGAGCAGTACGAGCCGGTCGCTCATTTTCTAAGCTGGACAAGAACTCCAGAAATGAAGGGGCTTCATCTGCCTTCTTTTTGTCTTGGTACAGACTGGCAGGGGGAGGAACCTGGACACCTCGTATCTCTGGTTCCGGGATTTGATAGGGTTGCTCCCCTCTGAACATGATATTATGGTTGGCTGGTGGTGGGCGCCCCAATCTTCTCCCAGAACGTGTTGCATGGGCCGAGGTAGAGGCTTCGGCATGGTTAGCTTCTAGCGGAGCGTTGGATGCTTCCGGCTCATCGTCCTCCCCGGGCAAGGAGAAGAGTACTGACAGAGTGTTACATTGTACTGTCGTGACCTTCTTTCCTTTCTTGGATTTGCGTCGTTTCTTCTTCTTTTGGGAATTTGACTTTGCCGGCTCCTGCCCCCAGAAGGGCTCATTTTCAGCTTCTTCTTGTTCTGCCTCTGGCTACTCTTTAATTTTCAATTCTTCGAGCTGTTCCCAGAGTATACAGTCTTTCATCAGCAGATGCTTGGGCTTCTTCTGCTCGTACTCATCGAGCTCATTAATATATTGCTGCAGACGCCTGGCTGCAGGGCTTACTTCTTTATGTGTAGGGAGGGGAGTTTGTCTCCTCCGGTTGTGAGTAGGGATCCGGATGACTGGTCCAGTCTCAGTTGTATGCCATATTGACTTTATTGGAGGCGGCTCAGGCCTTGGTGTAACACCCCGGATAACTGCTCCGCTGGTACTGGCTACAGGAGTCTTCTTCTTTTTGCTTTTTATGGGTATCATCTGCCATCCTTCCTGATCTTTCTGCGGGGTGAGGAAGCAAGCTTCATAGGTATTCTTGGTGCATTCTTCAACGGCCTCTTTGGGCAGCTGTTGGTAGACTGAGATCATATTGGCAGCCACTCTCCAGGGTGGAGGCTCATGTGGGTGAGGCGGCTTTACCTGGTAATCTCCCAGCTGCAGCTCACCTTTCTTGACCATTCCTTCCATGATATCTTTGAAGACATAACAATCTTCAATTGCGTGCCCCAGCGCGCGGTGAAATGGACAGAACAGCGGATCATCTTTCTTTGCTGCATCGGCTGGTCTTTTGGGTTCAGGCAATGTTACCTTATTGAACTTGTATGCCCAGTTGAACAGTGCGGCCGTCTTATCCTTTGGGAAGGAATATGCCTTTCTCATCTTGTCTCTCAGAGAGACTTTATCCTTCCTTTCTGCTGTATCTGCCAGCGGGGGAGCTTCATCTGCCCCTTTCTTCCCCTTCTGATGCTCGAAGGTTCTGAAATCGACGGTGTTGGCCTCAGAGTGTGATGGTCGTCGTTCATTGGATTTTCCCTTCGGCATAGTGAGAACATTGGCGGTCGGACGCTTGTACAAGAACGTCTCGACCTCTGCCACTATATTGTTCAGTCGGTCGAATGTTCTGACATCTGCACCGATCATCTTTTCTAGCACCTCCCTCATGAGGCTCTGCTTGCATATCTGCACCGCATCTTCCTGATGAGGAGGCCTTCGGCATCTCATGGCTAAATTCCTCCACCTTTTGATGTAGTCCAGTGCAGTCTCATCTTGTTTCTGCCTGGTTGCATATAGCTCTGCTATCGTGATTTCCCTTTCCGTGACATGAAATCTGTCGCGGAACTTTCTTTGCATATCAGGCCAATCAACCACTAACCCGGCTGGCAGGCTTGAGTACCATTCAAAGGCCAACCCAGTGAGGGATGAGCCAAAGAACTTGAGCAGATAAGCTTCGTCGACTGCTAGGTCGCCCATGATTGTAGTGTAGTAGGCTATATGCTCCCTAGGGGAGCCTTGGCCATTAAATTTCTCAAACTTCGACGGCTTACTGACGCCTGGGGGTAGTTTCTTAGCAGCATATTGGGGAGGATAGGGTACCCTGTACACATCATAGGTACCCGCATCACCACCAGTCTTTTCTGACAGCTTCATTTCCACAATTCTTTCAATCATCTGCTTGTGGGCCACAGCTGGATCTATCTCTTCTGGGAAGAAGTGAGCTTGTTGCTGGCTGTGAGGAGTTGTCATCACAGTGGCGCGCAAGATGGGCGCGGTAGGCTGTGTCTGAGACGCAGAGGGCTGAGCTGCTGTTTGCTGTGGAACAGGTTGGCTCGGTGTCTTGCCCTTATCAGCTAGGAGAGGATTAGCCAGGATAGTTGTTTCTGTGGAGCTGGATGTCTGCCCCGTAGGTTCAGCTTGCTTCGAGACTGATGTAGCTTCATGTCTCTCATTGAGCTGTCTTCGGAGAGCGCTGATCTCCTGCTGATATCTCCTGAACATCATCTGGATCATGGGATCCATAGTTGATGGGATTTGTATATCTTCAGAAGTCCCTTCAGCATCATCAACAAAGGGGTTATCTCCATCTTCTGTTGTTACCACATTAACTGTCATAGTGGTAATCCTGCGGGCTTCATCATCAATTTTCATTTTATCCTTTGCGGCCTGGCCTCTTCTTGTGACAGGACCAGGTCTAGTTGCCAGTCTGAGCAATTCATCTGGCTGAGTTGGTAGTATATCTTGTCCCCTGGCCAGTCCAGCCATGTTGCAGGCGAAGATTTGCATCTTTCCTTTTCGCCTATAGACCTTTCTTTTTATTTGGCTAGGATATCTGAGCCGGTCAAAGACCGATATTCTTTCTTTGTCTTCTTCCCCGTGCAGGTCTTCTTCATTATATCTGGCCCTGAGGCCCTCTCCATAGTCATTTGAATCGGAGGAGGAGGCTCCGATCATCATTTCTTGGAAGGTTTCTTCTTCTTCATCATCCCTGGTGCCCAAGGCACGGGATAGTCTTTGTTGACCTAGGGCAGAGCTCCCTAGGTAGTGGAAGTAGTCTTGGACTACTTGCTTTGTCTCTTCAGAGTTGCGCCTTTGCGGCTCAGGCTGGAACATCAGTCTTTCCTGGCTTCTTTGTTGATAGGCCAGTCTTGTTATCTGAGCATTCAAATGCTCGGCCTTGGAATATTTGAAGATGTCGGCCTGTCTGGCACAGGCCCTTGCTCTTCTTGGGACGGCAACCATGACTGGTTCACACATTCCCGCATCGTTATTCCGGCAGCAGTTGGCAGCAACATCATGGTTCTTTCTCTGCCATCTTCTGCCCCCGGCCCTGGGGTGGGTGACAGCAAGGTCTTCTTTCTTCTCAAGTCTCCTACCCCTCATTATGGGGCGAGCAGCAGTCAGTTTTCTTTCTCCATTGTTTCTTTCATCTCTCCTACCCCAGGCTCTGGGGTGAGCAGCAATAGCATTTCCTGTTTCTTTTCCCTCTCTTCTTTGGCTTCCCGCCCTGAAGTGGGTGACAGCATCATTGGTAGCCTTCTCCTCATCTTGAGCTGGAGCCCAGCTCTGCATCTTCTTCGGTCGCCAGACCTGTTTGTATTTTGCTGGCTTGGGCGCCAGTGGCTTCCTCTCATCGGCCTCCCAGTTGGCATGCCTGGTGGCCAGAGTTTGGAATCGGTTCGTAGTGGGCACTCGCGGGACGATCACATCTGGGTTGACCTCCCTCGGGCGGCCGTTGAGGTTCGTCCGGATCCCTCCGATCATCATGGTCTTTCCGGAGTTGGAAAGACAACGGTCAGCAGTGACATACCGGCTCCTCCGGTTGGTCCTCCTCCCCTTTTGAGCAGCAGCGGGGACCGTGCCCCTTTTCTGGACGTGGTGGACATAGCAGGCGACGGCCGTGGGGGCCGTCTTCTCTGGCAAGCTGTCCTTCTGGACAGTGGTCTCCATTGGGGCACTCGCAGCAGTGCCTTGCTCATGGTTATCGACCTTCAGAAGGTCGGTGTAGACGACGCCCAAGCAGTTGGGCAGCCGGACAGCTGGGGGAAACGAGCCGAATGCCAGTGGTACCGCCAAGTACCCCTCCTGGACATGCATGTCCACCGGTTGTTTGTTGAAGCAAACAGACATGATTCCAGCTGTCATTGTAGATTCCTGGAAATAAGGAAAGTACACAGAATCAAAAGTTTCAGGGGGGCCCGCCGGGCCTCCTACTTTAGCGTAAAGATGAAGGGAGACTAAGTCCCACCGGGCGTGCCAGACTTGTGGACGCAGATTTTTTTTATTTATTTATTATTTGTTCATTTATTTATATTTATGGATTTATTGGCGTGCCAGTCACATGTGTGACGATTTCATTGTGCGCTCGATCTGACATGGTCAGTCGATTGTGAGTGATCGTGTCGGGACTTGAAGTCCGTCATACCATGAACGTTATGACGTTAATTACGTCCTTCCAGGGAAGGACAACCCTTGCTTAAATGCTAAAGTAAGAGGCCTCGAGAGGCAAACAGATATTCACATGCTTAACTTTAAACTTCATACCAGGGCCGGGGAGGCGGGTAAGATAATAACATCAACCACAGAAACCGACTAGATCGTGTGGTTGGCGGTTCAAAACAGTTATACTTGGTGGAAACAAGGAGATAGAAGATATCCACCACGGAAAGGCAAAGCCCTGGCCATGATATAGGTTTAAAGCTTCGATCGGTATTTCGACGGCCTTTTCTCTTAATCTGGGTTATGCCCAGGGGGAAATAGGCTATCACCCACGGAATGCCGAGATGAAAGCCGAGAGCTAGAGAGGCCGAACCTCCCAACCCGTGTACATATGGGCTATGGGGCAATGTGTGATTTTCCCTTTGAAAAGCTAGCGGGATTCATGCAGTGGCAAGACCCCCCCGAGCAAAAGGGTTATTCGTAAATCCGTTGTAGTTGTGTGGAACATAGGGGTTATGACTCCCCTTCAATTTTATCCCCGGAGCATATCGGGTGATCCACAAATATCCCTTTTATGGGTTCACTTTGGGTATTGGAATTCATTGGGTGGTAGATCGGGCTCTCGGCACGCTCTGAATGGACACAGGCTCTCGGCACGACCCAAAAATGGGAAGGCCAGGGCTTCCAGCGCCAAAACAAGAAGGCTGGGGGTTCCCGGCGCCAACGCGAGAGGACTTAGGTTCCCGGCGTGACAAAGAGAAGCCAAAGGGGAGAGGGCCTTCGGCGCAGGCTTCCCGGCGCGGAGGATGCAAAGAGGACTCTGGAGGTTCTCGGCCCGGGCTTCCCGGCGCGCTGAGGTGAAAGGGAGAGGAGCTGCCCCTGGGGGTTCTCGGCGCCTGAAGAAGTGGCGCCGGGAGCTATTCACCCAGTTTACTGTAGGCTGAGCCGAGAGCAGTGAGGGCGCCGGGACCAGAACAGAGCTTACGGTACTCTGTTTTGGGTATCTGATTGATTCATGCCAAGGGGAAGGATTTCTTTGGGGTCAAAAATAGGTCAGGGCATCAAGGTTTGAACTAGATTAGGCTTGGGCTTTATAAGAACATCAGGATCGAGGAGGAATTTGGGAAGGCCAAGGTGTAGAGGATCCCTGTCACCGGTGTCATACAGAGTCTCGGGGACAGCTTAATGTTGGCTTTTCGTGGTCCTGGGAGAATTTTGACAGCATCTCCCCCGGACTCAGCATTTGCCAGGGAATGATAGACGATCACCCACGGAATGCCGGGGTGAAAGCCAAATAGAGGGGTATTGAACCCCTAACCATGTACGTGCCTGCAGCACTGTTTCGATATCCCTTTAGAGGTCAGCGAAGCTTATGCAGTGGCGGAGCTCCATTGCCTCGGAAGGTTATAAAAGCCGATCGAGTCCGGAAAACCTCAAAGAAAAGGGGAGGGTTATCCCCATTAATTGTCACCCCCGAGGTGCATATGATGGCCCGGGGCATCCCTTGACATAACAAGAGTATTTATGGGGTTTCTTCAGTGGTAGCAAAGGTTTTATGACTTGAGGTGTACAGGTTGGCTTTTCGGCGCCGATGGCAAGGATGCCAGAGAGCTCCCGGCACGGGTTTCTCGGTGCGCTGATAGGATGGCCCGGAGGGTCTCTCGGCACATGAGGAAGAAAGAGGGCCTCCCGGCGCGCGGGGAAGAAAGCCAAGGCATAGGGGCTCCCGGCGGGCAAAAAAAAAAGGGGGGGGGAGGAGCTGATCCTGGTGGTTCTCGGCGCCTGAAGAAGCGGCGCCGGGAGCTATTCACCAAATTTACTGTAGGTTGATCCGAGAAGTATGAGGGCACCGGGATCAGAACAAAGCTTACGGTACTCTGTTTTCTGGTTTTAATGATGGTTTGGGCTGAAAGCGACGGACTCTATGGGCTCTGAGCTGTCCGAAGCATCCACTTTGAGTTGGATTAGGTCTAGAATCCAGAGGAGTATTGGGATTTGAGAGGCATCTGGGAGGCCGAAGTCTGAATGCCCCTGTTCATCGCCGTTATCATGCAGAGCTTGGGGACAAACTTAATATGGTCATTCGTCACCCTGGGAGCCAAGAGATGGCTGTCTCTGGCCCCAGAGGAGACTTAGATGACATATACGGAGGAAACACACATGCTTGGAACCCCGGAGTTTCTCAAGCCTCAATCATTGCACAGCACGGCTTCATCCCAGCAGCCAAAGAATAATCTGTTCCAGGCTTTGGGGTGAGCAATAACAGTGCTACGAGGCAGAGAAAGGACAGACGAAACTGATCATCATGCTATTGATTTACAAATAACACAGAGAATGGCAATAGGGCTTTAAAAAAAGCAAAAATCAAGCTCAAACTACAGCCCATCATACATATATATCCATTCGTTTGATGATGCCCATCACGGAAGACACATAGTCAGAAAACCCATATGAAACATCATTCCCATACCCAAACCGATTACAGGGATAGAGTGAGGGAAAGGGGAACAGACAGATGCCGAGATATTTCGGCTACATTGCATGAATCGAGATAAGATTCGAAAGTATTACATGAAATAGAAGAAAAGAGAAAACAAACATGGGGGAGGGCGGAGCATTGACTCCTCTCCCTCCCCCGGATGCCCACCTGGAGCTTCTTCCCTGGGAATGGGTCTCTTCTCTCTTTCTTTTTCAGCGGAGGAGGCTCTCTCTCTCTCTGGTCTCTTCTCTTTTTCTTTCTTTTTGATCGATGGTCTGGCTTCTGATCCTCCGATCCCCTTTTCTTTCAAAGGGGGTATGTTTATATAGGTCTCATCCTTCTGTGCTCTCGGCGGAGGGCAGTCGGTGTGGCCAGTTCCATTCGAGACATCTCCCGGCGCGACAAGTAGCCCCCTGTTGAGGCTCCCGGCGCCACTAACAGGAGCCCAAATGACCGGCCCATCTAGAGCCTTCAGGCCTCATTCGTGCCTTAGGCTTCTCTTCATGCTTTCTTTTGAATTAATCTTCGTCAGAACCGAATAAAGCCCACCTTTAGTAGAGGCATGACTTTGTTGAGATCGTTTTGAGGCTCCATCAGTGAACGAACTGGGGTTTAATCAGTATTGCCGTATGAATGACGACAAAATCGGGTATGTTTCATCGGCATTGTCATCCGAACGGTGACAAGACCAGACATCAGCTTCAGTCTGACAGACTTCGGCCGGGTATGTAATCTGTGGAGAGGATTGCTCTTCTGTTCTGACTTTGTAGGAGCCCTGACAATCTTTATCTGTCGGTGCCGGTTTCATCTTTATCTCATATTACATCCATCAGTAAGCTGACATATGGCTTACCTTGACATATCATCCGTGGATTCTCGGACGAAGCAGTAGTACAGCTCTTCTTAAAAGGCTGGGAGGTCCCATCAGTCGAGTGACTGCGGCTTCATCGGCGCTGCTGTCTGAATGACATCGGCACCGGGCATCAGCTTTGGCCGGAAAAGGCTTTAGCCGGGTGAATGGTTGACGAGCTTCATCAGTGGTCTTCTACTGTTGGCCTGATTTTCTTTTCAGTTATGCTTCCACCCCTGTTCATTTTCTAGGTGTCAACAGGCATCCCTCCAAAACAGGGCCTCCGGCCCCTATAAAAGGAGCGCCCAGGCAAAGCTTAAATCGGTTGAAAGGTTGGTGGGGGAGAAACTCCTTGAAGCCTGAAGCCAGTGTTCCTGTGAGAGCGAAGTGAAGTGAGAAAAGAGAAGGAGAGAGCAGAGAGTGAGGTGAGGAAGATATAGCTCCCCTCTCCCTTTTGTTTCTTTTTCTTTCCTCCGATGTATTCTTCCCTTCGGTTCTTTTATTTAGATGCATGAAGAGCCCATGTATTTGCACCCCCCCCTCGTGGTGAAATGAAAATGATCCTTCGGGAGATCCTCTTTTTTTGATATGTTGCATCTTCTTGTTCCCCTTCGAGGGATCATTACCCGTGAGTCGTGAGAGCTCTTGAAGGCTAGTCCTCGAGCTTTTCCACACTCACACTTGGGTTATCGGACCGCGTGAGGTCTACATTTTGAGGTTCACCCTGGAGCAATCCACTTGGTGTTCCTCTATTTTCTCTGGCAATCGTCAGTCCGGGGGAGGTGCTGCCCAAATTTTGCCAGAGGAAGAACACGTAAGAACAGAGGATGCGTAAGAACAGACAGACGAACAAACTAAGCCCCCCCTGAATCAAGCTGAATCTCTGAGTTCTTGCACAAACTCTCCTAACGAAACACTTAAATCTTCCTGCCACTAACATAATACATCAATAAGATGAGCAAAGCAATCAATAAATCAACTTGCAGTTGAAGGAAAGAAGAAACAGAGCACAAACGGGTTGAAAGGAAGCTATACAATGCTAATCCGGTGCCCCCCTAATCCGGCGTGGGCTAACCCGGCGCGGTACCCCCCCCCCCCCCCCCCCGCGCCGGTTTAACCCCACACTCAAAACCCACTTTATTTTCCTTGCAGCTATCCGGCGCGCCCCCTTGCATTAGCCCATTAAACCGGCGCGCTATACTGTTCATTGCCTATTCTGGCGCGTCCTTGGAACCTCTTCCTTCTTGCCATAAAATCGGCGCCCCCCCCCCCCCTTAACATCTTGAACCGGCGCGCCCCCCCTTAACATCCTTAACCGGTGCGCCCCTCTTAATACACTTAAACCGGCGTGCCACTCCTCTTGATACTAATCCGGCACGCCCCATCCCCTTTACTTCCTCAATCCGGCGTGCCTGGAAGAAAGAAGGTGATCAAAAAAATAAAAGAAAACATGCAATTCAAGTTAATAGAAAACTAATCAAAAGTCTCCCCTCCATTATAATCCAAATTTTGTTCCGGGGGTGCTGCCCCCGGAAACCCCCGCAAGGGGCGTTGCCCCCTTGACCCCCACGACCTGACCGGGCAGGTCGATCGGCGTGCGAGGGCGCACGTTGTCGAGTTTTGGCTTTACACTTAACAACCCGCTCCCCCGGACTATGCAATGATGCCCCATGGTATCGGACGTGGACCTCGGGATCCCCGACATGGTCATGATCCGTGCACCTCTTGGGCCGATAGTTCATCAACTTGACCCACTTCTTCCGGGATCCGATCCCGCACCCATATGAAATGTGCCGTACCTACGGCAGATATCCAAATGTCTTTGTTGTTATCTCCGATGCTTCAATTATGAACTCCCGACCGAATACTGGATTGTCCGTTAGTGGCTGATGTATATATACCGGGATCTAATCCCGCACTTTCATTAAATTCGCCGCACTCGCAGCAAGTATTTGTATGGTTTTGAACACCGTTTTGCATACCGATGCGGAGGGTTTAAATCATGTTAACCCAACTTGCATGCTTTAATGAAAAACGATCTTTAGGTCATTTGGCCCCTTTTCTTGGCGATTAATCATAGGTCTTCCCCTCTCCGAGGGGATGTAATTAACGTCGTGGCCTTTATGGCGCGGCAGGTCTCCAGTCCCGACCCGATATCCACAATCATCTGATCAGTCAGATGGAGCGCACCCCGGGCTTCGGACCACTCCAGTCTTGAAGCCCGAACACATTGTCACCTAGGTGACTGACACGCCCTCGCACTAGATAAACCGATGAAAAGACCACCAATATCCCGATACCTTCACACCCGAAATTTAGTGCGTTCCACAAGCTGGCACGCCCGGTGGGACAGATGATCCCGAATCGATATAACCACCGATACCCCAATATTCCCATCCAACGAAATTTAGTGCGTTCCACAAGCTGGCACGCCCGGTGGGACTGAACTACCTCTCATCTTTTCACCGAGATTAGGGGCCCAATGGCCTTTTCCGAAGTCTTAACTTCCGCATTTTTTTAAAATTACAGGAGGGATCCATTTCTGAAGAACCAATGGCTGTCACTTTCGGTCCATTGGTTGTGGTGAGCCATGCTGAGCATGGCTACTTGGCAGTGCCAATCCAGTTCGGCGATTTTCCCCCGGTCGTTGGCTTCCCCAACTTCCTCGGGGTTATGTTTGTGGACCTCCTGGATGTCAAGGAGGTCGAGCCCGTCGCCCCCGTGGAGGCGACACCCGAAGCTGTGAAGATGGTGGGCTACTATGTCCACCACATTGAAGCAAAGAAGAAATGCACCTCGGCTGCCAGGAGGGCGGCAAGGAGGACCACTAGCACGCCCCAAGGTCGGCTTTCCCTCTCAGGCAAATCCGTAATGATCGGAAGAGTTCGAGTGTACCTGAATGGCCGTCAGGCCACTATCTCGCCAGATAGGGTGATCTCGATGGTGCCGGTGGACAACCGATTCCAAGCACTGGCCCGGGGGCGAGAGGACCGCATCAGGTCCGTGCCAAAGCAAGAGTCAGCCTAGAAGCCGACTAAATTCAAGCAAGCATGGGTCCCCATCAGGCGGGCCCCAGCCTCAACCCAACTAGAGCCCGTCAGCACTGACCGGCTCAAGAAAAAGATGAAGGAAGATGAAGAAGATAAGATTGAGGCGCCGGTTCAAGCGTCTCGAAGACCTGCCTTCCATGCTCACGGTCGACAGGCGAACATCTATTTGAAGGAAGGAAGATACAGCAGGATGCATGAGCGGAGGCGTCTCGCCTATAGACCGCCAGTGCAAGCATCACCACCAACTGTCTGCCCCAGCCAGGGAGAAGACGACATCACTCAAGCCATGAGGGGATATCTCCACAGCCTTGGAAACACCCTCCTGGGAACTCAGCGGCTCCTAGAAGTCGTGAATGATGCTGAAAGAAACTGGAAGCAACAAGTTAACCCAAAAGACATCGAAGATGCGGAGTCGGGGTGCTATGGGCCACCCCTCTGTGAAGAAGCTCCACCAAGAGTCTCGGTGTTTGACAGGCTAACCTTTCCTAGACAGACAGCTAGGGAGGCGGCTCGAAGAAACCAAAAGATGCGGGTTTATGCCTGTAATATGGCCGGAGTGGCCAACCAATATGGAGCCCTACCTGAAGACCAAGAAGAGATGGCCAGGTTGGCTGGCAGGTCAGGTCCCCTCACCAGAAGAGGAGCAGCTGCAGCTGAGATAATACAAGCCCTCGCCGGTGAAACAAGTTCAGATGCGGTCGCCATGGCGGTGAACGTGATTACCACTGGGGATGAAGGAGAAAGGGTAGCGCCTTCTCTAGATACTCTGACAGAAGGGGGAGGCCAAGCTCCTGGCCCTTCTACCCCCGACCCTGCGATGCTGATACTGCTTCAAGCCTATCGACAGGAGATCGAAGCTCTGAAGCGACAGGTGGGCGAACTGACCATGCATGCTTCCACATCGAAGCAGGTCGAACCGCCTCCAGAAACATCCAGGCAAGGCGCTGGAGAATTTGAGGGTTCACCCCAGGTGACGGCCTCTCAGCCAATCCCCAACTATGCTGGGGGCACGGCCCCAATGACCCCTTCGGCTCCTCAACACCAAGGCACCGCCACTATACCCCAGGCGACGGTGTTGACGACGCCACAGATGCAGTCGGCTCATTTCTACCCAGAAGCAGTGGATCCGGCAACGGCTAACAAGCTCATGATCGAGCAGATAGTCGAGATGAAGCTGGCCGATCGGGGAAGTGAAGAATATGCCTCATATGATGTGTACAAGGTACCCTACCCTGTCCATCATGCGGGGAAGAGATTACCTCCTGGCGTCAGCAAGCCGCCAAGGTTTGACAAATTTAATGGCCAGGGGTCACCGAAGGAACACATAGCCTATTACGTCAATGTGATGGGCAATCTGGCGACTGATGAATCGTACCTACTGAAGTTCTTCGGGTCCTCGCTCACAGCGCTCGCCTTCGAATGGTACTCAAACTTGCCGGCGGGGTCTGTTAACGACTGGCCAGATTTGCAAAGAAAATTTCAGGAGCGGTTCCACGTCACCGAAAGAGAGGTCACAGTAGCCGAGCTCTATGCAACCAGGCAGAAGAATGATGAAACTGCTCTAGAATTCATCAAGAGATGGCGGAACCTCAGCATGAGGTGTAGACGCCCGCCACACCAAGAAGATGCGGTTCAGATCTGCAAGCAGAATTTGAAGCGTGAAGTTTTCAAGAAGATGATCGGGATGGAGATCAAGTCATTTGATCGATTAAATAATGTGGTGGAGGAAATTGAGTCCTACCTCTCCAAATACTCTTCCGCACTGGCCACCTCAGCCCAAAAGGGAAAATCAATTGAGAAGCGGTCCGTGCCCAAAGAAGTTAACACTGTCGACTTCAAGGATTTCGAGAAGCAGAAGGACACTGATAAAGGAGTCACCAGTGCTCCTCCGGCCAAGCAGGCTGAACAACAAGAGGCCGCCTCCTTGCGGTCGAGAATGAAGAAACTTTACTCCTTAACGAAGGAGAAGACCCGGGTCATCTTCGAGTGGGCCACCAAAAATAACAAAATTACTCTCCCGGAGCCGAAGAGACCCGGTGACATCAAGAGGAAAGATGATCCTCAATTTTGTCCGTACCATCAGATGCTCGGGCACACCCTCGAAGACTGTTACGTCTTCAAAGACATCATTGAAGGCATGATCAGGAAGGGAGAGCTCCAGATGGGCGAACACAAGGTGGACCCGCCCCGCCCGCATGAGTTGCCAGTGCTGGGGGCAACCGTAAATATGATATCCTTATACCAACAACTACCCGAAGAAGTGTCAGATACTTGTACAAAGCACACCTATGAGGCATTTGTTCTCACTCCCGCAGAGAACCAGGGAGATTGGCAGATGGTGCCAAAGAAGACAAGAGGAAAGTCGACATCCCACCCTACCCCGGGAGTCCGAATTCATGGCGTCACGTCTCAGCCACCACCACCGGTTGAAACCCCGGTTTGGTATGAAACTGCTCCTCAGTTGGTCCTCCGAAGAATGACTGACAACAGGAAAAGGCCACTCTTGTTGCGGATGCACACGCAAGTCAGCCCGACAGTTAAAGGGCTGCAGGCGGTCATTGACGGGTTAGAAGAATATGAACAACCCAAGATCCAACCAGTGCAGCTGAAGGAATATGTCCCTTGGGAACATTTTGAATCCCTAAAATTGGCTGAAGAAGCTGAAGCCGAAACACAAAAAACTGGCATATGGGATGAACTTCCCCGAGAACAGCTTCCAGCTGTAAAAGAAGAGAAGAAGAAGAAGAAGAAGAAGCTGAAGAATAAAATAAAATGCAACATTTTGTCTTGCAATACCTTGTCGGCCTTATTCAATATGGCCGAAGAGGAGGGAGAGGAAGAAATATGCTTCGTGCCTGTCGAGGCAAACCAAGCCTAGGCCTCTACTTCCCAATATGTCACCAGGTCTGGGAGAAGGTGGGGATGTCTGCCCCCAGCCAATCATAATATTATATTCAGGGGCGAGCGGCCATACCAAATCCCCGAACCTGAAGTGAAGGGCGCAGCAATCCCGCCTCCATCGGGCCTCTACCCTGAAGATGCAGCAGGCAAAGTGGTACCCTCGTTCGCCGAATTTTTGCTCGCAAAGAAGAGCAAACAACCATACCAACAGCCCGGGTCCAAGGCCAAGAGCACTCTTGCCTCCACCTTGGGAACGCCCCCTCCGGCGAATAAAGATGATGAGGGCGCCACCCCTGTGGCTCAGCCTGTGCAAATGAAAGAACCAGCTGACCAAGCAAGCCGGAGCCGGGCGGCCTCCGAAGAAGATAAACTGTCTTCCTCGCCAACTCCTCCGGCACCAGAACATGGCAAGCATAGCAAAGCCGAAGAAGCAAAGTTAGCTAACGTCCGAGCCGGCACTCGGATATTGAAACAATTGAAAAGAATCCCAGCAAGATTTAGTGTCTTCGAGATACTCTCCCTGGATGAGGAAACCAGGCGGGCTGTCATTGCGGCTCTGCAAACCCCGGCGCATTATGAAAGCTGCTTTGCTGAGATGCAGTTGGGAGCAACCATCACCTTCACCGAAGAAGACATGCTCTTTCCTTCGGTCAGCCACAATAGACCCTTGTACATGAGGGGGCAGTTGAACGGCCAGCCTATAAACAGGATCTTGGTCGATACAGGGGCAGCAGTAAACATACTCTCCTACCAGGTTTACCAGAAACATTACTTCAATGTGCACCTGATCAAGGTCAGGGATATGAAGATAACTGGGTTCAACCAGAAGTCTGAAGTTCCCATGGGTGTAGCAGAGTTTGAGCTGTCACTAGGAGACTTCACCACCAAAGTGCAGTTCCACGTCATCAACTCCGATACCACATATAAAGCATTGCTCGGCCGACCGTGGCTGCATCAGAATCGGGTAGTGTCTTCGACCCTGCACCAGTGCATTAAGTACTTCCGGAATGGAAAAGAAGAAAGAATATTCGTAGACTTACACCCCTTCGAGGTGTTTGAATGCCACCTGCTCGATGCTGCACTTTACATGGAGGAGCCGAAGCAGAATCCCCAGCCGACTCAAAGCAAAGAAAGGAGATAGCAGAGGACGACGACTGGTTCCCTCCACCACCGCCCGACTATGTGGCACCGCAGGAAGTGTCACACATTTCTAAAGTTGAAGGCGTGGTTCGAGCCATCCCCTTCAATATTTACCTCGAGACAGGAGTTCCGAAGCTCGAGATTTGCCCGGGTATGTGAAGGTCCCTCCGGGGATCACAAAGCCACCCACAGATTTAGACTGTCAAACAGTCGAATTCTTGAAGGTCTGGGAGGTGCCCAACCCAGAGGGCCCACCTACGATGTTCTATGTGGCTGATGAACATCCAGTGAAAGGGGATGATGATTGTAAATTCCCCGAAGAAATCCGTGACCCGGTCGGCCCAATCATGGGACTTCCGGATATATCCAGCAGAGTGGTGAAAATGGCTAGAGGGCAACAGCTGCCCTTCTTTCAGACCGAAAGTCGGAATCAAATGTTCAAGAAGCTGTGGTATCCACCGAACCTGGATAGGGAACTCCTGAAGATTACACAGCACCCTGGTTTGGGTTTCTCAGCAGAAGAATTCTATGAAGCAAACATGATAGCTGTCTCAACTCTAGTTGGCGACAGTCCCCCAGAAGACACAGATGCACAAGAAACCAAGAACAAAGAGCAGCATATGTCTTCAGCCGACAAAGCTCAAGATGAAGAAGTGTTCCTCCAGAATCCACCTCCAAGCAGGGATATAGGGGGGATACCATCCACTTCCGAGGCACCACTCCCAGATAGTCACAGTGGCGGGGTGCTGCCACCTCCACTCGATGTCGGAACGAAAGATAGCAGTCCAAGCTACACTCCAGACTTCTCCCTTTGTGACCCTGTTATGCTCGCAATATGTTATGAGCAGCAGCAGGAGATCGAAATGTTGAAGGCGCAGTTGGCCAAAATGATCGAACTACTGTCCGGTCTTACCGAGGGTATCCACCTCCGGCAGGGCACATCCATGAACCCGGGGGGCTCCTATGCCACCACGGAAAGATGGGAGAATCAGCCCCTGACCACCAACTTTAGTGCTTTTATGCACTCAAGGAGGAAGGCGAAAGAAATAGCCGGTCCTTCAACTAGCCGGCCGGCGGAACGAGTCCTCACGTTGCAGGAGAAGATGAAGAAGCCTTATTCCTTCCCGAGGGATAAAACTCGGGAGATCTTTAAATGGGCTTGCCACTATAGCAGGGTTACCTTGCTAAAGTCCAAAAGGCCAGAGGATGCTACAAGGAGTGATGACCCTAAATTCTGCCTCTACCATCGAATCCTTGGCCACCCTATAGAAGATTGCTATGTCTTCAAGGATATCGCCCAGAACCTGATCAACAGAGGAGAATTGAAGATGGAGGATTATGAGGTGAAGCCCCCACAACCCCATGAAGCAGCTGTCTGTGAAAAGGGAGTCCATGTGGTTTCCCTCCTCGCAGAGGTCACAAGCCTGGCCGGTGAAAGATGTCCTGAAGCAGATTTCCCTCAGCCTGACTCCACCTTGCCCTCACTGCTCGGCGGGTTACATCAGGAAATTGAAAGGCTGGAGGAGCACCTAGCCGAAATAAGTATGCGCTGGTTTGACCCAGCAGGGGACATCCTCCCTCAGCAATACAGTCACTCAAGCCCGGAGCACTTCCTCGTGACCAGGGCAGAACTCTACAGCCACAGGCAAGAAGATGATGAGCCCGTCCTGGACTACATCAGAAAGTGGAGAAGCCTATATGTGAGATGCATCTCCCCGTTAAGCCACGAGGTTGCCACTTGGGCTTGCGGGGAAAGTCTAAAGAAGGATATTCAGCAGCGGATGGTCGGCCTTAACGTCCACTCCCTTGATCAGTTGGCCATGATAGCGGCTGATATTGAAGCCTTCCTGGCAAAATACCATCCTGCCATCACCCTGGCAAGGCAAGAAGACAAACCCGGAGGTGTCAACTTCCGCACTTCTGGGCATTCGAAGGAGAAGACAAAGGAGGTAGCCAATCCTTCAACCAATCAACCGGCCTCATTGCGAGAGAAAATGAGGAGGCCTTATTCCTTCCCAAGACACAAAACTCAGAGGATTTTTGAATGGGCTTGTCGTTACGGCAAGATTACCTTGCCAGAATCCAAAAGGCCAGAGGATGTCGACGAAGCGACGACCCCGAATTCTGTCCTTATCATCGGGTGCTGGGGCATCCTATTGAAAATTGTTATGTATTCAAAAATATCGCTCAAGGCCTAATCAGGAAGGGCGAACTAAGGCTGGGAAAATATGAAGTGTACCCACCGCGTCCGCATGACGTGGTCGCTTATAGAAGCGGGGTCCACATGATCTCTTTGCTCACGGAGGTCACAAGCCCCGCCGATGGAAGATGTCCGGAAGCCAGTGAAGCACCCCTTTCAACCCCTCCGGATGAAGGCCCCACGAAGCCGGTCTATGATAATTATCAAGAAGACCATGAAGAGAGCCTGCGCCCCTTTGTGCCAGGAGGCACCTCGAAGCCCTATACAATGATGCAGGAAGAGCCGAAAGCCGATGCCCCCTGCAGATGTTGGGAGTCCATCACCAACGAGGTTGCCACGACCTCCAATGATAGTCCACGGGAGCAGAAAGTTGAAAAGCCCCCTACTACTCCTGAGGGTGTTTCGCCCACGGACCAATCTTTAAGTTGCCCAGAAGCCATAACGCCGACATCGGCACCAGTTCCCGAGCCAGGGAAAGAAGATGACGAAGCCCTGCCACTGAGCGGGGTGGTACAAGAAGACATCTATGATGCCCTTGAGGCTGAAGAAGACGATGAAGGCTTCATCGATTTGCAACCGGCTCCCCCGGAGATAGAAGATGGTGGCCAAGCCACTGTTGATGAGCTGATCGAAGTGGATCTGGGTACAAAAGATGACCCCAGACCAACATTCCTCAGCGCCCTCCTTCTCCCAGAAGAAAGAGAGCGATACATCAAGCTCCTACAAGAGTTCCGAGACTGTTTTGCTTGGAACTACAAAGAAATGCCGGGCCTCAACCCGGCGATTACCCAGCATATGTTGGCCATTGACCCCAAGGCCGAACCAGTGAAGCAGTCACCCCGGCGAATGAGGCCAGAACTGATAAGCCAAGTTTGCAAGGAAGTCGACAAGCTCATAGACGTCGACTTCGTAGCAGAAAACCAGTATACCACCTGGCTGGCCAATATTGTGCCCGTCAAGAAGAAGAACGGCCAGATCCGGATATGTGTGGACTTCCGAGACCTGAACAAGGCTTGTCCGAAAGATGATTTCCCGGTGCCCATCACTGAAGTCATGATCGATGCCACCACTGGCCATGAAGCCTTATCTTTCATGGACGGGTCGTCCGGATACAACCAGATATGGATAGCCGAGCATGATAGAATTCATACGGCTTTCCGGTCACCCAAGGGGATATTCCACTATAAAAGGATGCCTTTTGGCCTCAAGAATGCTGGCGCCACTTATCAAAGGGCGATGACCAAGATATTTGATGAATTGCTCTATGACAAGGTCGAATGCTACATCGACGACTTGGTTGTCAAGACCAAAAAGAAAGAAGATCACCTGAGTGACCTCAGGGTTATATTTCAAAGGCTCCGACAATACGAGCTGAAGATGAACCCGTTGAAGTGCGCCTTCGGCGTTTCCAGTGGGAAGTTTCTGGGCTTCATTGTCCGATATAGGGGGATTGAAATAGACCCCTCCAAGATAAAGGCCATTCAGGAGCTGCCTCCTCCGAAGAACCTAACGGAACTGCGATCACTGCAGGGTCGATTGGCCTATATCCGCAGGTTCATCTCCAACCTGTCCGGCCGATGTCAACCATTTCATAAGTTGATGATGAAAGATGCGCCGTTCGACTGGAATCAAGAATGCCAGAAGGCTTTTGATAAGCTGAAGGAATACTTGAAGACCCCACCAGTGCTGGGGGCACCTGTCAAGGGGCGGCCGCTGATTCTCTACATAGCCGCCACCGAATGTTCACTCGGGGCAATGCTGGCTCAAAACAACGACGAGGGAAAGGAGCAGGCGCTTTATTACCTCAGTCGAAGACTGGTCGGGGCAGAAGCAAAGTATACCCCGATCGAGAAAGTTTGTCTTGCCTTGGTCTTTGCGGCCAAGAAAATGAGGCATTACATGCTCTCGCATGAAATACAGCTGATATCAAGGGCCGATCCAGCCAAACATCTCTTGTCCCAGCCGGCGCTGAAAGGGCGACTGGGGAAGTGGGCCGTCATTTTGATGGAATTTGATATTACATATGTGCCGCAAAAGGCTATTAAAGGCCAGGCGATAGCAGATTTCTTTGCAGCACACCCTGTGCCTGAGAATTCCCCGCTTGTCACGGAACTTCCGGAAGATGAAACACTGGAAGTGGACCAAGTCCGTCAAGCCATATGGCAGTTATACTTCGACGGAGCATCCAGAACTGAAACATCTCAATCAGGGCATGCGAGGATAAGGGCTGGAGCAGGCATCGTCCTCAAATCCCCAGAAGGAGAAGTGTTGCATACATCGTGTTCGATCAATAAACCGTGCACGAACAATGAAGCAGAATATGAGGCCTTGATTATCGGTCTTCAGATAGCCCTCCACATGGAGATCCGAATGCTGCAGGTGTTTGGTGATTCTATGCTGATTATCAAGCAGATACAAGGAGAGTTCGACGTCCGGAAGCCCGGGCTACTTCCGTATTGCGCCAAGGCGAAGAAGCTCATGGGGCGGTTCTACTTCATTGAAGTAGGCCATGTCGTCCGAAGCCAGAATGCCCAGGCTGATGCACTGGCAAAATTAGCAAGCTCACTGGCGGCTCTGCCGGGCGAATCCCTCAACATAACAGTCATAAACAGGCGCCAGGTCCCCAGCATGATAGAGGAGCCAGGTGACGAAGAAGAATATGAAGCTGTGACAGCAGAAACAACTAACTCTCCTGATTGGAGGGAACCCCTGATGAAATGGTTTGAACACCAAGAACTGCCCAAGCAGAGGGAAGAAAGGATCAGATTGATCAGAACAAAAGATTCTTATGAAGTCAGAAATGGAACTCTATTCCGAACCGTGGCTGATGCCGGAAGAAAGGTGCTCCTCCGATGTATATCCATGGAGGAGGCTTGGATGGTCATGAAGGAAGTGCATGCCGGATCGGCCGGCGCTCACCAAGCTGGGCCGAAAATGAAGATTGAAATCAAGAAGCTGGGATATTACTGGCCAACTATGTTCGATGACTGCTCCAAGTATGCCAAGTCATGTCATAAATGCCAGCAGCATGCTGCGATCCCAAGAAGACCTCCAGCTCATTTGCACCCAACGATGCCCAGTTGGCCTTTTGCTCAATGGGGTACTGATGTTGTGGGCCCGCTCCCCACGTCTTCATCGGGATGCAAATACATTCTAGCAGCTACAGATTACTTCTCTCGCTGGGCTGAAGCTGTGGCTCTAAGAGAAGTGACGGGAGAAATCGTGGCCAGATTCGTCCGTCGAAATATCATATTCCGATTCGGCGTGCCCGATCGAATTGTCTCTGACAACGGAAGCCACTTCCGAAACCAAAAGGTCTATAGATTGGCCGATAGATTCAAGATTGATTGGAGGACGTCCACTCCGTATAATCCGCAGGCAAACGGGTTAGCGGAAGCCTTCAACAAGACACTATGCACACTTCTTGCCAAGACGGTCAGCTCTAGCAAGAAGGATTGGGAAGACAGGATGTATGAAGCGCTATGGGCGTATCGCACTGTGTACAAGACCCCGACAGGTTGTTCACCATTCTCCTTGGTGTATGGCTCAGAAGCGGTCGTGCCGATAGAGCTGGAGGTACCCTCACTACGGGTGGCGATCCAGCACGAATTAGTCAAAGATGGCCAAGCCAATATAGAAAGAAGACTGGAGGAGCTCTCCGATCTGGAAGGACGGCGGCTCAGAGCCCAGCAGAACATACAGGTCTACCAGGCCCGCATGACCCGGGCCTTTGACAAACTCGTCAAAGAACGTGAATTCAAGAAGGGAGACCTAGTCATGGTCAAGCGAAGAGAAGTCATGGAGCCAATCCCAAAGGCAAATTGAATGAAAACTGGACAGGACCTTATGTGGTCCAAAAAGTCTATGAAGGCGGTGCTTATGTCATCGTCAACCACCGGGGGGAAATTCAATTCCCACCACTCAATGGGAAACACTTGAAACTATACCATGCGCCACTTCCCCAGCTCGGTGATCAACTAAAACCAATACCCCACAATGAAGAGGATTCCATCATGGAGCTTTTTACATAAAGCACCCGAAAACTCAACTCGGCGCCCGTGGCCCTTCGAGGCCTGAACCGAGCAGCATGGCTTAGACCTTCCGTCTAAGTCGGTTAAACCTGATTCCATTGCGTTGACATAAACCCAATGTCGACGATATTATCATACCTTTGTGATCCGGTCCCACCGCGATCATCAAAAAAAAAGAGAATAAAAAAAAAGAAAAAAGAAGAAGAAGAAAAAAGAAGAAGAAAAAAAAACAGAAGAAAAAAAAAGAAAAAAAAGAAGAAGAAGTGGTTCCTTAATTTACCTTACTCGGCACCCTCGCCGAAAGCTCCGGTTTAGACCTTTCATCTGGGTCGGAAGAAAACTAAAATCCTTGCGTTGATGTAATCCCAGCATTGACGAATCCACTTTATGCGGCACCCTTGCCAGAAGCTCCGATTCAGACCTTTCGTCTGGGTCGAGAGAAAACCGAAATCCTTGCGTTAATGCAATCCCAGCATTGACGAATCCACCCTATGCGGCACCCTCGTGGAAAGCTCTGATTTAGACCTTTCGTCTGGGTCGGAAGAAAACTAAAATCCTTGCGTTGGTGCTGTCTCAGCATTGACGAATTTACCTTACTCGGCACCCTCGCCGAAAGCTCCGGTTTAGACCTTTCGTCTGGGTCGGAAGAAAACTGAAATCCTTGCGTTGGTGCAGTCCCAGCATTGACGAATTTACCTTACTCGGCACCCTCGCCGAAAGCTCCGATTTAGACCTTTCGTCTGGGTCGGAAGAAAACTAAAATCCTTGCGTTGATGTAATCCCAGCATTGACGAATCCACTTTATGCGGCACCCTTGCCAGAAGCTCCGATTCAGACCTTTCGTCTGGGTCGAGAGAAAACCGAAATCCTTGTGTTAATGCAATCCCAACATTGACGAATCCACCCTATGCGGCACCCTCGCCGAAAGCTCCAATTTAGACCTTTCGTCTTAGTCGGAAGAAAACCGAAATCATCGCGTTGATGCAATCCCAGCATTGACGAATCCACTTTATGCGGCACCCTTGCCGAAAGCTCCGATTTAGACCTTTCGTCTGGGTCGGAAGAAACTTAAAATCCTTGCGTTGATGCAATCCCAGCATTGACGAATCCACTTTATGTGACACCCTCGCCGAAAGCCCCGATTCAGACCTTTCGTCTGGGTCAGAAGAAGATTGAAATCCTTGCGTTGATGCAATCCCAGCGTCAACGAACCACCTTTAACTCGACGCCTAAGGCCATTCTAGGGCCTCAGCCGTGCGATCCGATCTGGACCTTTCGTCCAAGTCGGAGAAACTTGAACCCCTCCTTCTTGCTTCGGCATTCCACCATGCCGTCGACCAAACCTCCACTCAGATATGACGGTCTGTGTGCATATGCGGTGAAGCGATCCCCTCATCCCTTCGCTGAAGGAGTGAGCGCTTTCCCGTGAATTCGCACCGGACTAGCATCCCACTGGCTCGGAAGGACAGATATCTTGCCAAAGAACTCTACACTCACGGGCCCCGTGCACTCATCTCTCGTTTGCGTCACCCACGAGCGGGGGGCATTTGTGGACGTCAAAAAATGATAATGATCATACGACATGCACGTCTCAGCACTCGAGAGCGAGTCGAAGACGGAAAGGCTGAATAAACCCTGTGCCCCCTCCAAGAAGGACGAATACCTACCCGGTGCTCCGCCACCCAACAAAGAAGCCCCTCGGGTTGAAGAGCTAGCCACGGCTCCCAAGTCGGCAATGCCGAAGGTCGAATCAAAGAAACTCAGGAGTCCGAACGCCTGCTCGGCATACATCGGAAATCACTTAAAGCCCTGAATCGAGACTCGGAGGCTCACAACTAAAGGAACACATGAGGGCAAGCATCTGTCCGAATCGCCACTAAGCTGGGGGGAGCCCTTTGACGCTTAAACCGGCGTGGCATAGCTTTAAACCGGCGTGGCATAGCCTTAAACCGGAATGGCATAGCCTTAAACCGGCGCGCCCTTTACAAGATGCTATTCCGGCGTGCCCCATGAACTCCCTTGCTTTATGTTAAAACGGCATGCTCCTGTTGAAGGGCCACCCCTTTGAATGCACTAAATCGGCGCGCCCATTTTGGAGTGCTAATACGGCGTGCTTAGTTTAAAATCAATGTATTCTCTGAAGCCTTTATCCGGCGCCGCAACCAACCCGTCCCGTCATCAATACGGTCCCCTGTTTCCTGGGAACAGCATGATGACGAACAAGCCTAAAATGGTTAAAGCTCCCACTTCGATCCGGCGGGCAACCGAGCATATGCCGTGAATGGAAGTTCTCGAGCCCCATCCCGCCGAACGCTCATTCCGTCGATCGGCCGCCCATCCTCCGGCAAATGATGATAGCAACGTGGCTCGTGGTGGATGTGCCAGCGGAGGAGGAGGCCATGCCTCTGCCCTCCTCCCGGTCACACTAGAGCCTCAGCGGAGGTAACGTCGACAGCAGCAGCAGGGCAACGTCACCAACGTCAGCAGTAGCAGTGGTGGTTGCGGGAAATAAGGAACCAACGGGAGGAAGAAGAATCCAGAGGGCATCCCTCCAAAATAGGGCCTCCGGCCCCTATAAAAGGAGCGCCCAGGCAAAGCTTAAATCGGTTGGAAGGTTGGAGGGGGAGAAACTCCTTGAAGCCCGAAGCCAGTGTTCCTGTGAGAGCGAAGTGAAGTGAGAAAAGAGAAGGAGAGAGCAGAGAGTGAGGTGAGGGAGATACAGCTCTCCTCTCCCCTTTGTTTCTTTTTCTTTCCTCCGATGTATTCTTCCCTTCAGTTCTTTTCTTTAGATGTATGAAGAGCCCATGTATTTGCACCCCCCCCTCATGGTGAAATGAAAACGATCCCTCGGGAGATCCTCTTTTTCTGATATGTTGCATCTTCTTCTCCCCCTTCGGAATACGTTCAGGCTGTAGCCCCCCTTCCTACTTGGTCTCCAGTGCTTTTTGATCTCCTTCCCCACTTATTCCCCTTTGAGGGATCATTGCCCGTGAGTCGTGAGAGCTCTTGAAGGCTAGTCCTCGAGCTTTTCCACACTCACACTTGGGTTATCGGACCGCGTGAGGTCTACATTTTGAGGTTCACCCTGGAGCAATCCACTTGGTGTTCCTCTATTTTCTCTAGCAATCGTCAGTCCGGGGGAGGTGCTGCCCAAATTTTGCCAGAGGAAGAACATGTAAGAACAGAGAATGCGTAAGAACAGACAGACAAACACACTAAACCACTGAGACAAACTAAACTTCCAAGTTCCTGCACAGCAAACTCTTCTAATGAAACACTTAAATCTTCCTGCCACTAACATAATCCATCAATAAGATGAGCAAAGCAATCAATAAATCAACTTGCAGTTGAAGGAAAGAAGAAACAGAGCACAAATAGGTTGAAAGGAAGCTATACAATGCTAATCTAGCGCCCCCCTAATCCGGCGTGGGCTAACCCGGCGCGGTACCCCCCCGCACCGGTTTAACCCCACACTCAAAACCCACTTTATTTTCCTTGCAGCTATCCGGCGCGCCCCCTTGCATTAGCCCATTAAACCGGCGCGCTATACTGTTCATTGCCTATTCCGACGCGTCCTTGGAACCTCTTCCTTCTTGCCATAAAACCGGCGCCCCCCCCCCCCCCTTAACATCTTGAACCGGCGCGCCCCCCCTTAACATCCTTAACCGGCGCGCCCCTCTTAATACACTTAAACCGGCGCGCCACTCCTCTTGATACTAATCCGGCACGCCCCATCCCCTTTGCTTCCTCAATCCGGCGTGCCTGGAAGAAAGAAGGTGATCAAAAAAATAAAAGAAAACATGCAATTCAAGTTAATAGAAAACTAATCAAAAGTCTCCCCTCCACTATAATCCAAATTTTGTTCCGGGGGTGCTGCCCCCAGAAACCCCCGCAAGGGGCGTTGCCCCCTTGACCCCCACGACCTGACCGGGCAGGTCGAACCCCGCGACCTGACCGCGCAGGTCGATCATCGTGCGAGGGCGCACGTTGTCGAGTTTTGGCTTTACACTTAACAACCCGCTCCCCCGGACTATGCAATGATGCCCCATGGTATCGGACGTGGACCTCGGGATCCCCGACATGGTCATGATCCGTGCACCTCTTGGGCCGATAGTTCATCAACTTGACCCACTTCTTCCGGGATCCGATCCCGCACCCATATGAACGTGCCGTACCTACGGCAGATATCCAAATGTCTTTGTTGTTATCTCCGATGCTTCAATTATGAACTCCGGACCGAATACTGGATTGTCCGTTAGTGGCTGATGTATATATACCGGGATCTAATCCCGCACTTTCATTAAATTCGCCGCACTCGCAGCAAGTATTTGTATGGTTTTGAACACCGTTTTGCATACCGATGCGGAGGGTTTAAATCATGTTAACCCAACTCGCATGCTTTAATGAAAAATGATCTTTAGGTCATTTGGCCCCTTTTCTTGGCGATTAATCAGAGGTCTTCCCCTCTCCGAGGGGATGTAATTAACGTCGTGGCCTTTATGGTGCGGCGGGTCTCCAGTCCCGACCCGATATCCACAATCATCTGATCAGTCAGATGGAGCGCACCCCGGGCTTCGGACCACTCCAGTCTTGAAGCCCGAACACATTGTCACCTAGGTGACTGGCACGCCCTCGCACTAGATAAATCGATAAAAAGACCACCAATATCCCGATACCTTCACACCCAAAATTTAGTGCGTTCCACAAGCTGGCACGCCCGATGGGACAGATGATCTCGAATCGATATAACCACCGATACCCCAATATTCCCGTCCAACGAAATTTAGTGCGTTCCACAACGGACTTTTAAAAACAACTATGTAACACAGTAGATGCACCGAGTTGGATTTGCGAGAATTACAGCGAGATGAAAGAGAAGAATCATCCGAACAAAAACAGATGCAAGACAGACCTTGCACCGAGTCTGAAAGGCGAGACGCACAAAGATGCACAAACAAGATATGCACGAATCTAAAAGTGTATGCTGCAATGAAATACAATGAAATGCACTGAGCCAATTTATGTCTAGACACGAAATGCACCGAGATGGAAATGGGGCTACAGTGTTTGTGAGTGAGACGAAGACTTGCACCGAATTGATAAAGAGAAGTACAAGACACCGCTTGCACCGAGACAAATTTATACTGAGATGAAGAGACAAGATCTAACGGTCCATACCAGACGACGATTGCACCGACTAGAGCTTGCACCGACCTCGAGAGGTGAGATGCAAGGACATGTTATGCACGGACCTTAAAGCTATTACCACATACTTCCTTCATGTTTTTAAACAAGTAAATGCACCGAATGTATAAATTGATCTAGGGATAAAAATAAATTGATTTATAGTGTGTGACATCATCAAAATCTTAGGGATGCAACAATCTCCCCCTTTTTAATTATGGCAACACTATGAATCAAGCAATATCAAGGCATTAAAAACAATCAGTTAAAAAATAGGCCAATCATACAAACAAAACGAACACAGCCTCAAAAATCAAAACAAGCGCATGCAGACCAATCAAGCACAACTTCTGAACCTCAGCTCTCTCCTCTCTCCTCTCTCCTCCCACAACATTTTCGCAGAAAAAGAATGATCGCAGAAAATGAATGATCTTTCGGATATTGTATGACCTCATGACCTCTCTCCCTAACATTTTTGCAAAAAATGAATGGTCTCTCGGATATTGTGAGACCTCATGACCTCTCTCCCCCTTTGACATCATCAAAAGGTAATGAAAGGTGTATGAAATTGCTGGAGACATGAGGAAGAAGTATAGTGACTTCTTAGTGTAGAAAGACCCAACAACATATCTTAAGAGAATAAGTGAGGTGCTAAAGTCAAGTGAAGATTCTTGAACACTGGTAATCAATAGAGAATTAGTATGAATGAGAAGTTTATCCACATACATGGTGTATGATGTAGAACAGAGGTGTACAAGCATGGCAAGATTTCTGATTAAAACAATAGTACTTTGTAGATGACAAGAGACAAAATCAGAGAAGGTGTTCTCATAGTATTGAAGACAAGCATTCCAGACCTTTGCACAGAAACAAGGGATTAATATAGAGTTTTGCAATGAGATCAATGAGTAGTTTGGTAAATCACACTTTTGACATTAGGGAGACACCTTGATCAGAGGCCGGAATCCCCAGCTACTCAGTGTGAGTACCTCATTACTTCTTCCTTTTGAAGAACAGAGTTAGTAACTGTGACTTTTTACATGGGGAAACACCTTGATCAGAGGCCAGAGTCCCCAGTTACTCACCACCTTGTCACCATTGCTCTGTGATGATCAGAGACATTAAAGTCATTTTGCATGCAGATTTTTCTTTAAAAATGTTGACACCTCATGACATAGGAGTTACTTCACTTCATTGATGAAGCTCCCAGTTTCTCAGTGAACAAGCCATAGACCTTTGTTCATTTAGTTAATCCCTATGATGTGGAGGGGAGATGATTGAAGACAATACCAGAAGGGCTGTTTCTTTGTAATGAATCTTGAGATCTAGATTTCAAGTTGTTCTGAACAAATATCAAGACATGCAGGTTTTAGCCTGACCAGAAATCATTGACAATGTAGGAAGATATACTTTGACCACTTAAACCAAACTCTGATAAACTACTAGAGGAAAGATTCTAGCAGGACTTTAGTAACACAAACTTATAGACTTAAGAGATGAATGAGATTCTACTGACTGAGAGAACTGCACTCATTCAATCATGAGAACCAACAATGACACACATCTGGTCAGTCTTTTTGAATCAGACAAAATCACTACCTTTCCAGCTCCCCCTTAAATGAAGCACTAAATGAAACTAATCAGAAGATACACAAAGCTCCCACTCACAATAAGGACAGACATTTCACACAGCATTTTACCAAGATAGATCAATTCAATATCAGGAAAAAAAATAGTTAAGATAATTTGAACAAGCCTAGTTCTCTCCTTAATGTGGTGAATTTGTCATTGTCCAGAGGCTTGGTGAAGATGTTAGCAATTTGATTAGCCGTGCCGACATGAATCAGTTCAAAGTTGTTCTTAGAAACCTCATCTCTTATGAAATGATGCCTGATTTCTATGTGTTTGGTGCGGGAGTGCAGAACAAGATTCTTGGCTAGGTTGATGGCACTGGTATTATCACAGTAAATAGGTGTGCACCCCAGGTCTACTTGATAGTCCTGAAGTTGGTGTTTAATCCAAATGACTTGTGTGCCACAACTCCCTGCAGCTACGTATTCGGCCTCTGCAGTGGAGAGGGCCACAGAGTGTTGTTTCTTGGAACCCCAAGATACTAAACACCCACCAAGAAATTCACAGTGACCACTAGTGCTCTTTCTATCTAGTTTACACCCGGCATAATCTGCATCTGTGTATGCAACTAAATCAAATGTGTGTGATGCAGGAAACCATAAACCAAGAGTCTGTGTAGTTGACAGGTATCTGAATATTCTTTTTACTGTAGCTAAATGCAATTCAGTGGGTCTAGATTGATACCTTGCATATATTCCTATACTGAATTAAATATCAGGTCTCGAAGCAGTCAAATAAAGTAGAGATCCAATCATACCTCGATAGAGCTTGGCATCTACTTCTTTACCTGTCTCATCTCCATCCAATGAGGTGTTGGTACCCATTGGTGTTGTAATGTGCTTCAAGTTGTTCATGCCAAACCTCTTGAGAATTTCCAATGTGTACTTGGTCTAGTTGATGAAGCATCCATCCTCTAACTGTTGTACCTGTATGCCAAGAAAATACTTTAATTCACCTACCAAACTCATTTCAAATTCAGCAGACATCAATTTAGAAAATTCAACACATAGTTCATGCTTAGTTGATCTAAACACAATGTCGTCTACATATATCTGAACTATGAGGAGATCTTTATTTGTACCCTTGGTAAATAAAGTTTGATCTACTTTACCTCTTTTGTAGCCCTTGCTGATCAGAAATTCAATCAATCTTTCATACCATGCTCTTGGAGCCTGCTTTAGACCATACAAGGCTTTGTTTAACCTGAAAACTTGGTCAGGTTGAGGAGAAAATTGAAATCCAGGGGGTTGTTCAACAAAAAACTCTTCTTTAATGACTCCATTTAAAAAGGCACTTTTAACATCCATTTGTTGGAGTTTTATGTTCTTTGAACATGTAAAAGTAAGCAACAATCTTATAGCTTCCATCCTAGCAACAGGTGCATAGGATTCATCGAAATCTACACCAAATTCCTGACAGTAGCCCTTGGCTACTAATCTGGTCTTATTTCTAGAAATGATTCCATCTTCATTCATTTTATTCTTAAACACCCACTTAGTTCCTATCACATTAGTATTTTCCGGCCTTAGAACAAGCTCCCGACATTATTTCTTTCAAATTGACCTAACTCCTCACACATGGCATTAGTCCATGACTGATCACTTAAGGCCTCTTCTATTGATTTGGGTTCAATTTGAGAGACCATAGCAATTAGGTCATGGTTATGAACATTCCTGAAGTGAGACCTAGTTCTAAGAGGTTCTTCAAGATTGCCTAATATGTTATCTATTGGGTGATCTTTAAGATATCTAACATTTATTGAAGACTCACCTGTCTCAGCCGGCTCTACCTGGTTGGGAGCATCTGATGACTCATTTGGTTGAAGCTCCTCTTCTTCTTTGTCTTCTAGGAATTCTCCATTGTGCTCGGAATCCCTGTCAGTGTTTTCAATGTTAGTAACACCTTTTGCTTCACCAAAAATAATGTGTGGAGACTCCTCAACTTTATGATCATTTATGTTAAAGACTCTATATGCTCTTGACACTTCAAAATATCCTAAAAATATTCCAGGACAGTTTTTAGCATCAAATTTATCTAAGTCTTTCTTGTCATTATTATGGATAAAGCATTTAGCTCCAAAAATCCTGAAATGAGTCAGATTTGGTTTCTTACCTTTCAACAGCTCATTGGGTGTTTTCTTGTGGATTGGTCTTACCATGGCCCTGTTGATTGTATAAGTTGTTGTATTGGCCGCCTCTGCCCAAAATTTCCTTGGTAGTTGACTCTCAATCAGCATGGTCCGGGCCATCTCCACAATGGTTCGATTTCTTCTCTCCACAATTCCATTCTACTCTGGTGTCCTGGGAGAAGAAACTTGTGTGTTAGTCCCTCTCTTTCACACAGTTCAGAAAACATGGAGTTCTCAAATTCACCTCCATGGTCAGATTGAATTGAACAAATTCTATGTTTTCCTTCTTGTTTGACTTTATTAAAAAATTGTTTGAATTTTTGAAATGCATCATTTTTGTTGGCTAAGAAAAAGATCCATGAAAATCTGGAGTAGTCATCAATGATGACATAGCCAAACCTGTTCCATTAAGACTCTGAGTTCTAGTAGGACCGAAGAGGTCCATATGGAGAAGTTCCATTGGTCTAGAGGACAATGACTCAGATCTTAGCTTGAAGACATTCGGGTCTGTTTGCCTAGAGCACAGGCATCACATGATTTTGAAGTAGAACTGAATTTGATTCTAGGCATGTCTCTCACTAAATCATGCTTGATCAATTTATTTAAAGTAGTAAAGCTAGCATGACCTAGACGTCTATGCCATTCAAAAGCATCACTTTCAGAATTGGCAGATAAGCATAGATTAGATTCAGATTCCTCATCTAGTCTACCATGTAGACATTATTGATCATGTTGGATACAAATTTAACCACATCAGAATTTATTTCAAAGATTTTGCATGAGTTATCATCAAACACAACCCTGTGACCCTTGTCACATAACTGACTAATGCTAATCAGGTTGTGTTGAAGACCTTCCACAAGTAAACTTTCTCAATGGAGTTAGTGAAAGACTTACCAACAGTGCCGACCCCAATGATCTTACCTTTGTTCTTTCCTCCAAATTTGACCAGACCCCCTACCTTCATTTCTAACTTGCTGAACTTGGATCGGTCTCCTGTCATGTGCCTGGAGCAGCCACTATCGAGATACCATTTGTTGTTCTCAGCTGCCAGGCACACATACACAAGCAAAATCAAGCAAAGTAGTTCGGAACCCAAGATGAGTTGGGTCCAAAGACATCATTCAAATCTTTAAGCAGATGTTTAGGGATCCAGAATTGTCTCAACTTGGTTTTCTCTTGCACCTTAATTTCTGGTCTACTGAAGTTGTGAGTGGAGGTATGTCCAGCTGGTCTGGAGAAATGAAATCTATTCCAGTTATTGGGTTTCTCATCCCTGGGGTATCTCCTGTGAGCTTGTTGATTAACAAATTTTTAAGGATGAGTGTTGTTTCTCCAGTAACTCTTGTCATGACCCATTCTTCTGTAGTAGTTCCAACTTTTATTCTGATTCATTTCCTTGGTCCAGCTACTACTTATGTTCTGGGGAATGGGCTTAGTGAAGTTCTTCACAAAATTCATTCCTATTTTAGATGATCGTCCAGCATTGTTTGTTAAATTTTCTTTTGGACATTGAACACTCTGGTTTCTATTTGAGCTGGATGGAGTGTCCAGCTTTTCTTTTCCCTTTTCTGGGCAGAAGGTGGTAGTCTTAAACTGAAATGGTCTCTTGTTGGATGGGTCATAGCCTAAACCCTCCTTGTTGAAATTAACTCTTGTACCTAGTATAGAATCTAGATTCGATTTTCCTTGAACAAAATTTTCTAAAACTTTTTGTTTGTCCTCCAACTCTCTTTGCACAGACTCACAATTTTTTAAGAGTTTAGAGTTGACTTTCTTAACAGCTTCATACTTCTCTGTGATCACACTATTTTCATTCAGACATTCTTCAAATTTAATCTTGAGTTGGTTGAGCTGTGTGTGAACTTCCTGGTTCTCAAGGGTTTGCTTTTCATTCTCCTTTTCCAGAGAAGTCATTTCTTCTAATTCTTCTTTTAGTTTCTGATTTTCCTTACAGATTTGCGTTTGTTCTTCAACATTGGTATTGAATTTTCTCTTCAGAACCCTATGCTCTTTACTAAGTGAATTGAACTTATCTAACAGTTCTGCATAGGCGTCTTCCCAGTCATCGATAGAGAAATTCTCAAAAATATTTGTTACCTCCTCTTCGTTGTTTGCCATCAGGCAAATTCCTTCTTCATCCTCCTCTGAGGAATTGTCTTCCGGATCCTCTTCCTCATCGCTCTAGGTGCAGACCATTGCTTGTGGCTTCTTCTTCTGCACTTTCGAGCTCTTCTTCTGATGGTTGGGACCTTTCTTCTGAAGATCAGGGCAGTCCCCTTTCATGTGTCCGGGTTTCCTGCAATGAAAGCATGTAATTCTCTTAGTACTCCTATCTTTGTCATTGCTGGAATCGAAGTTCTTACCAGAAGGGTATGACTTCTTTCTCCTGAAGGTCTTTCTCTTAGACCTTAAGAATTTTCTGAATTGGGGAGTAAGCATTGCTTGCTCCTCTTGGTCGAGATCTGACAATCCATCAGACTCGCAACTACTACTCCCGCTACTGCTACTTCCCTTGCTGCGGGACGCCCTGAGGGCAATATTCTTCGTCTTTTTGTCGCTTCCCTCACCATTCCTCTTAATGTTCATCTCATACGTCATAAGGGATCCTATGAGTTCGGTGACAATCGTAGTCGTCAGATCCCTTGACTCTTCTATCACAGTGGCTTTTGTATGCCATGAAGGGGTTAGAGATCTAAGTATCTTCCTGACAACGTCTCCCTCAGCCATCTTTTTTCCAAGCCCCTTAAGAATATTCGTGATCAGAGACAATCTGGCATACATCTCAGTTATGGTCTCCTCTGATTTCATTTTAAACATCTCATATTCAGAGGTGAGGAGATTTACCTTTGTTGCTCTCACTTGAGCTGTACCTTCGTAGATTAATTCCAGCTCGTCCCACATTTTCTTGGCCGTCCTACATGCTGAGATGCAAGCGTATTCGTCTGGGTGTACAGCACACTGGATGATGTTCAAGGTTGTCCAGTTGAGTGACGATTACTTGACTTGATCATCTGTCCATGCATCCTCGCTCGGTGGTAGCTCGTATGGCCCCGTGGTGATCACCCTCCACAACTTGTGACTTTGCGCCCTGATGAATACCTCCATCCTGTTTTTCCAGAATAGATAATTGTTACCATCAAAGAAAGGAGGACGACTGATAGATTGTCCCTCAGCCATAAAGCTTCGAGGACCATTACGGTTAGCCTGACCGTTGGCCCACATGGTGAAAACCTGCTCTGATACCAAATGATACGCGCAGCGGAGAGTGAGATAGAAGGGGGGATGAATAGATCACTCCCCAATTCGATAAACACAGCCACAAATTCTTAGCCCCTCAAACTATAGTGATAAAGGCCACGTAAACAGACAACGAAGATGATACGAGAAGAACTGATATTGAGAAAGCAACCACAAATAAGAAAAGTCTCAAGAAGTTGGAGAGCAGCACACAAAAACAACCAAACCACAAATGAGACAGCGAATTTTTTTAGGTGGTTCGATTGCTATCTGCAATCTACGTCGACCCCTTACTCAATCGAGTAAGGCTTCCTTGCACTTGAGTCACACACAACAGACTCAGTCTGCAACAACCGCTGCCAAACAGCTTGTACAGAGGAACAGCCTCCTCAATCTTCTGATCGACCAGAAGAAGAGCACCGGAGAACAATCTCCCTTCCTTTGCATGCAGCAAAGGGAACCCTGTGCAGTTACTCCCAAGTAACTCACACAACTAGAGGATTGAACCTCTCTTCCTTCAAGACACTGAAGGGAACTGGAGAACCTCTCCCTTCCTCCGAACAGTGAAGGGTAACAATATGGAATGAAGATGATCAAATAAAAACTTGAAAACACAGCAATCCGTAAACGATAACATTCTCTAGAAACAAAGATAATGTAGCTTCCATAGAAGCAGATCTTCTCATTCACGAACACTTCTCCCTCTCAGAAATTTTTCTTTCTCTTCTGCTTCTGCTGGCTCTCTTTCTCCTTCTCCTCTCTTTTCTGTTCTCGTTGTTATTTTTCTTCTGCTCAGCATTCGCTTTTTATAGAGCATTAGAGGATGGGCGTGTGCTTTCCATTATTCCCGCTCAAAGGCCTTAGCCCACGTGGCAGAATCCCTGCACACTTCTTTCCATGTGTCATGATCCTGCCACCTCCTCCATACTGGGATCGCGAGCAATTCTTATTCTTCTCGAAGGAGAAAAAATACCTGACAAACAATCAGAGGAAAGCATTTCGGATACTGGTAAGAAGAATGACATTGCTCTGGGCATATAGATGCTAAATGCACGAACTGGGAGAGATGCACCGATTATATAACATGAGGCAAATGTTGCACCGAATGTGATTAGACATAACATGCACTGAGTAGAGATATTCAAGTCAACCATTGAATTGACTTACTAAAGTGATTGACCCCAGGTGCACATACTCTAGCGTCCACCCGTGCAGCTGGTGTGCACAGACATGGGTCCAAGAGGCACACGACGAAGACTTTGTACTGAGTCAAAGGAAAGGATCAAGGATATGCATGAACATCCTCATTCAACATCGAAAGTTTATCATTGGAAATGGCCGAGATATAAATTTCTGGAAAGACACCTGGATTGGGGATTGTAATCTGGAATCCCTGGTCCCTTCCCACCTTATTCAGGAAATTCAAGATACGAATACTACCGTACAGGAAGTATTAGTTCAGCCTGCGCAGAATATGGTTCACCTTATTGATACAATCCTTCCTGGAGATATCAAAAATGCTCTTCTTTACATAAAGCTATCTGACATCTCTGATAAACCAATATGGTGCTTGTCCTCAAGTGGGAACTGTACTGTATCCTCAATATATCATAGCTATTTCAATATGCAGCAGCTTCAGGGAATTCAACATTGCTGGAAGCACATTTGGTCAAGATGGATTCCAACCAGAGTATCGGTATTTGCTTGGAAGATTATATTCAATTGTCTACCCACTGATTGCAACTTAAAACGCTGTGGCATTCCATTTTGCTCAAAATGCAGATGTTGTAAGCAAAACCAGGAGGAGGATATTGACCATTTATTCGTGAAGAGTGAATTAGCTTTAAGCTTATGGTCTTTTTTCAGATCCAAAGGTATCCCAATTACTGGTCATTCTGCTAGAAGTTTAATAATAACTTCCATTCAAGCAATTAAGAATAAAACGGCCTTTGGTCTCTTCACTGTTGGAATAATTACTCATGGACTGTGGAAAATATGGTCTGCTAGAAATGAAGCTATCCATGAAGACAAGACTCCATCTTATCAAAGTTTAATCTCGAGAATGCTCAACCAGGTTAAACATATTATACTAATGGCAGATTTGCAGGAACCAGATCTGGGGAAAAAACAGATAATGGCTGATTTCAACTGTGATGCCCAGTCCAAAAAGAATCTGCCAATCAAGCTGATTAAATGGCTGCATCCGCCTTGGCCATATTTCAAATTAAACACAGATGGTGCATCTAAACAAACTTGTATATCGGGTGGAGGTGGTATGATAAGAGATGCTTCTGGTAACCTCATAATTGCATTCTCCCATTATTATGCACAGAGCAATAGTGTTATAGCTGAAGCAAGAGCCATCATGGATGGGCTTAAATTTCTGAAGTCAATCTCATCCTCACCAGGCCTTATTGAATGCGATTCACAAATTCTAGTGCAAGTGGCTACAAGGAAGATTCCTTGTCCATGGAAGATTTTAGGCTACATGAGAGAAGTTTGGAGATTATTATCCAATCAAGATACAATTAGCCATATTTTTCGTGAGGCCAACCAAGTGGCTGATTCTTTGGCAACCTATGCTTGTGAAATGAAATGTAACATGTATTTCTCTTCCATGCAACAACTCCCTATGCATGTAAAGGGAATTGTTCGAATGGATAAGCTAGGTTTTCCTAGCATCCGGACAATGTAAATATCACCTTCTTCCATCATTCAATAAAATTCTCTCCTAGGGTTGTGATGGTGGAGTGGCTTTCTCCCTATCTCTGATAGGGGGTGCACTCTCCTATTACACCTAGGTTGGGTTATATATAAAAAAAAAAAAGGATATGCACGAACTTTTAAAAACAACTGTGTAACACAGTAGATGCACCGAGTTGGATTTGCGAGAATTGTAGCGAAATGAAAGAGAAGAATCATCCGAACAAAAATGGATGCAAGACAGACCTTGCACCGAGTCTGAAAGGCGAGACGCACAAAGATGCACAAACAAGATATGCACGAACCTAAAAGTGTATGTTGCAATGAAATACAATGAAATGCACTGAGCCAATTTATGTCTAGACACGAAATGCACCGAGATGGAAACTGGGCTACAGTGTTTGTGAGTGAGACAGAGACTTGCACCGAATTGATAAAGAGAAGTACAAGACATCGCTTGCACCGAGATGAATTTGCACTGAGATGAAGAGACAAGATCTAACGGTCCATACCAGACGACGATTGCACCGACTAGAGCTTGCACCGACCTCGAGAGGTGAGATGCAAGGACATGTTATGCATGGACCTTAAAGCTATTACCACAGACTTCCTTCATGTTTTGAAACAAGTAAATGCACCGAATGTATAAATTGATCTAGGGATAAAAATAAATTGATTTATAGTGTGTGACATCATCAAAACCTTAGGAATGCAACATTAGGGAATTACCTTCAGAGATGTCCATCCATTTTTCATAATTAAACCTCCTCTTACCATTCAACCAAAGAAACTTACCATTCAATACACACTTGAGATCCTTGTGTTGGTCCACATGCATGTGAAGATCCAATTGGAAGGTTTCCAATTGGTCTTTATATTCAATGCTTGTTCGACACACCTGTCACATTGCATACTGGAAGTTAGTCTTCCATATCACTCAATTTCAAAACATTGAAATCTATCTCTCATTATTCACTTAATTTCACACTTAAGATCCTGCTTCACAACCGTTAAGTGAATCAAATAGGGAAGAGTTAGAAGAGTTTCACCTAGTTCAGTCGGAGACTATTCTTTCTCACTAGCTCCTGTAAGCATATCAAATTACATGTCAGTTAACTTCATCAAATCAGTTGGCCGTGACATACACTAGTTCATTCATACAAAATGGAGTTTGCTTAGTTCATTTCAAATCCACAACAACATATGAAAATTGTTTACATGGAGGGCAGTCACATGGTATTTAGTTCATCATCAAAATTCCTTAAGACATGGTTATGCACGAGGTTCAACAATGAAAATCTCTTTGCTAGCCGGTGGGTTTATCGTTGATGCTGTTATTTCCTCTCGCTCGATTGCTGTTCAGTTCGTTGGTCAAAAACGGTTCTCTACCCGCATTGTGCTAATGCGTACGGCTGCCATAAGATTGATGAGTTCTACATTCAAGGGGTAGTTTGTCGTATCTTCTGCACTTTCTAAGGACATTCTGCACATCTTATGAAATCTCTCTCGGTTTATCAGTACGCCAGCCACGTCAACGCCGTGCATCGATGTCCCTCAGCTTCATCCGTCTCTTCTATCAAGGGAGCTATGCTTCAGGCCTGATTTCCTAGTAGAGTTGCTGAATCTCATATTGCTTGTGCCGAGAGACAAGACTCCATGGTTTTCTGATATTCATCATTCTAAGGAGTCACTTGCTCAAGAATGTCTACATATGGTTAACACCGGGTGTCTAGGGGCAACTGCCCCGATGAAGTTGCATGTTCACAGCCGGGCCAGGCCATCTGCCATGTGGGCCCATTATTTGAGAAGGTATTACGGATTAAGAAGCCCAAAGGTTCAAGCCCGCACCAAGCGGGTCCATTTTCAAGAGATTTCTGCTAAGAAGAGGCAGCGACGCAAACTCAATGGCCATCGGTTGTGCATTCAGGGGTCCACTTCTTCTTATTCTCCTTTCTATTCATCGTTTCTTCTGCTCAACTCCCACCCTTGGGTGGTGTATCTTCCCTCTTCAGATCCATCTTCTATGATCTTCTCCTCTCTTCTGGGGTCCGCAAGCCCCTATTCTTCCTCTTCTCTTCTTCATCCGGAGTCTCCAGATTATGCCTCTTCTAACAATTCTAGGCCTCATCCTAGGCCTATGTCATCCTTCCATCCCGATCTCAGGACTTCCCCTGATTCTTCTTCCCTGGGACTTTCGGGTGTTGCTTTTGATTCTTCCCCAACTTTGTCGGGTGATTACGATTCTACTTCTCTAACCCTACTGGATGACTATTACTATCCTTCTCCGGCCACATCGGATGATCATTCTCCTTCTTCCTCAACTTCACAGCAATCCTCTCGCTGTCTTTCTATTCTCTCCTCTTCACCCTTTCGGGGTCTCCACCCTTTCTCTTGCTGTTTTCGAGGCTTTAGCCCGCCTTGATCTCAGTTAATCCCTGTTTATTCTGTATCTAGTTCCTTGTTATCAGGGCCTCAGTGCCTTGATGATGGAGTTCTATCCCTCGACTCTCTTCCTTTTTATCCCTTCTTCATCCAGTATGATGTCTGCCACTCCTCTGTGTCGAGGAATCCAATCCTTGCTCTCCTTTCATCCTTTATCCTGACAAGCAAGGAAAAAAAAGTTCACGCTCCTCAAAGCTCGATGATCAAAATCGCTTCAGGATGCCGGTTCCCACGCCATGGGTTTGCAAAGGTATCTTTTATTTTGTGCAAGAACATGTTATCATTGCTATTACTCTGTTATTTCTACACGTGCTTATAATGTTGGTTCCTTAAAACATGGTTAAGTGGCTTTTAGAGATTTGCTTACTTAAGCTTAGTCAAATAAGTTTGCTTCTGCATCATCCTTAGGCTGGTGATAGCTCCGTGTTAGGAGTCTAGTTTCTTTCCCCGATCGTCGAGGGTGACCTTTTGAGTATGGGTTTTTCACACACTACACGTGAGCCATAGCCGATCTCTCTGAGTAACATTGTTGCTGCTTTGGCCATACTTTGGGTATGCACAAAGGCCTTTTTCTTTTCTCTACTCGGCTGAGTGCAGGGGCAAGAGATTGAAGGATGAGATGACCAACCTAGGTGCTCCCCAATATGGGAGAGGTTTCAAATAGGGGCAGTCTTGACCCTCAAAAAAGTGAGCTTTCATGCAAAATCTAGCTAGTAAGGGCTCTCAAAATTAATGATGAATCAATGCAAAATTATAAATCAAAGGCATGGCGAGAGTGGCAGTACAGTTCCCCGCGGGACGTCATGAGCCCGGTCGCATGCGTGCTTGATAAATATGGGTCTCAAAATCAAAGACACAAAGCCCCGGCGCAACAGACCTACTCTTTGAGGGGTAGTGCCTTGGAAGAAAGTCGAGTCTGGATATCTCCCATCCTGCATAAAGCTTATCCCATTTTTTCTTCGGCTCCTCCCTCTTAGGCTAGGTTGTATCCCGGGTATGGCCTTAGTAGGGGCACCGTTCTTTAGAGGCGGTTGGTTGTGGTAAGCCACCCTCACGTTCACGCCCTGCTTAAGGGAAGCCTTTAATGAGAGAGGTAGGAACGACGATCCCTAGCCAGTAGTTCGAGCCCGTCTTTGGGTGCTGCAGATTGCTGTGTCAAAATCTAAAAAAAAATGAAATACTGTCAAAATCCAAAAAAACAAATATGTCAAAATTCTAAAAATCAAATATGTCAAAAAATCCCAAAAATTTGAATATGGCAAAAAAAAATCAGAAATACAAAAATCCAAAAATACCTCTTTGTTCCTTTTATTTTTATCTTGAGGACAGATACGTAATCTGTTTGCTAAGTGTGTAGGTTGCAGGTTGCAGGTACAAGCTTTCCTTGCTCTATCTTTCGCTCTGCCTCCTGCTCATATTCTTCTATCTATTCTCTCTTCAATCCTATCTCTGGATCTGTTCTGAAGCTCATGGCCTTCTCAGCTTTTGCTTATCTGCCTAATCATGTCTCCATGAGAGGGCATTGCCTCACGATTTTGAACCTGGCGGTTCCGCTTAATTTGATCTTGGGCTTTGATTAAAGAATGTGTTTGATGTCTTTATCATATCTATGGTCCTCCGTATCTTTTGTCTTTCCGTGTCATTCGTCACGCGTGTCCCTATCCTACCGTGTCATTCTTCTCACGTGTCTTTGTCCTTCATGGTATTGTCATCCCACTTGTCTTTGTCCCACCATGTCCTTATACCACCACGTGTGCTATCCCACCGTGTGCGTATTGTCTTGTCCCACCGTGCCTTTAGTCGCATGCATGTTTGCCATTTGTTTGTTTGTTATGTTTTATCCATCTTCGTTATGTTATGTTGTGCAATGTTTCGTTCATATTTCTCTTATTTTATTATGTTCATGTGATGCTCGTTTATATTCGTTCATGTTCACATCATGTCATGTCTGTCTTATTTGAAAATTCATAAAAATCAAAAAAATCTGGACAAAAGAAAATGACATTTCGCTTGACAGGTAAGTCAGGTATGGCTCTCTATCCCAGCTCTTTGTTGCATTACTATATGATATCTACCTTATTATAGCCTCTCAAGGACCGGCTGGTTGCCCGTGTGCTCTAGGATCTGATGTTCCCCTTTAACAAAAATGATGATGATCTAGGAGCATACGGTTAATCGTTGAATAGGCCACTCGGTTGAGTCGGGTGGGGGACGATGGACTTTGTCTCGCACGCCGTGGTTGCAAGAAGACTCTTGACCCTGTCTTGGCTCAGTCTAGCAATATTATCCTTGAGTACTTTTTATTTTATATTTTCTTTGCATTCGTTTTGATGATTTCTTTATTTTAGCCCAGCATGCATCATGTCATTTTGAGCATTCACGTCTCAAAATTCTCTCAATGATTTCTCCTCAGCAATGGTTAATTGCACTTCAGTTCTCTTGGATAAGAGATTCCTCATTCCACTCTAAATTTGAACGATTTCTCTGATCTGTCCGCTCGGTCTGGTTGGCCAGCGTGATTCCTGTCTGGATTTTATATCAGTCTTATTCTCCTTTCCAGCTCTTATGCTGTGTTTCCTGCCGACCCACTAATTGTCCATGGATTGTGTCCCCGATGAGGCTGGTGGTGTTTTCTTTCCTTTAGTTTAGTTCTCCAGGCATGTCTCATCCGTGTCATCCATTCCTAGTGGTTAGTTCGGTATTTTTGGGAGAATTCCTATCGCTTGTTGGTTGTGACGGGTGTCTTTTACCTTGATGCCCGCTTATCAGTTCTCTCCGCTTCATCTCCATTTCATGTCGCTATCGCTTTCGCTACATCTCCTTTCTATTCTGCCTCCACGTCACTTTCGCGTGTTCCCTTACAAAGCGGACATCAAGGAGGGGCATCTGTTGACACCTATTTTTAGCCCACAAGTCGCGTTATTTCTCTTATTCATCATTTTTGATGTCCCGAATTACCCATTATTTTGGAGCCTTCCATGGATGGATTTCGAGCTTATTTTTACTGTTCCCTATCCTTTGAGTCTTGGAGATCATGATTTCCTAGAGTCCTTGAGCTTATCTTATAAACTTCCGACTTCCAAGTCGACTTACGGCCCATTTAGGTCCGCTTCCTTCAAGCATTCGGCTCTCTCCCACTGGGCTATCCTAAAAGTGGTCTTTTTTCATCATCTTTGTTTCCTCTATTCAAAAGGTGTCCTTCACCAAAGTTGTTCATCTTTTCAAGATCTACAATTTTTTCTTCTATGTTATTGGCCAGTTCTGCCCCGATTGTGAGTTATTCACGTTTTTCCAGCAGGCAGTGCTGTTCACCTACATCCCAGAATTTCTCCCTCTGTTCTAGCCCCATTTTCTCCCTTGTGTTATCATTTTCTCATCTTGCTTTCTTCATTAAAGTTGTTCCTCTCTCAGTTATCTACAATTTCTTCTTCTACCACTTTCGCTAGTTCTGCACCGTTTAAGAGATACTCTTCAATTTCCAAAGTCACGCGCAGTCTACCCAAAATCTTCCTCCATCGGTGTGAAGGTTTAGTGTAGGTGCGTCACAACACATGTAGCGGTCTATCGTAAGACCGTCAGAGCACATGTGACGGTCTAGTATAGGTGCGTTACAACCAAACTTGCCCAAAATCACCCCGTTTGACCCTTAGAGCGTGGCGGTCCTACCCTAAACCGTCAGAGCATATGTGGCCGTCCTACGATAGACCATTACACATAACTGAGAGTCCAATTCGTGCTGGACTCTGCCCCAAAAACTACGCGACGAGCCTATCTTGCAGAGCCCATAACTTCTTCAATTCTTATCCAAATTGATCCCCATTTTTTCCTACTTCTAGCCCTTTGTATTATCTTAAATTTGGTTCATAGAGCTTAAATTTTCATTGGCTATATCTCTCGAGATCTGGGTCGCAAGATTGAGATTTAAGCATCATGGTTCAACTCAAACTCTGCATATTAAGCTCTGGGGCTCCCTTCCAAGAGCCATATCTTCTAGAATACTCCTCCGAATTGATCCCCGTTTGTTCCTATCTCTTGTCCTTAGTATTATCTCGAGTTTGATCTAAAGAACTCGATTTATCTTGGATTCTATCTCCGGGAATCGTGAGAGAAAAATCAAGATTTTTTGTAAACCTCTATAAAAACTGCCCAGTTCGCAGTTGCACAGGAGGGCTCTTTCTTTATTCGTGGTGAAGCCATACTGCACCGCCGACTCAATCCTTCGACCCTGGCTTGAAGAGGGAAGTATTGGCTTTCCATTGCATCCTTCTGTGCTTAATTTGGTTGTCTATACTCTTAGTTCTCTTCCTCTCAAAATCACAAATCATCGCAGTTTTCTGCATTTTCTGCTACATATGTGTTTTTCTCTGTTTTGCATCATCGTTTTCTCTCTATTCTCTCAATCAAATTTTGTGATTTCAAATCCTATGCATGCACAACACACACACATATTATTTTCACCCTTCTACAGGGGTTAAAACCCTCCCCCCGGTGAGTTTGCCCTCAATTTCTACCCCTATTTTATCACTTTGGGATTGATACTACACTTCATGATCTAATGGGTTTTTTCCTTCGTGTTTTGTCTTTGTTTTACAGGAGAGCATGATATGAACGTGAGCCTCTCTTCATCTAGCCGGCTGGAAGGAGAGGAGGTCGATCCCACACCGTTCCCCGCGTCCCATTCTTAAGTGCGATCAAGTCTTCATCCCTTTCCAAGGTACACGGTGCCGTTCTTATCTCTTCATCCCTTCGGTGTTGTTGGAGCCTTGGTGGCGATCACGGTTAGTTCTTCTATTTTTCATCACTCTTTATTCATCCTCTTCCGTGCCTTTTCATGCTATTATGTTATTGGCATAGTTAGGGGCGGGGTAAACGAAAGAGAGATAATATTATCAACAGCGTCCTAGTGGGAATCCCAGGCTCGCGGGGACTTACGGAGGTCCCGTAATGAAGGTCCTAGTCCGACGGAAGGAATATCCGGCGAAGAGTCCCAACCCTTACAAGGAAATTGGGCTATTAAAACATCGGAAACCAATGAGACGGTCAGTCAATCCTACCGGAGTAGAACGACTGTCATACAACCCTAATAAAATTTTCAATTTAATGATGAATCACGATTAATATTAACATTGAAAAAGATGATCCAAGGTCAAGATGAATAAATCAGCAAGATTTATAATCATTACTGTTATAATTTTCCAGAGTTTTTATGCATGTTGCTAACTTACATTTAACCATTAATCTACCATCATAAATTATGCGAAAACAATAACTTAATAAATTCTGTAAAGATGGACGGTCCAGTTTGGACCTTTCATCCTCCTCGACGGTCGCACGACAGGCCATTTATCCCCCTCAGGTCAGAAGACCTTCTGGAGATACGCGGTCTGTAATGAGCTGCTGGAGAAGACGAACGGTCAATAACTGGCCGCCTGACAGAAGGGCGGTCTAGGTGAAGCCGCTCTTCCCAGAAGCATAACACAAACCAGAGAATATAAACGGTCAGTAACATGCCGCCTAACCAGGTTGGGCGGTCTATCGAGAGGCCGCACAAGTCAGAAATAGTCAAGCCCCCTTTTGCCCTGCCCGCCTCCGGCGAGTTGGCTAGGGTTCCAATAAATTACTAAATACGCACAGCATGGAGCATAATAATTAGGGCTTTTAGATTCAAAAGAAAGAGCACAGAAAGTTTTACAATATAGCATGCTCAATTTAATCTTTAGTGCCTGAAATCCCTACTTAAAACGAGATGAAACAAGTATAACCCTAGATGTGACATGCTTCTACTAAACCCTAAAATTCTCGCAGGATACTAAGTAACTTTTAGGGCTTTTACATTCAATAGAAAGAGCACTCGATGCTGGCTCTAACCATATATGATACTTAAGGTTTGGCTTGTTATAACCTACCTTAATTGGAGGAAGAAGGAAGAAGAAGGGACGACGACGCGTTAAGAACACCCCGCCGGTGATCGTCGGAATTCTCCCTCGTCCATGATCCTCGTAGGCCGCCACAGCACCCAAATGAAACTAGGGTTGACAAGGGTCATTTTTATAGGTCACATAAGGTCTTGAGTCTTCTGTTCGAGAAGATAGAGTCCAATCAAGTTGGACGTGCGCGAACCGCGCGGATAGGGTTAGCCGCCGCCTTCTCACCCAAAATTTGATTTCTAGGGTTAGGGTTTCGGGGAGAACCAAGAGGGGAAATGATCTTCTCATCCTAGCCTTCCATTTGGATCCGGTCTCAACCTAAATGATCGGGTATTGGGCGCAAATTTCGCGTTCTAAGGTCCAATTAGATTAAGTGTGGATTTGGGCCTTAATCAGTTGATTTGGCCTAATTACGGATTTTATTTGGGTCGGTCACAAAAGATACTATTATTAAACATTTTATCCTCTACAAGATTATAAATTTTCTAGATTTTTATGAAATAGTTGAAATTTAACTTATTCTATTTATTAAGGATTTTCTAATTAATTTATTATAAATTTTCTAGAAAATTTTATTTGTTAATAAATTAGGGTATTACACCCTCCCCCACTTCAAAGAATTTGGCCCTCCAAATTCACTGCACTTAACATAAGGGGGAGTGGAACAACTCACCTAGAACAAGTCGGGATACTGCTTCCGCATGGTATCTTCTGACTCCCAAGTAGCTTCTTCGGTTCCACACCGACTCCATTGCACTTTGACCATAGGTATGGATCGGTTCCTGAGTTGCTGCTACTTGTGATCCAGAATCTTAACATGTCTTTCTTCATAAGTCAGATCTTCCTTTAACTCAAGATCCGCATGCTGAATGACATGAGTGGGGTCATACACATATTTTCTCAACATTGACACGTGGAAGACATTGTGTACTTCAGATAACTGAGGTGGTAGTGTCAAACGGTATGCAACCTCCCCCACTCTTTCCAAAATCTCGAATGGACCAACATATCTTGGACTTAGCTTGCCTTGAATGCCAAATCTTCGAATCCTCTCATGGAGAAACCTTCAGAAACACATGTTCACCAACTTGAAATTCCAAGTCCCTCCTTCTGTGGTCTGCATAACTCTTCTGTCTTGATTGTGCTGCTTGCAATCGTTCTCTAATAATACGAATATTCTCTGATAATTAATAAATAAGATCTGGCCCAGCCATTTCTCACCAACCTCGTTCCAACATAATGGAGATCGACAGCTTCTTTATACAGAGCTTCAAACGGAGCCATCTGAATGCTGGACTAATAACTATTGTTATAAGCAAATTCAATCAAGGCCAAGTGATCACTCCAACTACCTCCGAAATCAATCATGCAGGCTCTCAACATATCTTCCACTATCTGGTTGGTTCTTTCGTCTGGTCGTCTGTTTGTGGATGAAAAGTAGTACTACAATTCAGACGGGTTCCCAAAGATTCTTGCAATCCCTTCCAAAAATGTGAAGTGAATCTGGGGTCTCTATCAAACACAATACTGACCGGAATACCATGGAGTCTCACCACTTCCTTCATATACAAAGCTACTAAAACATCAACAGTCCACTTAGATTTAATAGATAAAAAAATGAGCAGACTTTGTCAATCTGTCAATGATAACCCAAATTACATCAAATCCGCTACGAGTCCTAGGTAGGCCCATAATGAAATCCATGCCAATACTCTCCCACTTCCATTGAGATATGTCTAGTGGTTTCAACTTCCTTGCAGGTCTGAAATGCTCAGCCTTAACTTGTTGGCACACCAAGCATCTACTCACAAATTCTGTAATTTCCTTTTTCATATTCGGCCACCAGAAAGATCTTTTCAAATCCTTAAACATCTTCGTACCTCCAGGATGAATGGTATATATGGATCTATGAGCTTCCTTGAGGATCTTGTTCTTAACTTCGGCCACATCAGGTACACAAGTCCTTCCCTGAAATAATAATCTGCCATCATCAGCTACCATGAATTCAGGTCTACTACTCAAGCTCTCCTTGATTTCTACCAACTCTGGGTCATTATCTTGCAAGGACTTGATTTCCGTTAATAATTCTAGTTTAAGCTGAATCTGAGCAATCATGACTCGATCCTTGTCAACATTAAGATCCAAACTAGCTAATTGCTCCAACAGTTTCCATTCTTGTAACATGAGGCTTGACAATTTAGCTATTGGCTTGTGACTTAAAGCATCCGCCACCACATTACCCTTCCCGAGATGATACTCTATGGAGAAGTCAAAGTCCTTTAGATACTCCAACCATCTTCTCTGCCTCATATTAAGTTCTTTCTGAGAGAATAAATGTTGTTGGATTTTGTGTCTTCCCTAAGTGTTTTGATGATGAGCAACACTATGTTAATTGTTGTTGATATTTTTGATCAGATATCTTGCACTTGAGTTATCCATGGTTTTATATGAAAAAGCTGCTAAGAGGTAACACTTCGTGTGTTCGTACAAGTTCGGTCTTCGTGCTGTTTTCCTTAAACCTCATGTCATTCTTACTTCGTGTTTTCACCTCGTGTCGAGTTGATTCAGCACGTGTTGTCCTCGGATTCAGTGTTGTCTTTCACCTCGTGCAGTCTTTGATTACTATGTTGTTTCCGTGTCATCCGTTTGTATTCCTGTCTTCGAGTCTATTTTCGCTGAGTCTCTAAGTCAGTCTAAGTTCAAGTGTTCGTTTCACTTCGTGTTATTTTTCTCTTCTCATGTCTTCATGTCGTATTCCTGAAGCTGCTCTAAATGTTCTGATGAACTTCGAGTAGTTTTCCTGTAGACCTCGTGTCGCTCCTACTTAGTAACCACACTTCGTGACGGTTACTATTGTCCATGTTTTCGTGTTGTGTTTACATCTTCGTGTTTATCTATCTTCGTGTCGGTTTCTATTTTTCGTCCTTAAGTTGTGGTCAGCCCGTGTTGTTTTCATCTCGTGCTGTTCTTACTAGCTTCGTGTCACTTTCTGTGTAGTGTGTGTTTGTCACCACTATACTTCGTGTCGTTGTTTTTCACTTCGTGTCAAACTTCACTTCGTGTTGTCTTCACTTCGTGTCAAACTTCACTTCGTGTTGTTTTCACTTCGAGTCATTTCTTTATATTCTGTCTTCGTGTTGGTTTCTCGCTTTAGACTTCGTGTCGTTTTCGCCTTGACCACACATCGTGTTGCCTTCGTAGACCTCGTGTCTTGAATATTTGCAACCACTTCGTGTCGGTTTCTGTCGTTAGCCCGTGTTGTCCTCGTGTTGTTTTTGCTTTCGTGACCTCGTGTCTCTTTTGGCTTATAACCTCACCTCGTGTCATTTCCTTCTGTGTGTCTACCTGTTACAGAGTATCTCGTGTCGTTCTTGTGTCATTTCGAGTAATAGTCACGTCGTGTTGTTACTATATACCTCATGCAGTTTTGGTTTTTGTGGCCATGCAGCGTATTAATGGATTTAATCTCATTACAGGTCCGAGGAAGAACATTCCACACTCCTGGGCTGCACGTGATCCGAGACAAGAGGAACCAATCTGATAAAGGCACATGGCAGGAAGATTCTGGATCGAGCGTGGGAGGCACACGCGTTCTGTGCCCTATCCACCTGCTGTTACTGCTATAAATAGAATCCTTCGTCCTCAGATGAAGGTGATCGAAGAAGAGTGGCATAGAAGAAAAAGCAAGAAAATAGAGAGCCCTTCGATCCAGGAAAAGAAAAGAAAGAAGAAAGAATAGCAGAGAGAAAAAGAGAGAGAGCAGAAGAGTGATCAGAAGAGTTGTTCTGACTTGCGGATCAAATCCGAAGTCTATTGCTCTGTACTGAGCTACATTGTTTCCATTTTCTGGCATTTGATTTCCTTCGATCGTATTTTTCATTTATTGTTCTTACCTTTCTTCAACTGTTCTTGTTTGTGTTTCCGATCCTCTGGACTGAGGTCGGGGTCCTCCTGTGAGATCAGGAGAAGGGAGAGTCAATCTCCAGTCTGCAAGCAGCAGGTGGGCTGCTTGTAGGTTCCCTCCGGGTTGGGAGGAAGAGGGGTCTTCGACCTCTGGTTCACTAGTAGCAGGGCTGCTACTAGTGGGGTTCCCTCTTGGTAAAGAGGAAGAGAGACGAGAGTCTCTGGGTTCTAGTGACTGCTGGTCGCTAGAGGTTCCCTCCTGGTAGGAGGAAGAGGAGAGGTTGTTCTCCTGGGAAGCTGTGTATCAGCAGTTGTTTGGCAAGCTGTGTTGCCCAGCCTTTAGTGAAGCCACACTCGGTTTGAGTGTGGGGTGGATGTAGGTCTGAAGGACCGAACCACCTTAAAATCCTCTGAGTCCTTGTGTGATCGATTGTGGTAATATTGTGGTATGCCTTCTATTTGCTTGAGCTATTAACTGCATTGCATCATTTTCGATAGTCAGAGCTCGAGGTTATTTGCGTTTAGCGATATACTCTGCAGTATTTTTTAATTCTACGAAAAACAGTGATCTATTCATCCCCTCCCCTTCTAGATCACTTCATATTGTACTTATCAGTTGGTATCAGAGAGGTTTTTCCCAGAATGTGGTCCAACGGCCAGGGAAACGGATCCACTGGTCCTCGCAGTTTCATAGCTGATGGGCAGTCTATCACCCGTCCCCCCTTCTTTGATGGTAATAATTACTTCTTCTGGAAGAACAGGATGGAAGTCTTTATCAGGGCCCAAAGCCACAAGCTATGGAAAGTTATTACAGATGGTCCATACACCCTTCCACCGAATGAAGATATGTGGACAGAAGATCAGGTCAAACTCTCCGCACTGAATTGGACAGCTCTTAACATCATACAGTGCGCCGTCCACCCGGAAGAGTATTCGAGGATCTCAGCGTGCAAGACTGCAAAGAACATGTGGGATGATTTGCAGTTAATTCATGAGGGCACATCTCAGGTGAAGGCTACCAAGATCAACATACTTACAACTCAATATGAGTTATTTAAGATGAAGCCAGAGGAGCCGATCACAGAAATGTATGCCAGATTATCTGTGATCATCAACAGTCTGAAGGGCCTTGGAAAGGATATTCAACAAGAAGACATAGTCAGGAAGATCCTTAGGTCTCTAACTCCCGTCTGGGAAACCAAGGTGACTGTAATAGAGGAATCAAGAAATTTATCCATCATGACAGTAACCCAGCTGATTGGATCCCTCATGACCCATGAAATGAATTTCAAACATGGAAACGATGGGCATGACAGAAAGGGAAAGAATGTTGCTCTGAAGGTCTCACGACATGCTAAGAAGAACAACAGCAGCAGCAGCAGCAGTGATGATAGCAGCGAAGGCTCTGATGGATTCTCAGACCTGGACAAGGACGAGCGAGCTATGCTCACCAGGCAATTCAGAAAGTTCCTGAGAACTAAAGGAAAATTCTACAGGAGGAAGAAATTTAATGCTGCAATGAAGTCTCCTGAGCGAGGATTTGAGAAGAACCGGTCTGCTAAGAAGATCACTTGCTATCATTGTCAGAAACCCGGTCACATGAAAAGTGAATGTCCAGAGCTACAAGCTAAGGCTCCAGGACACCAGAAGAAGATGGTGCACAAGAAGAAGAAGGCCATGCTGTGCACATGGAGCGATGAGGAGGAGGACCCAGAAGCCACTTCGTCCAGTGAAAATGAAGAAAAGATCTGCCTCATGGCCGACCATGAGAAAGAGGTAACAAACTTATTTGAGAATTTTACCTTGGATGATTGGGAGGACGCCTATGGCGACCTGTTAAGTAAATATAATTGTTTAAACAAGGAGCACAGAATGCTTAGACGTAAGTTTCATTCTCTGTCTGAAGAACACTCTTCTATTGTCACTGATAGCATGAAAACCAAGGAGATGGCCATTGAGCTAGACCAGGTTAAAGGTGAGATTGAGAGGTTGAGAATGGAAAGAGAGGAGAGTCTAGCTAGAATGGATGAGCTGAAGTGTAAAGCTGAAGAGTGTAAAGGAGAGATTAGACTGATGGCTGAAAAATATGAGGCAGTTAGAAAAGTTAATCAGGAACTCCAGGACAAATGCAATGAATTTCAGAAGGAGATTGAGGACAAAGAAAAAGTGCTTGAGAAGTTTACAGAGGGGAGAAACAACCTGAATGTCCTTCTGGGGTCGAGGGTAAACTTCAATAGGGAGGGATTAGGATACAATCCTACTAGTAAAAAACCCTTTGAATTTAAGACTACCACGTTCTGCCCCGCCAAAGGCAAAGAGAAACTGGAAACACCATCCAGTTCCAAATCTGTCTCTACAATGAAGTTTTCGACCGGCAAATTCATTCAATCCACTGGTCAGCAACCTAAGTCGGGAAATCCTGAAACAAGAACTGCTCATGTGCAACAGGTGGGGAACAAAGGTTCTCACAGAACCAGTCCTATTGATGTCACAAAAAGGGTGAAAAGTTTTGTTAAGAAAGCTCATCATGCTAATTATCAAGTAGAGCATGGCAACGTTCACCAGGTTCAGCACAAATTTTATTGGAGTAAAAATGCTTACATGAATTATGCTCAACACACACGCGTATCCTCTAAGAGGCCAACCAACAATGTCTTTGTTCAGAAACAGCATAGTTCAAATAGGAATAAGCTTATTCAACACCCACCAAGAAACGACAAAAGGGAAGAATCAACCCACATAAAACCACTGAAGAGAACTATAAAACAAATGTGGATTCCCAAGTGTTTTTTGCATAATCTGAAAACTGGTTCTGGACCCAATTTGAATTGGGTCCCACATTACTCTGTCTGAATTTTTTGCAGGTCAGCCTGGCAGCTGAGCATAACAAGTGGTATCTTGACAGCGGCTGTAGCAGGCACATGACAGGAGACCGGTCCAAATTCAGCAAACTAAAAATGAAGTCTGGGGGCTTGGTCAAATTCGGAGGAAATAACAGAGGTAGAATAATTGGAATTGGTACGATTGGTAAGTCCTCCACTAACTCCATTGAAGATGTGTATCTTGTAGAAGGACTTCAACACAACTTGGTAAGTATAAGTCAACTTTGTGACAAAGGACACAAGGTACTCTTTGACCACAACTCGTGCACTGTTTTTGAGCTGAACTCTGATAACATCATGTTCAAAGGTCATAGAGTAAATAATGTGTACATCGTTGATCTAGATGATAATTCTGAAACAAACTTGTGTCTGTCTGCTAATTCTGAACAGGTTGCTTTTGACTGGCATAGGCGTCTAGGCCACGCTAGTGTGTCTACTTTGAATAAACTGTCTAATTATAACCTAGTCAGAGGTTTGCCCAAAATAAAATTCCAGTTAGGGTCCAAGCTCTGTGATGCTTGTGCTCAAGGTAAACAGACTCGTGCAGTTTTTAAGTTGAGAACTGAAGGTCTCTCATCTAAACCACTACAGCACTTGCACATGGATCTCTTTGGTCCTACTCGAATACAAAGCCTGTCAGGTAAGAGATATGGTCTAGTCATAGTTGATGACTTCACTAGATTTTCTTGGTTGTTCTGTTTAGCAAATAAAAATGATGCTTTTGTTCACTTTGAAGAACTTTTTAATAAAATCAAACTGCAAGGTGAACATAATATCATTACAATTCAGTCTGACCATGGAGGAGAGTTTGAAAACTCTTCATTCTCTGAATTTTGCTCAAGAGAGGGAGTGACTCACAGATTTTCTTCTCCCAGGACACCGGAGCAGAATGGAATTGTTGAGAGAAGAAACAGGTCAATAATTGAAATGGCCAGGACTATGCTGATTGAGAGTGGACTTCCAAGGAGATTTTGGGCAGAAGCTGCAAATACAGCATGCTACATTTTAAATCGAGCCTTGGTAAGACCTACTCATAAGAAAACTCCTTATGAACTCCTCAAGGGTAAGCTGCCAAACATTTCTTACTTTAAAATCTTTGGTTCCAAATGTTTCATCCACAATAATGGTAAGAATGGTTTGGATAAGTTTGAAGCAAGAAGCTCTCCTGGAATTTTTCTCGGATATTCAGAAACCTCTAGGGCTTACAGAGTCTTCAATAAAGATGAGCAAACTGTTGAAGAAACACCTCATGTAGTGTTTGATGAGAATGTTCTATCTGACAAAAAGATAAATGATGACAGGGAGTCACCTGATGAGGGAGATTTCTTGGAGAAAATTGAAGAAGAAGAGATGCAGCAAACTGCTCAACCAGAAAACTTACAACAAGAAGGAGCAACTGAGGTAGGTGAACCCTCAGGTGAGGTAATATTTCACAAAGATCATCCTAGTGAAAATGTCATAGGTAATTTGCATGATCCCACTAGGACAAGGTCTCATTTTAGAACTGTCCAAGAACAGGACTTAGCTGCTTTGACATCTCAGGTAGAACCCAAGACTGTGGAAGAGGCTTTAAAGCATGATTCTTGGGTATCCTCCATGGGTGAGGAATTAAATCAATTTGAGAAAAATAATGTATGGAAACTAGTTCCTAGACCTGAAAACACTCATGTCATTGGCACTAAATGGGTTTTCAAAAATAAGATTGATGAAAATGGTGCTATCTCTAGAAACAAAGCAAGACTTGTAGCTCAAGGCTACAGTCAGGAATTTGGTGTGGATTTTGATGAATCCTATGCACCAGTAGCTAGGATGGAAGCTATAAGAATTCTGTTTGCATTTGCATGCTCTAGAAACATTCGGCTATAGCAAATGGATGTCAAAAGCGCATTTTTAAATGGGTTATTGAAGGAAGAAGTATATGTTGAACAACCTCCTGGGTTTAATTTCTCTGTTCAGCCTAACATGGTTTTTAGGTTGAATAAAGCCCTCTATGGATTGAAGCAGGCTCCCCGAGCCTGGTATGAGAGACTTTCTGAGTTCCTTGTGAGCAAGGGCTACACTCGAGGTAAGGTTGACCAAACCCTATTCACCAAAAGTCTCGGAAAGGAGTTAATTGTGGTCCAGGTATATGTTGATGATATCATTTTCGGATCTAACAATTCAAAATTATGTAAAGATTTTTCTGAGTCTATGTCCCAAGAATTTGAAATGAGTCTAGTTGGCGAACTAAAATATTTTCTTGGACTGCAGGTCAAACAAATGGAGGATGGTTGTTTCATAAATCAAACCAAGTATACTCTGGAGATGCTGAAAAGGTTTGGAATGACCAACCTCAAGACAATCTCAACACCCATGGGTACCAGCTCCTCACTGGATTCAGACGAAAAAGGTAAAGAGGTGGATGCTAAACTATATAGAGGTATGATCGGTTCACTCCTCTACTTAACTGCATCCAGGCCCGACATTCAATTTAGTGTAGGGATGTGTGCCAGATACCAGGCTAGGCCTACTGAATTGCATCTGGCAGCTGTAAAGAGAATCTTTAGATACTTATCTACCACACATGATCTAGGTCTCTGGTATCCTGCATCATGTAAGTTAGATCTCATTGCATACACTGATGCAGATTATGCAGGATGTAAATTGGACAGGAAGAGTACTAGTGGTCACTGTGAATATCTAGGAGGATGCTTAGTCTCTTGGGGATCCAAGAAGCAACACTCTGTGGCTCTTTCTACTGCTGAAGCTGAATATGTAGCAGCGGGGAGCTGTGGCACACAGGTTATATGGATAAAACACCAGCTTCTGGACTACTCGGTTGAGCTAGGTTGTACTCCTATCTTTTGTGACAATACTAGTGCAATAAATATTGCAAAGAATCCTGTACTTCATTCCCGAACTAAACACATTGAAATCAGGCATCATTTTATTCGAGATGAAGTAGCTAAGAGGACTTTTGAGTTGATCCATGTTGGCACTAACTCACAAATTGCAGATATCTTCACTAAGCCACTGGATACTGAAAAATTTAGCACTTTGCGCAGAGAACTAGGTATTTACAGAATTTCATGATTGAACATTTGATTTCTGAATACCATGTCATGTGTTATTGTGCTTATCATATTCATTGTCTGTTGCTGAAGAAATAACTTCATTATGAGTGTTTGGTGACTCACTCCGTTTTGATTGAATAGTCTGTTCAAACTTCATGGTGTTCTCTTTGAAGTGTTTTGAGGGTTGTCTTGGTTAAGTCTGTGTTGGGGTCAAGGTCTCAGGGGAGCTAGATTTATAATAGGTGCTTTGGTCTTTGGCCTAATTTGAACATACTCCGAACGACATCTTGCTGACATCAAAAGAGAATCAGGTTGATTAGGTGTATAAAAGAAAGTGTTGGATGCTTTATCCTTTAAGACTGTTCATCTAATTTCTTGTTGGAATTTCAGCTGTTAGTCCCACTGAGATCAAAATCTGTATTCAAAGATTATCTTCCTACACGGTAACTGTCTTCTGATCTAGCCAGTACAGCATACCTACTTAGTCAATGTTGAGTCCGAAATGAGGTATTTTGTGCTCTAGTCTGAATCACCTTGGATCTGGTGTATTGTTCTCAAACGGACTCAAGCTTAATTAACAAGGTTTTAAGAGCTGGTTAATAAAAACAAAAATTTCATAAAATTGTTGTCAACCTTGTTAACTGCTCATTGAGAAACTGGGATTTTCATCAATGAAGTGAAAAAACATCCCATGTCATGAGATGGCAGTACTTATCTGGTTTCTTATTAATTGTCTTGATCATACAGAGCTATGGTACATATCTGGTTAGTAACTGGGGTGTCTGGCCTCTGATAAAGGTGTCACCTTAATGTCAACACCAGTTAGAATACTATCTCTGTCTTCTTGTCAGAAGGGGTAATGTGGTCCTGCCACCGAGTAACTGGGGTTTCATGCCTCTAAACAAGGTGTCTCCCTAATGTCAAAGGTGTACTTGACAGACTTACCTTTGATCTTGACTATCTTTAAAGATCCTGCTCACTTGAAGTATAGCTCTTGATTTGTTTGTTCTCAATACCACAGGTCTTTGTCTTCAGACTGTCTTACTTTATACTCTCTCAGTAAAGACTTACTTTGATCAAACTGGTATCTTGTAACTCACTTGCTTAGAATCTGGTTCTGTGTATGGAGCGAATCCTTATTCACAATTTTTGCACAGTCTGACTAACTGATCTTCAAAAATCCTCACATAAAATTAATGGCTTTCTTAATTGACTAAACATCTCAATAACCTCCATTTATCTGCCTTACTCTGTCCTGTTTTTCTCTCTATAGTCAGCAATTTTCCTTTCTCTGTATCTTCAGATTTGCCCCTAGTTTTTGATGATGTCAAAGGGGGAGAGAATTGTGTGGTTTCGGTTTCAGAGTTTCGGTTTCTGAGTTTTTGTGGCATGCCATTGTGTTGAGGGGGAGTTAGTTATCAAGTCTGAGGTAATCTGTTGCTGTGTTCAGGGGGAGTGTTCTGGTGTCATCAGAGGAAGCAAGGTAGCTAGTGCGTTGAAAGTCTGCTTTAATTTGTCTGCATTAAATCTCTTGAAATGATCTCTTTTGAACTTATCTCTTATACTTAATATAGTGTTGCCATCATCAAAAAGGGGGAGATTGTTGGATTTTGTGTCTTCCCTAAGTGTTTTGATGATGAGCAACACTATGTTAATTGTTGTTGATATTTTTGATCAGATATCTTGCACTTGAGTTATCCATGGTTTTATATGAAAAAGCTGCTAAGAGGTAACACTTCGTGTGTTCGTACAAGTTCGGTCTTCGTGCTATTTTCCTTAAACCTCATGTCATTCTTACTTCGCGTTTTCACCTCGTGTCGAGTTAGCCATGTTGTCATCTGATTCAGTGTTGTCTTTCACCTCGTGCAGTCTTTGATTACTGTGTTATTTCCGTGTCATCCGTTTGTATTCCTGTCTTCGAGTCTATTTTCGCTGAGTCTCTAAGTCAGTCTAAGTTCAAGTGTTCGTTTCACTTCGTGTTGTTTTTCTCTTCTCATGTCTTCATGTCGTATTCCTGAAGCTGCTCTAAAAGTTCTGATGAACTTCGAGTAGTTTTCCTGTAGACCTCGTGTCGCTCCTACTTAGTAACCACACTTCGTGACGGTTACTGTTGTCCATGTTTTCGTGTTGTGTTTACATCTTCATGTTCATCTATCTTCGTGTCGGTTTCTATTTTTCGTCCTTAAGTTGTGGTCAGCCCGTGTTGTTTTCATCTCGTGTTGTTCTTACTAGCTTCGTGTCGTTTTCTGTGTAGTGTGTGTTTGTCACCACTATACTTCGTGTCGTTGTTTTTCATTTCGTGTCAAACTTCACTTCGTGTTGTTTTCACTCCGAGTCGTTTCTTTATATTCTGTCTTCGTGTTGGTTTCTCGCTTTAGACTTCGTGTCGTTTTCGCCTTGACCACACATCGTGTTGCCTTCCGTAGACCTCGTGTCTTGAATATTTGCAACCACTTCGTGTCGGTTTCTGTCGTTAGCCCGTGTTGTCCTCGTGTTGTTTTTGCTTTCGTGACCTCGTGCCTCTTTTGGCTTATAACCTCACCTCGTGTCATTTCCTTCTGTGTGTCTGACCTGTTACAGAGTATCTCGTGTCGTTCTTGTGTCATTTCGAGTAATAGTCACGTCGTGTTGTTACTATATACCTCATGCAGTTTTGGTTTTTGTGGCCATGCAGCGTATTAATGGATTTAATCTCATTACAGGTCCGAGGAAGAACATTCCACACTCCTGGGCTGCACGTGATCCGAGACAAGAGGAACCAATCTGATAAAGGCACGTGGCAGGAAGATTCTGGATCGAGCGTGGGAGGCACACGCGTTCTGTGCCCTATCCACCTGCTGTTACTGCTATAAATAGAATCCTTCATCCTCAGATGAAGGTGATCGAAGAAGAGTGGCATAGAAGAAAAAAGCAAGAAAATAGAGAGCCCTTCGATCCAGGAAAAGAAAAGAAAGAAGAAAGAATAGCAGAGAGAAAAAGAGAGAGAGCAGAAGAGTGATCAGAAGAGTTGTTCTGACTTGCGGATCAAATCCGAAGTCTATTGCTCTGTACTGAGCTACATTGTTTCCATTTTCTGGCATTTGATTTCCTTCGATCGTATTTTTCGTTTATTGTTCTTACCTTTCTTCAACTGTTCTTGTTTGTGTTTCCGATCCTCTGGACTGAGGTCGGGGTCCTCCTGTGAGATCAGGAGAAGGGAGAGTCAATCTCCAGTCTGCAAGCAGCAGGTGGGCTGCTTGTAGGTTCCCTCCGGGTTGGGAGGAAGAGGGGTCTTCGACCTCTGGTTCACTAGTAGCAGGGCTGCTACTAGTGGGGTTCCCTCTTGGTAAAGAGGAAGAGAGACGAGAGTCTCTGGGTTCTAGTGACTGCTGGTCGCTAGAGGTTCCCTCCTGGTAGGAGGAAGAGGAGAGGTTGTTCTCCTGGGAAGCTGTTTATCAGCAGTTGTTTGGCAAGCTGTGTTGCCCAGCCTTTAGTGAAGCCACACTCGGTTTGAGTGTGGGGTGGATGTAGGTCTGAAGGACTTGAACCACCTTAAAATCCTCTGAGTCCTTGTGTGATCGATTGTGGTAATATTGTGGTATGCCTTCTATTTGCTTGAGCTATTAACTGCATTGCATCATTTTCGATAGTCGGGAGCTCGAGGTTATTTGCGTTTAGCGATATACTCTGCAGTATTTTTTAATTCTACGAAAAACAGTGATCTATTCATCCCCTCCCCTTCTAGATCACTTCATATTGTACTTATCAAATGTCTCAGAGTCCTTGTGATCTGAAAATACCGTAAATGTCTCGCCATACAAGTAGTGCATCCATATCTTCAAGGCAAACACCACTGCTGCTAGTTCCAAATCATGAACGGGATAGTTCTCTTCATGCTTCCTCAACTGCCTAGAAGAATAAGCTATCACTCTCCTGTGCTACATAAGCACACAACCCAGACCAATTCCAGAAGCATTAGTGTATACCACAAAGCCTCCTTCTCCAGAGGGTAAAGCTAGAACAGGGGCAGTAGTTAAACACTCCTTTAAAGTCTAGAAGCTTCTCTCACAATCTTCCGACCAATCAAACTTGTTCTCCTTGCGGGTTAATCTTGTTAAGGGTACCGCAATCTTGGAGAAATCCTTAATAAACGTTCGGTAATATCATGCTAGGCCTAGAAAACTTCTAACTTCTGTTACACTAGTAGGCTTATCCCAATTATTCACTGCCTCTACCTTAGACGGATCAACATAAATACCTTCTTTCGTAATGATATGCCCTAGAAAGGACACCTCCTGCAGCCAGAATTCACACTTGCTAAACTTGGAGTATAACTGATGGTCTCTCAATATTTGCAACGCCATCCTCAAATGTTCAGCATGTTCTTCCTCACTCTTGGAATAAATCAGAATGTCATCAATAAACACCACGACCCATTGATCAAGATAGGGCCGGAACACATTGTTCATCAACTGCATAAAAGCTGCAGGTGCATTCGTTAGTCCAAAAGGCATTACAACAAATTCAAAATGCCCATACCTGCTACAAAAAGCCGTTTTATAAATATCCTCTTCCTTAATCCGCAACTGGTGGTAACCTGATCGAAGATCAATCTTAAAAAAATACTGAGCTCCTGCTATCTGATCAAATAAATCATCAATTCTCGGCAACGGATATTTGTTCTTGATAGTCAGTTGATTCAATTGTCGATAATCAATACACAATATCATCGAGCCATCCTTCTTCCGGACAAATAATACTGGAGCTCCCCACGGAGATGTACTTGGACGAATGAACCCCTTCTCAAGTAATTCCATTAACTGCTGCTTTAATTCCCTCAGCTCCGCAGGAGACATACGATAAGGAGCCTTAGAAATAGGGGTCGTGCCAGGAATTAAATCAATAGAAAAGATAACTTACCTCTCCGGTGGAAGTCCTGGCAATTCCTCAAGAAAAACATCCAGAAAATCTCGGACAATAGGAATGTCCTGAATCTCAATCTTCTTCTCAGGGGTCACATAAACAAAGGCTAGGAAAGCCTGACATCTTCTCCTCATCAACTTATCAGCTCGGAGGGCCGAAATAAGTGGCACAGACTTATGGTGCCTAACCCCTATAAAAGAAAGTCCCGGGTCTCTAGAAAAAGACACAGAACTAGAACTACAATGAACATTGGCCTCATGCTTAGCCAACCAATCTGCTCCTAGAATAACATCATAGTCTTTCATATCCATGCATACTAAATCAGCCAGCAAATTCTGTTCATTAACCATGACCTTGCTAGAAGGATAAAAATACTTAATCGCTGAACTAGAACCAATAGGTGTTGATATCTCTAATGGGGAATTCATCAAAACCGGCTTCACAGCTAATGACTTAGCAAATTTCTGAGAAACAAATGAATGAGTGGCACCGATATCAAAAATAACAAAAATTGGCTTGTCATTAATAATAACGGTACCTTCAACGAGTCCACCCTCCTCGGTGGTGCCTGCATCATCTTCCTGTAGGGCCTGGAGCTTGCCCTGCTGTTTCTTGCTGCCTTGAGGTTTGGTCAGGGTAGCTTGCTCAAATAAAAGATGACACTCCGGGATACGATGGTCCCTACTTCCACAACGCAAACAGACGCCCAACTTGCGTCAGCACTCTTCCATCTTGTGACCCGGACGGTCACAATACTTGCATACGCCCTTAAATGGAACAATAGGGCCAGGCTTCTTGTCTTCATTCTTTGGCAATTTCCCCTTCCACGAACCAGACCCGCCATTGGGCCTCTTCTTACTATAATCAGGCTTAGCACTCCCGGAACCAGTAGGTTGTTCTTTCTTGACATTCTTCCCATGGATTTTCTCCGTCATTTCCAAAGTATCTTTTAAAACTTGGGCTTTCCTCACCATCTCTGCATAGGTCTGAATCTCCATCGGTGCCAACTGGTTGATGTAATGCAATCTCAGCCCATGAGAAAATGCTTCACCTTTATCTTTTCTGTGGAAATCAAGTGAGTGGCGTAACGAGAAAGTCTAGAGAATTGAGCTTCATACTCCGCCACAGATAAACTCCGCTGCTTCAGAGCAGCAAACTCAGTGGCTTTCTTTTCTTGGACTCTGTCGGAAAAGTATTTACTGTTAAAGAATTCCTAAAACTCCTTCCACGAGATTTGCCTATCACCGAGGGTCACCTTTACTGCTTCCCACCAAGTCCTAGCATCACGTTCCAACTGGAAAGTTGTTAAAAGCACACGCTCATGGTCGTTGCATTGCATCACCTCGAAATCCTCTCCATCTCTTTAAGCCAATGCTCGGCCTCATCGGGATCGGTCGAGCCTCCAAAACGTGAGGGATTCATCCCACGAAAACTTCTATGAAGATCACCAGCACCATGATTTGCCGCTCCACCTTGGGCCACTTGCTGCAAGGCCCGCGTAAGCCCTTGGACATTTCACTTCATGTCTCGCCACTACGCGCGCTCGGCTGCCATCGGAATGTCCTACACGAAAATAATTCATCTTAAGTTCACTTAGGAGAAAAAGTTTAGAGTTTGATTATTAACTCAACCCAAGTATCTACCAAAATCTCACTAGGTTTGGTCCTTAGACTCATAACAAGGGTATAGGTTCTACGACAAACACTTAGAATCCTAGAACTTAGATAACCTAGGGATATTAGAAACCTAGGCTCTGATACCACCTAACTGTCACGTCCCGATGCGGAATATCGGGACTGGCAGTAGAAATATTTAACTGTATTATGCTCATTTCCAGACATGCTACACTAAAACATAAGGATTAACCATGAACATAAAATAACTTCATTAATTAAATAACAATCTCATAATCCATGATCCCATTTACATAACCAACTTAAACAACCTTAATGAAATTTCCATCATAACATCCACTAGACCACATTACATTGACTGACTTCACATTACAACTCTTTGAACCACATTCTAAAACACAACTAAACATAGACAATTATTTCTGGCTCCACGGCATCTAATTGGCTCGCTCCATGATCAACACTCTTGCCCGTTCCCATCGGATTGTGAATCCTCACCTGAGCTACCTGAAAGGGGGGAAACAACTAGGTGAGCGAACGCTTAGTAGGTAATAACAGGAAAGTTTAAGTAATTAACGAATTAATTGCATTAAGTGTGCGAAAAGAAATAACAATACAACGAAATGACATAAGTAGAAGAGGTACAAGATCATGAATATAATGAAACTGGAAATTGGCCAACAAGCAAGATTTAACCAAGTCAAGATAATTTCACGTAAGAGATTATTGTCATAGACATCACGCTAGTCATGCACTCGGTGCAATGTCTCGCCATGTCATTCAAACTCCCCGGGACACAAGTACTTTTCGGGCGCTCCTCCCAGGACCAGACCGGGCCCTTATGATGCGTTGGCATTGATTTAAAGGATCCAAGATCCAAAGTTATGTCTAGACATTAATCAAGTCAAATGGCCAATTAATCAAGATAGAACTTTCCTCGGAAAGACCTAAGGATAAGTTGAAGCAATACTTTACCCAGAAAGTTCAAATTATCAAGAACCAATAGGTTCTTGGATTCAATATCATAAACCACGGGGAAAAAATTGGTTCTGGAGGATACGCGGTTCTCACTGGGCCGCACAAGCAATTGTACGGTCATATATGGGCCGCACACAGAGAATCTAGGCTGAGAATCAGCCACCACGAGTTCAAGGAATTAACGGACCATAGTGGGCCGCTGAAAGAAGAACGGTCCTAAATGGGCCTTTTAACTATAATGGACGGTCAAGGATGGACCGTACAGGGCCAGAAGGACATGAAGCCTACGAACAAGATAAACGGGCAGTATTGGGCCGCTTTAGGGACAAACGGTCCAATAGGGTCCGCTCAAGATCACGGACGGTCCAATCCAGTCCGCTCAACTGGGCTTGAATTAAATAACTAGAATCCACCCAATTTGGGCTCCGGGCTGCCATAGGTGGGGCAGAACTGAACCAAGGTCTAGCCCACTCTCCACTGGTCAGCCTAGGGCTTATTGGGCCAATCAAAACAAGTTTTGATCGAAGATAGAACAAGGTTAATCGACCAACGAAATTGGCACTGGGCCAGGGATGAACGGTTCATACTGGGCCTCCCACTGAGTTGAATGGTCCGTTTCTGGCCGCGCAAGACTCAGTCGGTCCAAAGTGATCCATGGCTCATAACCGATAAATTCAAGCGGTCTGATCGCGTTAACAGGTTCAGGTCTTGGTGGTACAACCTGGCCAGCATCCTAGTGGGAATCCCAAGCTCGCGGGGACTTACGGAGGTCCCATAATGGAGGTCCTAGTCCGACGGAAGGAACATCCCGTGGAGAGTCCCAACCATTACAAGGAAATGGGGCTATTAAATCAGCGGAAACCAGTAATGCGGTCAATCAATTCTACCGGAGTAGAACAAATGTCGAACAATCCTAATATAATTTTCAATTAATAATGAATCATGATTAATATTGACATTCATTGAAGAAGATGATCCAAGGTCAAGATGAATAAATCAGCAAGAGTTTATAATCATTTAATGTTATAATTTTTCAGGGTTTTTATGCATGTTGCTAACTTACATTTAACCACTAATCTACTATCATAAATCATGCAAGAAAGATAATTTAATCAATTTTGTAAAGATGGACGGTCCAGTAGGGACCTTTCATCCTCCTCGGTGGTCGCACGACAGGCCGTTTATCCCCCTCAGGTCCGAAGGCCTGCTGGAGATGAGCCGCTGGGGGAGACGAACGGTCAATCACTGGCCGCCTGATAGAAGGGCGGTCGAGGTCATGCCACACTTCGCAGAAACATATTACAAATCAAAAACACATAAACGGTCAATAATATGCCGCCTAACCAGGTTGGGCGGTCTATCGAGAGGCCGCACAATTTAGAAACAGTCAAGCCCCCTTTCGCCCTGCCCGCCTCCGGCGAGTTGGCTAGGGTTCCAATAAATTACTAAATACGCACAGTATGGAGCATATTAATTAGGGCTTTTGGATTCAAAAGAAAGAGCACATAAAGTTTTACAATATAGCATGCTCAATTTAATCTTTAGTGTCTGAAATCCCTACTTAAAACGAGATGAAACAAGTATAACCCTAGATCTGACATGCTTCTACTAAACCCTAAAATTCTCGCAGGATACTAAGCAACGTTTAGGGCTTTTGCATTTAATAGAAAGAGCACTCGATGCTGGTTCTAACCATATATGATACTTAAGGTTTGGCTTGTTATAACCTACCTTAATTGGAGGAAGAAGGAAGAAGAAGGGACGACGACGCGCTAAGAACACCCCGTCGGTGATCGCCAGAATTCTCCCTCGTCCATGATCCTCGTCAGCCGCCATAGCACCCAAATGAAACTAGGGTTGACAAGGGTCATTTTTATAGGTCATATGAGTTCTAGAGTCTTCTAGTCGTGGAGATAGAGTCCAAACAATAGGGTAGTGCGTGAACGGCGCGGATAGGGTTTTTCAGCCGCCTTCTATCCAAAAATTCGCTCTCTAGGGTTAGGGTTTCAGGGAGAACTAAGAGGGGAAATGATCCTCTCATCCTAACCTTTCATTTGGATCCGGTCTCAGCCTAAATGATCGGGTATTGGGCTCAAATTTCACGTTTTAAGGTCCAATTAGATTAAGTGTGGATTTGGGCCTTAATCAGTTAATTCGGCCTAATTACGGTTTTATTTGGGCTGGTCACTAAAGACACTATTATTAAACATTTTATCCTCTACAAGATTCTAAATTTTCCATATTTTTACAAAATAGTCAAATTTTAACTTATTCTATTTATTAAGGATTTTCTAATGAATTTTTTATAAATTTTCTAAAAAAATTTATTTGTTAATAAATTGGGGTATTACAAAACCTGTCAAGTACAAAGATGGGGTTTTACCATACTTGGGCGCCTTGGTTTATTAAACCCTCTTTTATTCTCCAACTCCAAGGCACTCCTACAAAATAGCTCCTCATTTTGCATTTCTAGGTACCCAAGATTTCTTGCGTCCTGAACTGTCAGTGGCACCTTTGAAAGGTGCTGTCCACATTCTCCTTGCAGTGTGATCATCAAGCTTCATTACCAAGCAATCATTCATAGAATGTCCAAACCGTCCACAGTAATGACACGATACATCAGATTTTGAATTCTTTTTCTGCACATTAGCATTAACATGGTATCTATGTGCATGTTCATGAAAATTTCTATTTTTATCATGGAAATTTTTCCTTCTATTTTCACCAAACACATTCTCTTCTGCAGAGAATCCAACATGTCTAGACTTAACATTCCTTCCCTGGACATGCCAACAGTCCTTGACTATATGGCCAAACTTTCCACAATTGAAACAAGAAGAATGATTTCTTCTTTTAATAACAGACCAGCATTCACTTGCCAGATGGCCCGGCTTCCAACAGTTGAAGCACATAGAAGATTTTCCTTTGAAAGCAAATTTATCTTTACCGAAGGCATTCTGTTTTGCAGGGAATCTAGCATGTTTAGAATTAACCCTTCCATGGGCATACTAGCAATGGGCTACAATGTGGCCCATCTTGCCACAGCAAAAACATTGAACCCTCTTTTTCTGAAATGCATGATTTTTGTCATAAGCTTTCTTAGCATGCATTTTACTAGCATTTAGATTATCTAATTCCATTAATCTACACTCATGCATTTGATGACTAACCTTGAGACAGTAATGGCATTTCATGAATTTCTTGTGTGCATGTGTGTATGTGGATGATTTATGACCAACATGTAAAGAGTTAGCAGGAACATTTTTGTTCTTTTCTTTTTATTTTTTAGTTGTTTTTGAAGTTTTCTGAGTAGTAAACTGAAGCACAGGTTGGTTCGGAGAACTGTGAGAAGTAGAACTGGAAACAAATGAAGTTTGAATTTTATTTTTAAAACACTTTTTATTTGCAAGGTTATAGCCTAACCCTTCCTTCTGAAAATTAACCTTTGTTCCTAGAATCTTGTTCAGATTATCTTTTCCCTCCACAAATTTTGATAATGAGTTATTCAAATCATTTATTTCAGATTGAAGGGAAGAGATATGAAGTTCATAGTTGGCAATATCTTCCTCACAAGACAGAATTTGTTGATGCATTGCATCATTCAGATTTTTAAGAGTTTCAACTTCTTGTTTCAGGTTGAGCTCATTTTCAACTTGATTTTCATTAATAACACATTTTTCTTTTTCTAGGACAAGAAGCCCCTCCGACATAGCAGTGTTCAACTGCTTCAATTCTTCATTTTCAGATCTTAATCCTTTGATCTGTTCAACAAGATTTTCATCATTGGACATAGACTTTAGCTGTTTAATTAATTCTTTCTCTCTTTGTTCAGTTTCCAAGTTTTTATCCAATAAGTCTTTCTTTTCTTCTCTTAGGGAAACAATTAAGTTCTGATGGCATTCCAAATCATGGTGAAGGTTTTCATTCATTTCTTTTAGAAATTAGCATTTATTACAAACTGATTTACCAGAACACTTTTATTCAGCTTGGAATTTTTCACATTGTTTCCTAAGGCAATCATTCTCAATTTTCAGGGTATTCAATTCAAAGCTAACACATTCAAAATCTTTCAACAGTTTTTCATCCTGAACTAAAGTATTGATATGAACATGATCATCATCAATCGAGCTAAGTTTTTCTTTTAGTTCAAAATTTTCACATGCAAGTTCTTGATTTTCTTCTTGGAATAAACCAATTTGTTTCTTAAGTGTTTCTTTTTCAGATTTCAAATGATCTAGTTCTGAAGTAACAGAATCAAAGTTTTTTAGTTGTCTTAAAAATATGTCATTTTCCTTTTTAAGAATTACAATATCCTCACTTCCAGAAAGATCATTCGACTTCTTTTTCATGGTTTTATTCTTTTTTCTTAGTTTTTCATAAGACTCTAGCAAATTAGCATAAGCATCCTGCCAATCATCTAGAGTAAAATTCTCAAAGGGGTTTACCTCATCATCATCATCATCCTCTTCATTTTGGTTGCTGCCATCATGCATCGATCTTGAATTCCACGACTAGCAGTCTTCAGTTTATCCACTATCTCTTTTGCAGACCTGTAATCATGAAAACAAGAGTGGAGTGCCTTGTTAGTCTCTGCCTTCATCAATTCCAGGGCTCTTTGATTTTCATCCCACATCGATCTATGTTTGTCAGTCCATTTGGACTTGTTCTTTGGTAGTCTATGTGGACCATGAGTAATGATCTTCCACAGATTAGGATTAACATACTTGACAAACATGTGCAAGTTGTTAAGCCATAAGTCAAAATTAGTACCATCAAAAATCGGTGGATGAGCCATGGATCTAAATAGCAGATAATGATAAAACAAAAGCGGCGACCAGAGATGTACCACACAAAAACGTAGGATCTACTGTAGATCGTTGGATCTGGACAATCAAAAACCTGCTCTGATACCAATTGTTAGAACATGTGGTACACGGAAATAGATCTAGAGGGGGGGTGAATGGATCTTTTAGAAATATCATTCAATTAAAACACAAACTTCACTCAAAGAAACAAATGAAAACAGCTCCACAGAAGATACTTAGAAATGAAGACTTCTACTTAGACCAGTGGACAAATACTTGTCATGCCATCAAAGTATCAGTGAGAGACTAGAAGATCTCCAACATTCATAGCTCAAGCAAAACAAATATCCAATACCTAGCGCTCAAAAGAACAATCAATAGAAGGGGGCAGGAGACAAGGACAATCACACCAAGGCACACCACTACGCACGGGGTTTTTTTTTGGTGGTTCGATCTCAGACCCGAGATCTACGTCCACCCCCCACTCCAACCGAATGAGGCTTCCACTAGAAGAAGCTAGAAACCAAAGCAGACTCAGTCTGCAACAAAGCGCTGCCTAACAGCTTGCCCTGAGGGAGACAAATCCCTCACACCAATCCTGCAACCCACAGGATCTGAACCCTGACCTTGCAACCCACAAGATCAGAACCGAAGGACCAATCCTCCCTTCCTCCAAACCGGAGGGGAACCACTAGTGACACCCCGTCACTAGCAACTGGAGACCACAATCTCCCTTCTTCTGCAAACGCAGAAGGGATGTGAACAGCAACTCACTGCTCACCAAAACCTAGAGGATTAAATCCTCTCTTCCTCTGAATCCACAGAGGGAAACCGTGAGTGATACCCAGTCACTCAAAATCGGAGAGTCCAACTCTCCCTTCTCCTGAACGCATAGGAGGAAACATGATCCCAAACCAGGGAATCAGAAAACTCTAGGAAATGGAAAGTGACAAACGAAAAACAAAAGAAGAAACAAAAACAATTGTAGCTCCAACTGGAGCAGGACTATTTAGGATTTGATCCTAGAATAGATCTACAGATCTTTAATATCGCTACCGGTTACTCTGACTTGAGCTCACTCTTCTTCTCTCTATCCTCTTCTCAGCTCTTCACTCTTTCTTTCTCTTTCTTTTCTGATGCTCGCTCTCTGACAGCTTCTTCTTTCTGCTCTCTAGTTCTTCTCTCAGACGGCCACTCTCTTTTGCACACCCCTTTTTCTTTCTTCCTTGCGCCACACTCCTCTTCGAAGGATGAGAGTCTATTTATGCAAAATAGAGTATCGGAACCCATTTGGAAAGGATGATTTGATGCCCTTTTATTTCTATTGGACCACATGGCAGGAGAGAGAAGAATATTTCTGACATAGCACCCTCGGATCACGTGTCCATCAAGGGTTGACTTAGGAACACGTGCCTCCTCTCTAGTTCGTGCTTACATGATTGCCATGAGTTCGGACAGACTTACTTAGGTCCCGCTGCTGCCAACTACTCACTCAAGCATTTCATCAAACACCTTACACAGAGGAGTATGCTCATACATCCCTAATGTTGAAGGCAAGCATTGCTCAGACCTTTCATCTACCATGGTTGAGGTTGCTTCGACCTTGGGATATGCCAACCTTAGTTGCCTCAGTTCTATCGGCCTCTCTATGCTGTGCCTCTGCCGCTTCTCAGTTGAACTGCCGTGAGCTGCTCTTGAACTGCTGAAGATCTGTTTGATCTTTTGGACTTTAGTCAGGCATTTCATCAAACACTTCTCAGCATCGGCCTTATAAGCTTACCATATTCAACTGCTTCGACCTTATACTAGAATATGCTCAGACCTTGTTGCTGTATGCTCAGACTTGCACGGTGCTAGCAAACAGGTTGCACCGACCTTGTTGTATTCAAGCCAAACGTGCACCGACCTTGTTGTATTCAAACCAAACGTGCACCGACCTTATAGTAGATGTGCATCGACCTTCCTTTGTGCTTGGGAAGGAGACCTTGTGCCTTTGAAATCAAAACCTGCACCAACCTTGTGTCGTGCCTTTCATATGTGCTCGGACCTTATGTGTTATAAGGCAACCTATGCACGGACCTTATATGACATGAAACAGAACATGCACTGACCTTTTCTGCCATAAGTGAAATGTGCACCGGCCTTAACTGTATTATGTTCTTCAGCTGCACTGACCTTGTATGCATAAACTTCTTCAGTTGCGTAGACCTTGTATGATGAAGTGAGAGTGTGCACCGACCTACATATGCAATTTTAGAAACCTGCACCGACCTTTATATGCGAAATGCAAAACGTGCACCGACTTCATATGGATTCTTCAAAATCTGCACCGACCTTATATGCATTTCTACAGAAACATGCACCAACCTTGATGTGCATGCAGCAAAATGTGCACCGACCTTATAATAGCTAGCATAGAAACGTACACAGACCTTATGTATTGAAGTAAGAAACATGCACCGACCTACTATGCAGACTAAGAAGATGTGCACCGACCTTATACTTGCTCAGACCTGAAATGCATATAAACTAAAACATGCACAGACTTCATATGCTATAAACCAACATGTGCATTGACCTTTACATGCAGCCTACAAAAACACGCATCGACCTTAGTGTCTTGAGAACACAACTAGCATCGACCTAAGTATGCACAAGGGAAACATGCATCGACCTTAGTGTGTGCATATGACTTATCAACCTGAGAGAAATTTGTGCACACAACCTGTTCGATGAAATGTATATGCATGCAACCTGATATGTAGTGGTCTGAAATGTGCATGGACTTCATATGCAATGGACAGAGATATGCATGGACCTCACATTGACCTCAATGTGATGAGCACAGACTTAATGCTTCATACATAGTTATGACATCATAAAAACATTGACAGCACCAAGACCTTATCAATGCAGAATTAACTCTACATGCAGCATCAACACATATGTATGCAGTGTGCAAAGACATGATGACTTATAGTGTTTGCTATCATCAAAACCATAGGGACACAGCACACCCGGGGTTACCACATCCTCGACTTCCCGTGTAAGCCTTGGATGTCCGAGCTGGATGGGATATGGGCGGAGTACATGCGGCTTCTTCAGGCACAGGAGCAGAGGGCTCAGAGGCTGGTGGCAATCCAGGAGGAGCGGGAGCGACTGGATCGGCTTGCGACAGCCGTAGCCGAGCAGAGGGGCCACGCTGAGGTGGCTCAGTCACTCTTCCGAGGTCGGGAGGTTCAGCTCGAGGCGGTCGAGAGCAGGACTGAGGCCATGAGGAAGGCCTTAGAGGAGAAGAATTCGATCACAGTGCGCGTCAGGGTTGAGTGGCGAGAGGCTAGGAGCACGGTCGAGGCCAGTACTCAGCTCTTGTCAACTCTCGAGACAGAGCTCGCGGCTGCTCGATCTCACTTGTCGACGTTGGAGGAAAGAGAGCCGTGATTTGATTGTATCTCCCCTCTTTTTGTTATGTTATATGCCCTGGTTGTATATATTTTGTTATCCCAAGGGCATGTCTTAGGCTCCTTTTATAGAGTATAAATGACAAACTTCTGGATTTCTTTTGTCATTTCTTGTGTCGTCCCACCTCTTTCTCTTGTGGAACAATGCTGGGTGCATGAGCAAGCTACCACGTACTGTTAGTCATGGTTGATTCTTCTACTATACGCTGATGCTGGTGACAGGGGACTGGGTACCCGAATTCGGGTACCAGACCAGAGACTAAGTATTAGATAGTGAAGGGTGGACGTTGGGTGCACTGGAGGGCCTGAGCATAGGGTACTGGAGGCTGGGCACTATGTACTGGATGCTGGGTACTGGGTACTGGAAGCTGAGTACCAGGGAATGGAGGCTGGGTACTGGGTACTGGGGGCTGGGCACTGGAAACTGGAGGTTGAGTACCAGGGACTGGAGGCTGAGTGTTGGGTCCTAGCGATTCACTCAATTTGGTATGTGGACTCAGGACTGGCTGGGAACTGGGAAACTGGGAGATAGTGCGTACATGTCTAATAATTCGGGGGACTGGAGGCTGGGAACTGGCGGCTGGAAGCTAACCCCAAGGGGGGGTGTTGGCCTATATTGCTAGGAGCTGGGGGCTGGGTGCCGACCCGTCAGGGTGTGATGGCATGTATTGCTGAAGACTGGAAGTTGGAGGCCAGCTTATGAGGGTGCTTCGGCCTGTATTGCTGGAGTTGTTTGGTCTGGGGAGTTGGAGCTGGAGCCGGCCGGCTAACCACCATGGTGACGTAGCCGGAGACTAGGGGTAGGACTGGAACTGGTGTTAGAATGGGGACTGGAACTGGCCGGCTAACCATTTAAGGTGTTGTATCCGGAAGTTGGGACCGGAATTGGAACTGGACGGCTGACCTTTCAAGGTGTTGTAGTCGGAGGCTGGGACTGGAGCTGGAACTGGGACTGCTGTTGCAGCTGGAACTAGAGTTGGCCGGCTGACCGTTTAGGGTGTTGTAGCCGGAGGCTGGGACTGGAGCTGGGACTGATGTTGGCTGGCTGACCTTTCAAGGTGTTGTAGCCGGAGACTGGAACTGGAATTAGCGATGACCGACCCTCGGGGGTGTAATGGCCACCATTGTTGCGTAGTGATGTTGAGCTCGCCGTCGACGGGATATCACGGTCGATGGCTTTCATCAGTGAGGAGTAGAAAGGAAGAGGGTTTTTTTTATTCTCTTTACCAGCTCCACCGCCCTTGCGGGTTTTCGCCAGAGCTGGCCCCCTTTTGCTTTTTTCAATGCGCCCTTGTGGGTTTTCCCATCTAGGGGTTACCCGATTTTGCCTGAGGCGCCCTTGCGGCTTTTCACCTCAGCTGGGTTGATGGCAATTTTTGCCCTCAGTAGTCCTAGGGAGGCAGTCGACTGAGGCCGCCGGGGTATCTCCATTTTTAACCCCATATTTTATCATTTGTTGTTTGTTTGTTTTTTTTTTAATCTGGGGATTGTCGTCCATAGCATGCTGCTATCAGGGGACGTAACCTGAGACTTGTGTTGTCGATGACTTGACATCGTTATGATCCCGATTATGACTCTTATAGGTTGCTAAGTTATGGCCCTAAGGGTCATTATATCTTGGTAGAGTATGACTGAGGTTATAACCGGTAGGTTAGGGGGTCAATAAACATTGAAGTTATGACTGGAATCACGATGGTTGAACCATGACGGTCTGGCAACTGGGGGTTCTGGATTGAGGTGTGTTTGGAGTATAAGGATGTAGAATAAAGGGGGTCTGGGGATTAGCTGAGACTATGGTTTGCTAGAACATGCGACTAGGAAAATGTGTGAGTGCTGGGGTATACGGGCCTGCCATGACGGAGTGAAGGTCATAGGTAAGATAAGCCAACCAGGGTAATATAAAACCAACTAGGGAGTGTATGGTTAATGAATCAGAAATAAGCATTGGTCAAGGACTGGTATGTGTTGGATCCCCTAGTTGATTTTGGGTAGTTAAGTTTCAATGATGACAAATCTAGTGTGTTTGTGCCATTGTGTGGTTTATTGAAAAATGCTTGATAATCAAGGTGTTAATATTATGATCATCTAGCCATGCAGAAAAAATACCCTTGGTGGACTCTTGGAACTCAAATGCATGAGTGAAGGAGTCATTTTTAGTCTTGGATTCAAAACAAGTGGTAAACAATGCTCACATTCTTTAAGAGAATATGGTGAGGCCTTACAACTCTCAAAAGCACAAATTGGTTGAGTTGTGGTTCATGCTCCTTCTACTTGGAGTCTTGGGCTGAAAATTTGCTTGATCTACTCATTCATACATTGATAGGAATTAGTTGAATCATATTCTCACACCTATGGCATTTATGTCCATGTTACTCTAAAATTGCACAAATGAATAGAAATGTGAAATTGGGTTCATAATGCTCACTCGTGTGTAAAAATGCATAGCCATAGGATTTTGGTACTTAGTTATAATACTTGAGCTTGCAAAGGGTTCTCATGCATATCATTCATGTATGATTAATGGAGTTTAATGTCTATACTTCATGCTTGTTCAAGTTCTACACATTAACCTTGGTGAAATTTGGTATGTTGTTGAGCATTCATGTAAGTTAAACACAAGGTTAATTGATCCTTTTTTTTGGTTGGCAAAAATGAAGGTTTGAATGGTATTAAATTTGTTCAAATGATCCTTGTCAATTGGGCTTTCATGTATACATTTCATGTAATTTGTATAAGGGGCCATAGCTTTATTTTTTATAAAAATCTGGGTGTTTCTGAACTTCGGTCGACCGACCCCTCCATGTTGGTCGATTGAAATTTCTAGCATCAGCTAGAATCTGACCCTGTGAAAGTTTGATCGACCGAACTCCCAACTTCGGTCGACCGAAATTTTCAGTGCTCCCTATAAAAATCTTGCAAAACTTTGGTCGACCAATCCATTCGATCGGTCGACCAAAACTGGCGGGCAAGACCCATTTAAGTGTCTTCGAAACCCACTTCTAGTGATCCATTTGGGTTGAAATTTGACACTCTTACCCCTAGGGCATTCATACACATGTTAGATATATTTTTAAGGGGTTTTAGCATGGGTTTTAATGTCTTTTGCACTTTCTATTGTGGGTGTATAAATAAGCTACGAATTTGGGAGAAATGTTCTAAGTATTCATGCTCTATCTTTCTTACAGGAGAAGAAAAAGGGAAAGGAGAGGAGCTGAAGAAATCTGTGGATATCATCTACATCTGGGAGGATTTTATGATCGTGATAGAAGATAAAGATGAGCGGTTCGAAGAGAGGATCGTGGTGATGTTCAAATCGAAAGCATTCGACTTCCCTCCAACCTGTTCTTCAACAAGGATCTCCTCCGGCCCTTTCATCTCTTGAGGATCAATTTCTTTCACCCTTTTTCATCTATTCTAATACTCTCCATTTAGTTTATATGCATGTATTGAACATATCTTTTATTTTCGAACTCAGACTCTGTGAGTGTTGAACCGTCTGTGTACGGTTGTGGTATTTTGTGCTTCGTCTGTAGCAGCGAGTGTGTGTCTGTCTTGATCTGTGGTGAATCATGTAGGAGACGACATCTCTGTGTCTTTGGAGCGAAAGCTCCGTGCGCTTCATTTCGAAGCGAGTGGATCCTCACCGTTTTGGTGAGGGGTGGACGTAGGGAGCCCGTCGTGATCCCGAACCACCTAAAAAATCTGTCTCGCATCTTGTTTGATTATGGTTTGCTTGTCTATATTTTTCATATTGATCGTGTGAGAACGGTAAGTTTGAGAGAACCGAATTCTTCATAACGTATGTTTCATTTAATCGTATCTCGTGTTGGTAGTTAGTTTCATTCCGCTGGGTAATTTTAAAAACTACCATTGCGATTGCTGGGGATAATTCAACCCCCCCTTCTTGTCAATTCGAGAATCTAGGGTCAACAATCTGGTATCAGAGTAGGTCTCTAATTTTTAGGACAACCTCATGGTTGTAGAGAAAAGATCATCTGTTATGGCCCACAAGGGAATGCTTCCCAAGGGACATTCAATCCATCAATCACCCTTCTTTGATGGTACGAATTATCCCTATTGGAAAAATAGAATGACGGTGTTCATGCGAGCACAAGATTATGATACTTGGAGAGTCATAAGTGAAGGTCCCTATGTTTTACCTCAAAATGAAGATGAATAGGAAGATGAGCATATTAAAAAATCTTGTGAAAATTTTAGAGCTATGAATATTATCCAATGCGCTATACACCTTGACGAATACTCACGTAGATCAATGTGTTCATCCGCGCAGGAAATATGGGAGAAGCTTCAGCTAATGTATGAGGGTACTTCAGAAGTTTGTGAAACAAAAGCAAACCTACTTGTTCGTGAATATGAGTTATTTGCAATGAAGCCCGAGGAAAACATAAAGGACATGTATGCAAGGCTGAGTCAGATCACGAATAGTCTAAAAGGTTTGGGAAAGGAATACTCAAATCAAGATCTGGTAAGGAAGGTGTTGCGGTCACTCTCACCGCCATGGCACACAAAGGCGACGGTCATAGAAGATTCAAAGGATCTCACCACACTCACGGTGGATCAACTGATCAGGTCGCTAATGACATACGAAATTAACATCATGAAGCCGGCTGAGGAGGAAAGCAAGAAGAAGAAATCGATTGCACTGAAAGCTAATCCAGGATCGTCCGAAGAGAGTGATGGAAACTCATTTATGGACAGTGATGAAGAAGAACTAATGTCTCTTGTTACAAGGAAAGTTAAAAAATATTTCAGAAGAGCTAGAAGAGATGGAAACTTTCCGAGAAGATTCATGAGGAGAAATGCTAACAAGAAAGGCGAGCCGAGCAAGAGAGAAGAAATCATATGCTATGAGTGTAAGAAAGCCGGCCACATGAGGGGTCAATGCCCCGAGCTCCAGAAGAAGCTGAACAAGAACAAGCCAAAGAAAGGGAAAGCGATGAAGGCAACGTGGAGCGACGAGGATTCGGATAGCTCAAAATCTGAAGGTGAGAAGAATGGACTGGGTGAGCTAGTCCAGAATTTTTGCTTGATGGCGGATGAAGAAAGCTCTGAGGTAAATTCCGATTCCAAAAACCTCACAGCCGAACACTAGCAGTTTGCTTATGTAGACATTTATCAGAAGTATAAAAGGTCAAAAAATGATGTCAAGAAATTGAACAAGAAGTTTCATGATTTGATTAGTTCAACAAATCCATGTGATAGATGTAACTTTTTTGAAATGCAAGTTGAATTTTTTAAAGAAGAAAAAGAAGATTTTCAATCTAAAATGACCTTGTATGAAGATGAATTGGCATGTTTGAAAGCTGAAACATAGAGTGTTTATGAAAACATGGAAAAATTGAAAAATGAGAATGAGAACTTGGTAATGGAGTTGGATGAGCTTAAAGCGAGATTGAGCGAATGTGAAAAATCCACGAAGGATATTGAAACCAACTTCAACACCATGAATGATGAGCTAAGAAAATTGAAAGATGTTGTTGAAAAAGAATTGAAAGGAAAAGAGAAAACATTTGAAATTGGTGAAACTAGCAATGAAAATGCTAGGAATGAGAAGAGAGGTGTAGGATACTCACCCACAAAGAAAAACTCATTTACGAGAAATGAATTTTAGAAATCATTTAATTCATATTGTTATTCTCATGTTGACTCTTGCATGAACCCATGTGTTGATAGATCTTATATGCAAAGGAGTCGCCTTAGAAAATCAAATGTTACATGTTTTTATTGTGGAATGTTCGGCCACTCGATGTATGTATGTGATTTGATGAGGACCGATGATGAGTATTTTGAAAAGAAAAATAGAAGGTATTTTGTTCAAGGTAGAACTAACACTTCGGGACCCAAGCTTGCTTGGGTACCTAAATCAACTTGAGATGTGTTTTGATTGTGCATGTCTGTCTAAGAGCCAAGTGGAACAAATGGTACCTGGACAGTGGATGCTCCAGACATTTGACAGACAATAAGGAACTCTTCTCAGACCTGAAGGAAAAGGATGGTGGACTGGTCACCTTTGGCAGGAACAATAAAGGTAAAATTGTGGGAATTGGACAGATATGTAAGGATTCCAATCAGTCAATTGAAGATGTTTTGCATGTAGATGTCTTAAATCATAGTTTGCTTAGAATTAGTCAACTCTGTGACAAAGGTCACAAGGTTATTTTTGAAAACACACATTGCTCAATTGTAGATAGAGTTACAAATGAAATAAAATTCATTGGTCTTAGAGATGGAAACATTTATTATGTTGATTTTGAAAGTTCTCCAAATGAAAATATTTGTTTAGTTGCTAATAAGTCGGATGATGCATGGCTATGGCATCGACGACTTGGTCATGCTAGCTTTAGTATTCTTTCCAAACGGTATAGAAAAGACTTGGTTAGAGGTTTGCCAAAGTTGAACTTTCATGTAAATTAAATATGTGATGCATGTGCTATGGGGAAACAGACCAGGGTTTCTTTTAAATCTAAAAACATTGTCACCACCACTAGACCCCTTGAACTCCTTCATTTGGATTTATTTGGTCCCACTAGGACACACAGTCTTGGAGGAAAACTTTATAGATTTGTCATTGTAGATGATTACTCGAGATTCACTTGGGTATTATTTTTAACCCATAAGAATGATGCATTGCAGGAGTTCGAAGATCTTTGCAGGAATTTACAAAATGATAAGGGGTATCAAATCAAGGCTTTTCGGAGTGATCATGGAAGAGAATTCGATAACCATGACTTTGATGATTTTTGCAGGAAACAGGGGTTTTCACACAACTTCTCAGCACCTAGAACCCCACAACAAAATGAAGTCGTGGAAAGAAAGAATAGGACGCTCGTAGAGATGGTGAGAATGATGCTTGCTAAAAATGGCTTACCAAGGTATTTTTGGGCCGAGGCGGTGAGCACGGCGTGCCACATCATTAATCGAGCCATGGTAAGACCTATACTCAAGAAAACTCCATATGAGTTGTATAAAGGTAAGAAGTCGAACATTGAATATCTGAAACCTTTTGGTTCTCCATGTTATATTTTGAATAATTCTAAAGATAACTTAGAGAAGTTTGTCGCAAAGAGTGACAACGGTATATTCCTTGGATATTCTTTATCATCTAGAGCTTATTGAGTATATAGCATGCGCACTCTTGTGGTAGAAGAAAGCCCACATGTGATCATTGATGAATAAACTTTAAGGTTATCTAATAAAGATAATCATTTTCTTGATGTAGGACATGAAGATGGAGAAGAAAAGAAGACAAAGGAAATAAGATGTGGATCAAGCGGAGTCAAGTAACAAAAGTGATGAAGCTCCAACCCATGATGAAGACCTCCCTAGACAATGAATGTTCCACAAAGATCACCCACAAGATAACATCATAGGAGACGTGGAACAAGGCATAAGAATAAGGACTTCAATCAGGGAAGTTGAACAATTTGATAATCTTGCATTACTTTCCGATATTGACCCCAAATATGTAGATGAGACATTAAATGATAATTTCTGGATCTTGACTATGCAGGAGGAATTACACCAATTCCAAAGGAATGAGGTGTGGTTTCTTGTGTCTAGACCTAAGAATCACCCAGTGATTAGAACTAACTGGGTTTTTTGAAACAAGCTTAGTGATCAAGGGGTGGTGATTAGGAATAAAGCCAGGCTAGTAGCCAAAGGCTATAGTCAAGAATTAGGAATTAGTTTTGATGAATCATTTTCACCTGTGGCTAGGCTTGAAGTGGTTATAATATTACTTACCTTTGCATGCTCTAGGAATATAAAACTTTTTCAAATGGACGTTAAAAGTGCATTTTTGAATGATGCAGTGAAAGAAGACGTCTATGTTGAGCAACCACTGGGATTTGAAGATGAGAAGCACCCGGACCATATATACAAACTTGACAAAGCATTGTATGGTCTGAAGTAAGCCCCCCGTGTGTAGTATGAAAGGTTAAGTACATTCCTTTCAAAAAATGGCTTCAAAAGAGGTAACATTGATCAAACCCTTTTCATTAAGAGTTATAATGAACATATGCTTCTTGTACAGGTATATGTTGATGACATTATCTTTGGAGCCACTTGTGATTCATTGAATGATGATTTTGTCAAATTGATGCAAGGGGAGTTTGAGATGAGTTTGATGGAGGAGTTAACTTTCTTTTTTGGTTTGCAGGTGAAGCAGCTAAAGGATGGAATCTTTATAAATCAAAGGAAGTATACAAAGGAGCTCATCAAGAAATTCAAGTTCGACAATGCGAAGCCACAAAAGACACCGATGGCAACAACGGTGAAATTGAAGAAGAGTGAACAAGATAAGTCTATCAATCAAAAACTTTTTCATGGAATGATTGATTCTTTGTTGTATTTGACTGCTAGTAGGCCGGATATATTGTTAGTGTTTGCATGTGTGCTAGATTTTAATCCGATCCGACAGAATCACACATGTTAGCAGTCAAAAGGATTTTTAGATATTTGCTTGGCACATCGGATCTTGGCCTTTGGTTTCCTCGTAGTTGTAATTTTGATTTAGTAGCTTACACTGATTCTGATTATGCTGGGTGTTTAGTGGATCGTAAGAGTATGAGCGGGTATTGTCAATTTCTTGGAGGTTGCATGGTTTCATGGGCCTCTAGGAAACAAAACGCAGTGGCATTATCAACTGCCAAAGCTGAATACATGGCTGCCGGTAGTTGTGCGGCCCAAGTGATATGGATCCAACAACAGTTAGTTTATTTTGGTATTATCTTGAATAACACACCCATTCTTTGTGATAACACCTCTACCATTAATATTTCTAAAAATCTAGTTTTGCACTCTCGCACAAAGCACATAAAGATTCGACACCATTTTTTGCGAGATCATGTGAGTAAGAGTCATTTTGAGCTTATACATGTAAATACTGAACACCAACTTGTAGATATTTTTACAAAACCCTTATCTCCTGAAAATTTTAAAAGAATAAGAAGAGAACTAGGAATTTGTTGTTTGAATGAGTAATTGCACATATTAGGCTTGAATGCACACTTTTACTTATTTTGCAAATAACATTTCAGATTTGCATATATTCAACTTCATGGTCTAGATTGCACATATTTTTACATACTTGTGAATAGGAATAATTCTTCATCATCTTTTTCATTCACTTGTATATGCCTGTATATATATGATATACTTACTTGCTTGAATGACATGATTCTTCGGTATCTCAAATCTTGAGTTGTGGAAGGGTGGATTACGTCCATCTAGAAACACTCTTGATGCGTGAGTTTGGTATTTGGACCTTCCCCTCCGCCACGTACCGGAAATAAAATTAGATGAATTAACCTTCAAATTCTTGCTTGATTGCATGTATATATATCCTAGAAACTTTTTTCTTACAAATTTCTAAGATGACCTCCTTGATAAATAAATATGCAGTGATTTTGATCTTTTGTGAATCATGACATATACAAAGGAGGAGGATTTATTTCTAACTGTGCATACATTTAGGAAGAGTCATAACTATGTCTAGGCAAATTTATTTTCTACATACAAAGTAATTACCCACACACATTGCACAAAAATGTTGCATATGACTTTAAACGATAAGGATTTCAGAAATTCTTTTCAACACTTCAAGGGAAACAAATTTTTACATGGAAATGAAGAGCAATCGTGAGGAAAAAGTTGTCTGCCCCACAAAAATTCAATAAGTGGAATGTCAAACTAAGTAGCCGGGAATCCCCACTGAAATAAATGAGAAAACGCGCGTCGAAAGGTGAAACAAAAATCCACAATTTGTGATGAATCCTAGTAGCCGAAAATCCCTATTGAGACACATGAGGTGACTCGCGTTGAATGGTGAAATCCAATAAAAGAAACAAAAAGGGGTTGTGCGTAGCTACCAAAAGTCGAGGATCGAAATGGAATTGTAAAAAGGAAATAAGCCTCTAGTGTTCACTAGAAATTCTGATTGAATCCATATATTTTTGAAGTTCATTGCTCATTGTCGCACATTTCACTCTTGGGTATTATTGTGATGAATGAGTATCTTGAATTTTTTCTTATCATGGTTTATGCAGTGCCTCTAGCATATGCATGTACTACCTTTTTTGATTATGCTTCATGTGACACGATTTGATTTTAAATCTACTGTTCACTTGCTATCCTTTTACCCCATTGAGGGGGAGTTATAGATATTTACATGCTTGCTTGTCTTTCATGCTTGCCTGCTTGCTTGCATGAATAATTTGGAGAAGCTCATACTCAATCATACATGTTCAGATCAGGCTTTAATAACTCTATTGTCAATCGATTTTTGTTGATGACAAAGGGGGAGAAAAAAAGTGCATATCATGTTCATATCAGTTTGGAAGTTTTTGTGCATATTCATATCAGTTTGGAAGTTTTTTGTGCATATCAAGTTTCCTTTACATAGTTTGGTTCATATGCATATACTCTGGATACTTCATAGTTTTGTCAATGTTCATAGTTTCATACATGTTCATGGTTTAACTTGTTCAAATAAATTGTTCTTGGTATTCATGCACACACATGCACATGTTGTTTTGTCATCATCAAAAAGGGGGAGATTGTTCGATCCCCTAGTTGATTTTGGGTAGTTAAGTTTCAATGATGACAACTATAGTGTGTTTGTGCCATTGTGTGGTTTATTGAAAAATTATTGATCATCAAGGTGCTAATATTGTGATCATCTGGCCATGCAAGACAAATACCATTGGTGGACTCTTGGAACTTAAATGCATGAGTGAAGGAATCATTTTCAGTCTTGGATTCAAAACAAGTGGTAAACAATGCTCACATTCTTTAAGAGAATATGGTGAGGCCTTACAACTCTCAAAAGCACAAATTGGTTGAGTTGTGGTTCATGCTCCTTCTACTTGGAGTCTTGGGCTGAAATTTTGCTTGATCTACTCATTCATACATTGATAGAAATTAGTTGAATCATATTCTCACACCTATGGCATTTATGTCCATGTTACTCTAAAATTGCACAAATGAATATAAATGTGAAATTGGGTTCATGATGCTCACTCTTGTGTACAAATGCATAGCCATAGGATTTTGGTTCTTAGTTATAATATGTGAGCTTGCGAAGTGTTCTCATGCATATCATTCATGTATGATTAATGGAGTTTAATGTCTATACTTCATGCTTGTTCAAGTTCTACACATTAACCTTGGTGAAATTTGGTATGTTGTTGAGCATTCATGTAAGTTAAACACAAGGTTAATTGATCCTTTTTTTTGGTTGGCAAAAATGAAGGTTTGAATGGTATTAAATTTGTTCAAATGATCCTTGTCAATTGGGCTTTCATGTATACATTTCATGTAATTTGTATAAGGGGCTATAGCTTTGTTTTTTATAAAAATCTGGGTGTTTCTGAACTTCGGTCGATCGACCCCTCCATGTTGGTCGATTGAAATTTCTAGCATCAGCTAGAATCTGACCCTGTGAAAGTTCGATCGACCGAACTCCCAACTTCGGTCGACCGAAATTTCCAGTGCTCCCTGTAAAAATCCTGCAAAACTTTGGTCAACCGATCCATTCGACCGGTCGACCAAAACTGGCGGGCGAGACCCATTTAAGTGGATTCGAAACCCACTTCTAGTGATCCATTTGGGTTAAAATTTGACACTCTTACCCCTAGGGCATTCATACACATGTTAGATATATTTTGAAGGGGTTTTAGCATGGATTTTAATGTCTTTTGCACTTTCTATTGTGGGTGTATAAATAAGCTACAAATTTAGGAGAAATGTTCTAAGTATTCATGCTCTATCTTTCTTGCAGGAGAAGAAAAAGGGAAAGGAGAGGAGCTGAAGAAATCTGTTGATATCATCTACATCTGGGAGGATTTTGTGATCGTGATAGAAGATAAAGAGGAGCAGTTCGAAGAGAGGATCACGTGATGTTCAAATCGAAAGCATTCAACTTCCCTCCAACCTATTCTTCAACAAGGATCTCCTCCGACCCTTTCATCTCTTGAGGATCAATTTCTTTCGCCCTTTTTCATCTATTCTAATGCGTTCCATTTAGTTCATGTGCATGTATTAAACATATCTTTTATTTCCAAACTCAGACTCTGTGAGTGTTGAACCGTCTGTGTACGATTGTGGTATTTTATGCTGCGTCTGTAGCAGCGAGTGTGTATGTGTCTTGATCCGTGGCGGATCGTGTAGAAGATGGCATCTCTGTGTCTTTGGAGCGAAAGCTCCGTGCGCTTCATTTCGAAGCGAGTGGATCCTCACCGTTTTGGTGAGGGGTGGACGTAGGGAGCCCGTCGTGGTCCCGAACCACCTAAAAAATCTATCTCGCATCTTGTTTGATTGTAGTTTGCTTGTCTATATTTTTCATATTGATCGTGTGAGAACCGTAAGCTTGAGAGAACCGAATTCTTCATAATGTATATTTCGTTTGATCGTATCTTGTGTTGGTAGTTAGTTTCATTCCGCTGCGTAATTTTAAAAACTACCATTGCGATTAGTGGGGACAATTCAACCCCCCCTTCTTGTCAATTCGAGAATCTAGGGTCAACAATCTGGTTTAACTAGAGAGGTGGTGAGGACACGCGCCGCCGCACACGACAGAATACGAGGCGCATGCCGGAGTCCCTTTGGCTCGGGGAGGACATGGACGCATAGTAGAGCTACTTATCTTTTCTTTTTGATTTCAGACCTTGTTGGGCCCAATGTAGTCCCTGTGTGGACAATTAGTTAGTTATTTTATTGGGCTTGGGCTTAGTCAATATTGGATAGGAGTTATTGGGCTTTCTTAAGTGGGCTTGGGTTAGGTCAATGGGATGGAAGTGTGAATGTGTCTAAGGGGGTGGAGGCTTGGAGGATTGAAAGGGACACATGGAGAGGGGCGCCCCCTTCCATGGTCAAATGGGGAGGCTGCCCCCTTCCTTGACTCCCCTCCTTCCCTCCCATTCAAACTAGGAACCTTCCCCCTCCCCTCTTGGTCAAGGGGGCACACCCCCCTTCCCCTTCCTCCTCTCTCTTGGCTGCCCTCCCCTCCCCATGCCTTTTATGTAATGTCTTGTATTAAGAGCTATTGGAAGCTAATGAAGAATTATTTTGAGAGAAATTTTGTAAGAGAGTGATTCTCTTTTCATTTCTTGGGTGTGATGCCCTATACCCCAAAATTCTGTGATGGGATTTACTTGGCGTGTGACTCACCCCTTATCGTCCCCTTCCTACTTGTATCTAGATCTAAAAATTTTACCAGTGAAGCTTCTGCGAATCAGGAACGATCTAGAGCTAGTTTTGTCATGATTAGAGCTCCGGATCTCCGGTTACAAATCTTTTCGTGAAGCTGCACGTTGTTGCTCGTCCCTGCAAGCCAGATCTCTTCATCTCTCTTGCAAAAATCCTCTAGATCTACTATCAACTTCTTTGGGCGTGAGATCTGGAGAGATCGTACCATTTTCTACCTTCTTCACGACACCACCAATATCATGCCGTTCTGAAGTCTGTGCAGAGCGTGGCAACGATTTTGGTGGGACTGCACAGGCCGACCTATGCAAATCCGGCCTAGAGTCTGCAGCTCCTTGTGAGAGATCCCACGGCCTTCTCCCTCTATATCTGGCCAAACCCTTTGGTCAAGATCCTCCTCTAAGCGTCACCGATGATCCCCAGTAAGCGGCGTCCCGTTCCCATACCTTCACCATTTATCTTCTACTTTTCTTGTTCTCTGTGCAATTCTACACTAGCAGAACTAGAGCCGCCGTGCAGACGCCATCACGTCCAAACGGTAGTAGATCTGGACCCACCACTTGGACAGGTCGATCTGCGTCTAGTCCTATGTGCGTTCCCACAAACGGCACTCTGATCCAACTCTGGATCTAGCCGTACCGCCTCTTGTAAGCTGACTGCGTAGGCTGACCAGCGTGGGCAGATCCGATCGGAGGTCAATCGCCTCATCTGGTCGGTGTCGACTCGCCCCCTCGTCTCCCACGAGTGATGCCCGTCAACCCGTGCTCCTACATCCCCAAGAGTATTATTTGTAGCCTGTTATCTCCCTGTGAGGAGTGGGCATAATTGTCTGGATTGTATTGTTATTAATTCGTGTATTAGGGTTATCGGATTCGGCCGGGGTTTCTTCCCCACGCGCTAGTCGTGGAGGTACGCGCGACGTTCCTCTTCTTGGCTTTGCTTGTTTAGTAAGCTTTTTTATATGCTGTGCTTGTGCAAATAGGGCCCATAGCTAATTACGAATAACCATGGTTGTGAGTTATGAGTGCCCGTTCCATAGCCCCAATCGAGCACCAAGCCCGAACTGGAACACCCTAGGCGACAGTGGTTCCTTAATCGCTGCGATCTTGCGCTTCCCTCGCAGGGATGATCGTTGGGCTAAAGTGAGTTTCTTGTTGAGACACGCCTCTACTCGGAGAATCACCATGGAGGTCAGCCGCCCGGCTTGCCTTTCGCGTGCAATTGTTGGCCGCACTTCGAGTCAGTCATAGGTCTTAGCCCACTCGAGTCCCGTCCCGCATCAAATTGGTATCAGAGCATGGTTTGAGTCTAGGGTAGTTTTGTCATAGGTGTTGCATTCCATTCCTATACCTGGTATATTAAAAGGTGTTACCAGAACGATTGGTTACGTCTATTGAGAAGGTAGCATCCTTGTGTGAGTTAGATCTTTGGATCAATATCTCCACCACGTACTAGATATTGGATAGAGTCTAGAGAAGTCTCACATTAGGTGTCTCATTCAACTCTGCATTTAGCTCCATCACATGTCCATCTTGTAGCTTTCTCCAATTTCCCATGGATTCCAAGTCGCTTAGGCGATATGACTGGTGGTATGACACCCATGGGCTTGGAAACCACCCCATCTTCTTCGGTAGGCATGAAGCACAGACATTTGATGGCTCCAAAGTCCCAAGGGACTACCTACATTGGGAAGCCACCATGGACAAATATTTTGATTGTTACCACATGTCCGATGCCATGAGAGTCATTTTTGCCAAGGAGAGGTTTTTGTATGAAGCTGCTGATAAGTGGAGAAGTATTGAATGCATGAGGGATGTTAGGAGGCAAAGGCCCATCGAGTCATGGTGTGAAATGAAAGATGAGCTTAGAAGAATCTACCTGCCCCACCAAGTCACCTTCAACCAAGATGGTCATAGCCAGAGACGAAGGGTCCCGCTTGGAGATGAGCCTAGGTCCAAGACTGAGCCTGGTGATTATGGGCGAACCCACCATGAAGCCCCTATCCCTAGAAACCCCACCTTTGCCAAACTCCTACAAATCTTTTCAGATCTGATGGATAGGATGTGCACTCGCATTGAGTCATCGATTTCCCCTAGCCCACCTCCGATATAGGATGAAGTCCTGCCAGAACCTAAGGAGATCGTGGCTGACATTCTCAACCCGGTGCCATCTATGGAGACCCAAGGTCCTCTCCCCATCATAGAGGACATCCCTTCCCCATCAGAGGGAGATGCCTTGCCAGAACCTTCACCCTTCGATCTTCATCCAGAGCCATACCTACTTCCCAAGGGCGAGATAATCATTGAAGAGCCACTACTTAGCTGGCTAAAGAAGGGCTTGATCCCCAAAGCCTCCTGCTACCCATCCATGGAACCCACACTACAAATAGTGCCCGTCAACTCATTCCACACAACATTCCAGTCTTTCAACCTTATTGAAACCTTGGAAGACCTTATTAAGGGATTAGACTGGCAGTTGAAGTTGACGCGTATGTTGGCCCTAAGCTCCGAACAACCCAATAGTCGTAGCCTCACGCACCGTACATTGGGTTCCATCACCTCTATGTGCACTGTGGGTCATATCACCACGGAGGTTCTTTTGTCCCTCCCCATGCCTGATAAGCTTAGCTCCATCCCACTTGCCCCGAGGGAGGAACCTTGTCTTCCGAATGAGACCGTTGTCTCATCTACCGTGATGATGGAAGATGACCATATGCCCATTGAAGAATTCTGAACATGGGCCAGTGTAGTGAAGGAACCTACCCTGAGGGGTCACATATTCTTTGATCCCTTCGATCCCCTCCCGAGTGAGCCTCTTGACCCACAACCTCCGTTCCACCTTGTCAGGGAAGTCCCCTATCACATCCCTTCCACACGGGCCAGTCAACCTATACTTAGGAGCTTTGTTAGCAAGGAGCCCGTTCATCGGAAAAAGTTGCATGCCTTACCATCATATAGGGGTGATGAAGAAGGTGACTTTGGCTCTCCTGGTCCTCCCAAACCTCTCAAATCCTATAGGAAGTCTGGGCATGAATGGTACATATTAGGATGTCTAGGATTCCATAATTCCGCCAACATGGGGTTGTGTCGTGTGTATGCTAGTCACACATATGGGTGTCATGGACCACCACTGCATTCACATATGTTTGAGTCTGCACAGTCTATTCGGAGTCTGCATCCTCTAGAGGCCAGCAATGCACGTTATAAAGAGTTAGTTGACGCGCACCGACGCGCCCGTGAGTTCCGAGAAGGCGAGTACGTCATGATCAGGGTTAGACCTGAACGGTTTCCCTCAGGGGCCATAAAGAAACTCTAGGCCCATGGTGCCGGCCCCTTCCAAGTCGTGAAGTGAGTGGGGTCTAATGCGTACGTTATTTAACTACCAGACGACTATGGTATCAGTTCGACATTCAATGTTTCAGATTTGGTGGCATATCGGGACCCCGCGGTGATCCCTAGTGAGCCTTTTGGGCCTTCTCCTCCTGTTGAGAGTGACACACTACCTGAGAGTCCACCTCTTCCAACCCCATTACAGCAGCACGAGCATATAGATTGCATACTGGATGAGCAGGTGACCACCACTAGGAACGGAGCCTACCAACGCTTCTTAGTGCGTTGGAGACCCGCAACAGACGACGTCTGGATCACGCGTGGAGAGCTCGAGGGACTCGATCCAGACTTACTGGAATGCTACCTCAGCGATCGGGACCCTTACTCGACGGGGTCGAGTTCCTCCCACCCGAGAAGAATTGGTGAGGACATGCGTCGCCGCGCACGTCAGAATACGAGGAGCACGCCAGAGTCCCTTTGGCTCAGGGAGGACATGGACACATAGTCGAGCTACTTATCTTTTCTTTTTGCTTTCAGGCCTTGTTGGGCCCAATGTAGTCCCTGTGTAGACAATTAGTTAGTTGTTTTATTGGGCTTGGGCTTAGTCAATACTGGATAGGAGTTATTGGGCTTTCTTAAGTGGGCTTGGGCTAGGTCAATGGGATGGAAGTGTGAATGGGTCTAAGGGGATGGAGGCTTGAAAGGGACACATGAAGAGGGGCACCCCCTTCCATGGTCAAATAGGGAGGCCGCCCCCTTCCTTGACTCCCCTCCTTCCCTCCCATTCAAACTAGGAACCTTCCCCCTCCCCTCTTGGTCAAGGGGGTGCACCCCCCCTTCCCCTTCCTCCTCTCTCTTGGCTGCCCTCCCCTCTCCATGCCTTCTATATAATGTCCTATATTACAAGCTACTGGAAGCTAATGAAGAATTATTTTGAGAGAAATTTTGTAAGAGAGTGATTCTCTTTTTCTTTCTTGGGTGTGATGCCCTAGACCCCAAAATTCTGTGACGGGATTTACTTGGCGTGTGACTTGCCCCCTTATCATCCTCTTCCTGCTTGTATCTGGATCTAAAAATTTTACCAGTGAAGCTTCTGCGAATCAGGAACGATTCAGAGCTTGTTTTGTAGCGATTAGAGCTCTGGATCTCTGGCAACAAATCTTTTCGTGAAGCTGCATGTTGCTGCTCGTCCCTGTAAGCCAGATCTCTTCATCTCTCTTGAAAAAATCCTCCAAATCTACTATCAACTTCTTTGGGCTTGAGATCTAGAGAGATCGTACCATTTTCTACCCTCTTCGCGACACCACTGATCTCATGCCTTTCTGAAGTCTGTGTAGAGTGTGGCAATGATTTTGGTGGGACTGCACAGGCCAAAATGTGCAGATCCGGCCCAGAGTCTGCAGATCCTTGTTGGGGATCCCACGGCCTTCTCCCTCTAGATCTGGCCAAACCCTTTGGTCAGGATCCTCCTCCATGTGTCACCGACGATCTCCAGGAAGCGACGCCCCATTCCCATAGATGGCACTCCGATCCAACTCCGGATCTAGCCGTACTACCTCCTACAAGTTGACTGCGCAGGCTGACCAGCACGGGCAGAACCGATCAGAGGTCAATCGCATCATCCGACCGGCGTCGACTCGCCCCCTCATCTCCCATGAGTGCTGCCCGTTAACCCGTGCTCCAGCAGCCCCGAGAGTATTGTTTGTAGCATATTATCTCCCTGCGAGGAGTAGGCATAATTATCTGGATTGTATTGTTATTAATTCATGTATCGGAGTTATCAGATTCGGCCGGGGTTTCTTCCCCACGTGCTAGTCGTGGAGGTATGCGCGGCATTCCTCTTCTCAGCTTTGCTTGTTTAGTATGCTTTCTTATATGCTACGCTTGTGCGAATAGGGCCCATAGCCAATTATGAATCACCGCGGTTGTGAGTTGTGAGTGCCCGTTCCATACCCTAGTCGAGCACCGAGCCCAAACTGGAACACCCTAGGCGACAGTGGTTCCTTAATCGCTACGATCTCGCGCTTCCCTCGCAAGGATGATCGTTGGGCTAGAGTGAGTTTCTTGTTGAGAGATGCCTACACTCAGAGAATCGCCATGGAGGTCATCCGCCCTGCTTGCCTTTCACGTGCAAGTGTTGGCCGCACTTCGAGTCAGTCATAGGTCTTAGCCCATTCGAGTCCCGTCCCGCATCAGGCCTATGATTTGTTGAGAGGTGGATGGGTAGTTACCCTGACTGGTGGAGAGAGATTTTTTTTCTTTTTCTCATTACCGGCCCTACCGTCCAATCGGATTTTCATCAGGGCCGGCCCCCTTTGGCTTTTTCTGACGTGCCCTTGTGGGTTTTCGCATCGAGGGGTTTCCCAATTTTACCTGAGGCGACCTCTCGAGCTTTCACCTCAGCTGGGTTATTGGCCTTTTTGCCCCCAGTCACCTCTTTGCGAAGAGGACGACCGAGCCCATCGAGGTATCTCTATTTTTTTAACCCCACTTTTTTTTTGTGCTTACCTAGGAGCCTGACGGTTGGATTGTTGCTGGTGCCAGGCGTCCTCGCTCTTGTAGTCGCGGGGACAAAGCTGGGAAGCTAACTGCTATGAGTGTGTGATGGTGACGCTAGGAGGGCCTGGCTGGCCATGTTGCTTCACTAAGAAAATAAAATTGGAGGAAGTGACTGGTCCCACCCTTCAGGGGGGTGGGGGGGCTAGTTTTGCTTGTGATGGCAGGGGCACGCGCTTTAGTTTGGGTGGCGCGCGAACTCGTGCTCTGGAGTGTGGTACAACTTCATGTGTTTACCATTGAGAGGTGGGAACGGCTTGTTGCCCTTGTGGTCTACAACCGTGTAGGCCCCACCCTCGTAGTAATCATGAATGATGTATGGACCTTGCCAGTTAGGTTGTAATTTTCCACTGGAGCACCCTGCCATGACTTCCTTTTCTTTAATCATGACAAGATCGCCTTGCTTGAAGGCTCGTTGTTTGACGAGCTTATCATAGGCCCAATCCATGTGGGCCTGGTACACTTGTAGGTGTCGGTAGGCTTCGAGCCGCTTGCCTTCTAGACCGGCGTGCTCTTCTAGCCTTCTCTGGTATTCATCTTCATCTGGACCAGCAAAGCCGGTGTGGACTGTCACGTGCTAAGATGCTAACTGGATTTTGGTAGGGATGACAGCTTCTGCCCTATAAATGAGGGAGAATGGTGAGCATCCCGTAGGGGTCTTACAAATTGTTCGATAGGCCCATAGCGCCTCGAACACCTTCTCACCCCAATCGCACTTCCGATGGCTAACGATTTTAGCCAGAAGCTTGCAGAGAGTTTTGTTAAAGGCCTCTGCCAGGCCATTGGCTTGAGGGTTGTAGATTGGAGAGGTTCTCCAGTCGATGTGGAACTTGGCCGCTAGCTGGTATACGGCTCTATTCTCGAATGGTGTGCCGTTGTCAGACACTATGCGGCTGGGAGAACTCAATCGGTAAATAATGTTGTGTCGGACAAATCTGGCTACCACCTCGTCGGTAACCTCCCGCAGGGGGAGGGCCTCCGCCCATCGAGAGAAATAGTCGGTGGTGGCCAGAATGTACTTATGGCCCTTGGAAGATGGCGGGAAGGGTCCCGCAATGTCCATACCCCATTCCGCGAATGGCCATGTAGGGTCCGTTGGACGTAACGGATTTGGAGGTCTTTTGGGTTTCGAGCCAAAGGCTTGGCATTGATGGCACGTATGGGCATGCTGAGTGCAGTCCGCGTACATGGTTGGCCAATAGAAGCCTTTAAGCTTGATGTTGTTCTCCATTCTGTCTCCGGCCTGGTGAGTGCCGCATAACCCTAAGTGGACCTCGTGCATGATAGCCCGAGCCTCAGCTGGGGAGACACATCTCAGAAGAACCGACTTGTCCCTCTCATGGACAAGTCTGTACAGAGAGTCGCCGATTAACTCATATGATGTTGCTCGGTGGAATAGATGGACCCTTTGAGCTCGGTCAGAAGGGAGCCAACCTTGCTTGAATTTGACGATAGGCTCATGCCAATCTTCTTCTTCTGGAGGAGTGTTCTGGTCGAGGTCATGGACCTCATAGATGGTGAGGCCATACTCATTCTCGAGTGTACTCGGCATTAGCCTTCTGTGCTTGACAGTGATGTCGACTTTGCCCTCTAGCAGAAGCTTGATGGCCGCAGCCAATTTTTCCAGTGCATCTGCCTGGGCATTGATCCTCCTGGGAACATGAACTATTTCAAAGAAATAGAGCTTCTAGATGAGCCTGGTGGCAGCGGTGTGGTATGGAACTAATTCCTGCTTCCGCACGTCGTAAATGTCGAGGACTTGCCGAACTACTCGCTGGGAGTCCCCGTAGGCTTTGAGGCACTTGACGCCCATGTCGAGAGCCATCTGGAGCCTGATGATTAGAGCTTCATACTTAACTTCATTGTTGGTCAGGGATTTCATGAGGGCACATGAGTTGTACAAAACTCCGCCCTGAGGAGTCAGGAAAACGATGCCAGCACCCGCCATGATGGATGGATTTTGATAATTCTAGGTAATCCCCCGGGAAGCGCCATCGAAGTAGAGCTCCCAACAAGGTACATTGGTTGTGAGGGCGTCTTGTTGCTGGTAATGCAAGACATCTCCGATCTGTTCAACTAGTACTGGTGACTGGAAAGCGAGGGACTCCTCGTCAGGGAGCTCTGTGTTGAGAGGTGAATCATCTGGTACCGGATGGGCTGCCAAAAATTCAGTCATGCCATGTCCCTTGATTGCTTTCCTGGGGACATAGGTGATATCATACTTCATTAACATGAGAGCCCATTTTCCCAATCGGCCTAAGAGGATGGGCTGCCTGAGGAGGTATTTGAGTGGGTCATGCTTGGATATAAGCTCAACCCGATGAGACAAGAGGTAATGCCGCAGCTTCTTAGCGGTAAACACCAATGCTAAGCAAACCTTCTCCATGGGGGAGTAGCGGTATTCAGCACCAATCAGTTTTCGGCTGAGGTAGTAGAGCGGCTGCTCTTTACCCTCCTCATTGATCTATGCCAACATGCCCCCTAGCGAAGCATCCATGGCGGCAATGTAGAGTATAAGGGGTTTGCCCTTGACTGGTGCCCCCAGGACTGGGGGAGTAAGGAGGTACTCCTTGATTTCCTCGAAAGCAGTCTGGCAGTCAGGGTCCCATACAAATGGTGTGTCTTTTTTCATAAGCTTGTTGAAAGGTGCACATCGACCGGAGAGATTGGAGATGAACCTTCGAATGTAGGCCAGTCTTCCTTGGAAGGACCTGAGCTCGGTGAGGTTCTTGGGTGGTGGAAGCTCTCGGATTACCTTGATCTTGTTGGGGTCCACCTTAATTCCTCAGTATCTTACGACGAAACTGAGAAAATTGCCACTGGATACGCCAAAGGCGCATTTTATGGGGTTCATCTTGAGTCCATATTGCCGAAGTCGATTGAAGACCTGGCGTAGATCATGTAGATGGTCTTCCCGCCTTTTTGTCTTGAAGACGAGGTCGTCGACGTAGCATTTGACGATGTTACGTAGCATTTCATCAAATATTTTGGTCATGGCTCTCTGGTAGGTAGCGCCGGCATTCTTCAAACCGAAGGGCATGGGCTTGTAGTTGAAGATCCCTTTGGGAGACCAGAAAGCTGTGTGATTCTTATCTTTGGGGGACATCCAGATCTAGTTGTAACCAGACGACCCATCCATGAAAGACAAGGCTTCATATCCAGTGGTCATATCAACCATGGTTTCCATGATTGGGACTGGGAAGTCATCCTTCGGACATGTTTTGTTGAGGTCCCGGAAGTCGACGCAGATGCCGACTTGGCCACTTTTCTTCTTAACTGGGATGATGTTGGCGAGCCAGATTGGATAGATACATGGCTCGATGAAGTCGACCTCCGCCATTTTGTTGACTTCGGTTAAGACTTGGAGTTCCAGCTCTTGGCGCATACGCCGTTGTGGCTTTTTGACAGGAGTTACTGCGGGAGAAATGGCCAGCTCATGCTCCGCCAAGGAGGGGGTCTAGCCTTGGCATCTCCTTGTATGTCTAGGCAAAGCAGTCTTTGTATTCAAGTAGGAATTGCTTGTAGTCCTACCTTTCTACTTTAGTGAGGAGAGCGCTAACGAAGGTTGGTTGGTGGGCTTCATCTTCACCCAAGTTGATTTCAACGAGTTCGTCAACGGTTGCCTAGCCGCCATTCTCCTGCTCGAGAGGAGCGGGTTGGAAGTCGATGAAGTCTTCATCATTAGTGTCAGCTTCGTGTACTTCTTGATTTTTGAAGCCACTGGTCGACGCTGATGGAGCTCGGGAAGCGTTGTCACTGGGCTTTGGCAAGGATTGTTCAGAACCGCTAGCGCCTGGCTGGCCGTTGCCAACTAGTGCTACTGAAGCTTCCTTGGGGTTGCCTGCTAAATCTCACAACACTTCATGGCCAGTGCTCTGGGAACCTTCCTCATCGGTAAAGTTTGTCGAACTGGATTCTTTAACCAGATGGGAGGCCGGGGGAGCTTCTTCAACCCTAATGTCTTCGCGGGAGGGCAGCAAAGACTCATTGATTGCTTGGATTAGGGTGCTAGACATGGCGGGGAATGATATCAGGATCTCCTCTTCCTCATCACTGGAGTTGTCAAATTTTGTATCGACATAAGCTTGGTCGTCGACTGGCTGTGCCAAGCCCACGACGTTAACCTCGTAGTAGATGCGGAAGTCCGGGTCTTGGTCGTAGCTGAGTCCCCTGGTATCTTTGTGGGAGAAAGGGGGTTGCCCCCGAACCTGGGAAGGGGTCCACAACTGACGAAAGTATCTTCACTGTGAGGAACCTTGCCATTGAGGAATGTGTTGCTTCAGGCACATTTCCCGAATATGATGTGGCAGGTCGCCATTACTTGGACTACTTCAGGGGTGTCATCGGCTCATTTAGACCAACTGAAGTCGTCTTTTAGTGGGGCTTGCGGGGCCATGTCCCCCTTGTAGAATACAATAGGCTTATCCTTATTAGCCTTCTTCTTGCTTCTGAGTTGTCGTTTGTAAGTAACGGCAAATGTTATGAGTGGCTCGGCCTTGTGCTCTTCTGATGCACATGAGAGTTGTATGCAGTCTGGCGGCAAGCATATGCTTTTGTCGATGGCTCGGCTAATAAGGTTAGCCTCGAAGTCGATTTTACGCCTCTCATGGTGATCTGGAGTTGACTTGGAGCTGAGGCGTAGCCGATGAAGATTGGCCTTCTCCTCGTCAATAGAGAAGAGATCATCATCATCTTCCTCTGAGAGCCAGCCATTATTTTTGCTTTTGATCATGGGGTATGGACTGATTCCCCCGAAATAAAGCGCAGCATCGGTAAGATTGCATTCTGCTGGAGTAAATGGCGACAGGTCTACAAAGACCGTGTATTGTTCTCCATCTTTCACATATTTGATGCACTGATGGAGAGTTGATGGGATGACCCGATTTTCATGCAACCAGGGTCTGCCCTATAGCACTTTGTAAGAAGTGTTGGCGTCGATGATATAGAATGTCACCTTGGAGGTGAAATCATCGAGCGCCAGATCCACATCTACCCAGCCGAGGACGCCCTTAGTGTCCTGATTGAAGCCTGATATCTTGATTGCTTGAACCTTCTGAAGGTGTGGGGTCAGGTATAGAGTCTTGAAGGTTTTCAGCGACATGATGTTGACAGCGGCACCGACGTCCACCAGGATCCGGTTCACCTCATGCCCATTGATTTTTTCCCTCATGTAGAGAGGACGATTGTGACATAGAGGGGATAGTAACATATCCTTTTCCGTGAAGGAAACGGTGGCTGTGAAGGCTTCATATGCCGCCTCCTTCATCTCCGAGGCATGTGCTTCGTAGACTTCCGGTTCTTTGAGAATTTTAATAAGAGCTTCTCTCAGCTCCTTACTCCAAGCAATGGCTTCCCAAATTGTAATGCTGGCGGGAAACCACTTCATCTGGTGAAGGACCTTCCGGTCGGCTCGAGCACGAGCATCCTCCAATGAGGGTAGTATATCTAGCGAAGTCTTGCGCGAGCTATCGCGCTGCTCCACATCGGGAAGTTGCACTGCCTTGACTTTACCAACGGGATTGGGCTGGCTCTGATCCCCTGTGGGTTTCTGGAATAAAGGTGCCAAGGATGGCTCTTCTGGGAGTGATTGGCGAGCTGGGTCATCCTTGCCGAACAGACCTGCTTGATCTTCAGAAGCGACCGGAACCGGAGTAGGGACTGGAATGCTGGCGATGACCTCCTCCATGCCGAAGGGATCGAAGATGCTGGGCCCCTTCCAAATTTCTATCTCCGAAATGGGGGCAAGTTCTTCTCCTTGAAAGAGGATGATTCACTCCGGATCGAAGGTGGACGGATGGAGATGCAACTCAGTGATTCTTCCACGACCTCTACCGCGTCCTCGGCCACAACCTCAACCGCGGCCTATATTTTTTGGAGTTGGTTGTAGCCCTAATGGGGCGGTAGTTCTTTGTCTGGTCCGAGAGGCCATCAGCTAGCCTCGTCAAGAAGTGTTGATGTTGTCCGAGGGTGGAATGGCCACCATATTGCAGGTGTAGCCTCGAAGCATTTCTTTCAACTGCTCTGTGGTGATCTCCTTATCTCTGTAGAAGAAAGAGAGTTCTTCTAGGATGAGGAGCCTCTCGCCGTTCTTGATCTTCTGGATCATTTCCTAAATCCAGCTTCTAAGGTGAGCTCGCTTCTGCATTTCTTCCCACGGGATGTAACTATCGAGTGGGAGAGCGCCAGAGGGACGAGGAGGAATGTATTCCTCCAGGTCGTCAATGAGCCGATGTATCCTTTGTAGAGGCATTAGCTCGGCTAAAAATTGTAAGGTGGCTGCTTGCTCAGCTTGCTTCTTGAGCCGTCTTTTGAGGTTCTTCCTCCTATTCCTCTCCTGTCTTTTAGCGATGGCCGCCTCTAGGGGAGTAGGAGGGAGAAATACTAGGGCCAGAGTTGACAAATACCTAGGAGGATCTCTCCGAGCTAATGTCTTGGCAGAGGGAGGTCGACGGCTTTTCTTCACCCGGATTTCAATCCAGGCACCTTCTGCTTGTTGTATTTGGAAGGTGGCATTGATTGCCTGCTCGATGACCTCCGGCGGTAATTCCTAGTATGCTAGGATGTTGGGACTAGTGTCTGAGGACGTATGTGCGGTTTGATGCCTTACCCGCGGTGGCGAAGAGGGGAACTTTTGATAAGCTGGTATACTAGGACCGGCGTCCGAAGACGTATGCGCGATTTGATGCCTTACCCGCGGTGGCGAAGAGGGAAGCTTTTGATAAGCTGGTATATTGGCGCCGACGTCCGAAGACGTATGCACGGTTTGATGCCTTACCCACAGTGGCGAAGTTCTTTGATGAGATGTAGGCTGGGGGACTCGCTTGGAGTCTTGCTCCTTAGCATTGCCTTTACTATCTGGCTTGGAGCGGTGTCTGGTGGCAACTAAAGATGTAGCGGGGTATCGCCGCTCCTGGTAGTCACCCCGACTTCGTGCATTGACTGGGCCTTGTGGTGAAGGACTAGGCTTGCTGGATAGAGTCGTTGAAGACTCTGAAGATGTCTTCTCTATGATCTGGACTAGGCTGCAGGGTATACGGAGAGGATCCATAGGCTCGCCGGCTGGAAAGACACGACACGGTCGCACCACGACCTTGCCCTACTTTTGCTTCCCCTTTTATCTCCTGGTACAAAAGGTGGAGGCAGAGTAGGAGGGGAGCGAGAGGAGCTTGGGGCACCCATCATCGTCTCGCTTACCAGGACATCCTCTCGGCCGAGAAGGATGCGGAGTAGCCTAGCGATATCCTCCTTAGAGAATGGAAGAGACTCCAGCTCTTGCCAGGGCCGCCATAGCGAGGCCGAAGTGGCAGGAGTTGGCCGACTGGTAATCGGTATCTGGGCATCTAGAGGAGCTGGGGTGGCAGGAGGATGGATGACGTTGACCGAGAAATTACTCGGTTCAGTCTCCTGACTGGCGTCCCACCTTCTACGGCCTCGCAGTCGCTCGAGAGCTTCTCGATTATCAGTTCGAAACTCGAGCTACTCTGGGACATGTCGATAAGGCAATTCATGCTCATTCGCTTGAAGAGGATCTGAGTGATCTGGTGCATTTCTGGCAATGCTTATGGTTTCTTCGATAGCTTCTCGGAGCCTTAGAGTCGCCATGGAGTTCCCCTCAGCATCAATTTGCTCCCACTGGATTTGTTCCTAGATTAAGTGTTGAACTTCCTCACAAGATTCGATCGCGTGGCAGATTCTAGCGTGAAAAGGGCAGTATTGGATATGACTAAAGTCCAATTGAGTGTAATATGCTGGCGACTAATGGGCCATGATTTGCCCCCTCCCGATGAGGACATTGAAAAGCAGCCTAGTCCTTTCTTTTAGAAAGGAGAGAGGTCTATGGTCATGCCAGGGTCTCCACCCCGGATACCACAATGAGTGCTCGCCTTGGCTGGTGCTGGGCTCCTCTACTTCAACATCAGAGAGAGAGAATGCGGCCATCATGTGAATCACACTAGCTGTGTAGTGAATCACACGCACCGTCTTGGCAGGTCTAGACCACGCATGTGGCTGCGGGGGATCTATGAGACCTCTCTTCATTTTGATGAGACCATCTCGGATCAACTTTTATGCCTGAGTTTTGAAGACGTGGTAATCTTTAAGCAGGTGACCTAGCAAGCGGTGACATGGGCAATAGCTAGGATCATTAGATTTCTGGGCATCATCTGGCTTGCGAACTTCTGGCAGCTCGATGATCTTCTGAGCCATATAGAAGTCGAAGAGTATCTTTGTATGTTCCTTCTTAAAGGAGAAAGGTATCTTCATACGCTCCGAGAAAGAAGGAGTAGTTGGCTTGTCTGCTAGCTTCTTGTCGGAGCTGCTTGCCTCGTCCTCCTTTCTTGCTTTGGCGGTGGGGGTGACCTCAATGATGTTCACCTCCTTACAGGGTTGGCATTCTCGCACCTGTTTACCCTTTACTGAAGTATAACTCGGGTTATCGACGAAGAACATCTCTATTTCAGCGACTGCCGAGTTGAGCTGGTCGAAGCCTTTAATATTGGTGCCGAAAATCTTTTCGCTGACCTCGACTGCCAAGCCTTTACGGCATATGGTAATGACGTCCTCCTGGGCTGGCGCATTGACACACCTCATATTGAGGTTTCTCCATCTCTTGATGAAGTCGAGGGCGCCCTCGCCCTTCTTCTGTCGAAGAGAGTAGAGCTCTGCCAGGGAGACCTTGCCCTCGACCATCTAAAAACGGTCGAGGAACTTCTTTTGGAGATCTACCCAGTCGACTACTGAATTGGGCTTCAGGCGGGAATACCATTGAATGGTTGTCCCCGTAAGTGAAGTGGCGAAGTAGCGTAGGAGGTATGACTCGTCCAATGCTAGCTCGCCTATGGCCGTGATGTAATAGGCCAAGTGTGTTGTACCCCTGTGGTTTTCATGATGTCAAACACTATGAGTCATCTAAGCATGATGTCATATGTCATAATGTTGATGCTTGATAATTGTTTTGATGATGTCAAAGTCCATGAGCCATATGTGTATGTTGTCATAGATGTTTGGAAGCTTGATTGAATTATTCATGGTATAAATGATTTCTACTACACACATGATTGTTTGATGCTTGAGCTCATGTGTTCATAGCAGATACTGTTCATAAAATAAAAATGCATTTCAGATTTACATATAGTCAACAAAGTCAATTCTGTGCACATAAAAGTCAACGTGTCTGTATTAAGTCTGTGCACATATTTTTTTTACTGAATAATCTGTTTGCATGGCATTTGGTCGAACAGGTTGTGTGCATGACTCTCATACTGCATTGTGTTCATATAGAAGTCGATGCATGTTCCTGTAGCCATTCATGAAAGTTTGTGCAGGTTTTATGAAGTCGGTGCTAGTTTTTGTCTAAGGCATATAGAGGTCGATGACGGTCAAGGTCTATGCATACACCATCTAGAGTCTGTGCACATGCATGAACAGATCCAAGCACATTTATACCCAGGGTTCGTGCATTTCACTGTAGCAGGTTAGTGCATATACATCACATGCTCATAGGAAGGATGGTGCATCTTCTACTTTATGCATAATTAGGTCCATGCAATTTTTGCTGCGAACCCAAGGTCAGTGCCACTTTTGCTGCGGGCCTAAGGTGTGTGCAAGTTACAGGTAAAGTCCGTGCTAGCTTGGCCTCCACACACTAGTCTTGTGCTAGTTTCACCTTGTGCATGCTAGGGTCGGTGCATGTTGCATACTGAAGTCAGTGCACATTGGTTATAGGCATTACTAAGGTCGGTGCTAGTTTCACCTTGTGCATGCTAGGGTCGGTGCTAGTTGCATAATAGGTCTGTGCTAGTTACATCATGTGCATGCTTTGCATCGCATTGCATATAAGGTCGGTGCAATATACTGTAGCACACTCAATCTTCCATATTAGGATCGATGCATGTTTCATTTCATGTAGGTAAGTCGGTGCAACTTCTGTATTGTGTATACCAAGTCGGTGCAGGTTCTGTTTTGCGCATACACAAGGTCAGAGCATGCACTGCCTACACACACGCAAGGTCGGTGCATCCTTATTCATACCATCTAAGGTCTGCGCACGTCATTGCGTCGGGCATAAAAAGGGTCAGTGCATTGCTCATCACACGCATACATAGTTCATGCATGTTTGCACATGACTATATGAAGTCTGTGCATGTTTTCTGCAACGACTATATAAGTTTGTGTATATTTCTCCTAAGATGCATTAGGAAGTCCGTGCACTTCACTGTTCAGGTCTGTGCACATTGTCAGTGTTTATTTTTCAAAGGGATAACACTTATGACTGGGTTTCTGCCAGATGAGCTACACGGTCGAACACTTACCGAGCAAATTGCACGTGTTATTTAAAGCACCAAGTCAATGGCTCGTGATCCAAGGCAAGGTCTAGAACAGATGGTCCATCCACGTGGACTGCGGCAACACTTCGATTCTGACACGTCGAACCAAAGTGGATCAGAGCTGATTGAAAGTTGGGCGAGAAACGTGATACCCACGAGCCCATCTTCTGCCTATAAAAGGGGATCGAAGACTGGGAGAGAGAGAGGCTGAGAAGTAGAGAAGAAAAAGCTGAAGAAAGAAAGAAAATAAGAAGGAGAAGAGAAGGGTAGCAGCAGCGGAGAAAGAGCCAGCAAAATAGAAGAAGAGAGAGCTTAGAGGAAGAGATCGTTAGAAGAAGAAGAGAGTGTGCAGTCATTCATCTTGAAAATTTGTTTAGTCTGTTCGTGGATCAAATCCAGAACGACTATGCTCATTGGAGCTTCCTGTTTTTGTTTTTGTTTTTTATTTTTTGGTTGCCCTTTTTTGCATTTCCTTCGTGTTATTCCGATACTCTGTTATGGGTTCGGGTTCCTCCTGAGGATTCAGGAGAAGGAAGATTCTTCTCCAGTTGCCCTCTGTGGATTCAGAGAAAGAGAGGACTTGTCCTCTGGGTGGTGGGCAACGGGGTGTTGCTCACTGGGTTTCCTCTTGCTGCTGCAGGAGAAGGGAGATTTGGTCTCTCCGGTCACTGGTGGTGGTGTGCCACTAGTCGGTTCCCTCTGGTTTAGAGGAAGGGAGACTGGTGTCTTCGGTTGCTAGTGACGGGCTGTTACTAGTTGTCCCCTCCGGTTTGGAGGAAGGGAGTTTAGCCTCCGGTTCTGGTTCTGTGGGTTGCAGAACCTGGTTGAGGGATTTTTCTCCCTAGGTTATCAAGCTATTAGGCAGCGTTTTGTTTGCAGACTGAGTCTGTGTCTTGCATTTTGCAAGGGAAGCCTCACTCAGGTTAGAGTAAGGGGTGGATGTAGATCTGGGGTCTCAGATCGAACCACCTAAAAAATTCAGTGTGACGTGGTTTGCTTCATGTGATTGTTCCTTATCTTCTTCCCCCCTTTCACAAGTTGTGTTGTGATCAGTTTCATCCTTCCACACTTATCGTTCCCCAAGTGTTGGTGCTGTGTCTTGTGTGGTCTCTTATATCTTAGTGTCTTTCGTGCATCAGTTTTGCTTCTGGCTCTTTGAGTGGAGCTGAAATTTAATTGGGTAAAATTTCCCAATAGATCCATTCACCCCCCCCCTTTGGATCTATTTCTGAGCGCCACCGTATCCAACAAGTGGTATCAGAGCGGGTCTCTGATTCATCAGATCCAACGATCGGTAGAGGATCCTGCTATCCTATTTCTAAGTGCATTTCTATTTGTGCTTAGTCTATTGCTTGAATTATTCTTGAACTGATTTCCATGGCTCATCCACCGGTTTTCAATGGTTCTAATTTTAATTCGTGGTTTACCAGTCTGCGCAGCTATGTTATATCAGTTAATCCTGATCTGTGGAAGTTAATTTCACATGGTCCTTACAGATTACCAAAGAATAAGTCCAAATGGACTGACAGTCATAAATCCATGAGTGGTGAAAACCAGAAAGTTTTGGATTTAATAAAAGTAGCTACGGACAAGGCTTTCCACTCATGTTTTCATGATTGCAGGTTAGATAAGGACATCCTAAACAAACTGAAGACTGCCTGTCAAGGAGAGAAAGAGCAAAAATGCATGACGGTTGAAGGAAGCAATGAAGGTGATGATGAAGAAGAGGTAAACAATCCTTTCGCCAACTTTACTTTAAATGATTGGGAAGATGCATTGCAAATTTGCTAGTCTTTTGAAAAGCTAAGAAAAAGAATAAAACTGTAAAAAGAAATTAAACAAATTTGAAAATGCTGAATCTGTAAGTGAGGACATTGAAATTCTGAAAATTGAAAATGATATATTCATAAGACAATTAACAGATTTTGATGCTATTACTTCATATTTGGAATATTTAAAATTTGAGAACAAGAAACTCAAAAACCAGGTTTAGGAATCTGAACATAGATCTAAAAATCTTGAAAGTCAAAATAGATTGATCTCTGAAAAATTGGAGAATGTTAGATTAATAAATTTAGAGCTTCAGAAAACTTTGACAAACTTCCATCAGAAAATCAGCAAGAAGTGTTTAAAGAATGTCAGAACTCTCTAAGTGATTTGGTGTTTGATGATGTACTCCAGGAACAAAACAGTAAACTAGAAGAGGAAATTGACAAGCTAAAACACCTAAACACAGCTCTATCTGAAAGACTAGTCACACTTGAGAAAGGTAAATGCGTGAGCATGGATAGCTTTGAAGAGTTGCAAAAGGCTGAACATGAAATTGAAAGCTTAAAAACTGTTAATCAAATGTTGAATGAAAAAGCTACATCTTATGAAGAAAAGATAGCTAGATATGAGCTCCATGTCTCAGAACTTGAAACTGAAATTTCTGACTTAAACAAATCTTTGGAAAAATTTGTGAGTGGAAAAGATAATCTAGATAAGCTCCTTGGCTGTAAGGTGAACTTCCAACGTGAGGGTCTGGGTTTTAACCCAGCTAATAAAAAGAGCTTTGACAGTATGCTTCACACTTCCTTTGTGTGTAGTTCTGAGCCAAATAGCACATCCAGTGCACCTACCTTCCAATTCAATGCTCAGAAGAACCAAAAATCCACTGCCAGTCCTAAAACTGTAGAACAAACTCAAACAATGAAAAAAAATGAAAATCCACAGAAAAAGAATAAAAACACTCCTGCTGGCACAAAGAATGTTGCACACAAGTCACATGCACTTCCACACATTCATGCAAAGAAAACTTCATGTCATTATTGTGAAAAAATTGGTCATGTGATGCACAACTGTTATATCCTGAAATCTGATGAATTGAATTTTCATAATGGAATGAAGAAAATAAAAAATTCAAGAAATACACGTGTACATTACTAAAATTTCACTCAAGAATCAGTTTGCCCAGAAAAGGCAACTCAAATGTCTCCACTGTGGTAGATCTGGTCATACAATGCATGACTGTTGGTTTGTAAAAGAGAATGAGTGTAAGGTTTTTAGGAGGAACATTATTCCTAGAACTGCTCCAGAGAGACCTTATTGCAATGCATGTGGTAAGTCCGGCCATACAGTAGAGCACTATTGGCATGCCCAAGGAAGAAATACACATCTCAGATTTGTTGGACTTCATGCTAAAGAGAGAGTAGTTGGTGGAAATAATTTTGTTTTTAAAGGAAAATCCTTTACATGTTTTAACTATGGAAAGCCAGGTCACAGAGCTGATGACTGTTGGCTGGTAGGCAATGAAAAAGTGAATTTCCATGTTAATAACAGAAACAATCATGTTCATTCACACCAACTTCATATGCATGCTAACGCATGTAAGAAGAACATGAAATCTGTTATTTCTTGTCGTTATTGTGGAAAGTTTGGGCATTCCATGTCTAACTGCTATCTGATGAAATCTGATGATATGATGGCTCAGAAAGTGATGAGGGCACAACTCAGAAGTGGCACTATCATGACAGGACCCAAGACCTCTTGGGTACCTATTTGTGCAAAATAAAGGTTATTTTGCAGGAGTGCCTTGGAAGCTGATGAATATAGGGGTTTAATAAACCAAGACACCCAAGTATGGTAAGACCCCATTGTGCTTGACAGGTTTGATCCTTTAAACTATAAATAATCTCTTTCAGTTTGCTTCATCTCATGAGTCATGCATAATGTATATGTATGCATCTAATCTCTGCAATGTCCTTCATAAGTCTCTTAATACATATGATTAAGTTATCTGTGCATATATGAGATTGAAAAAGAATTGGATATCATTCACTAAAAATCAGAATTTGATGCATACATATGTCAAATGCATTAGTATGATATTTGTCATAATGAATAGTCACTGAAAATAAATTACACTTTTGAAAATCTGAATGGCTGGAATTTGATGCATGCATATTGTCTCATGCATAAAGTACTCATCAGGCACACATACTCACATTTGCATATGCTAAGCATATTGTCAACTTGAAATGCACATATGACTGCATCTGCATTAGATTCTCTTGCATGACTATCATGGTATATCAAATGGTAAGTTACTAAAGGGCAGATGCATCATGTCTGAAAGTTCTTACTATGTATGAGGTGGTCCTTAGACCAAGTCCTCTACCCAGTACCATTGGTCATATTTGCACATAGAGCAGTCTAGACATCCATGAGCATACTTTTCATAAAACTCCCTGCACATATTGTATTGCATACATTTCACTCAGAATTCAGTCATATAGTGCATAAAGTCAGTGGGAGTTAGTCAAGGTAACTCTTAGATCAAATCCCACAGCAGGGTATTCATGACACATATGATGGCTCAATGCTTTTAGTTAAGGGGAGTCAATGCATTTGCATACATGTGTTAATGGCGATTGATACAAATGCACATAGATAGGGGGAATTGCTGCATTTCATAGCCCATTCATGTGTAGTTGTCATCATGCATAAACTGATTTTTTTTACTAATTGCATATCATTCATACTCATGTAGAGAACTCAAAAAGATTGTCCGCTATGCAATGCACCCACATAGTGTTTCTTTAGAACTTTGCTATGCAATGCACCCTCATGTTGTTAACTCATGCATCTTGTCAGGGGGAGCATTTAACCAGGTCTTGAACAGCATGGCTATATATTTTTTTTATCACTGTCTAGTTCGGCCGACCAAATAGCTCATTTCGGTCAACCGAAATCTTTTCTGAATAGCCATAGCCCTGGTCTCATCCTGTCATCTCTGCTCTTCATGTAATCCACACTGTCAACTGATCTCATTTTCCCCCATCAGTTCTAAAACTCAATTGGGCTCAACCTTTTCTTGAATCTGAAATTCCTTGTGTGGATCTTGCACTTGCTAAGGGAGAGTTTCACTTGAGAAATCTCCTTGTGTTGCCTTGTAATTCACATTCTTTGCTAATACTTGTGATCAACATTTCTGTTACTACATTCCTAAGCTGGTCTGACCTAAATTTCACTTCTACTGAACTTTGAACTCTCCAGTCATAAATTCAGATAACTGCTTTCGAATGATTCTCATACTCACTGAACTTATGTCAAAATCTGACAAATTTTTGCTACTCTGTGGATGCATTTTTCCTGAACTCTCATTGCTATTCTTCTGGAATCTGCAGTTACTAAATGCATCTCTGCTACTTGCATAAATTTCAACTGTTCTCACATTTGATGCATGTTCTTGCTAATGCTTTTATTGAAAATTAGCTGCTCTTAAACTTCCTTGACCTGAAACTTGAAAATCTCAATGTGCATATCCTGATCATAAATCTGAAAAAATTCTGTAAGAAGAATCTTCTATTATACGGGTCTATGAATGTCTGTTTGACACTGATCTGGTTTGAGGTTGATGTATTCACTAAGTTTGTACATGAAGTTCTTGAAAATATCAGAATCAATTCTTAATAAACTTTAACCTGCTAACTCGTGTTTTGTCTTGTAAAACCTTCTGGAATATAAAAGTTTTGTTAAAAAATCATGGCTTACCTTGGTTGAATTGCTTGATGTGAGCATTGTTCTTAAACATCTGATTGCTCTGAGATATGTCTAAAAGAAATATATGGTCAGAGCAATGACTTTGGTCACCGAGAAACTGGGTTCTCCATCAAAGATATGGAGTAAACCTATGTCATGAAGTGCTATAGTTACCTCTGCTGAAAAATGGATTGAAATATCTGTCAAAATTGGCAAAGCAATGACATGTTGTGTGGTGAGTAACTGGGTCACTTCACCTAAGACGTGATGTGCCTCATGTCAAAAGCCATATTGTTGTTATATCTGTTCTAATGAAGCATGACAGTTAATCATACTAAGTGCTTAGGGATACTGGCGTCTAAACAACGTGTATCCTCTAGTCACAAAGTGTGTACTAAACTTGATTGCTCCTAAAACATAAAAATTGTTGCTGCATATAAAGAAAATTCTGAAAAAATGTGTAAAAATTACTGAAATGATGGACAAATCAGATGCATTCATGATTATTTAATTTCAATATGACATTTTGTAACTCCTAAAGAAGTCATTGAAATTGAGTAAGATGAAAGGAGGATAAACAAGGTGATAATATGAAGGCATGGTTCATTTTTATTAAACATTGATTTTAGATATGAGTATAGAAACTCTGCTGACAAATCTTGAATACATTACATTTAAACCATGCTACCAAATAAAGATTTATTCATAAGCCTTTATAATTGAAGAATCTAAAAAATTCTCAATTTCAGAATTATGAGATTGATATCTCCTTGAAAATCTCTTTGAATCACAATTTCAGTTGGACCTTTCAATCTGATTTATGTGCTTTGACATTATCCACTTGCTCACATCTCGTTCACTGTTGCAACTTTTTGACTCATTTGATTTGGTCAATATTCTCTGCAGATTACATCATCTCATGAGTCTGTCATGTCTGAATTGACTAGATACCCCTATGTTTTTACTGCTCCATTCTCTGACTCCTGGCATCAGAGGGGTACATGATTTGCATTGTCAGGCTTTTTCGGTTCCTTTAGTAAGGGGGAGAATAGATAGACTCATCCATATCATGCATGATCTGTCCTTCTCTCTAGTGCTTCTATCAAACTAGTATTTCCTTTTTGATGAAGTCAAAGGGGGAGAATAGTTTGATATGAGTCAGCATATTATTTTATGACTCATAGTGTTGTTGTCATCATCAAAAAGGAGGAGATTGTTGTACCCCTGTGATTTTGATGATGCCAAACACTATGAGTCATCTAAGCATGATGTCATATGTCATAATGTTGATGCTTGATAATTGTTTTGATGATGTCAAAGTCCATGAGCCATATGTGTATGCTGTCATAGATGTTTGGAAGCTTGATTGAATTATTCATGGTATAAATGATTTCCACTGCACACATGACTGTTTGATGCTTGAGCTCATGTGTTCATAGCAGATATTGTTCATAAAATAAAAATGCATTTCAGATTTACATATAGTCAACAAAGTCAATTCTGTGCACATAAAAAGTCAACATATCTGTATTAAGTCTGTGCACATATTTTTTTTACTGAATAATCTGTTTGCATGGCATTTGGTTGAACAGGTTGTGTGCATGACTCTCATACTGCATTGTGTTCATATAGAAGTCGATGCATGTTCCTGTAGCCATTCATGAAAGTCTGTGCAGGTTTTATGAAGTCGGTGCTAGTTTTTGTCTAAGGCATATAGAGGTCGATGACGGTCAAGGTCTGTGCATACACCATCTAGAGTCTGTGCACATGCATGAACAGGTCCAAGCACATTTATACCCAGGGTCCGTGCATTTCACTGTAGCAGGTCAATGCATATACATCACATGCTCATAGGAAGGTCAGTGCATCTTCTACTTTATGCATAATTAGGTCCGTGTAGTTTTTGCTGTGAACCCAAGGTCGGTGCAGCTTTTGCAGCGGGCCTAAGGTCTATGCAAGTTACTAGGGTAAAGTCCGTGCTAGCTTGGCCTCCCCACACTAGGTCCGTGCTAGTTTCACCTTGTGCATGCTAGGGTCAGTGCTAGCTGCATAATAGGGCTGTGCTAGTTACACCATGTGCATGCTTTGCATCGCATTGCATATAAGGTCGGTGCAATATACTATAGCACACTCAATCTTCCATATTATGATTGGTGCATGTTTCATTTCATATAGGTAAGTCGGTGCAACTTCTGTATTGTGTATACCAAGTCAGTGCAGGTTCTGTTTTGCGCATACACAAGGTCAGAGCATGCATTGCCTACACACACACAAGGTCGGTGTATCCTTGTTCATACCATCTAAGGTATGTGCACGTTATTGCCTCACGCATAAAAAGGGTCAGTGCATTGCTCATCACACGCATACATAGTCCATGCATGTTTGCACATGACTATATGAAGTCCGTGCATGTTTTCTGCAACGACTATATAAGTCTGTGCATATTTCTCCTGAGATGCATTAGGAAGTCCGTGCACTTCACTATTCAGGTCTGTGCACATTGTCAATGTTTATTTTTCAAAGGGATAACACTTATGACTGGGTTTCTGCCAGATGAGCTACACGGTCGAACACTTACTAAGCAAACTGCACGTGTTATTTAAAGCACCAAGTCAATGGCTCATGATCCAAGGCAAGGTCCAGAACAGATGGTCCAGCCACGTGGACTACGACAACACTTCGATTCTGACACATGGAACCAAAGTGGATCAGATCTGATTGAAAGTTGGGCGGGAAACGTGATACCCACGAGCCCATCTTCTACCTATTAAAGGGGATCGAAGACTGGGAGAGAGAGAGGCTGAGAAGTAGAGAAGAAAAAGCTGAAGAAAGAAAGAAAATAAGAAGGAGAAGAGAAGGGTAGCGGCAGTAGAGAAAGAGCCAGCAAAGTAGAAGAAGAGAGAGCTTAGAGGAAGAGATCGTGAGAAGAAGAAGAGAGTGTGCAGTCATTCATCCTAAAGATCTGTTTAGTCTGTTCGTGGATCAAATCCAGAATGGCTATGCTCATTGGAGCTTCCTATTTTTGTTTTTCTTTTTGATTTTTTGGTTGCCCTTTTTTGCATTTCCTTCGTGTTATTTCGATACTCTGTTATGGGTTCGGGTTCTTCCTAAGGATACAAGAGAAGGGAGATTCATCTCCTGTTGCCCTCTGTGGATTCATAGGAAGAGAGGACTTGTCCTCTGGGTGGTGAGCAACGGGGTGTTGCTCACTAGGTTTCCTCTTGCTGTTGCAGGAGAAGGGAGAGTTGGTCTCTCCGGTCACTGGTGGTGGTGTGCCACTAGTGGGTTCCCTCTGGTTTAGAGGAAGGGAGACTGGTGTCTTCGGTTGCTAGTGACGGGCTGTTACTAGTGGTCCCCTCCAGTTTGGAGGAAGGGAATTTAGCCTCCGGTTCTGGTTCTGTGGGTTGCAGAACCTGGTTGAGGGATTTGTCTCCCTCGGTTATCAAGCTGTTAGGCAACGTTTTGTTTGGAGACTGAGTCTGCGTCTTGCATTTTGCAAGGGAAGCCTCACTCGGGTTAGAGTGAGGGGTGGATGTAGATATGGGGTCTCAGATCGAACCACCTAAAAAATTCAGTGTGTCGTGGTTTGCTTCATGTGATTGTTCCTTATCTTCTTCCCCTCTTTCATAGGTTGTGGTGTGATTAGTTTCAGCCTTCCACACTTATCGTTCCCCAAGTGTTGGTGCTGTGTCTTGTGTGGTCTCTTATATCTTAGTGTCTTTCGTGCATCAGTTTTGCTTCTGGCTCTTTGAGTGGAGCTGAAATTTAATTGGGTAAAATTTCCCAATAGATCCATTCACCCCCCCCTCTGGATCTATTTCTGAGCGCCACCATATCCAACACCAAGTGCCCATGTGGAGACCCATGCCCGTCGAACTTTTGCAGCTTCGGGGGCTTGGCGTACTCCGAGGGAAGCTTTTTCAACTGGTGATGTAGTGGGTAGGGTACACTATAAAGGTCTATAGTGGCAACCCCTTCCCTGTACTGGGTGAGCTTCGTCTCAACGATCCGCTCGATCATCTGTCGTTGCGCCACAAGATCTAGATGCTCTGGGACCGACATGTTGGATTCCCGCGGATGGGCCTCCACTAGAGGCTTGCCGAACCCTCTTGCTGTTGGGGTTCGAGCGGCTGGTGCTGAGGAGTTGGCACCATTGTGCCCAACTAGTAGTGCCGGTGCTTCGGCCAAAGGCCGAGCGGGTTGCTGAGGGTGAAGGTCTCACTCCCGAAGAAGGTCTTGCAGGAGGGCCTTCAAGTGCTGGTTCTCCTTCATGAGGGCCTCTAGAGTCACCTCTAGAACCTCATTCACTGGCGGATCATTGTTGACTGGATCCGCATTGATAGGAGTGCCACGGTCCTCGGTTGGAACTTCTTCTGCACGTTCCGATGCCTGAGGTCTGGCAAAGGTGTCGATGTGACCCGGCGGTGCTGGGGGTTGAGTTTAAGGAAGAGGCCTCCTGAGCTGGGCCAGAGGCTGGTTCAGGTCATAAGACTGAGTGTCGGGCTGGTGTCCAGTGGCATAACACGCGAACACTCGAACTGCATCATTGATGAGCCGAACCATCCGCTTCTTCTGGGAATGCTTCTCAGAGCGGATTGGTGCCCCCAATCTGCCAAAGACTGAGGTCCGTTGAAGTGGCGCTTCCATCATGAGGCCGGGATCGACCCGAGGAGAGATTGAGGCTGTGTACTGGCATGGCCCAGCACGAGCCCTTCTTTGTTTCTGCCTATTTAGGCGAGAGACGTTGAGTGGCTACGTGACGTCAGACTGTGCCGATGTAGACTCGGCTACGCCTCGCTCGACGCCGCGCTCGGGCGTTCGAAGGGGGTTCTTAGTACGTCCTGTCCGAACAGCTTGAGCCTCCACCGGGGTAACCCAGATTCTTCTCAGGCTAGGTTGCTGACCTCCCGTGTCACAATTCTTTCGGCGAGACTTAGGAGTCTGGGTGCCGGACTGGTGTAGGTGCCCCCAGCTTGCTGTCGAGGCACATGTTTCTCTCAATTCCGCTTTATCCTCTCGCGTTCGTTGTAGGAGGCTAAAGCAGTCGGTAGTGGGGACCATAGGCACGGTTCGATCCTGAGGTACGATTGGTTTGCCTCCATTGAGATGGATCCTTAGGTCACCGACAAGAAAGGTCTTGCCGGAATTGCTGGTTGCGACAGCAGGTCGCCTACTTCTGTGGCCACTGCGACACTTTTTCTGGGGAGCCGAGGAGGATCCCACTCTGAGGTGGTAGATGGAGAAGACCTACTCTACCATTGCCAGCAGCGCACAGCGGTCAGCGAAGAGTGCTGGGATCGGCCTTTGAGGCATGATGCCCACACCGAGAGCCGAAGGCTGAGTGACCCGAGCATAGGCTTTTGCCTAGGCTGATAGAAGTGTTCCCGATGCCTGAGCTAACACTCTCACACCGAGAATCGACGTTGTGGGAAATGATGGGGTGTCAAAAACTCGAGGTTGTGAACCTGTGCTGAGTGTCAGCGCTGTTGGAATCGGGGGTCGAGGGCCCATACTGGGTGTTGAGGTTGCCATATCCCGCGGCGGGAATCCTGTGCTAGAGATCGGCATTATCGGATCACGGGGGTATAGACTCTATTGCGGCACTGGGAAGTCAGAAGCCCGAGACAAGAAGCCTACATCGGGGACCAACCAGGCTAGGGTCCAAGGTTGTAAGCCCAGACTGGAGGTCAGAGAGCCACGAACACTGGGTTGGGAACCCGAGTAGAGTGTTGAGGAGCCAGGGACCTGGGGCGGGAAGCCCGTGTCGGGTGCCGACTTGGCAGGGACTCGGGGTTGAAGACCCGAGTGAAGAAATGCGGAGCTAGGGACCCGGGGCAAGAAGTCTTCGTCGGGTGTGGGCTTGGCTGGGACTCGGGGTTGGGAACCCGAGTAAAGTGTTGAGAAGCCAGGGACCTAGGGTGGGAAGCCCGCGTCAGGTGCCTACTTGGCAGGGACTCAGGATTGGGAACCCGAGTGAAATGCTACGGTAGTAGCCAAAGTCTAGGGTGTGGGGGCCGTGTTGGAGATCGACCGGTGTTGGGCCCGAGAGCGGATGCTTGTCCTGGCAGGAGATGGTCTGGGACCCCTGCGGGGGCCAGTAGTGGAGGCCCCGAGTCTGACGCGCGGGCGAGCCACCTGTACTAGAGAAGAGCGCGGCACGTCGACCGCACGAGCAGGAACATGAACTGGAATTGACTGTAAAACAGCCACGGGGACCACACCCAAGAAGTAGGGTGATCCGATGACCGGGGCGAAGTCACTGAAAGCAATCGACGTTGCCAAGTAGCCCACCCGTGCATGGGTGGCGATGACCATGGGGCCATAACTCACAGCCACAATGGTTGCTGGAAGGGAGCGACGGTCGAAGACGGTCACCGGGAGCGGTCCGACTATCGGAACGTGAGCTGGAAGCTGTAGGGATGTGTGTCCGGTGAACGCGTCACTTAGTGTACAGATGTGAAAGATAGTAAAATGTAACGTTGACAGAGAAAATAAAAGGGGGGCACGTGGTGCTCAATGGAACGTGATCACCAGAGGAAATATCCTCAATAATAATGAAAAGAATGATCGCGGGCAATACCTGATGAAGAGGGTGTGTGAGCTCTACTTCCTCCTTCAACCGGGCTAAGGGGGTCTCTTGATCTGATTACCCTGAAACAAACACAGACAGAAAAGGAAGCACCAAATTAGGAACGGGTTTGTGCAGTATCAGTTCTTAATAAAATTAACCATATGCAAATGGGAGACTAACACACCTTGTGTTTTTTTTTAAACCCCTTAGTGCAAGGGTGGGAATATGAATGCGATGCAATGACGTGCGAAGAGATCTAGTGAATGCTAGATACTGGTGTGTGAACAGTGTATGACACAGTATGTAAATGAAGTGAAGGAAAGAATGGAGATAAGAGGAAGAAATAGAGGGATGTCCTCCACTCGGATGGCACAGTCGTAGAACAGAAAGAGTCCCCTTGCTGGAACGATCCACAGAGAGAGAGCCTCTGTGCGTTTCTACGCTTCTGTTTCCCCATCCTCTCTTCTTTTCGTGCTCTCTGTGTTCTTGTGACTTTTTTCCTCTTTTGCACGGGCTCAAAGGGTTCCAAATTTATAGGAGAGGAGTCCTAGCTCAGGAAGGATTCCAAATGAGGAAGGTGAGGAAGAGGATAAACTTCCCCAAGAAACGGAAGGATCAAAACGGGCAATAAACAACCAGGGGAAGGAACCCAGATCAAATCTGAAATGCAAGAAGAATGGGCGTCGACCATTACAGTCGCTAATTAAATGTGCGTCCACCATGAAGGACGCTCATTATTGGGCTTAATTTGAGTAATTACAGACTTTTCAAAAGAATTGGCGTCTTCTATAGCAGTCGTTAATTAATTAGCGTCCATCTTAATGGTCACTCATTCTTGATCAAAATTTAGCAACAATCATCAATATAAGAATTAGCGTCTGTATAGAAGTTGCTATTTACCAAAAATCAGAAAATAATTGATATATATCCCAAGAATGAGCGTCTGGTATGGAAGTCGCCCATAAAAATTAGCGTCGAGGGTAGTTGACGCAAATTCAAGAAAGATTCTGAAAAATAGAAAAACCTTACGATTCAAGCTCAAGATGAAATCCACTTTAGGGCATTGCATTGTGACATGAGATTTACTCAACTTAGAGTCAATTTTAACGTGTCTACAGCTACCCCGCCTTGGTATCAGCTTTGCAAGGGAGCGAAACGGAATGAAACATAATAGAACGAAGCAGAATGAAATGAGAATGGACTGAAAAGTGGATGCCAAGGTGTGATGTGACACGCTTCTAATACTAACCATTGAAAATCTTTCCATAGTTCAGAATGAAACAATCTCGGATGATTTCAAGAAAGCAACAATTACTCGGATGAAAACTAAACTAGAGGAAAACATGCGCGGGGGCACAAAGGACACCGTTGGAGAGCGATTACCAGTCAATGTGGACATGCTACAACCAAGGTGGAATAAGAAACTAAGAGAATAGGATAGGAATCCAATCAAAGGTGCTTTCAAAGAATCAGCCTCAACGGCTTCAAGGAGAATGTAGTACTTGATTTGGAATGGAATATCTCATGTCAATGTAATTATGAGTTAGTGGATTTCACTATTGCCCAAATAAGAAAATTTTCGGCAATGAAATTCAAAGTCCTACATGATGCATGCTGGGCTAAAATAAAAATTAAAACAAACTAAAAAAAATAGAAAATAGTCAAGGATAATATTGCTAAACCATCCAGACCTGGTCAAGAACCCATATCTCTAAGTTGACACTAAGTCGAAGCTCGTTTATCCATGCATCAACTTAGAAATTGGAACCATCGTACCAAGCCTTAGATGACCTAACGGCCTATCCGTGCGGTTAAAACTCCCCTGGAACTATCACCATTTTTGATGAAGGGGAACTCAAATTCTAGGTTCATTTAGACCACAAGATCCTTGATATGTTATAATAGCGTAGATAACCTATAGTAAAATGCATATAGAAGGGCATACAGGGATGAAAGGATGTTACCAACAGAGCATCTTAGAGTGCCTAGAAATCTGTACCAAATATTAATCTTCCTATGCTCACAATTCATTAGTGCAATAAACATACAGGCATTGTAATAAAGAGTGAAGAATATCCTGCATAACACTTTCCAAAATATATATCGAGAAATGGCGCCAGATGCAATGGTCACCTATTTTATGGGCTTCTCCGGGGAATGCTAATTCTCCACATTTTCACAGCAAACCATAATTCAAAAAAAAGCAAGTAATAGCATTTGAGAGGATAGACGCTCATTCTTCTCAATTTTCAATTTTGAAAAAAAACAAGTAATAGCATCCGCATAGATGGACGCTCATTCTCCGAAATTTTGAAAATAGCGTCCTCCAGGTTGGACGCCCATTTAATGTGCATCCATAATAGTGGACATCAATTCTCTAACACCTCCCGAGTTTCAATCTATGCCGGAAATGACTCCCAGGAGCCCAATCACACTCAAACTCTAACTCCACAGGAGTTACCCCTATATAATCATCATCCCAGATAGACTCCTAGCGCGAACGAAGGTTGGAAAGGCTCTACAGCAACTCACAGTCAGGGAAAAGAACTCTCTGCAGCACATGATGGACTACTTAGTTCAACGCCCAGGGAAGAAATTGAAGATGGCTTTAGCAAGGATCACAGACATTACTGGCCACATTAGTAGGAGAATAATGCTGAATCAAGTGAGTTTATAGGCAAAGAATTGATTTTAACTTGACTTCCTTCTTTCTTCTATTTCTGAACCTCTTTAAAACTCTCTGTTTTCCTTCTCTTTCCTATTGTAACTCTTCCACAAACTTTTTCTTTACTGTTGGTTCTAACATATGCCTGTTGTTTTTTCTATAACTCGCAGGATTATCCTACCATCCCAGCCGCCAGAAGATATACCCAGAACAAGTGGCTTCCTCTTCTTATCTCTAAAATCACCTTGGACATGAGATCCTTCTTATCTCGGTGGCACATCCTTGGTTTAATCACTCATGCCAAACATTACCAAGACATCCATCTAGATTGGGCTGTCACAGGTGCCCTCCTAGAAATCTGGCACCCAGGCACGCACACCTTCCTATTCCCTACCGTTGAAGCCACAATACTTTTAGAAGAAGCTGAGATGTTGCTTGGATTAAAGAGATTGAAGTAAGGGGAAGAGGAAAAGATGGCAACCATGCCCAACCCAATAAGCCCTATAGAAATACTAACCGGCCTAATCCCAAGTTCGAAGATTGTGGATCAAATTCGGGTGAACAAAGGGATCAACTTGATGAAGTTGGCAGCATGGGTGTACAAACAAATGGGCCAAGCTAAGGAGGAGGATATGGAGAACATCATGAAAGGCTTTGTGATATGCTTGGCAGGAACCTTACTATTCCCCATAGCAGATGATTTCTTAGAAGAAGAGCATTTGAGCACAATATGTGAGATTTGGGAGGGAAAAAGAATCGGGCCTGTGGTTCTAGCCTATCTATATAGTGGGCTCACCTCCGCATCCATAGGAAGGCCTTTATATGGGTCCATGCTTCTTCTTACTAGTTGGGCGGATCTCCACTTGAAATTTGACCCATGCGAGGATGCCTATGGGGCATCTAGAATATTCCACAAGAGCCCACTTTACTATATGACGGGTGTGCTTGGGTTGAGTGAGAAGGTGACAAACAGAGTGCCCAAGCTCAAGAAGAGGGTGGAGTGGAGGGAACACTTCAAAACCATGCCTCAAACAATGTTCACATACGCACCGGGAATCCTTAAAACTCAAGATCTTCGCACCCGGCTGTCCCCTGGAGTGCAATTACGGCTCATCGGTGCCACAGAGTTCATCCTTTACAATTCACACCGATGTCTACCTCAGCTTGGCCTACCTCGCCATCTCATGGAGGATGCCTCACATCTTTCCCCTATCAAGAAAAGAGATTTATCAACTAACGAGGATGAAGAGGAAGTCCATACCATCAAGGCACTGTGGGGAGTGAGCAAGCTTCATAAGCCTCTAGATCAAATTGAAGAAGATAGGGAACAGTGAAAAATTTATGTAACAGCACTCAGGAAATTGAGACCCAAAATGGCTCATTGATGTAATTGATCTCTCTTTTCAATAAAATAAAGCAGTGTTTTCCTAATTGAGCCAACTTATAATAAATGATTGTTCTTCCAAAGTTAATGGCTGTTAAAAAAAATGAACTTCTCAAGAAATGGCGTCCAACACACAAGTCGCACATTTAAATTGCGTTCGCTATTCCTGTCGCCAATTGTTTATCAAATCCAAATTAAAAATTCAATTTCCAATAATTGGCGTCTTCCAATGTAGTCGCCCATTCTTAATACATCACATCAGACTTTAAATTAAAAATTCAATTCCAAAAATAGCGTCTCTCAAAATTGTTGTCCATTCTTAAATGAACGTCAATCATAAAAGATGATGATTATTTTATTATTTAAAAATTCAAAAAGTAACGTCTTTCCAACTGGACGCAGATTCTTTTCAAATTTATTTTTTTAAAACTCAAACCGCCTTTCCCAGCTTGCTTCTCTCTCTCATTCTCACCACCTTTCTTCTCTTCCCTAAACCCGGCGGCGATCACCCTCAACCCCCCTTTCTTCTCTCTCTCTCTCTCCCATTCTCACTGGCAGTGATATTCACCAGTGGCTCCATGCCCGGCAAATGGCAGCGGGTGACGGCGTCGGAGACGGTGGACCTGGATGGCGATGAGGAAGGAGCGGCAGCCGAGGAAGCGCAACCAGCGGTGGGGCAATCGGCAGCGGTGGAGGCGGAGAGGTGAACGGAAGAAGAAGGAGCGGCGGCCGTAGAGGCGGAAGAAGAAGAAGAAGAAGGAGAGGAAGAAGAGGAAGAGGGCGAGGATGAGGATGAGGAAGAGGAAGATGACGAGGATGAGGACGTCCACGATGGCACCGAAGCGTAACCGGAGGAGGTGGCGGCTGCCGAGGCCCAACCGGCCATGGCACCACGATGACGACGACAGCAGCCCCCTCCTCGCCGTCCACTGAGAGGGGCAATGGATCAAATGGAGCCTGGGAAGGTGAGTTTGCAAGTTTTTTTTTTAAATGAAAGGATGTTGGACGGGGAGGGGAAGAGAGGGAGAGAGTTGCAGAGAAACAGCGTCCACCACGGTGGGCGCTAAAACATTTTTCTTTCTTCTTTTTTTTTTATTCAGAAATGAGATTAAAGAAACAACGTCCGCCATCACGAACGCAAGTTTTTTTTTTTAGAAAAAGAGGAAATTGAAGAAACATCGTCTGTCACTATAGACGCAATTTTTTTTTTAGAAAAAGGGAAATTAAAGAAACAACGGATGTCACTACAGATGCAGGTTTTTTTTTAGAAAAAGGGAAATTAGAGAAACAACGTATGTCACTATAGACACAGGTTTTTTTTTAGAAAAAGGGAAATTAGGGAAATAACTTCTATCACTATAGGCGCAGGTTTATTTTTTTTTTAGAAAAAGGGAAATTAAAGAAACAATGTCTATCACTATAGACGCAATTTTTTTAGAAAAAGAGGTTCAGCTATCATTGTTGTTACTAACATTTTTTATTGTTCTTTCTCTTTTGATAGGGGGTGATGAGGACACGCATCTCCTGGGCGCTGGTCCATGTGGCATATCATGGTCTACCCGAGTTCCAGAGAGAGCGTTTAAGGGAGATGGGGTTCGCCCCTTTTCTGAGCATTGAGTCGGTCCGCCTGGACTTCGTCCTCGTCCAGGTACTGAGAGAGAGATGGGATAGGGTGAGCTGGGCATTCTTGATGCCCTCGGGACACATGGTCCCCACCCTGGAGGATGTGGTGAGGATTATTGGGTTGAGGGTGGACGGGGAGGCGGTGAGTGGTGTTACCTACCCGGACTATAGAGACAGAGCCCGTAGGCTTCTAGACTTGGCGACAGTGGCAGGGGGGCCTAGAGACTGTAGGATGGTGGATAGGGCGGAGTTGATGGAGTCTATTGGGTTAGAGGAGGGGCGCCCGAGGACGAGGGAGACCCTAGAGGAGTTCGCGATCTGCATGGCCGGGAGAGCCAGGGCTACCTTATGTGCGGACCACACCCAGAGAGAGAGAGTATGTAACACCCAAAAAATTTAAAATAGAAATGTACGAATTTTTTTTTAAAATTTATATATCTATATATTTAACTATTGAACTCATATTATAATTCTATTTGATTAACCATTTAAACCATTTAATTAATAATTCAAAAACCAATAGATACTTTAGAAGATGTCAAATTATATTTTAGGAAATGCCAATTTATATTTTCAATCACTTAGGAAACTAATAATACATCTTATTACACTATTATAAGGGAATAGGAAATATGTTATATAGATAGGGTTTTAAAGGATAAACATCAATTTTTCAAGATTCCAAACCATATTTTCATATTTTAGAAAATTTCACATTTCAACTTTTACATTATATCATTGTTTTGAAGAAATAAGGGTATATAGATGAAGTGTTAAAGGATAAACATAATTTAGGAAGTGAGAAAGGGTATATAGACAATTTTGGTTAGTGTAGAGTGAATAGAAAAGTCTCTGTTCAAAATCACGACCGTTATTTGGCAGTTACTCACGAAATAACGACATGTAAAGTGTCGTTATTCAACTAAAGTAGATGCATAAGGATGGAAATGATATATATCCAATTTTGATCCTTAGAGGGTGATAGGAAAATGCTCCAAAAGAAGTAACGACCAATGCATGGTCGTTATTCACTAAACAATGACATATGTTAAGTCATTATTTCCTAAACGTGAATAGTGATGTGAATAGTGCTACTTTTTATTTAAAAAGAATTTTTCAAAAAAAATTATATGTAAAAATAGCGAAAAATGTAAGGATCTCACCCATGAAATTTCATAAACTAACTCCATCAATTTTTAAAGATAAAAATCTTTGAAGTTTAATTTGGAATCTTAACTTATGAATAGTGCGCCCCTACGTACAGCACTTCGTAAGAAGACACGAACAGCCTGTTTGAGTTGGCATCGCACTATGGGATGTTATTATTTCGGATCTGGTTCCCCCCTGTCTACCTAAAATCCTAAAATCCCTATATTATACCCCTCTATTGAGGCAGAGATTCCTACTTTCTCTGATATTCAAAGCCTTGCTGTAGAGAACGTGGGAGCATTCTCTGAAGCATTGTAGAGGAGGGAAGGAGTTGATCTTCTTCCTTTCTTCTTCCACCTGTACCCTTTCTGCCATCACATAGAGGTAGGTGATCTCGAGCTTTAACCAACCATAGCTAATCTAGGTTATATTAGCACGTAAAATTAGTGATTAGTCTCATCTCCATGCGGTATTTAGTGGTTACACATCATATTTTAGTAGGTGTTCTCAGGCTTTTAACCAAACATTAGCTAATCAAAGATAGCTAATCTAGGATAAAAATTAGTATTAGCTCATCTCCATGCGATGTTCCATGCGATAAACCATGTTTACAGTAATTTCTATCATGCTCTCACATAGATCAAGTAAAATGTTAGCTAATCTGTTAGAATATGTTAGCTAATCAGTTAGATTACCTAATCTAATCACATGATAAATTAAATCTTCACGTTACTTGTTTTACGGACATGTTTTACGCTAAATGACTACACCATATTCTATATACACCATGTTAAAGATGTTATATTAGAGTTAAATTAATATGTTAGCTTACCTAACCTAATAACATGTTAGGATAAATCTCCATGTTACTTGATTTACCAACACGTCTTACGTTGAATGACCACATCAGATTTGATATAGTTCATGCTTTAGTAAAGGGCCTGTCATTATGCCAATTTCTGTGAAACTGAAACATCCATGTTAAAAATGTTATATTAGAGAAACTAAAACCTAAAAAATAGTGAAAGAAGAAATTGTAGTCAAGAGGATGAAAAATATGGAAAAAGACCAAGTTGAAAAAGACCAAGTTGAAAGCACAAAGAAATTATATTGAAAATAGTGGGTTCTAAGAATGAGAATAACTTAAAATCTAGAGAGAATGAGAATATGTGAAAGAAGAAAAAGTTGTAGATTTGAGAGTTAGGAAGAAGTTTTATGAAGAGTGCAGAGAGAGAAAATGAGAGGAAGAAGGTGAAAAATATGAAAAACCGAGATCTATAGACGCGGGTGAACAGTGACTGAGTAGAAAATAGAACCGTGGAAAATTAATTATAACTTAAAAATAAAGAAGAATTGGAGGAAGTGGTAGAAGAAGCAAATCTAAATTTATAAGAGAGGAAGAACGTTTATGAAGAACGCAGAGAGAAAAGAGGAATGGAATGGCATAAAAACGGGAGAACAAAAGAAGGTATCAACTCGGATGAACAGTAATGTGCCAGGACAGCAAGTGGCAAAATATGTAATAACTTGAAAACGGAGAGGAATTAGAGGAAGAGATAGAAGAAGGAAATGTAGAGCACTTAAGGATGAACAAGTTTGTAAAAGACATGAAATTGAAATGAAGATCTAAAAAGTATGTAAAGGGCTAAGAAAGACTAAAATCTCAAGAACTTACATTAATAACAACATAAACATACAAACCCAAAACCCCTCTCAATTGCATATTTAGAAAATAGATATAAAATATATACAGCATGTTTCTCATGTTTAGCAAATAGATATAACGTATATACGGCATGTTTCTCATAAAATATATAGCATGTTTAGCAAATAGATATAACGTATATGTTTAGCAAATAGATATAATGTATTTTATAGAAATTAAACAATTCAGCCTTCAGGAATAGGGCAACCCCCACCTGGGCGCCATTTCATGATGGGGCGCCCCAGGCAGGGGTGCCATTTAAATGAAGACTACATACGCAGTCGTTATTTCATTCTCTGTAAAATATAACCACCATGTTATAAAATTTAGGATTGTTTGCATGAAAACCATTGTTAAAAGTGAATTTGCAAAAATATCATTCCTAAAAATGTATTAGCGGGTATATCACTGAGTTAATTCAAATAGTGCATAAATGTCATTTAAGCGTGATTTTCTTGCAAGTTGTTGGTAAAAAGAAGTGATATGCATGCAAATAAATATGTCATTTTTGCACAATTCAGATTACACAGTGATATACCTGCTAATACATTTTTAGGAATGGTTTTTTTACAAATTCACTTTTAACAATGGTTTCCATGCAAAAAATCCTAAAATTTAATATCTGAGAAACTAAAACATAAAACTAATGCATGAGCATATTTCCATGATCCTAATAATTGTCTCTACCTGTCCATGTTATTCCTTCTAGATTCTGAGAAACCTTGAAATTATGAATAGTAACTTCAGTCTATGAACGCACTTGCCCAGTGCATATATAACCCTGAGTGAAGGGCGCCCCTGACCAGGGCACCATTCACTTGAAACATGACCCCAGTAACGGGCACTATTTCCCTCAACAAATAGCTACATATAAAAAAAGAAGAAGAAAGAAAGAAATAGCGACCACTGCTTGGTCGCTATTCACAAAAGTGATGATTTCTGATTTTCCCGAAACCTTAAAACCCCTGAATGGTGCGCCCTGTATCCAGGCGCCATTCACTAAAACATGGCAGCCAGGGAGGCGCCATTCACACCCTGATTGGCCTCCCCAACCCCTATAAAGTCCACAGAAAGGGGCACCCCTCTGTGAGGGTGCCATTTCTGAACATGTCTGGCATCCATCAAGGCACCGATCTCACCTAGTTTTCCCCTGTATCAAACGTTGCTGGTTTTACTCTAAGTCTCTACACAACAATACACCCTTGAATTCCATTCCACAAAATCCACCTTATATATCCTACATGGTCAAACCTTGAAAATTTGATATTGGCTATAAATGAGAGTGGGTGTCGAAAAACATGACCAATGTTGTGCATATACGGCCCGGTCTGGTCCTGGGAGGAGCACCCGAAGTACTTGTGTCCATGGGAGTTTATTGACCATGGTGTTTGGCATTGCACCGGAGTACTTGCTTGCTAGACTTTAGGCATTCCACTCATTCACGTGATATTACTTGATTGATTGACTTGAGGCCCGTAGAAGGGTAAAAGTATTTGCTTGAATGAAATTGATAAATAGCCAATTCCAATTATACATGCTTAAAATTTTATTGCTTACTATTGCTTACTTGACACGAGTTCTTACCTTCTTAGAAAATTATTGTTAATTCCAGTTATTACTTGCTTGATATCTCTTGCTATTGCTGTATTGAAGTTGGAATCTATCTCACTTGCTATTCCTATACTGCTCTGGTCGATTTTATAATCCTTGATATCTACGTGTCTACATGAATCGATTACCTACATTAATTGAATTTGTAAACCACTTAAAGCTTGTTAAATCTTGAGATGTAATTCCTACTAAGCAATTCGCTCATCTAGTTGTTTTCTAACATTTTCAGGTGATTTGGATGACAACCAGAACTCGGAAGGGAATGAGTCTGAGTGATGAGTTTAGAAATGGAGTCATCAATTGTCATGTTAATTGTGTTGTCAATTGTGTTATTGTAATTCCACTATTTTGTGTTAATTGTAACCTTACGTATGTCAGTTGTATTATCCAGTTATGTCATTTGTATTTCCTTTGATCAAAACTAATAAAGGAGTGAGGACTAGTAGTTGATTCTATGAATTTGACATTTTGGTTAGTTGTAATAATCGATAGCTCGAACTATTTATATTAGTTTCAAGTCTAAGCTTAGTAATTTGCTTAGTCATTTGCGCACTCTTTAAATTGTCTAAGGAAGATCTCCACTAATTAGCTAGATCGCTTTGGTTCTATATAAAGGACTATAGTGCCACGGGTAAGCTTCCGTGCTCGGGATGTGACAGCTCTTTCTTGGTATCAGAGCCTAGGATTTCAATTTCCTAGGTAAAAACCCGAGTCCAAAGATAGAAATGTCTAATCGAATTTTCTAAGGATAGGTTTAGATCTTACCTGGTGAGATGGGTAAAGCCAAGGGTTAAGTTTAACAATGACAATTGACCCCATAATAATAAAACTCAATATTTATTACACCTTAATTCTTTTGTAGGATTATGGCCGCTGAAAGAGCACAATGGCGCGAGATACAGCGTACTGTGCAAGGACTTATGCAGGCGCTACAGTAAGTGGCGCAAGGCAGTGCTGGCGGTGCTCACTGTGGAGCTGGTGACCTTCATCGGGATTTTCGTAACATGAACCCACCAAGATTCACGGGTTCGGTGGACCTCGATGATGCCGAGAATTGGCTGAAAGAAATTGAGAGGATCTTCCGTGTAATGCAATGCACGGATGCAGAGAAGGTTCTATTGGCTACGTTCCAACTGGAACGGGATGCTCGATGCTGGTGGGAATCCATAGAAGCAACACTGCCCGATAACCATGTCACCTGGGCGGAGTTTGTTGAACACTACAACAGCAAGTATTTTTCTGACCGTGTTCAAGAGAAGAAGGCCGCAGAATTTGCCACGTTAAAGCAACGGAGCCTGAAGGTGGCCGAATATGAGGCCCAATTCTCAAGACTTTCCCGATATGCACCCCACTTGGTGTGTACAAAAAGGATGAAGGCAAGGAGATTCCTCAATGGGCTTCGGCCCCAATATATTACATAGCTTGCGCCGATAGACATCCAAGTCTATTCGGAAATGGTTCGGCGTGCTCAATTGCTAGAAGATGCCACTGAATTCTCTGAAAGGATTCGAGGCAAGGACAAGAAGGAAACCGTCACAAGTCTGGAAAAACTTCAAACCACCATTTGGCAAGAAGATATTCTTCAATGGAGGAGAATTTTCCAAAGAGAAGAGGTTCCAGAAAAGCAACAAGCCCTTCTCCACAATCGGCAATAAGCCTTCCTCCGCCATCACACCTTCCAAGGAAATCTGTAAGTATTGTGACAAGGCTGGTCATAAGATTGAGGAATGCTGGAGGAAACTGGGAGCGTGTCTTCGATGTGGGAGTCGAGAGCATCGAATCTCCGACTGCCCCTTGATGAAGGAACAAGCCAACAAAGACGAGAAGCGTCTGGTAAAGAAACAAGGCCGTCTACAAGCTCTTCAAGGGACGGAATCCATGGAAGGAGGAATCGTGGAAGGTACATTAACTATTTGCTCTAAACCTGCTAAAGTTCTATTTGATACTGGAGCAACTCATTCATTTGTTTCCAAGAGATTTACTGCCTCATTTTCTAAAGAACTTGAATGGTTAGATTTAGTAATATCTACACCTCTTGGAAACAAGTCTGATATCATGCATCACTACCCAAGTTGTGAGGTTATGGTCCAAGGTAACAATCTGCCAGTCGACCTGATATGCCTTGATATGGAGCATTATGATGTCATATTAGGAGCTGGCTGGTTATCCATCTACCAAGCAATGGTAGACTGCCGGCATGGCAAGATAACTTTTACGGATTATTCCGAGTTAGTTTATGTTAGCCCTCGGAATAAATCCCCTCTCATCTCAGCTCTTCGAGCTAGCAAACTTGTGAGTAAAGGATGTGTGGATTTCATAGCTTTTGTGACTGCCATGGAAGTCGAGAAGACTGAAATTGAAGACATCCGTGTAATTCGGGACTTTTCAGATGTTTTTCTTGAAGAATTACCTGGTTTACCCCAGGAGAGGGAAGTGTCATTCACTATCGACATTATTCCTGGTGCCGGTCCTATGTCTAAGGCACCTTACAAAATGTCTCCCGCCGAGTTGAAGGAGCTAAAAGAGCAGATAATGGATTTACTGAAAAAGGGATTCATTAGGCCGAGTACTTCCCCCTGGGGAGCACTCGTGCTCTTTGTTAAAAAGAAGGATGGAACATTGAGGCTATGCATTGATTATCGGTAGTTGAACCATCTTATAATCAAGAACAAGTACCCACTGCCAAGAATTGATGAGCTGTTTGACCAATTGTCTTGAGCTAACTATTTCTCCAAGATTGATCTTCGGTCTGGTTACCACCAATTGAGGATCAAAGAAGAAGACATATACAAAACTGCATTTCGTAGCAGGTATGGGCATTACGAATTTACTGTTATGTCTTTTGTACTAACAAATGCCCCTGCAGTTTTTATGCAGTTAATGAATAACATCTACAGGCCTTATTTAGACCAATTTATTCTGATCTTTATCGATGATATATTGATCTATTCAAAAACTGAAGAAGATCATGAAGTGCATCTCAAGAAGGCATTACAGATATTGCGAGACAACAAGCTATATGTCAAATTCAGCAAATGCTAATTCTGGCTTGAAGAAGTGTCCTTCTTAGGCCATGTCATATCAAAGAATGGAATTTTTGTTGATCCTACGAAGGTCGAAGCCGTACAAAATTGGGGACGACCAACGAATGCAACGGAGATTCATAGCTTCTTGGGTCTAGCTGGCTACTACCGGCGTTTTATTACGGACTTCTCCAAGATTGTTGTCCCTCTTACCAGATTGACTCGCAAGGAAGTGCCTTATGAATGGAGTGAAGACTGTGAGAAGAGTTTCCTAACTTTGAAGGATCTCTTGACTACTGCTTCGGTCTTATCTCTACCAATTGAAGGAGAGAAGTACGAGGTATATACCGATGCATCTGGTATCGGCCTCGGATGTGTATTGATGCAGAATGAAAGAGTCATTGCATACTCTTCCCGGCAATTAAAAAAGCACGAAGAAAACTACCCTGTGCATGATTTGGAACTAGCCGCAGTAGTATTGGCTTTAAAGATCTGGAGGCACTATCTTTACGGAGAGTAATTCACCGTATACTCCGATCATAAAAGTCCTAATTATCTATTCTCTCAGAAGGAGCTGAACATGCAACAAAGGCGTTGGCTCGAGTATCTCAAGGATTTTGACTTCACTATACAATATCATCCTGGTAAGGGTAATTCCGTAGCAGATGCCCTTAGTCGGAAGCCGAGAGCCCTAGTAACCAACTGTGTGGTTCAAGAATGGAAGCTGCTGGAAAAATTCTCTGAACTCAATATAAGCATGGATGAGAATGACGGGTGTATTACTCTATCTCTCATAAGTGTGCATCCGGATTTGCTAGCTGAAATCAAGAGGTTGCAAGAAGAAGATCCTACCCTAGTGGAAATAAAAGAGAAGCTGGACGAGAAATCTGATTTCAAGTTGGCACTCGATGGCAGATTATTATACCATGAACGGACATGTGTACCAGACAGTCCTGAGCTGAAGAAGAGGATTCTTGAAGAAGCTCACCGATCGAGGTATACGATCCACCCTGGAGCCACTAAGATGTACCAAGACATAAAAAGAATCTTTTGGTGGCCCAACATGAAAAGGGAGATAGCAGACTTCGTGTCTAGATGCTTAACATGCCAACAGGTGAAGGCGGAACATCAGAAGCCCGCTGGAAGACTGCATCCACTAGATATCCCCAAGTGGAAATGGGAAGACATCGGTATGAACTTTATCATGGGTTTGCCCAAGTCTAGGGGCGGATATGATGGAATTTGGGTAATCATCGATCGCCTTACTAAATCGGCTCATTTCTTGCCTATCAAGAGTCGATGGTCGGTTGATGTTCTTGCTGCCCTATATATCAAGGAGGTTACTAGATTGCATGGAATTCCTGTGTCTATAGTATCTGATCGAGACCCACGTTTTACTTCTCATTTTTGGAAGGGTCTACAACACTCTCTGGGGATGAAACTTAATTCCAACACTGCTTTCCATCCCCAGACAGATGGTCAGACTGAAAGGACAAATCAGGTTGTTGAAGATATGTTAAGAGCATCCATTATAGATTTTGGCGGAAGCTAGCACGACCACTTACCCCTAGCCGAATTTGCCTACAATAACAGCTATCAAGCCAGTATTCAAATGGCACCTTTCGAGGCGCTTTATGGCAGGAGTTGTCGATCTCCAATATGCTGGGATGAAGTCGGTGAAAGACAACTTCTAGGCCCAGATATGGTTAGAGATTCAACTGAAAAAATACACCTTATTAGAGAGAGACTCAAGGTAGCTCAGTGCAGGCAAAAATCTTATGCTAATAACAGAAGGAGAGATTTGGAATTTCATGTGGGTGACCATGTATTTCTCAAGGTATCTCCCGGTCGAGGAATTAGAAAATTCGGTGTTAAGGGCAAGCTCACACCAAGGTTTATCGGTCCATTTGAAGTATTAGAAAGAGTGGGCGAGGTGGCTTACAGTATTGCTTTACCTCCTCAACTCTCGAAAGTGCACAATGTATTTCATATTTCTATGCTGAAGAAATATGTGCACGACCCTTCCTACGTCATCGACCATGCTGATTTGGTGATTCAAAGAGATCTTACTTATGAGCAAATGTCGATGCGGATCCTCGACCGCGAAGTCCGAATTCTAAGGACCAAGACAATCCCTATGGTAAAAATCCAATGGAATCGATGCTCGGAGCAAGAAGTAACTTGGGAGACCGATGAATCTATGAAAAGAAGATACCCAGAACTATTTTAGACTGTAAGTATCCTATACTTTCGACAATACCCTTATACAATTGAATTTGGGGACCAAATTCTTTTAAGTAGGGGAGGGTGTAACACCCGGAAATTTTAAAATAGAAATGTACGAAATTTTTTAAAAAAAATTATATATCTATATATTTAACTATTGAACTCATATTCTAATTCTATTTGATTAACCATTTAAACCATTTAATTAATAATTCAAAAACCAATAGATACTTTAGAAGATGTCAAATTATATTTTAAGAAATGTCAATTTATATTTTCAATCACTCAGGAAACTAATAATACATCTTATTACACTATTATAAGGGAATAGGAAATAGGTTATATAGATAGGGTTTTAAAGGATCAACATCAATTTTTCAACATTCCAAATCATATTTTCATAATTTAGAAAATTTCACATTTCAACTTTTACATTATATCATTATTTTGAAGAAATAAGGGTATATAGATGAAGTGTTAAAGGATAAATATAATTTAGGAAGTGAGAAAGGGTATATAGACAATTTTGGTTATTGTAGAGTGAATAGAAAAGTCTCCGTTCAAAATCATGACCGTTATTAGGCAGTTACTCACGAAATAACGACATGTAAGGTGTCGTTATTCAACTAAAGTAGATGCATAAGGATGGAAAGGATATATATCCAATTTCGATCCTTAGAGGGTGATAGGAAAATGCTCCAAAAGAAGTAACGACCAATGCATGGTCGTTATTCACTAAACAACGACATATGGTAAGTCGTTATTTCCTAAACGTGAATAGTGACATGAATAGTGCTACTTTTTATTTAAAAAGAATTTTTAAAAAAAGTTATATGTAAAAATAGAGAAAAATGTAAGGATCTCACCCATGACATTTCATAAACTAACTCCATCAATTTTTAAAGATAAAAATCTTTGAAGTTTAATTTGGAATCTTAACTTATGAATAGTGCGCCCCTACGTACAGCACTTCGTAAGAAGACACGAACAGCCTGTTTGAGTTGGCATCGCACTATGAGATGCTATTATTTCGGATCTGGTTCCCCTCCTGTCTACCTAAAATCCTAAAATCCCTATATTATACTCCTCTATTGAGGCAGAGACTCCTACTTTCTCTGATATTTGAAGCCTTGCTGCAGAGAACGTGGGAGCATTCTCTGAAGCATTGTAGAGGAGGGAAGGAGCTGATCTTCTTCCTTTCTTCTTCCACCTGTACCCTTTCTGCCATCACACAGAGGTAGGTGATCTCGAGCTTTAATCAAACCATAGCTAATCTAGGTTATATTAGCATGTAAAATTAGTGATTAGTCTCATCTCCATGCGGTATTTAGTGGTTACACATCATGTTTTAGTAGGTGTTCTTAGGCTTTTAACCAAACATTAGCTAATCTAAGATAGCTAATCTAGGATAAAAATTAGTATTAGCTTATCTCCATGCGATGTTCCATGCGATAAATCATGTTTACAGTAATTTCTATCATGCTTTCACATAGATCAAGTAAAATGTTAGCTAATCTGTTAGAATATGTTAGCTAATCAGTTAGATTACCTAATCTAATCACATGATAAATTAAATCTTCATGTTACTTATTTTACGGACATGTTTTACGCTAAATGACTACACCATATTCTATATACACCATGTTAAAGATGTTATATTAGAGTTAAATTAATTTGTTAGCCTACCTAACCTAATAACATGTTAGGCTAAATCTCCATGTTACTTGATTTACCAACACGTCTTACGTTGAATGACCACATCAGATTTGATATAGTTCATGCTTTAGTAAAGGGCCTGTCATTATGCCAATTTCTGTGAAACTGAAACCACCATGTTAAAAATATTATATTAGAGAAACTAAAACCTGAAAAATAGTGAAAGAAGAAATTGTAGCCAAGAGGATGAAAAATATGAAAAAAGACCAAGTTGAAAAAGACCAAGTTGAAAAAGATCAAGTTGAAAGCACAAAGAAATTATATTGAAAATAGTGGGTTCCAAGAAGGAGAATAACTTAAAATCTAGAGGGAATGAGAATATGTGAAAGAAGAGAACGTTGTAGATTGGAGGGTTAGCAAGAAGTTTTATGAAGAGTGAAGAGAGAGAAAATGAGAGGAAGAAGGTGAAAAATGTGAAAAACCGAGATCTATAGGCGTGGGTGAACAGTGACTGAGTAGAAAATAGAACCATGGAAAATTAATTATAACTTAACAAATAAAAAGAATTGGAGGAAGTGGTAGAAGAAGAAAATCTAGATTTACAAGAGGGGAAGAACTTTTATGAAGAACTCAGAGAGAAAAAAGGATTGGAAGGGCATGAAAATGGGATAACAAAAGAAGGTATCAACTCGGATGAACAGTAATGTGCCAGGACAGCAAGTGGAAAAATATGCAATAACTTAAAAATGGAGAGGAATTAGAGGAAGAAATAGAAGAAGGAAATGTAGAGCACTTAAGGATGAACAAGTTTACAGAAGACATAAAATTGAAATGAAGATCCAGAAAGTATGTAAAGGGCTAAGAGACTAAAATCTCAAGAACTTACATTAATAACAACATAAACATACAAACCCAAAACCCCTCTCAATTGCATGTTTAGCAAACAGATATAACATATATACAGCATGTTTCTCATATTTAGCAAATAGATATAATGTATATACGGCATGTTTCTCATAAAATATATAGCATGTTTAGCAAATAGATATAACGTATATGTTTAGCAAATAGATATAACGTATTTTACAGAAATTAAACAATTCAGCCTTCAGGAATAGGGCAACCCCCACCTGGGCGCCATTTCATGATGGGACGCCCCAGGCAGGGGTGCCATTTAAATGAAGACTGCATACGCAGTCCTTATTTCATTCTCTGTAAAATATAACCACCATGATATAAAATTTAATATCTGAGAAACTAAAATATAAAACTAATGCATGAGCATATTTCCATGATACTGATAATTTTCTCTACCTGTCCATGTTATTCCTTCTAGATTCTGGAAATCTTGAAATTATGAACAGTAACTTGAGTCTATGAACGCACATGCCCGGTGCATATATAACCCTGAGTGAAGGGCGCCCCTGACCAAGGTGCCATTCACTTGAAACATGACCCCAGTAACGGGCACTATTTCCCTCCACAAACAGCTACATATAAAAAAAGAAGAAGAAAGAAAGAAATAGCGACCACTGCTTGGTCGCTATTCACAAAAGTGATGATTTCTGATTTTCCCGAAACCTTAAAACCCCTGAATGGTACACCCTGTATCCAAGCGTCATTCACTGAAACATGGCAGCCAGGGAGGCGCCATTCACACCCTGACTGGCCTCCCCAACCTCTGTAAAGTCCACAGAAAGGGGCACCCCTCTGTGAGGGTGCCATTTCTGAATATGTCTGGCATCCATCAAGGCACCAATCTCACCTAGTTTTCCCGTGTATCAAACGTTGTTGGTTTTACTCTTAGTTAGTCTCTACACAACAATACGTCCTTGAATTCCATTCCACAAAATCCACCTTATATATCCTACATGGTCAAACCTTGAAAATTTGATATTAGCTATAAATGAGAGTGGGTGTCGAAAAATATGACCAATGCTATGCATATAGGGCCCGGTCTGGTCCTGGGAGGAGCACCCGAAGGTACTTGTGTCCATGGGAGTTTACTGACCACGGTGTTTGGCATTGCACCAGAGTACTTGCTTGCTAGACTTTAGGCATTCCACTCATTCACGTGATATTACTTGATTGATTGACTTGAGACCCGCAGAAGGGTAAAAGTATTTGCTTGAATGAAATTGATAAATAGCCAATTTCAGTTATATATGCTTAAAATTTTGTTGCTTACTATTGCTTACTTGACACGAGTTCTTACCTTCTTGGAAAATTATTGTTAATTTCAGTTATTACTTGCTTGATATCTCTTGCTATTGCTTTATTGAAGTTGGAATCTATATACTCTTACTTGCTATTTCTATACTGCTCTGGTCGATTTTATAATCCTTGATATCTACGTGTCTACATGCATAGATTACCTAAATTAATTGAACTTGTAAACCACTTAAAGCATGTTAAATCTTGAGATGTAATTCCTACTTAGTGATTCGCTCATCTAGTTATTTTCTAACATTTTCAGGTTATTTGGATGACAACCAGAACTCGGAAGGGAATGAGTATGAGTGATGAGTTTAGAAATGGAGTCATCAATTGTCATGTTAATTGTGTTGTCAATTGTGTTATTGTAATTCCACTATTTTGTGTTAATTGTAACCGTACGTATGTCAGTTGTATTATCCAGTTATGTCATCTGTATTTCCTTTGATCAAAACTAATAAAGGAGTGAGGACTAGTAGTTGATTCTATGAATTTGACATTTTGGTTAGTTGTAATAATCGATAGCTCAAACTATTTATGTTAGTTTCAAGTCTAAGCTTAGTAATTTGCTTAGTCATTTACGCACCCTTTAAATTGTCTAAGGAAGATCTCCACTAATTAGCTAGATCGCTTTGGTTCTATATAAAGGACTGTCGCGCCACGGGTAAGCTTCCGTGCTCGGGACGTGACAGAGTAGACCTAGACTTGAGGAGATTCTTGTTCCTGATGCTGGGTAGGCTACTATTGGGGACGAAGGGGGATGACATGAACTGTCGTTTCCTAGGACTATTGGAGGATCTAGACCAGGTGGGGCGGTATGCCTGGGGTGCCGCCATGCTAGCCCACCTGCTGGCCGACCTGTCCACAGGGACGGGTCGGGAGACGACTATCAGCGGCTTTGCACCCTTCCTTCAGGTATGCAAATTTCCTCAAGCTTATGTATATGCTTCTATTTATGCTTATGTTATTAATGACTAATGATATATGGATGTAGTTCTGGAGCCACCTATACATGTCGATGGAGCGTGCTGCAGTCTTTCACCCCGAGGCGGTTCCCCTAGCTTGACGCTGGCTTCCATACATGACGGGTGCCCCGCACGCCTACGAGTTGCAGGTCGTGAGGCGGGAGTTCCGCGACTACCCGGCGTCCTTGGTACGTATGCTATGTTTATGCATTTGTCTTATTTCCTATTGATGATTATGTGACATGATGTTATGATATGTAATGAAATGCAGGTTGTATGGAGGCCCTACCTGGGCATGGCAGACGAGGGCCAGCCCTGGGTTGCAGCAGGCCGACACTTGTTCGGGTGGGAGATTTGGCCCCATTGCCTGAATGAGATTGAGCCCCTACGCCTCAGGCTGGTGATGAGGACTCTCGGCCTACACCAGGACTGGGTCGAGGTAGCAGAGCCGCGCGGGTTGGGCGGAAGACCCGAGGGCGTGCGGTGACGATAAACTGGCGGTTGTGCTTCCCAGAGCAGTACGCCGATTAGCAGAGAGGTGGTACCCCAGTCATCTCCCAGGCGGCCGACAGCACAACGTACCTCTGGGCCTACTGGAGGACCTACGTCGGCCGGCCTCAGATGAGGCCACGAGGGGTACGTATGAATGCATGCTTTTCTATATGCTTCAACTATTTAATGATGAATGCGTGACTAATATGCAATAAACGTAGGATGCACGGGATGCGGTGGCAGCGGACATGCAGGTGCAGCTCCACACCTTGGAGGCTCGGCTAGCGATCACCCGATCGGAGCTGGAGACGCTGGTGAGTTTGCTTTCTAAATGCTATGATATGAGTCCTAAAGTTGGGTGATCAGCGACTGACAGTCTTTTTAAATGATGCAGCGTGCCCAGCAGAGGGTAGCAGCGAGGGGAGCGGGAGGAGCCTCTAGCTCAAGCGCGGTCGACCGAAGTGCAGAGATTGCTTCCTTTGAGGAACAACTGGCAAGAGCAGTGGTACGAGCTAAAGCAGCCGAGTGTGACATGATAGCACAGGTGAGAGAAACCACTTAAGTCATGCAGTTATAAATGACTCTCTTTTTAAAAAAGCTCATGACATGTTGTGTGAAAACGCAGGTGCAGGAGCTACAGGATGCGTAGACCCGAGCTGCCTTAGCAGGCACTAAGCTTGCGATCCGTGACCAGTGGGTCGCGGAGCTTGAGGAGGAGAGGCGTCAAGCTATCGAGGAGCTGGAGCAGGAGAGACGGCAAGCTTCCGAGGAGCGGGAGGGAGAGAGACGGCTAGCTGCCGAGGAGCGGGAGGAGGGGCGATGAGCTGTCGACGAGCGGGAGGAGCTACCCCGGGAGACGGTAGAGTTGCAGCTGCTACTCAGGATAGAGAGGCAGGAGCGCGACCATGAGAGAGCGGAGTTAGCCGAGTTGAGGCTTTGCTTGGGCACGACTAAGGAGTGAGCGAGGGCGGCAGAGGACCGCTACCGGAGGGGTCGGGAGTGGTCACGAGCTAAGGGGCGACCCAGCGCTTACTCTGCCACGAGTTATGTAGCGGGTTCCTCTACGCACCAGTAGAGTGAGGAGGAGCGCAGTCGACCGGAGAGATCTGCTACCAGTCAGGGGTCGATGAGGCCCCCACAAGTTCCTCCTATGGATAGAGGTGAGGCAGAGAGTAGCGAGAGGAGAGAGGAGGGGAGGTGGAGAGAGCTAGAGAGATTGTCGTTGTACACCTCCTCTTGCACTTTTGTACACATATATAGTGATGATGATTATGAAAAACATGTTTTTGTTACCTGAGTTTGTCCTTTTGCACTTGTGTACTTGTATCCCCTTACCCCCTGCGTTCACTGAAACAAACAGGCTAGTTAATCTGTTCAGCTTGGCCCCTTGCTCAATGAGCAAAGGGGATGTTCCTTTTGACCTTGATAAAGGGTCAAGGGGCCAAGCCTCCAATCAACTAAGGCAAACAATGAAAAGATATAGAGAAATGCAACATGCAAGCAAGCAGATGTGTACTGCAAATAAAAGATGACCAAGCACTATGCAGTCAAGCAAATGACATTTTTTTTGAATTTCCATTCATTTCCCTTTTTTGTTTTTTTGCTTTTTTCTTTTTGTTTTGTTTTGTTGTTTGTTTTTTTTTTTTGTTTGTTTTGTTGTTTTTGAGGCATGATAGATGCGCATACCATAAGAAAAGTTACTCGTTCATCACCTTAAATTCATTCAATATTCTTAAACAGCCTAACAAAGGGTTAACGCGCTTAGATTTTGCTTTTACTCGGCACCTCGCACGGCACATCTTCCTGAGCACATCTCCACCGCCCCTTGAGCTTATAGTGTACCTTCAGGGGAGAAGGAAGACCATAATTGAGGGAAGTTTATGAGGGGATCCGAAAGGTTGGAGACGTGCCTCTCTTACCCTATTGCATGTTGGGGTTCGATCTGTGGCTTAGGGAGATTTTAATTGCCCTTGCCTTTATTAGTACATGCTTACGCCCAAGGTTTTCCCTGCGGGGACTTTGCCCTCTTGACATGTTCTTTTGATGGAGTGGACTTACTTCATGCATGCTTACGCCTAGGGTTTTCCCTGCAGGGACTTCACCCTCTTGACATGTTCTTTTGATTGAGTGGACTTTACTAAGGCTTTTTGGCAGATTTGTTCCCTTTTGGGCCTTGACTTCCACCTACTAGGGCGACGGGTAGGTTTGGTGGTTTGACCAAATCCTCATTTCTCCCCTCGTAAACCAAAGAGAAGAGAATAGATGACACCTTTCGCTGTTGGTTTGGCTTTGACTTGCTTTGGATTTGGTGCTGTTTGAGTTTAAGAGTTAAGCGTGAAGTGTGTGTCAGTGTTAACCCGAGGTTAAATTACAAAGAATAAAGGATGAATTAGAGATTCTGATCTTTCACGCTTCTCTTAGTACGTGCACTATACCGGCCTTTTCTTTCTTTCTTTCTTTCTTTCTTTCTTTCTTTTTGGAAAAAGAGTTAGGGGTAGTATTTCTTGAGGTATAAACCATACCAAGGATGAGCTAGTTCTTCACCATCAACATTAACCAATTTATAGGCATTACCAGGATAAGTTTCTTTTATGACAAAAGGTCCCTCCCAATTTGGTTGGAGTTTTGAGCAAGGACCACCATGTTTTACAAAAATTCTTTCAATCACCATTTCACCGACTTTAAATTTTCTCTCAATTACTTTCTTTTGATAAAAACGTGAGAGCATGTTTTGATAAATTTGCGCATGTTCGGCGGCGGCCAGACGTTTCTCATCTAAGAGTTCCAACTGTGCAAGGAGAGATTCGCGACGTTCATCAATAGATAGCTCCTTATCCAATTGTACTCTGAGAGAAGGAATAAGGATCTCACAAGGGACCACCGCATCCATTCCATAAGTGAGGGCGAAAGGAGTTTACCCAGTAGGAGTGCGAATGGAAGTACGGTAGGCCCATAGAGCTTCAACGACCTTTTCTAGCCAATCCACAAATTTGTTAGCCTCACATGTTTTCTTGATGATTTTGATCAAAGTTTTATTTGTTGCCTCTGCTTGCCCATTACCCTGTGGATAATAAGGGGACGAATGATGCAATGCGATGTTATACCTGTTGCAGAGGTCCTGAAGTTCTTGAGAGATAAATTGAGGGCCATTGTTGGTGACGATGGAGCTTGGGATGCCGAATCTTGCAATGATGTTCTTCATGATGAACTTGCAGACGGTTGACGCTTTAATCTCCACGTAAGCTTTCGCTTCTACCCACTTGGTGAAGTACTCCGTGGCCGTGAGTATGAAAGATTTGGATCTGTGAGGAGGTTTGCATCACCAAGAGGTCCAATGATATTGAAAGCCCACATGGAGAAAGACCATGGGGAGGACATAGGATGGAGTGAAGAACCAGGAGAATGAATTTTGTCGGCGTGCAGTTGGCACTTAACACACCTTCGAACATAGATAGAACAGTCCTCTTCTAGAGTGGGCCAATAGAACCCTAGCCTAAGGATTTTCTTAGCTAACATCTGGCTATTGACATGACCCCCACAGACTCCAGAATGTGTTTCTTCCACAACCTTCCATGCCTCGTCATCATCGAGGCACCTGAGAAGAACACCGGTAAGACCTCTTCTATAGAGTACTCCTCCAACCAAAGTGTATCTTTGGGCGACTCTCCTGATAGCCTTCTTTTCCTCTACCGTGGCTTCTTCAGGATAAGACTGATCTTGGTAATATTTGGCAATCTCATAATACCATGATTTTTCCTCATCGTCCATTTCTTATTCTAAATCCAATAGCATGACCTCTCTATTCTCAATAACTTCTCCTTCCTTCTTAAGCACCTCCTTCTTAACACTAAGAAATGTAGGATCCTTGATAGCAGGAGTAAGACGCTTCTAAATGATAACAGAATGAAAGTCCCGCTTGGGGAGAAAAATCAGGGAGGAGGCAAGTGAAGCTAGGGCGTCAGCTAAGATGTTATGGATACGAGAAACATGGACAAAGGTCAGCTTAGTGAAAAGCTTGGCATAGATGGATGTGAGCTCCTGGTAGAGTTTAAGATTAGGATCGAGTGTGCGGAATTTGGTAAGCACTTGGCGAAGAATAAGTTGACTATCACCGATGATTCACAACTGGGTGACACCGAATTGATGAGTGGCCTCAAGTCCGGCCAAAAGAGCCTCATACTCAGCTATATTATTTGTAACAGGGAAGGCGAGCTGAGAAGCAAGTGTAATGGTGATACCCTCAGATGTTAAAAGAACCATGCCTATCCCCGTACCATGAGAATTCAGAGCTCCATCAAAATGTAATGTCCACATGGGATCTGACGGTTGATTAATGGACATCAGTTCTTCATCTGGAAACTTTGAGCAAACAGGATCAAATCGAGGGAGAGGGTGATGAGCAAGATGTTCTGTTATGGCATAGCCTTTAATCACCTTTTGATGAATGTAGGTGATATCGAACTGAGAAAGAAAGCTTTGCCATCATGCTAATCGATCAATAAGAATAGATTTCTCAAGGAGAAATTTGATGGGATTCATGCGAGCGATGAGATGAACCTCGTGAGCTAAGAAATAATGTTTCTATTTCTGAACTACCCATACTAAAGCCGCACAAGTCTTCTCCATAGCTATATATTCTTGCTCACGGGGGTTGAGAAGCTTAGACAAGTAGTAGGCTGCCCTCTCCTTTCCTTCATCATCCACTTACGCAAGGACAGCACCTACTGAGTCATCTAGGACGGAGATGTAAAGAATTAGCGGTTTGCCTGGAACTGGAGGCCTCGGGACAGGAGGATTTGATAGATAATCTTTCAATCCATCAAAAGCCGCCTGACACTTATCATCCCAATAGAACTTAACTCTTGAATTAGTAAGCTCGTAGAACTGCCTACACCTTTGTGAGTGCTGGGAGATAAATCGGCGTATAAATTGCAATCTCCTGTTTAGTCCTTGAACTTCTTTCAAATTTCTGGGAGGAGGCATATCCCTTATTACCTGCGCCTTGTTGGGATCAATCTCAATACCTCTTTTACTAACAATGAATCCAAGTAATTTTCCTGACGAAACACCGAACACGCACTTCTTGGGGTTCATTTTCAACTGATATTCACGGGCTCTTTGCAAGACCTTGGCTAGAACTTCAGGATGCTCAATCCTCATCCTTGACTTTACTACTAGATCATCAACATACACCTTAATATAAATGTGGACCATATCATGAAAAATAACCATCATGGCCCTTTGGTAGGTGGCTCCGGCATTCTTGAGTCCGAATGGCATGACCACATAACAATAAGTGCCCCAAGGTGTAGTGAAGGAAGTCTTTTCTTGATCTTCCTCAGCCAAGTAAATCTGATTGTATCCGAAGAAGCCATCCATAAAAGAGAGGGTCTCGAACCCTGCCGTATTATCAATTAAAACATCAATGTGAGGGAGGGGGAAATCATCCTTAGGACACGCGCGGTTGAGGTCTCAGAAGTCTATGCAAATTCTGACCCTTCCGTCCTTCTACATCACCGGGACAATGTTAGCCACCTAATTGGGATAGAGGATGACTCTGATAAATCTAGCCTTATGAAGTTTATCGACCTCTTCTTTCATTTTCAATGCCATATGTGGGTGAAAATGCCTCGACCGCTGTTTGACCGGGACACACCCTAGCTTCAGTGTTAGACGGTGTTCAACAAGCGCAGGGTCTAGACCCGGCATATCCTCATAACTCCACGCAAATGTGTCCTTATATTCTTGAAGAATCAGAATGAGCGCCTCTTCTTCAGAGGGTGGCAAATTTTTGCTTATGAGGACAATCCTAGGGTTTTCCTCGGTTCCCAAGTTGATTTCTTTGGTAAGTTCCTCTACTGAGGCTGACGGTTCGTCGAATCTCCTCATTCCACTAGCAAAGGCGTCAACCTCGTCTTCATATTCTTCATACTCTTCGTCCCCCTCTTCAATAGGGTCCTCATCATTCATAATCTCATAAACTCCGAACCCTTCATCTATGGAACACACACCCTCATATTCCATATCCGGCAGGGGAATTGGATCTTCTAAAAACCCTGGAAGGGTTAGACATGCCCGGCATCTTCTGACTAAATCTAGCAAGAACCTACGGGGAACCTGCTTACCCTTGGCCTTCTTAGTAGCGCCTACCCCTGGACTCTTATTACTAGTGGAAGAAGAACAACTAACCTGACTGCTAACCCCTAAGGAACAAGGAGAGGAAAAAGAAGAAGCGGGTACAGGAGGTGGAACAGCAGAGGACCCATCGTCGGAGGGGTAAAGAAAGCCCGCTAACGGACCCTGGACGAGCGGCCCTTGGGTCGGGGCACACTCAGGAACAATATAAGAGGTTTCTTCGACAAAGATGAGAGAGGTGGATTGGGGAATTTGAAAATTGGCATTTTTTTCATTTTCTATAATTGCGAAGCAGTGAGAGGGAGGAGTAGAAGATAATGATGTGGAAATGGAAAGATTCGAGAATTCCTGAACAAGAGAATGGTTGAGTGATTACCTAGGAAGTGGCATAATGGAAAGGTCAGAGAACTGCTCAATGAGCAAAGGAGGAATTGATGGAGTTTGTTGGAAATCTGGAGATAATGAAATCACGACCGCGGGCGGTCTGGGAATGTTATTGAAGAATTTGGAACATGTGAAAGCAATCAAGGATGGATGGATGGAATTGAGGAAAAAGAGGCCAGCCCACAGCCTGTCTATGGTGAAACCTTCTTCAAACGGCACATCTGGTTCCCCGGTGTCGGTGTAGTTGCTCAGCATCTGCCTCTTATCAATGATAACTCCTGGCTTCTCTATCATATCATGAACAAGTGGCGGCCATTCTAGATCAATCAGCATGAAGAGTCGACTTAGAGCAATAGTGATGTCATTCATATCAAACCATCTGTACCAATCACATTCAGGGTCATCCATCTTTCTTCTCTTATTCGGCCTCAAAGACTTCAAAGCTTTATAAGTAACTAGCGGGGCTATATGAAGAGCAAACTGACGTGCATGCACATCTTGATTGTCCAGAACCGAAGTAACTATAGTGGTCTGTTCCCCAATCTATTTAGTGGGCCCCTTCACAAAATGCGTATAAAGAGACCATGTGAGTGGTCGTCTATTTGTCTTGAGAGTGGAGGTCATGGTGGCCCACAGTTTTTCTTCATCTTCAACAATTTCTATTTTACTTGGCCCTTTGTACCCTAAACCACCTCGAGGAATGAGCTTGTGAGTCTTGACAGGCTTTACTTTACCTTAACGGTTCGCCCCGAGGCCCTTGCCAGATCTATACCCCATTTTCATCATGATGTTCCAGCCTGGGGTATTCATCATATTTTTCATTTTCCTTCCCTTTTGAGGTGGGGATGGAGTCGGTGCCAGGGTGGAAACTACAACTTGTGGTCTTAATATATCATGCCGCGGGTCGGCAAGCTCTAGCACAGATAACAGAGGCATATTAGACGGACAAATGGAGGGCACTGATGTCGCTGAATGGATATCAACGGTCGGTAGAATGGGCACACTAGTCACCTTGATAGCGCATCCCTTGTGTGAAAATTTTATGCATTAATGGTTCGTGGAAGGGACAGCGTCGAGTGCCTAAATGTATGGACGCCCCAAGATGGCATTAAATGTGGGGTCCATATCCAAAACATGGAAATTTACTGTGACAGATGAGGGACCCAGTCCCACTTTCAAGGTAACAGCCCCCATGGGTGGCTTCTTTGTGTTATCATAAGCTGTCACCGTGATAGGTGAGGGCCGAATCTCACTCTCCGGAATGCCGCACTTCTTCAAGATGCTAGGTGACAGAACATTAATGGATGCGTGAGTGTCCACCAAACATTGGCTGATAGCTACCTTATTGATATCAATAGTGATGCATAAAGCAAATTTTCTTGCCGGCTTCGGAGCTAACTAATGTTCATAGAAGACAATTGCGGGATGATCCCCTTCCGGTGTCAAGATTGATGTGATCTGCTCAGTTGGGATGTCTTCATTGACCATTACTTTCTGCAAATATTGTTTGAGAGCCACTTGATGGGTTGGTGACCTTCTTATCAGTTACAAAATGGAAATCCTTGCCGGGGTTTTATCTAAGTGTTTCAACAAATCATACTGAGTCCCCGGTATGGACTCCGGCTCTTGTGACTGCTCTTCCTGCCCCTGCACGGGCTCCTGCTCTTGACGCTGCGGAAATACACGGTGGAAAATCCGTCCACTGCGGAGCACCATGGTCTGAGAACTCAGCGCCTTCGTCGGGTTGTTAGTGAATGGTGGGTTGGTGGAAGACGAAGGAATATCAGGATTAACAAGTTGAACAGGGGCAGCCGGTTGGGGGACCCTAATAAGGGGCCTTGCCAGTTGAGGGTTGGTGGGAATTGGCATGGTTGGTAGTGAAGGCGTAGCGGCAAGCGAGATGGAAGGAATTGTGATTGAAGGTGTAGGTGAAGCGTGGATGAAAGAGGGCCCTGGAGGCGAAGGGCTAGTGGTGGTAGGCATGTGGGGGTTCAGGGAAGGACGAAGCAGCAAAGGCCTAGCAAGTGCAGGATTAGTGTGGACGGAGGTGGGTGGAAATGCCGGCGAGGGGTAGATAAGGAGTGGCATGGATGGCAAAGGATTCGTGGAGGTAGGAGGAGTTTGTGGGGTAGAGGGCGAAGGGCGAATGAGAAGGGGCCTTTGCGGTGGGGGGTTGGTAGAAAAGGGAGTTGACTGATGGGGCGTATAAGGGGTTGGGAAGATTGTGGGAATGGAGAAGGCTGAGGTGTTCTCAGTAAACGGGGAAACTTGCTAGGATTTTGGTTTAAAGAGGCGACGGAGGTGCTCTCTACATGCCATCCCTGTCCTCTCTCCACCTCGTGGAAGGTAGTGACAGGGTTTACTTGTTGATTCTGGGCGGGGTGCTCCGGCAGCAGGTTTTGGACAATCCCCATGTCTGGCTGCGGTACTTGAACTTGCTGTTGTTGGACTTGCTAAACTGGATGCGGTGCCTGCTGCCGAGGAGGCCTTCTTACTTTCAGTGTTGCGATGAATCATCTCATCCCAGCCAATGCCACCTTGATCATTCAGATCATATATATAATCCTTAAAATGAAAACAATGATCAACATTATGCCCGGGCTGTCGGTGGTAAACACAATACCGAGAGGTATCCACATTTTAGGGCCATGCCGGCCTTTCTTTTGGCAAGGTGAGCGCGTTGGCGGCCATAAGGGCATTAAAAATATCGGGAAGGCTCTCGGGTAATGGAGGATACTGAGCTCTCTTGGGGCCTGTGGGTCTTCTCGGCTGCTGGGGGTCATAATTTGCTGGTGGGGGCACCTGGTGGTATTACTGAGGAGGTGGAGGATTTTGTGGTATAGCTTGATTCTGTGGAGGGGGAAGCCGAAAGGGATGAGGAGGGTTATTTTGTTGGTGCGGAGCTTGTTTAAAGAAGGAGGGTTGTTGAAATTGTTGTGGTGGTCTTTGGTTAGGAGGATTGCGGGATTGTATGGGATTGCCAACCACGTCCACTTGCTCATTCACAACCACACCCTCGGTAGTGGCACCATTGTTACTCGTGGCATTTGCTTTCCTCGGTACTCTTGGTTTCTGTTCAAACATATATATGATGGGCGAGTCCTTCATCTGAGTCTGAATGTATCTTGCCCTCTCATAAAGCTCCTCCATGGTGCTTAACTTGTTCATAGCCAGGATGTGACGGAACTGAGGAGTAGCATTGGAAACTATCATCTTAACTTGCTCAGCTTCTGACAACATATCTTTCAACTTCTCAGCCATTGACCTCCATCGTCAGCGAACTGAATGAAGTCTTCCTCAGGCTTCATCTTCTTAGTAACTAAATCAATAACCGACAAAGAGGGACCCACATGATCCCTATACTTCTGCAAGAACTTCCTCTGAACAATATCAAAATCACCGGCTTCAGTCGGCTCCAAAGAGTAAAACCATTCAAGGGCCGGGCCGTCAAGGGACCTTCTGAAGAGATAGGCCAAATATGTTTTGTTGTTCTACCAAAAGGATGTTTCATACATGAAGTCTTTCAAATGAATGAACGGATTGCCCATTCCATTATAGCGCCGGAAGTTTGGCATTTCTGACGGCAGCAGGTGAAAAACTAGCATAGTGGGGATAGTGACCTCCAGAGCATCTTTAGGAATAGACATCTTCTTGAGCTGCTCCTCCATACTAGCAATCTTATGAAGGAGAGTGTTGGTAGTAAACTCAGTCGGGGCCGAATTGGGGGGAAACTGATTAGGCATGGGCCTTCTCAAATAAAGGGGGAGACGAGTGATGCGGGACGGACACGCGACCTGGGACTCTAGCTCGCGATCGTCCCTAAGCGAGGGAAACGTTGGACAGTGCGTGGTTGAGAAACCGGTAGTGAGTCTCGGGTATCGGCCTTTCCGAGTTAACTCGGGTCGAGTCACGGGACGGTCACTCACTCTCGCTCTCGCAGCGGTGATAAAATGATAACAAGCTAGATAACCTATCACTCATGCAGCGGCATGTACAAAAATATACAAGTAAAGCAATGCCTACGAGGAGGGTAGCGAGTGTACCTCCACGCTCCAGGCGTGGGGAAGACGTTCCCAGCCAAGTATGGTAACTCCCGGTAATAATGGTAAAAGTTAATTACAACAGTGAAATCTATTGCCCACTCCACGCAGGGAGGTAAAGGGCTACAAGTGGGGCCTGGGAGGACTGACCCTGGGTTGAAGGGTAACAATCTAGAGGTGCGTACAACACGAACTCGGCCTGCTGGTCCGACTCGGCACTATTCCAACTCGGTGATGCGCCAACTCGGTTGATGACTCGCCGGACAGCAAATAACAATTTCCAAAAGAACATCACCTTCCTGAGATCTTCCGGAGGCGCCGCTTGGCTGGGACGATGGCAGGGCGTCCCTGAACGACTCCCTGAAGGGGCGGTCGCTGAAGTTGACCTTTGATATTTATTTCTGAATTTTCTCCCGGACTGAGTTGTGCTGGCTGAATTCAGATCTGCTCTGCACACCTTCACGAAAAGAATTCCTACGACCAGATCCGATGTCAGATTGATGCACAAGAGATACCGAAGGATAGAGAACTCAGAGATCTACAACATATATTTTTGGTGGCGCCATCTACAGAACGGATTAAAAATAAAAATGACTGCAAAGTACCTTTTTCTTTCTGACCCGGACTGACAGACACACAGGGCAGAGATGAATCTACTTGAAACAGACCTTTGACCGAGGGCTCAATGATTTTTTTTGACTCAACGAAAATTATGGTAGAAGGGGGTATACGTGAGGAACACTAGGGAATTATTTGTGTATTTTCTAAAATTTTCTAAGTGGGTGGGGAAATTGCAACAAGGAGACTCTGTCTCGTAGATCTGTAAAAGGGAAGATTATTGAGAGGACAAACAAAAATACGGGAAAAATATCAAATGGACTCCAAATGACACGAAATTTTAACTGGAGGTTAGGGGAGATGGATAGAACAAACCCTCAAACTTAGGGCTCAATCAGACAACAAGAACCAGAGATATAATTTCGGAGAAGAGGTTCTATCCTGATGGAGATAGAACTCCGATGACGGTGGCGGCGGCGCGACGGCGATGCGATGGTGGCGGCGGCGGCGGCGGCGGTAGAAATAGAATTCAGAGGGGCTAAGAAGAAGATAGAAGGGCATCACACCCAAGATTTAGCAGAAATCCATCTGCAAGAGGGGGAGGGAGAGAGGAGGAGGGCACACCCTTCTTTGGTTCCAACCAAATTTCACAAAAAAAAAAAATTTCTCTTCATTAATTTCTCTAATGACACTATACATGGGCTTATATAGAGAATGGCAAGGGGTGGGGGGCTGGGAATTTCGTGGGAGAGAGGGGATTTTCTTCCCCATGTGGTCAAATGACCAAAAAAAATAAAAAATACAACATGAGATAAACTATATTATAAGGGGGAAGCATCTTGGACTTTAAGGGTTGGAATATTGGACTTTTTAATCCATTTGTCCCCTTAAATGGTCAAGCCATCTAGAATCCCACCTTGGACCTTTGACTGACCCCACATGGGCCCTAAGACTTAGGTGGACCAATAGGAAAGGAGATGGGGGCCCCTTGCTGGTCCTACTGGACTTTTGCACAAAAACTCAAAGAATCCTAATGAATGACAAATTGGCTTATAAAGCCTTACAATTGTAAACCTACTTCCCAAGGATATAAATACAAACTAAAAGGACACAAATATAAAAATAAAAGTTAGTGCCCGGTGTATATTCCCATCAACGAGTTTTGTGGCTTGACAAAAGAATGACCTGCCGCAATAGGGACAGGGGTTATCGGATGGGAAGGAACACCGGATGGATTCCCTTGGTGGACCGCCTGGTCATTGGAAGAATGGGCTTGAAAGCCACCCGCAGTCTGGGGAGGGTTCGAAGAGGAAGGAGGGACATAGTTTCCTTTAAGAGCAGCCTGGATCTTTTGCCGTTGGGCCTCATCCAATTGAGAGAGAATGTTGATGAGATCATCAACATTAAGTGAAGGGGAAGCTTCCCCAGATGTAGATCGAGTTGCAGGTTGCACTTGAGATGAAAGATCTCCCCCTTGAGTAGTATCAACCATATAAACTTGAGAGGGTTGATGTTGGGGGTTGAAATGATAAATAGGAGCATGGTCTCCCTCTTGTTGAAAAGCTTGATATTGAGAAGGATGGTATTGTGTGGAGACATAATCTCCTTCCGATTGGAATTGATGTTGGGAAAACTCACCAGCCTGATCAAATTGATCGGCTTCACCCTCCTCTTGAAAGTGCTCCAGATTAGCCATCTTAACAACTTTACCCGACCTGAGCATCATGTTTCTAATGACTGACTGAAGCAATCACAATATCCAACAAGCACAATTGAAAGAACCAAACACCATTCAGCAAGCAAGCTGCAAACAAGTTGAAATGCCTTACGACCAATTTTCCATAGGTTCTCTATTGAAATTATAGATGACTTATTAGCAGATCAGCGGGTTTAACTCTCAGTGAGTGAAGCTAAGTTTCAATTTGAATATGTCACCGGGTAGCCTAAGTTTTCACTCTCTCAGCCGTGATTAGGCCAACTAACCTCCTGGGTACTTCAAGATACAACCTGCCTAGCTTCCATGAGGGAATCCACGGGTGCGAGAGCTTATGGAGGTCTTGGACAAAGAAATTCCAATCTAATGAGACTGAATGCTCAATTTGAGGGTCTTTCTAAGTCCAAGAAGGGGTAGTGGATCCTAGAAGTGGAGAGGGAGGAGGTCCCTCGGCCAGAATGCTCGTATGATGCTGCGACAGGCAATAATAAATTAGCAAGAAATAGTGTCCTATATGATGGACGCACAAAGAAATAGCGTCCACAGGGTTGGACGCACAAACAGGAAATGGGTGTCTGCCGAAGCAGACACAAAATCCTTAATAACAAATGTATCATAAAATGGCGTCCCGTTTGGGAGACGTAGATTCTACAGAATTATTAATGAAAGAAATGGCGTCCCTGCAAGTGGACGCAAATCACAGCAAATCCCAGAAAAATAACAGATAATCAAGTATGTGCGTCCGGATGGGTGGACACAGATAACAGCAAATTTTGAAAGACTAACAGATAATCAAGTATACGCGTCCAGATGGATGGACGCAGATACCAGTAAATTCCAGAAAGATATCAGATAATGAAGTATCTGCGTCCATATGGGTGGACGCAGATAACAAAAAATTCCAAAATTAACAGATAATCAAGTATGCGCATCCAGATGGGTGGACGCCAACTCTAAAAAAAAAAAAGAATCAAACACATAAGCAGTAGTTCACTAATTAGACAACCAAGTGGGAACATGCACGTGCGGCACGTAAGGGGATAAGAAAGAAGAATGTGCTACGTGGAGCACCAAAGGAGGGGCACACGTGGGTGCCAACAGGAGGGTAATCAAAAAAAAATAAAAAGACAATAGTGTCCCACCGTGATCGCCAATCTGTGAACGCGTCACTTAGTGTGCAGATGTGAAAGATAGTAAAATGTAACGTTGACGGAGAAAACAAAAGGGGAGCACGTAGTGCTCAATGGAACGTGATCGCCAGACGAAATATCCTCAATAATAATGAAAAGAATGATCGCAGGCAATACCTGATGAAGCGGGTGTGTAAGCTCTGCTTCCTCCTTCAACCGGCAGGCCGGCTAAGGGGGTCTCTTGATCTGATTACCCTGAAACAAACACAGACAGAAAAGGAAGCACCAAATTAGGAACGGGTTTGTGCAGTATCAGTTCTTAATAAAAATAACCATATGCAAATGGAAGACTAACACACCTTTTGTGTTTTTTTTTAACCCTTTAGTGCAAGGGTGGGAATATGAATGCGATGCATTGACGTGTGAAGAGATCTAGCGAATGCTAGATACTGGTGTGTGAACAGTGTATGACATAGTATCCAAATGAAGTGAAGGAAAGAATGGAGATCAGAGGAAGAAATGGAGGGATGTCCTCCACTCGGATGAAACAACAGTAGAACAGAAGGAATCCCCTTGCTGGAACGATCCACAGAGAGAGAGAGAGCCTCTGTGCGTTTCTACACTTCTGTTTCCCCTTCCTCTCTTCTTTTCGTGCTCTCTCTGTGCTCTTGTGCCTTTTTTTCCTCTTTCGTGTGGGCTCAAAGGGTTCAAAATTTAAAGGAGAGGAGTCCTAGCTCAGGAAGGATTCCAAGCGAGGAAGGCGAGGAAGAGGATAAACTTCCCCAAGAAACGGAAGGATCAAAACGGGCAATAAACAACCAGGGGAAGGAACCCAGATCAAATCTGAAATGCAAGAAGAATGGGCGTCGACCATTACAGTCGCTAATTAAATGTGTGTCCACCATGAAGGACACTCATTCTTGGGCTTAATTTGAGTAATTACAGACTTTCCAAAAGAATTGGCGTCTCCTATAGCAGTCGTAAATTAATTAGCGTCCATCTTAATGGTCGCTCATTCTTGATCAAAATTTAGCAACAATCATCAATAAAAGAATTAGCGTCTGCTATAGAAGTCGCTATTTACCAAAAATCAAAAAATAATTGATATATATCCCAAGAATGAGCGTCTGGTATGGAAGTCACCCATAAAAATTAGGGTCGAGGGTAGTTGATGCAAATTCAAGAAAAAATCTGAAAAATAGAAAAACCTTCCAATTCAAGCTCAAGATGAAATCCACTTTAGGGCATTGCATTATGACATGAGATTTACTCAACTTTTGAGTCAATTTTAGCGTGTCTACATGTCCCTCCTCTACCTCTCCTGCAAGGATAGGAAAAGGGCACCACGGCTTCAGGGCTGGCACATGCTTCTCTTCAGCAGAAAGAAGAAAGGCGGGAGACGTCCCACCGGGCGTGCCAACTTTTGTTTCACCGCCGTTCGGCATGGAGGGCGAAAGTGGGTCGGTGACCGCGGTGAGAGGGGGAATAAAGCGATAAAGGAAAATAAGAGAGTTGATGTCATCTCGGGGATATTCTCCTTTGTAGCTATATGCCTCTCACCGTATTATCATACACTCACCTTTTACGGAAAGTCGAGAAGGGTCAACTTGCACGAGAGGTTTTCGGGAGGACCGGGTGACCGGATAGGGTGCGGGTGTGCCAGTCGATTTCTCAACAATCACCTATGGAACCAAATTTTGGATGGGGAAGTGTCGTCAGGACGCGACACATGGGCTCGGGGTAGCGGGCGACATGTGGAGAGAAGGTAGGTTCCACGGGTGCGAGTGTGCAGATGATTATGGGGATTCATGTACGAGATGTCTTTTCCCACCGACCGCAAGCAGTCGGTGTTTATTTACATCGGATTGAATCCGAACAGCTTTATTCAGTGCTGAAGGAGAGCCTGGATATTTCTGAAGCCAAGGACAGGGAACCAAGTACCCCTACAGCTATAGGGTGACAATTGTGCTTGACTGGAGGGGTTGGTAAACTGAGGTCCGGGAGACTGGTCGCACACAGGTTAGTGCAACTAAGAGACTGGGACCCAGGTACGGGTAAGCATATTTAACTGGTTGCATGCTTTATAGGTGCCACGTGGGCTTTACAAAGGGGCCGAAAGGGCCGAAATACAAGTGATGCAAGCCGCAGGACAATTCTGACTTGTGGGTCGGGCCCCGGGTCAATGCAAGGCAAAGAGGATTTTCCACGTGTTTTTACAAGGGCCCTCCACAAGGGGCTAGGGAGGTGCCCGGCTCGTCAAAGGGGGGCTGGACTGAATGGTAGAGGTGGGCGGTGGCTGGTGCCTGAGGAAGGTCGGACGCGGCTCGGGATGCGCAGTCGGGTCCGAGAACCGAGAGGCGGGTGTCTTCATGCCGGGGAGTTAGGGCCGGTCTCGGGAATGTTGCTTTTGGGCCATGGTCCGGCTAACTTGAGATGGTCGATGGTCGGCTCGAGGTGAGTGGCCAGACTGGGGGCCGGTCTAGTCTGCGTAAACCCCCCCCCTAGGGGTTTACGCAGACCAGATTGGGGGGGCCGGTCAGGTCCGCGTAAACCCCCCTGGCTAGAAATGGGGTCTTTTCCCAAGTAAAAAAATCTTTTTTTTGTTTTCTGGGGGGGTTACACTGATTGGACCGAGGGGGCCAGTCTGGTTCTGGTAACCCCCCCCCCCAGGGGGGGTTTACGTGGGCTGGAAATGGGATTTTTCCCCATGGATCTATAAAATCCCATTTTTACCCCTTTTGGGCCCACTTTGACTCCGTGTGACCGTAAGAGGATGAAGGATACGAGGCATGGACTAGTCGGCTGGTTGGGAGCGCGCATGGACCGAGGGGATTGACCCATACTCTCCCAAGTCTCTATCTTCACGAACGCCTCCGAGCTGGTACATCGATCGCTCTCGCACGAACCTGGGGTGGAGACGGACTCGAACTGAGACTGGCCGGGCTGGGTGAGGGGGAGCCCCACCCTGGGGGATTTCGCCCCCACCAAGGTGTAGCCACGCCTGGGGCAAACTTCCCCCCCAGGGCGCGCCGTGGCCGTGAGGGGTGGTCGAGGTGACCTCCCGTTCTTCTTCTGAGTTGTCCTTTGAAGGACTTAGTGCTTCAGGGTGCTGGGATTGGCCCGTAGGGGTCAATCGCTTGGTGTTGTTGCTGTCGCTTGCAAGTTGTTCGGGGAAACTCCCGACACACCTCGGGTTGTCGACCGGCTTAGGTAGTGCGCTGGCGGGCCTTGGGTTTGGCCTGAGGATGGGTAGCATAGCTCGTGGGAGCCATGGGAAGGCATTTGGGGCGTGTGGGCCCATCCTTTGTGATATGTGCCGCGTTGCACGGCGGGTTGACAGGGCAGCCCCAGGTCGGCCCGGGTGCCGAAAGTAAACGGCCCAACGCCATGAATCTGAGGGTCGGGAGTGGCCCCAACCTGTTGGAGGGTTGCCATAGGACACGGCTGGCGTGTTCGAGCCACGTGTTGGCCCCTAGCTTGCTGTAGAATGGCTGGAATATGCACGCCTGCGAGGTGTTCAGAGAAATTCCTGACACGCGTGCATGGGCCGTATAAGCGTGGTATGGGCCTCCAAAGCCCGTGGTTGACTGGGATGAGTCTTCCTTTGACTTTAGAGGAATGGAGGGAGGAGTCTTGGGGATAGACCTTGGCCTCGTTGCTGGGTGTCACGTGTCGTGGCTTGTAGTCGCGGTGCCCCGGGGTTGGCCCGGGTGGCTTGGTTGAAAGTTGGTATACCCGCAAATTGGGTGATCGGGGATGGCCCCAATCCATTGTTGGTGTTGCTGTGGGTCTCGGCTAGCTGGCTAGGACCCTTGGTTGGGCCTGGCGCGACGTAGAAAGGGTTGGGTAAATAACGCCTTAAAGGTGTTTGGGGAAATTCTGAGCCCTTATTTCTTGATATTTTTGCTAGAAAAATGTCTGAGTACAACAATTACCAATGATATTTTGAACAACATGGTCCTTTAAAAATATGACATTGTTTTATGACTCACCTTGTTCGGTTTGATGAGACAGATGGTATGCTTTTATACCAATGGATGAGTGCGAAAGTAGGAAGAAACGTAGATCCAGAGGGGGGTGAATGGATCTTCTTAAAACATTTCACCCAATATAAAAATGTAAACTGATGATTGCTTGTTTTGTGGACAAATCTACAAACACTAGAGATGCACGCCTATTCAACTATTTGAAAACATACCAACGGAAGCTATCTAGGCAATTATGAACAATCAATCTCAAACGAGAAAACATTCAACCACACGGCATAAGGTATTTTAGGTTGTTCGGTCAGTTGACCTACATCCACCCCATACTCCAACCAGAGTATGGCTTCCTGTTGACTCACAGATTGAAAGACCGCTGGGCCTCACAGCTTGCCTACAACCGCTGAGCAACACAGCTTGCTGTCCAGAGGAACCAATCCTCTGTAACGCTGACAAACAGCTTGACCCGCTGGGCTTTACAGCTTAGCCGACCAGAGGAGACCTCCTCTGCAACCGCTGACGAACAGCTTGAACGAGTATCAAGGAAGAAGAAATGAAAAGAACAAAACACAGCAAACAGAGGACTGTCAATAAATCAAAAACGAAAAATGCTCGCGCAGGAGCCAAGTGTCTCAGATCTGATCCAGAGAACACTTTATAAAACCTGATCTTCAATGTGCTGCACTTTCTTTCCTTCAAAACTAACTCTCTCCTTCTATCCCCTTTCTGTCTCCTTTCTTTTTAGGTGCTCGAACACCCCTTTTTCTCTCTGATTCTTCTTCTATATCATGTTCCCTCCTGTTACTTCTTCTCCCCTCTTTCCCTTTTTATGGGCATCAGAAGAAGGGTGTGTGCTTTCCATGACCCCCCCAACATGCCTTGGGCCATGTGGCAGCATCCTATCTCAGTGCTTTCCTCGTGTCTCAATCCTGGCACCTCCTCTAATCTTGGATCACGTGCCACTTTTAGAAGTTACGATCACTTGGCCTCAATTCTCTGGAGAGAGAATCTCTGTCAGGAGAACAGTAGTCATTAGGTCAAACATATTATAAGCAGAGTTATGCATGCACGGACTCGTATATGAATAAGATCATATGTACTGACTTGATATATATGTTGGGCAAGTCACTCACACAGACCATCGGTGTACATAATGAGGTATGCACCGACTCACTGTGGTTATAGTGCAAAGAAATGCACAGACTACGTGTGGGTGTACCCTGCAAGAGTGCACATGTGTGCCAAACCCCACGATGCATAGACCTTTCGATATGTACAAATGAGAACGCGCACTAACTTCAGTAATGAAATGCACCGATGTTGGAATGTAGACCAAGCAAAGGCTTGCACCGATCTTCTATGTACATTGACTTAGAAATGCCTTAGGCCAAGGGTTGCACCGACTATTGAATGCACTGACTTATAAAATGTCTAGAACAGAGGATGCACCGATATGGTGAAGAAGAATGCACAAACACTAAATAACGAAACTAAACAGTGCGTGCTGGACAAGAATTGCATGGACTTAAAAATTGCACTGACCCTGAGAGGTGAGATGCAAAGGCAAGATATGCACTGACTTCTTCAACCTATGCATGGACTATATGCCACAAACGCAAGGTACACAGACCTTGTATGTTGAATGACTCAACTGTGCACAGACATACATTTTATATGAAATGATCAAGTGCAGACAAATTTATGCAATCCAGTCTTCACATGACTCATAGATTGTCATCATTAAAATCAAGGTTCCAACAATCTCCCCCTTTTTGATGATGACAACTATAATTCATGTATGACTGAAACCTACAGAGAATTTATTTGTTGACATGTATGGCAAAGATAACATTCAACATAAAACATGCATCCAACGCAAATATGCACTATGTAGAAGTTACATTTCTGTGTACAGTAAGAGAATACAGACTAGTGTTTGAGTGAACTATCTCATTCAACAGAACTATCTCATTCAATAGAACTATCTCATTCAGCATTAAAACTATCAATCAATGAAAGCTTTACACCAGAAACCTGAAAAACTGTCAAATTGTACTGTAAGCTTTCATATATGTTGAAAACAGTGACCAAAAAAAAATCATCAGTGTAGAACCATAAACTGTCCATCAGTGGAACGTTCATACAGCCAATATCTTATCCAAAAACTATCCATCAGTGGGACGTTCATACAGCCAATATCCTCTCCCCCTTTGTCATTATCAAAAAAAAATGGGGAAACCTTGGGAATCATTGACCTCTGTAACTCCCCCTGTCTCTAGGAGGAGGTGCACTACTGGAACCAGGGATAGAACATATGGGCTGAAGATTTCTCAAGGAGTCTAATAGCTCATTTAATTTTCGATGCACTGTATCCCCAAGTTTGTCCACTAGAGAAGTGGTAGAATCTTGCTTTGAAAGAGTTTGTTTAATGGTCTTTGAGAGGGTCTCCAATTCAGACTGAACATCTCAAAATTTGTTGAGGACTCCAGGCTGACAGGCTGCAATATTGTTCAATGTATTCTTTATCAACTCAAATTCAATCTTCAGGTCAAAAGTGTGGCTCAGAATTTGAGCAAGCTTGGTGAAAGTAGAGAGTTGTGAATCTTGAATTTTGCTTACCATGTTACCAACTCTAGTACTGATTCCCATAAGAGATTCCAAGATCTCTCGGACTGTTGTATCAATTTTGTGTTTGGCAGTCAAAAACTCAATCCCTTGGGTCTTAACAACTCTTTCCAAATGTTGCATGCGGGAATCTACTCTGTCAAGTTGAATGGTATTGAGCAGAAACTGTTTATTCATCAATTCATTCTGAGTCAACACTATCTCAATCAGATTTGACAGCATCTGGGCAATATCAGGCTCAGTACTAGGATGCACTAGACTCCGGAAGTTCAGTATAGTATGCATGATGTTGTTCAGGAGGTGGAGTAGGTGGCATACCAAGACTAACTATCCCCCCGAAATGTGGACCATATTCAGGAGCTTGAGCAAATGATATTCTTGGATACCTCCTGTAATGAGGGCCAGGACCCAAAACAAATTCTTGTAAGTCTTCCTCAGCTACTCCTTGAGCTGATGTCTGAGCTTCCTCATGTGAAGCTCCTTGTGGAGCTTCTTCTTCTCTTGGTTGTTCACCCTACTGTTCATTGACAACTGACTCAGCAATTTCTTCATAAATTTTATCAGTCTCTTCTGTCAAAATCTGTATAACCATCCTAGACAGTAGTTCTTCATCAGCTTCAATTTCTTCTTCTCTTTCCTCTTCTACACCTTGTGAATCACCCTCTTGTTCTGCGGCTTCACTTGTTTGATCTTCCTCTTGTTCTTGCCGAACAATTTGTTGTTCCTGCTCATATTGTGCTCCAAACCTATCAAATAGCTCACTGATATTTTGATCCAAATGTTGTACAATTTGAGCATCAATTAAGTCCAATTCATGGATTTCTTGTTCAAGCTGCAGATCCTTGAGATTTTTCTCAACAGGTTTATCAGCAGATTCTTGGTCTTTTTCAGCTATCAAAGGAAGAGTTTCTTCTTGAGGAGTCTGAGGAGGCTATTCTGACACTATTTCCACTTGAACTTTCCTCTTTTTCTTCAAGGGAGCATGCTTTTCTGATTTGTCCTTTCTTTGAATTTCACGAGAAGAGCTCTCTGAGTCAGTATCTTTCAGCTTCAAGTACTTATCAATATATAAAATCCATGTTATACACATTAAACTTTGGAATTTCTTTTGAAGGCTCATTTTCTAAAGATATATTTGCCTTCTTAAATATGGCAGTTAAATGAGCTGCATAAGGCAAATGTCTTCTGGACTCTTTGCAAGTTCTCATAATCTGAATTATTGTTTCAGGCAAACAAACTTTGATTCTCTTCAGTAGACAGTATAAAACAAATCTCTGAGTGTTGGTCAGTCTTCCTCTCCCTTCAACTTGTGGAGTGATCATAGCAGTAAGAATGTGATGTAGTAGTCTCTTGAGAGGAGAGAAACTGTTTGCGTTGAACTGACCCAATTTCAACTGATTCTTGTCTTGGGGATTTCTAGGCTCATATGTGATGAGTGAGTATGCATCATGAAGATCATATGCAAACTTCCTTTCAGTTTCTCCTTCTTCTGGTATTCTAAACACTTTATGTAGAGAATGCTTAGAGACTTCAATCCTAGACCCCTTGACTATAGAAAATAGTTTTGCCTGACTCACATCATACTTCAAATTCTGATAGAGCTCAGCTACGAGTCTCGGATAATATACTCTGTGCTTACCCAAAAAATTTATCCATTTCTGAACTCTAAAAATTTCAATCAACTCAGGAAACTTTTCAATCATTTTCTGATCATGAAAATCTATGTACCGAGGGAAAACTATCTTACTAGCTTCCAGTGCTATTTCTGCATGTCTTGATGCTTCAGCTGAGATATCTTCTCCTTCGAGTACCTTCCTCTTACTTCTACCCGTTGCTGACTTTAGCTTCTTGACTTTTGGTAGCGGCATATCAACCTTGGCTGACCCACGGTCTTCTAGCGAGTTTACTTCAAACTCATTTTTCTTCCCCTTGACAGACTCCTTCTGAGCCGATTCAGAAGGTACTTCTTCTGCATGTAACTCCTTTGATCTTCGCTTGTAGCATTTGGTTGCATCGATACCAATTGATGAGACATGAGATGCTGCTCTTCCGTGACTTTCTTCTTCCCCTCACTCGTGGCAGACGGAGAGGACATAGTGGAAGCAATAAGAAGAGAAAAATGAGACGGAGAGAGAGAGAATGGACGTGATGAGAAGAGGGAAGGCTGGAGAGGCGGACTTGCTAGAGGAACCCGAGAGAAGAAGATGAGAGAGCGGGAGACCATTTCGACTTCAAAGGAGAGGGTATGATGGGTAAGTAAGTAGGGTTACGTATATACTAGAGACACTGCCAGCTTTACCAATTTTCAACAATTAATACCCAAACTACCCCTTACTTAAAATAAAATGCCTTTCTACGCAGAAATGCGATTTTCGACGTATGAGATTATATCTTAGAATTTTATTCTCCACAAGTTATCCCTGATAACCAATGGTGATGAAACAGCTTAATCAAGGAAATAACCCAGTGAATACGATCATTAATCTTACTGGCTCCTATTTATTGGCCAATAACTGATTGAAAGATCCAAATTTTTATATTGACATTAAGCCAGTCTAAATTTTCTGAAGAAACCAAAAGGTCAACCATGTTTTAATTGAACTTTTGCCTAGAGAAATTTTTATTGAACATTTCAGTATAACTGCCCCTTTTTACTCAAGGAAACATGTTGATCAAACACCAGAGTCCCTGGTTACTCAGTGCAGTTTACCTTTATGTTTCACAATAATTTTTGAACAGAGATAGCATTCATTATCATGACTTGACCTCTGAATTTCTTTGAAACAGATGATCAGTTTCTCAAATAATATGCCATTGCTCTACCACACTCAATTTTTATTTAATAGCGTATTCCCAGGTCTTTTGTCAGAATTGTTTTCTTTAGACATAACATAAGGACCATATAAACCTTGGATTTTCTATCAGATTGGTTTATTACTAAGGACTTTCATATTATTGATGCCCTACTGAGCAATTTCCAATTTGGACTATTTTAAGACCATTGAGGTATCTTCCAGGGTTAATTGTGAGAGCTTTTCAGATAAGATTTAATATTCATACACCAAAAATCACATCTTAGATTAGATCAGCAATTTCATTCTTAGTTCAGGGTGGTCTTAGTAGTTAATTATTGAAAATGAGTAAAGGTGATAGTATTCAGATATTACTCCCCCTGACTTGCACATACTATGAGTTTCTTTGACAACAATTGTGAATAAGGGAAGGAGACAAGGAGCAAGGTGATGTAGATGAAGACCGTTCATAAGCAGGGTTAAGACTAACGGCAAGATAGCACAAATCCAAAAACACAGCCTGAATGACCATCATCATATAACCACCCATCTCTGTAAACCATCAAGCATTCAGCCTTCTAGAGATTCAGTGTATCCACAATCCAAATCACAATCAACTAACCTCTCATATTAGACCAGATTCAAGCTGACTCCAAAGTCAATACCACAAGAGCAGACCCTTGCAAACCATCAGACACAAAAAAATAAAAATAAAAAAAAGAACTAACTGCCCAAGCACCAATGAAACACTGACCAAAACGTGTATTCTATCTCTGAAGGCACAGCTCTCCCTCAACATGTGTCGAGATGTCAAACAACCACTATCTAATTCTCTTAAAGCACACAGATATGTATCAACATTGTATGCATCCTACTTATTAGCATGAAGAACTAACAAAAAAAATCTCGCAGGGAGTATGCATGGATTTCATTCTCAATATGTATTACTCTTAAGAGAATATCATCAATCATCAGATTTGTTCCAATCAATCATGCAACATACCACAGAGATTGCTATTCAGACAAAACTAACAAACCTGAAAGGTGGAATTTGACTGACCTTAGTGCCCTGAATTTATTGAGTCACATTTTTATTTTATCTTCAGGAGCACACTTGCAACCAAAGTGTTATTTGAACAATCTTGGACCCCAAGGATTCTTGGGTCCAAGTGGATGAGTAGCACCCCACATTGATGCTCTCCAGTTATTCCAGGAACAATTAAAATCAATGTGACCTAATCTGCCACACTTATTGCATATGGGAGGTTTATGCATAAATATAGGATTCTGAACTCTCCTATATGCAACATGGTTCGTGTGAGCAGGATAGATTTTTCTGTCCTTTAAAAACCAGCATTCAGATTTAACATGCCCAAATCTTCCACAGTTAAAGCAATTAACACTCTGATTTTGAAATTTCTTCACATGCTTCTTTGCATAATCATTTCTGTAGTTTTGATATTCTTGTTTCTTTAAATAACCGTTATGCATGTAATGACCCTTTTTGCCACAGTAGTAACATGCATTGGAGATATTTCTATCAGGCATTTTCACAGACTTATTTCGAACTGTGTTGGTATGCTTACATGCATCTAACTCATGATTTTTTAAAACTATGCAGTCATCCATAACATGTCCTTTCCTACCACAGTAGTGACATGAAATATTTCTTTTATTGTGAGCATGCACTATTGTGACAGTTTTGTTATTAGCATGTGCATGTGAGTGTGTGTGACTATCATTAACAACTTGCATGGAAGAGTCAAAAGCAGATTTGGACTTATTTGAAATAACCATCTTTTTTTATTTTTGAATCTTTTTTAGATTTTTTGTTGGATTTTCTATTTTCTGGGCCGTGAATTGGAAGACAGATGAGCTGGATGGCTTTTCTTATTCTGAACTTTTTACAAAAATAGTGAAGTTCTTTTTCATATCAATCTTCTTATTAACCGGATTAAAACCCAGGCCTTCTTTCTGGAAATTCACATTTGACCCAAGCAGTTTATTCAAGTTATCTTTACCCTTAACAAACCTTGAAAGGGAATTTTTTAGATCTTCAATTTCAGCTTGCAAAGTGGCAGCATCATGTTCACAGGAGATAACTTGTTGATGTAGACAGTCATTGAGATTTTTTAAAGATTCATTTTATTGTCGTAGCTTTATTTCATTGTTTATTTCCTTTTCCTCCAAAACAGATTTTCCTTTTTCGTAAGCCAGCCATCGTTCAGAAAGAACTGTATTAAGGACCATAAGTTTTTTATTCTGTTCCTTCAATTTACTGTTCTCTTCAATCAATTTATCTTGATATTCATCAGTTTCCTTTTTCTGTTTAACCAATGACTCATTTTCTTCTTTCAAGGATCTAATTAAATTCTTCTACATATCGTCATCCGAATCAAGGTCTTCAATTAGTTCCTTTAAGAATGCACATTCATTACATGAATTTTCATCTCTAGTAAATTCGTTTCTTAAATTCTCATTTTCAGATTTCAAACTTTCTTTCTTAGCTTTTAAACGTGTAACTTCATGAATCATTTATTTTCTCAACTTTTTCTTTTCTGATTTGACTCTATCATATATATTCAGTAAATGCTCATTCATGGAAACTAAATCATCATAGCTAAAATCCTCAGCTTCAGAATTTACCTGGGAGGATGAGTGCTCGGACTGATCTCTGACCATCAGGCACATTTCCTCATCTCCAACGGATCTTCCCAAGATTCTATTGATGATAGCCGCTCCACTCCTGCATTCATTGACATATGGAACATAGTTAGAGTCTATTGCCCTTTTGGTTAGATCTAGGGCCTTTTTATTTTCATCAAATTTCTGTTGGTCTGAAGATTTCCATTGGGATTTATCCTCTGGAACTTCATATGGACTAGGAGGCTATAAGAACCCAAAGATCTGAATCCACATGCATCACATAGTCTCTCAAGGAGCCATACCAGCCATAAAAATTAGAACCGGTGTATACTGGAATTTTAGCCATGAAGTCACTACAAATCAGATCAGAAGCAATGCTAAGAGTCGGATCAAACCAGATCGCACCAAAACCAAATCAAGGAATGGATCTGCAGGTCGTTTGACCCTCTATGTAGAAAACCCGCTCTGATACCAATTGATGAGACAGATGGTATGCTCTGATACCAATTGATGAGTGCAAAAGTAGGAAGAAACGTAGATCCAGAGGGGGGTGAATGGATCTTCTTAAAACATTTCACCCAATATAAAAATGTAAACTGATGATTGCTTGTTTTGTGGACAAATCTACAAACACTAGAGATGCACGCCTATTCAACTATTTGAAAACATACCAACGGAAGCTATCTAGGCAATTATGAATAATCAATCTCACACGAGAAAACGTTCAACCACATGGCATAAGGTATTTTTGGTGGTTCGGTCAGCTGACCTACATCCACCCCATGCTCCAACCAGAGTATGGCTTCCTACTGACTCATAGCTTGAAAGACCGCTGGGCCTCACAGCTTGCCTACAACCGCTGAGCAACACAGCTTGCTGTCCAGAGGAACCAATCCTCTGCAACGCTGACAAACAGCTTGACCCGCTGGGCTTTACAGCTTAGCCGACCAGAGGAGACCTCCTCTTCAACCGCTGACGAACAGCTTGAACGAGTATCAAGGAAGAAGAAACGAAAAGAACAAAACACAGCAAACAGAGGACTATCAATAAATCAAAAACGAAAAATGCTCGCGCAGGAGCCAAGTGTCTCGGATCTGATCCAGAGAACACTATATAAAACCTGATCTTCAATGTGCTGCACTTTCTTCCCTTTAAAACTATCTCTCTCTTTCTATCCCCTTTCTGTCTCCTTTCTTTTCAGGTGCTCGAACACCCCTTTTTCTCTCTGATTCTTCTTCTGTATCGTGTTCCCTCTTGTTACTTCTTCTCCACTCTTTCCCTTTTTATGGGCATCAGATGAAGGGCGTGTGCTTTCCAGGACCCCCCCAACATGCCTTGGGCCATGTGGCAGCATCCTAGCTCAGTACTTTCCCCGTGTCTCGATCCTGGCACCTCCTCCAATCTTGGATCACGTGCCACTTTTAGAAGTTACGATCACTTGGCCTCAGTTCTCTGGAGAGAGAATCTCTGTCAGGAGAACATTAGTCATTAGGTCAAACATATTATAAGCAGAGTTATGCATGCACGGACTCGTATATGAATAAGACCATATGCACTGACTTGATATATATGTTGGGCAAGTCACTCACACAGACCATCGGTGTACATAATGCGGTATGCACCGACTCACTATGGTTATAGTGCAAAGAAATGCACAGACTACGTGTGGGTGTACCCTGCAATAGTGCACATGTGTGCCAAACCCCACGATGCATAGACCTTTTGATATGTACAAATGAGAACGCACTAACTTCAGTAATGAAATGCACCGATGTTGGAATGTAGACCAAGCAAAGGCTTGCACCGATCTTCTATGTACGCTGACTTAGAAATGCCTTAGGCCAAGGGTTGCACCGACTATTGAATGCACTGACTTATAAAATATCTAGAACAGAGGATGCACCGAGATGGCGAAGAAGAATGCACAGACACTAAATAACGAAACTAAACAGTGCGTGCTGGACAAGAATTGCACAGACTTAAAAATTGCACTGACCCCTAGAGGTGAGATGCAAAGGCAAGATATGCACTGACTTCTTCAACCTATGCATGGACTATATGCCACAAACGCAAGGTACACAAACCTTGTATGCTAAATGACTCAACTGTGCACAGACATACATTTTATATGAAATGATCAAGTGCATACAAATTTATGCAATCCAGTCTTCACATGACTCATAGATTGTCATCATTAAAACCAGGGTTCCAATACGGTCGACCTAGGTACTGAGTCAGTCGACTGACCTTGTTCTGGTTCCTGTTCTTCTGATTGTTCAGGTGGTTCTACATCCTCTTTGGTTTCCAGAAATTCCCCATTGTCATTCACTTTCCTATCATTATCAGATTTGTCAGTGTGATCATTGAATTCATCAAAAATTATGTGAGGGGACTCCTCTACTGTTTGATCATTGATGTTGAACACCCTATGCGCTCTAGACTGTTCGGAATATCCAAGGAATATGCTTAGACTGCTCTTGGCCTTAAATTTATCTAAGTCCTTTTTATCATTATTATGAATAAAACTTGAACCAAAAATTTTAAAGTAGGCCAAGTTGAGCTTCTTGCCTTTCAACATCTCATATTGGGTTTTCTTGTAAGCGGGTCTTACCATGGCTCTATTTATGATATAACAGGCAGTGTTGGTTGCCTCTGCCCAAAATTTCCGTGGAAGTTGGCTTTCAATCAGCATTGTTCTGACCATTTCTACAATAGCTCTATTCCTTCTTTCAACAATCTTTTTCTGTTCTGGAGTCCTGGGAGAAGAAAATTTATGAGTCAATCCTTCTTTTTTACAAAAATTAGTAAACAAGAAATTTTCAAATTCCCCCCATGATCAGATAAGATAGTGGAAATTTTGTGCTTACCCTCCTGTTTTACTCTTCTGAAGAAATTATGAAATTCATGGAAGGCATCACTCTTATGTGCTAAAAAGAAAATCCAAATAAATCTGGTGAAATCATCCACAATCACATATCCAAACTTTTTGCCACTCAGACTATGAGTTCTTGTAGGACCGCACAGATCCATGTGAAGGAATTCCAGTGGCATAATAGACAAGGGCTCATGTCCTGTTTTAAAAGATTTTTTGGTCTGTTTACCCAAGGCACATGCATCACAGACTTTAGAATTTGATTTAAAAGAAATTTCTGGTAAACCTTTAACCAGATTATACTTGACAAGTTTATTCAGAATATTGTAACTAGCGTGACTTAGTCTACGATGCCAAATAAATGCATTGTCACCCACATTTATAGATAGACACATGTTTCTTGAGAAGTTATCATCTAGATCTACCATGTAGACATTATTGATTCTATGACCTGTGAATTTTGTTGAATCAGAATTAATTTCAAGTATTTTGCATGCATTATTGTTAAACATGACTTTGTGACCCTTGTCACAAAGCTGACTTATACTAAGCAAATTGTGTTCTAATCCTTCAACTAGGAGAACCTTTTCAATGATGTTGGAGGGGTACTTACCAACGGTGCCTGAACCAATGATCTTACCTTTGTTCTTCCCTCCAAATCTAACCAAACCTCCTTCTTTCAGTTCCAGCTGGCTGAACTTGGTTCTATCTCCAGTCATGTGCCTCGAGCAGCCGCTATCAAGATACCAGCGATTGTGCATGGCTGCCAGGCAATCCTGCAAAACAAGTTATGCAGATGATTTTGGAACCCAAGCAAATTTGGGTCCAACAGCATTATTCAAGTCCTGTACTAAACTTCTAGGAATCTAGACCTGCCTAATACAATTTTTCTGGCCGACTAAAGAAGGAGAATTTAAATGACTAGACTTAACAAACTTGGTGCCAGCAAACGTCTGATTGACCTAGCTTTTGCATTGTTGGTGAATTTTTTATTCTATCCAAAATTATTTATGGGTTGATTTTTGAACCTTTGTTGATTTTGGTAGGCATGAAAATTGTCCGGGTTCTGTGAGTAGAAGGGATATGAGTGAACATTTTTACTAGCCTTCCTTTTTCGATTCTGAGCAGGATATGTAGACATTGAATGTTGATTGTGTCGATAGAACCATATGTTATTTTTATCTTGAATAGCCCGGTTGCTGGTCTGTCGACCTGAATTGATGTTCCAGTTGACCCTTTTTATTGTCTTTGTGGTGTTTTTTACTATTGCCCCTTGAAGATCTTTATTACTCGTTGAGCTTGTTGATGGAATTTGCTTTTATTTTCCCTTCTCAAGGCAAAATAGCACTGTTTTAATTTCAAACTCCTTTCTGTCAGAGGGATTAAACCCCAATCCTTCTTTATTGAAATTAATCTTCATACCTAGCATTGCATCTAGGTTGGATTTACTCTTAACAATTTTTTCAAGAATAGACTATTTGTCCTGCAATTCCTTTTGAAGTTTTTCACAATCTTTCTGCATTTCAGAATTAACGTTTTTAACAGCTTTATATTTTTCAAATATTAACTTATTCTCAGTTTGTGTATCTAGAAATTTCAGTTTGAATTCGTCAAATTGTTTTCTAATCTGTTCATTTATCTGTTTTCAAATTTCACATGCATCTTTCAAGGAATTGTATTCTTCCACTTGTATTTTGAGTTTTTCTTTTTCCTTCTTAAGATAATTTACTTGGTCAACCATAGATTGATCATGCATAGTACTAGTCATTTTCTTCTTCAATAGCTTGTGTTCCTTTCTTAACTCATTGAATTTATCAAGCAATTCACCATAAGCATCTTCCCAATCATTAACTGTAAAGTTTTCAAAAGGATTGTTTACCTCTTCATCACCATGTGCCATGAGGCATATTTTGTCTTCTTCTTCGGATGAGGCATCTTCATCATCCTCTTCTTCATCGCTCCACGTGCAGAGCATAGCCTGGGGCTTCTTCCCTTTGGCTTTCATGGTCTTCTTCATTAGTTCAGGGAAGTCTCCCCTCATATGCCCTGGTTTCTTGCATTGAAAACAAACAACCTTGTCAGTTTTCTTATTTCTGTGAAATTTAAAATTTTAGTTACCTGTTGGGATCTCTTCTTATTCAGATTCTTACCTCTCCTTCTTAAAAACTTTTTGAACTATTTAGTGAGGAGAGCCTGATCATAAGAATTTTCCAGATCTGAGAGATCCTCGGAGTCCTCACTGGTTTCTTCACTGCTCTTTGAAACCTTGAGAGCCACTGGTTTCTTTTTCTTGTAGTCCACCTCATTTCTTCTCAAATCTAACTCATAGGTCATCAATGACCCAATCAATTCATCCACTATCATAATGGACAGATCCTTTGAATCTTCTATTACTATGGCCTTGGTGTGCCATGCTGGTGGAAGAGACCTGAGGACTTTCCTAACAAGCTCATTATCAGAATAATCTTTACCAAAAGCCTTAAGAATGTTAGTTAATTGAGTGAATTTAGCATACATCTCAGAAATGGTTTCATCATGTTTCATCTTGAACATCTCATAATCACAAATCAGCATATTAGCCTTAGTGGCTCTTACCTGAGATGTTACTTCATAGATCAGTTCTAACCTGTCCCACATCTCCTTTGCAGACTTACAGGTAGGGAACTCTAGAATACTCAGCTGGGTGGATGGCACACTGCATTACGTTCATGGTGCTCCAGTTGACGGTAGACATACGAATATGCTCCCTTGTCCATGCATTTTCATCGGCTAGAAGCTCGAATGGCCCACAGCTCACGACCCACCAAATCTCATGACTCTGCGCACGTAAAAAGACTTCCATTCTGTTTTTCCAATATAAGTAGTTAGATCCATCGAAAAATGGTGGTCTATTTATCGAATGTCCCTCAGCTAGAAAGCTGCGGACATTGACATTGTCAGATCTCCCCTGGCCGTTGGACCACATTGTAGGGAACCTGCTCTAATACCAACTGTTAAGTGTAGCAAGGCGGATCTAGAGGGGGGTGAATAGATCAGCCCCTCTAATAGTCCAATTAAAAAACTCACATTCAAAGGAATACATGGCAGATCGTAAAAACCAGCAGATAGCGAACTGAGTAAGTGACTGTATTAATAGAGGACAATTCACAAACACATGATCAGCGAACTTAAGTATTTCAAAACTAGGTGAACAAACTGCAAGGAAGATAGTGGAAGAACAGAGGTAGAAGAAAATGATCACAAACCACAATGCACTGAGATTTTTAAGGTGGTTCGGTTGCTACCCAGCAACCTACGTCCACCCCACCCCCCCGATCAGGATGAGGCTTCCCTTACACAAGCAAAAAATGCAGAGACAATCTGCTAAAAACGTTAATTACATAGCTTAGAATGGAGGAACAGTTTCCTCCCATACTCTAAACAATCAAAGTGCAACCGTGTACAGCAACCCGCTGTACACAACCCTGATCGTGCGATCCAGCACGATTAGAACCGCTGCTCATAGTAGAAAACGAGGAACACTCCTCAATGCTCTGGACAATCAAAGCAGACCATGAATAGCACCCAGTTGCTCACACTTTTGTATCGTGCAACAAAGCACGATCAGAAACACAGAACAAGAAGAAATAAATAGAAAAATAAGAATCAGAAAATAAAAATAGAAAGTAACAATGCAATGTAGCTCTAAAACAATTCAAGAGCCTTAATGAAACATCGAGACTGCTCCTTCATATTTTTCTTCTCTAACAGCGCTCAGATCTTTCTCTCTTCTTCTTTCTCTTTCTCTTCTTTCTGATTTCGAGGTGGCTCTCTGCAAATTTCTCTCTGGCTCTTTCTTCTTTCTGATCTTGAGGTGGCTCTCTGCAAATTTCTCTATGGATAGCTTTCTTCTCTTCGATGGCAGCCACATCAGTTTGCCAGGAATTTAGGCGGCTTTATATAGAGCAGAGCTTGGACAAATTTTTTGGATAATGTTAATATTCAAGTTAATTTCATGTTCGTCCACGTGTCAAGGAAAAATATTCTCTCCTAGGATCATTCCAGAACCCAAGACACATGCCTAGGATCATACGCCAATGATTGGGTTTCGCAGCCATATGACCAGCTTAAGTTGCACATGTCAGTATGGCTAACTCCAAGTCAGTCGACTAAATTGGCAGTTCAGTCAATTGATTTTCCAATATCTGCAGACTTGAGATTGGCGTAGTCAGTCGACTAGATGCAGTGAACTCCAGATGTTGTGAGTCAACTCAGTTGTCTTGGTAGGTCGACTCAATGTTGTGGGGCTTCATATATTATGAGTCGAAGTGTGTTCTCCTCATTGCTGTTGTTGATGTTGCGGGCGGCTGACTGTTGTTGCGTTGCTGAGTTGCTGAGGGAGCTTCTGGTGTGTCGACCCATCATGAAGGTATAAGGTCGACACACTTCTCATGTATGTCGACGCACTCTTGATTGAGCACACATGACTGTCGACTGATGTTTGGCTGGGTACACAAGTCTATCGACAGATGTTTGGTAGGGTCGACTGATTTTCCTCTACTCTGCCCATCTTTATTCAGTCTTGTTTCCCTTCTTCATTTAGTGTTTGTTTTTCAGACAAAATGTCATCTTCAGCTTCTCCTTCCACGACCTTGGGTCTTGCCTCAACCCTCAAATTCTTCAGCACTTCATTTTTGCCTTTCTGCAGATTTCAGCTGGCTAGTCTGCTACAGCAAACAAAGTCTGTCGACTTGAAGCTGCACCAGTCGACTGAACTTTGAAATATCGGTCGACCAAGTTTAAAGCCAGTCGACTGATATTACCTCTATCAGTAAACTCTACTGCCTGCTTTACCATTCTTTTCACCACATTACTTGGCAAAGTGCTGGCACCAGTTAAAGTGATCTACCCGAAATAAACACTAAACAGTTAGTCATCTTCTTCACATTTAGCCAAGAAATGAGCACTAAGATTATTTCTTCACATTTAGCCAGTCATAAAAGAGTTTGTGTTTGTTTCATATGTTCTCAAAATTGGCTTGCTAAAATTTAATGACTTATAGTTAGACATCATCAAAATACAATGCACATAACAGACATAGATCAACACGTCTTATGGGTAGGTCTACTTTAACTATATAGATCAATACGCCTTGAAGGCCGATCTACAGCAACCCTACACTAATACACCCCCAAGGGTCGATTTATCACACTCTCTAGCCATCACACCTCAATGGTCAGCCAGCGATAATATCTTTAGGGGCACCTCAGCAATCAGTCAATCACGACTTTCTACTAATGCACCTTAGTTGTTAGTTGGGACACTTCTACAACTACACAGCATAAATCAGCCAGCAACATCAACGATAGGCCAACATGCCCTCACCAAGGTGGGCCTACATCTCCATCAACATCAAACCAACACACCCCCATGGGTTGGTCTACACCAACATCAGGCCAATACATCCACACGGGTTAGTCTACATCAACACAGGCCAAAACGCCGCAAGGGTTGGTCTACTCCAACCCTTGGCTATCACACCTACATGACCAGCTGGAGAGGGGGATTCCTGCAGCCCACTCAAAGAGCATACCCAACTAGGCCCAACAAGGCCCAACGAGGCAAGCTTGCCCAAGTGACAGCCCACGGGGCCCACTCAGAAAAGCCCAATAAAACAATGCTCGAGGAAACAACTCTCCTAGGCGGCCCCAAGGCTCGGAGAGCCCGAGCCTCGGTCAGGTCACAGGAAGACCCGCGCACGAGCTACCCCTCCGCCCGAAGGGGGGAAGCGCTAGCCGGTCTATCCGACCCATCTCCTCCCCGAGCTAGGCCTATCGCCCGATAGGGTCGGCCCCCTTAAGCTCGAGACGACCGATGAAATCATTGTAGCCGTTAGAGTCCACAGCGGGCCAAACACTAAGAAGTCCAGGAGCTCCGTTTCCCCGCGAGGATAACGCCCCCACGATGAGGCCATAAAAGCCCACGACGAGGACGTAACCTCCACCGGAGACCTCTCAGCTTGCAGGACTCCAGAAGGCGGCGCACTATAAAAACCTGGGATACCCTCCGGCGAAAGGTAAGTCAAGAAGGGTATTGTTCCACCCCCAACTCCTGAGCAAGGATCACTTCACCCCATTGGTGGAGAGGGATCTCGCGCCCTCACCTTCCCCTCCCTATCGCTGCTCCCACCATTGCTCTACTGACTTGAGCGTCGGAGGGTTTTACCCCAGGGAATCCCCCTGGGCCCTCTGACCCGTTTCCCTGTCTTGCAGTTCATTATCTTGGTGATTACCAGCCAGCTCAGGAACCAGCGCGAGATTTCGCCTCTTCATCTGGCGCCGTCTGTGGGAAACGCACGAAGAGCCAACATGGTGAGGAGGAGCTCAGGGAGGAGGTCCGCCGGCGAGAGGGGTAAGGCCGTGGTAGCAGCAGGGGATGGCCCTTCCAGGGCCTCACAGAACCCTCCCTCCAACGCCAGCATCCCCGCCGACGGACCACCACCACCCCCCCCCCCCCCCGCGGCAGCGGGGCTACCCCCCTACGGTGGCGCCGAAGCCTTCCAGGCCCTCAACGCCAAACTGGATGTCCTCGTGGATCTCATGAAGACCCAGGCGGCCAGGGATGCAAGGTCCCGTGCCCCGTCAGGGAGCCCCCCCCCCGCAGGAGTACGTCCCAGCACACAGCTGGGGGCCGCTTCACCCTCCGCGGCCAGCAGCTCATCCGTAACAGGGCCGGAGGACCCTCGCAAGCTCCACCTCCGGAGCAAGAGGCCTCCTCCACGCCGAGGAAAGGTAGGCAGGGGGCGCAACGGCCAGATCCGGAAGCCGACGTTCCCGGAGACCGCCAAGGCACCCCCCTAGCCTCGCGGCACGACAGCAACCGGAGTTATCCCTCCGGCTGCGAGATTTCGAAAGGCGCTTCGCTGAGCAGGAGCGCGCCCTTCGCGCCCTGCAGAAGGCCTCTTCCCCGGAAGACGAGGAGAAATCCCCGTTCTCCGAGTATATCTTGAAGGCGGAGGTATCTCCCAGAGCCCCCATACCAACCTTCAAGCTTTACGACGGCCAAGGCGACCCGGCCGATCATTACGATAGCTTCGACGCCCTGATGACTCTACACGGAGCGTCGGACCCCATCAAGTGCCGAGCCTTCGTGACCACTCTGGTCCAGGGCGCTCAAGCATGGTTCCGGGCTCTCGCCCCCGGATCCATCCGAGACTTCAAGCAGTTCGGGCGAGTCTTCAAGGAGAGCTTCGCCGGAAGTGCCCCCCCAAGGTCGGTGGCGGGGCTCTTGGCCCTCAAACAGGCGCAAGGGGAAAGGCTCCGGGCTTACGTCCACCGGTTTAAATCGGAAGCCCTCCGAATCCCCCGCCTGGATGTGGCCTCGGCCACAACCGCACTGACCGGGGGTACCCGGGATGAGAACCTCCGCCGCGAACTCGTCCTCCACCCTCCCTCGACCCTTGCCGAGCTAGTGACTCTGGCTCTACGCCACGCCGAGTGCGAAGAAGTGCTCAGCGCTTGCCGAGACGCAACCGGCTCGGGTCGGGAGGGGGACAAGAAGCGGGGCCCCGAGCCAAATCCTAGCTCGGGAAAGAAGCGAGATCGAGATGGAGAGCGCAAGCGGAAGTACGAGCGGTACACCCCATTAACCGCCCCGGTCTATGAAATCTATGAAGACGTCAAAGACTCGGGACTTCTCCGTCGGCCCGAGCCGATGAGGTCGAAGAACCGCAAGCGAGACAGACATTGTCTATTCCACGGCGATCACGGGCATCACACCGGTGATTGCCACCAGCTCCAAGACGAGATCGAGCGCCTCGTCCGCCTGGGGCACCTGGCTCGGTTCACTGCCGAGCGCAGAGAAGATCAAGGCGCCGCAGAGGAGATTGACAACGCCCCCCGAGGGGTCCACATCAACGTCATCTCTGGAGGAATAGCATCAGGAGGCGACAGCAGCCGTGGAAGGAAGCGTCATGCCGAGCGGGCGAGCCGAGCCCCAGAGCCACCCAAGGCCCCGCCCCAGGTCATAGTCTTCTCCGATCAAGACCTGGAGGGGCTGAGCACCCCGCACGATGACGCCCTCGTAATCTCGGCCACTATAAACCATTGTAACGTAGATCGGATTCTTGTGGACAATGGAAGTGCCCCTGATGTGTTGTCTTATGACTGTTTCCTCAAAATGGGAGAGAGTCCATCCAAACTCCGCCCGATCCGGACGCCCCTCTGTGGGTTCAATGGCCTGGCCACTCTCCCCGAGGGAGCCCTAAGCCTGCCGGTTACCCTCGGCACCCCACCCAAAACCGTTACGGTCATGGTAGACTTCATAGTGATCAAAGGGATGATAGCGTACAACGCCATTTTCGGCCGGGGAATCCTCAGCCGGATCAAGGCAGTACCATCTACCTATCACCAGAAAATGAAGTTCCCCACCAAGAACGGAGTAGGGGAAATCCGAGGTAACCAGGCCACGGCCCGAAGGTGCTACAACATCTCGGTGGAGGCCACGCGGCCGGACGGGAATAATAAGGGCCCCCGGGAAGTCGAGGAAAAGTCCGCAGCTACTAAGCCAGGTGGCGAGTTGCTGACGATCTTCCTAAACGACGACCCGACCCTAGGAGTAAGGATCGGAGCCGACCTACCACCCGAGGAACAGCAGCAATATAAGAATTTTCTTTCTGAGTACATCCGAGTCTTCGCTTGGTCCGACGATCAGCTCCCTGGGATACCTGAGGAGACCGTGCTGCACCGACTCAACCTCAACCCCACCATGAAGCCCGTGCAGCAGCGCCGAAGGAAGCACGCACCAGAGAAACAGACGATCATCAAGGCGCAGGTCACCAAGGGGCAAGAGACTGGTCTTTTTAGACCGGTCCTGTACCCGACGTGGCTAGCCAATGTCGTCCTGGTACCAAAGGCTTCCGGCGAATGGCGGATGTGCGTGGACTTCACCGACTTGAATAAGGCGACCCCTAAAGACTGCTATCCCTTGCCCAGCATCGACCAACTGGTCGACTCGACATCGGGCAACGAGATGCTCAGCTTCCTGGACGCCTATTCGGGTTACCATCAGATCAGGATGAATTCTGAAGACATCGAGAAGACCGCCTTCATCACCGACTACGGCGTGTACTGCTATACCCGGATGCCTTTCGGGTTGAAGAACGCCGGAGCCACATACCAAAGACTGGTCAACCACATGTTCGAGGAACAGCTAGGTCGGAACGTCGAGGCCTACATTGACGACATGCTCGTCAAGACCCCCAAGGCCCAGGACCACTTCACCGACCTCGCCGAAGCCTTCGGCGTCCTCCTGAAGTACAATATGAAGCTCAATCCTGCCAAGTGCGCCTTCGGAGTAAGATCCGGGAAGTTCCTGGGTTTCCTGGTCACTCAGCGTGGGATCGAAGCTAACCCTGACAAGGTCCAGGCCATCCTGGACATGCGCCCGCCCGCCTGCATCAAGGACGTCCAGCGTCTGACAGGGCGTATCGCCGCTCTCAGCCGTTTCCTATCCCGTGCGGCCGAACGATGCTTGCCCTTTTTTAAACTGTTGAAGGGGCCCAAGTGGGCATCTGCTACGTTCGCATGGGATGAGGAATGCCAGAAAGCGTTCGCTGAGCTTAAGGAGTTCCTGGCTTCGCCCCCGGTGCTCTCCAAGCCCGTGCCGGGCGAAGCTTTGCTACTCTATCTCTCGGCGACGTCATCAACGGTCAGCTCGGTCCTGGTCAGAAATGACTCGGGAATCGAAAGACCAGTCTACTATACCAGCAAGGTGCTTAGCGAGGCCGAGAGGAGGTACCCCGCAACCGAGAAGCTCGTGCTAGCGCTGGTTACCTCCGCGAAACGCCTCCGACCCTACTTCCAGGGGCACCCCATCACCGTGCTAACCGGCGAGCCGTTGAAGAAGATTTTGGCCCACCCCGAGGCCTCGGGGCGACTCGTCAAATGGGCCCTTATGCTTGGGGCCTACGACATCTCGTATCGCCCGCGCGCAGCTATAAAAGGTCAAGCGCTCGCCGACTTCATCGCCGAAAGCACCATCCCGGCCGAAGGGAGGCTACTGACCATGCCCGGGCCAACCTGGGAACTCTACGTCGACGGTTCTTCCAACTCGGTCGGTAGCGGTGCTGGGATCCTCCTAAGATCCCCCGAAGGAGTGGAGCTGCAGTACGCCTTGAAATTCAACTTCCAGGCGTCCAACAACGCTTCCGAGTACGAGGCCCTTATATCGGGAGCACGCATGGCCCGGCGGTTGGGGGCTGAGCGAGTCAGGATCCACACCGACTCTCAGCTGGTCGCGAGCCAGGTCAACGGCGAGTATGAAGCTCGAGAGGCACCCATGATCAAATACCTCCAGCTGGTCAGGAGCTTGGCCCAACGATTCGAGGGATTCGAGGTAGTCCGAATAGCCCGGGAAGAAAACTCCCGAGCGGACGCCCTCTCTCGATTGGCCTCCTCCCTAGACCCAGAAGGTACCCGATCGGTCCTCCTCGAAGAGCTAGAGCGCCCGAGCATTGACTCGGAGCTCCTCGCTGTTGACTCGGCCGTCCCGAGCGACTGGCGCACCCCCTACCTGTCTTGGCTTCGAGACTCCCAAGAGCCCTCCGACCCTCGGGAAGCACGCCGAATGAAGTACCAAGCCCGGCGCTTCGTCGTCCTGGACGACACACTCTACCGAAGGTCTTTCGCCGGCCCTCTCCTGAAGTGCCTCGGCCCCGACGACGCCAGCCGAGCCATTCGAGAGGTTCATGAAGGCCTGTGCGGAGCGCACTCAGGGGCAAGGTCACTGGCCAGAATCCTGTTACGACAGGGGTACTGGTGGCCCACCCTGCAGCGCGACTGCTCGGCCTATGCTCAACAGTGCGACCGATGCCAGCGGTTCGACCACTTGGTCCATCGGCCGGCCACAGAACTCGTCACCCTCGCCGAGCCTTATCCCTTCGCTCGGTGGGGGATCGACATTCTCGGACCATTCCCCACGGCTCAGTCCCAGAAAAAGTTCATCATCGTCGCCATCGACTACTTCACTAAATGGATCGAGGCCGAAGCCACTGCAAGGATCACCGAGACAGTCGTCTGGAGTTTCGTCTGGAAATCGATCATTTGTCGCTTCGGCATCCCCCGAGTGATAGTGAGCGATAACGGTCGGCAATTCGATTCTCGATATTTCCGAGACAGATGCGCCGACCTAAACATCCGCAACCACTTCACTTCGGTCGCCCACCCTCAGGCCAACGGGCTGGTCGAAAATGCCAACAAGACTATCTTGAAAGGCATAAAGACCAGACTCGGCAAAGCCAAGGGTAGTTGGCTCGAGGAATTGCCTAGCGTACTGTGGTCACACCGAACGACTCCCAGGACGGCAACCGGTGAAAGTCCTTTTCAGTTGGTGTACGGCACTGAGGCCGTCATTCCATTGGAGATCGCCAACCCGTCTCTCCGAGTCATCCGCTACTCGACCGAGGAAAACAACCAAAAGTTACTCGAGAACCTCGACCTAGCAGATGAACTCCGGGACATTGCCAGCATCCGAGCGACGGAATACCAGCGACGCCTCACTCGATACTACAACGCCAGAGTCCGAAGCAGACACTTCCGACCGGGAGACTTCGTCCTCAGGAAAGCTGAAGCCTCTCGACCACTAGAGGCGGCGGGCAAGCTGTCCCCTAACTGGGAAGGCCCCTACCGAGTGGTCGAGACGCTCGGGAAAGGTGCGTACAGGTTAGCAACAATGGAAGGGGAACCCATTCCTCGGACATGGAACGCAGCCGCACTACGCAAATTCTATTTTTGAAATTGTACAGCAAGATGGACGGAATAAATCCCTTTTCTTTTCATTCCAAACTATTGATACATCAGAAAGGCAAAGGCCAGTACATTGCATGACAAAAAGTAAGAAAATCCGTCTAACACCGCTGCAAGGGGGCATCGCTCGGTTGACTCGATCTCGATCTCCTCGCATCCAGCCACTGACTCTGCCTCGCGTAGAAACTGGCTCGGACAAGAGGGGGCCGATCCAGTTGACTCAGACGACCCCCAAAGGTGACAGAGGGACTGCAGAGAAGGTAGCCACCTTCTAAAGTCGGAGAAGGCTACCTTCCAAGTTGATGGAGGCTAGGGAGAAGGAGCACCATGAAGCCCTTTTTTTTCCAACCCGCCAACTCCTTGGAAGGGAACAGAGAGCAAGCAGCCTCCGAAGAGTGAAAGAAATGAAGAGCAGAAGAGGGAAAAAGAGGCTGCAGACGGAGGAAGGCTTCGGTGAGGAGGGAACTTGATGCGCCTCCCCCCCCATGCAGAGGGGGAGTGGCGGCAGGCTTCCCTAATACCCCCATCCGTCCTCCGCCTCGGCGCCCGCCCGGAAGCCACGCCAGAACTGAGAAAGGGCAAGAGCCGTGCCCTCACACGTCGAAGCCCTCTCCAGATCCGCGCGGCGACCGTCGGACCCGTCTCAAACCCGCGCGGCGACCGTGGGACCCGTCCAACAAGCCGGGACGGCAAGAGCCCTCTGCTCCCCGTCGTCGGCGGCGTCGCCCTCCGAAGGATCCTCCATGCTCCGAATGCAACGGCACAACGCAGAGTGAAGAGGAAGGAGTGAGGAAAGACTGTTAGAGAAAATCCCAAGCGGTAAAGAGGAAAGGGCGCCTTTCGGTCCTTCTTATAGGCCAAAGGAGGCTACACGCCTTAAATGACCCCCCCCCCCTCGGAAACACGCCAAAGGATTTCTCCCCTGAACAGTCACCTCCAACTCCTCGTTTCCCGCCCTAGCGGGATTCACGAAGCGGCCTGACATTCAAAGCATGAGGGAACGGAAGGACGCCCCGTCAGAAGCCTACCAAATCAGCATGCGAAAACCACGCAGGACATATCGGCACTTTCCAACTACTTCAGATACGCCAACCAAATCACGGCAAGGATGGCGATCAAACAAGTAAGTCATTTATTATCTCATAAAGAGGAAACTCCCTAAAGGAGGAAAGAGAGACAAACAAGAGAAAGGGGCAAAATAAGGCAAAATACATCAGGCCTCGGGCCCACTTTGAAGCTCGGAAGCAACGGAAGTAGGCGTGTCACCCCCAGCACCTTCGGTGACGGCCGACCCGGGCACTGACCTCGCCTGTGCGAGAACTGTCTCGGTCGCGAGCCCTCCCGAGGCGTCCGGAGTTGGTGACCCCGCCGAAGGAGACCCCCCTGGATCCTCCCCGCTCGACGCAGAGGAGCTAGAAACCGACTCATCCGAGTCATAAGCCTGGCCCAAAGGGAACTCGATCCCGGAGTCTCGATCGAAGGCGTAGTCCACCGCCCGGCGATAACCTTGCTTAAACCCCTTTCGGGCGCCACGGCGAAGCGCTACCTCGTAATATGGTAGGGCGGCTCTCTCCAGGTCGGCTGAGTAAGCGTCCGAGCTTCTATATCGCTCGACCGCCTCCGCCTCGATCTGCTCCGTCCTTCCAACGAGCTCGACTCGAGCCCGCTCCGCCTCGGCCGCACGCTCCTCTGCTCCCGCTAGGCGTTCCTCTGCCGCGACCATCCTTCGTTCGGCCTCGCTCGACCGCCTCTCCGCCCGGACTCGGTCCGCCTCGGCCACGGAACGAAGGCGCTCCGCTACCTCCGCCCGGTCCAGTAACTCGGCCCGTTCGAGCTCCCAGCGACCGTCCAGCTCGAGGTGACGCAGACGCTCCTCTTCCAAGAGTTTGCTTTTCCTCTCGAGCGACCCCCGGGCCTTAGCCAACTGCTCAGTCAGCGCCTCGGTTTCTAGCCGGCTCGCCCGTGCCGAGTCCCTGATCGCGGAGAATTCCCGTCGGAGCCCCTCATGTTCCTCGCTGAGACTGGCCAGTTTCCTCTCGCACCCCCCCAGGGCCAAGGCGAGATTCGACCGCTCCGCCTCCGCCCGAGCGTACGTCTCCGCCATCAAGACCGCCATCCGAGCTATGACTAGGCTGCCCTCCATGAGGACGTCGAGGATTCCGGAGGGGGAGTAGCACTTGTCTCCCCCCTCGTCTTCGCGGCAACCTCTCGGCAAACCCGATACAGGTCGCCCGAAACACCGAGCCTTTCCAAGGCCTCCGACATGGAGATCCGCTCCCCACCAGACGCCCCGCCAGAAGGTTCGGCTCGAACAACGGGGCCGACCGCCCCGCGCGTCGCGGTCAGTTGGGGTTGCGACGCCTCTCCGGGAGAACCCCCAACCTCGACCGACGCCGCAGGATCGACCGCACCGGGAACTTCGAGCACTTGGGGCTGCGATGCCCTCGCGGGTAAACCCCCATCCCTATCTGTCTCGGCCCGCGCCTCGCCACCCGAGACATCGCCTACCTCGACCCGTCTCCTGGTCTCGGCGACGGCCACTTCAGCACCGGTCCCCTCCATCCCCGGGGAGGGGAGAACCGACCTATCTCCGCCCTATGAGGGGCCCCTGGTCTCCTCGGCCCCCTCTCGCCTGGTAGGTGGGGGAGCTGGCCCTGAAGGGTCGGCCCCATCTTGCCCCCGCGAGGGGAGCGCCGCCGAGTCTGAATCACCGCCGCGGCGGTAGGATGGCCGGCCTTCTTGGCCCGTTTCCTGGCCTTCGCGGCTTCCTGCAATCTCCCCTCCAGGGGGTCCTTGCGCTTCGCCCCGCTTGACCGCGAAGATCCCTCGGAGGCCGCCCCCTTGCCCTTATCCCGGGCTTGGGAACGACCCGCGGGAGCAACAGGTTCATCGGCCGCCGAATCATCCCCAAGATCGACGACCTCGGTGACCTCTTCCAAGGGCTCCCGCCGGATGTCTGCAATGAAGAAGAGGATTCGGTTAGGAAACGAAAAGTCGACCCTCCGACCCCGCAGCAGAATCCGAAGAATGGCACCTGATGGCTTGAGCTGTGTAAGCAGATACCGCTCCACGTTCTCCAGCGTCACCAGCTCCTCAGTCGACCGGCGATTTGTCAACAGGAGAGCGGCGTACTCTTCCACGTCGGCGGGGAACTTCTCCTGGCGCGGGGGAAGATTCGGATGGAAGTTGGGCATAACCTGGCACCTCCAGGACTCGTCCACTGCTTCCGCGTTCACCCAGAAAAACTGCCTCTTCCACCCATTGTGCGAAGAATCCCTCGCCGCCACGGAATACAACTCCGGTTCCTGCACGCCTGGATAAAATAGAAGCCTTTCCCCGCCGACGGATGTGCCTTCAGCTCGAAGAAATAATGAAAGAGATCCAGCGACGGGGGAACCCCCTGCAGGCGGCAGAGGATCCGAAAGGCAGAAAGCAGGAGATACGAGTTGGCCACCAGCTGAACAGGCGCCAACACGAAAAAATTGAGAAGCTTCAAGATGAAAGGCTCGAAGGGGAGGCAGAATCCACTCTTCCACGCCAGGAGAAAAGTACAAATATGGCCCGTTCGGCTGTCCAAGCTCATCTCGTACGGGGCAGCAGCTACAAAGCTATACCGGAGAGGCAGGCGAAACCGATGCTCCAATTTCTTCACGTCAGCCTCCCCCAACTCGCTGCGATTGGGGACGGGCTCCCGCCTCACCTGCTCGATTTCTGAGCGCAGATCCGCCATCGAGCTGGAAGAAGAACCTTCACTAGAGCCCGAAGACTCTGGAGGAGGAGGAAGCCGCCGGATCGCCTCCGCGGTTACACGCGCTAGCTCCTCAAATGCCGTCGCAAGAGCTTGCTCCCCCGCTGTATCTTCACGGCGCATCAAGGAGCCCCAGAAGCAGAGAAATGGAGGAAAGGCCGATAACCCTGAAAAGACTGGGAGGAACGAGCAGCGCCCTACGCCTATAAACCCTCGCGGGAGGCGGCGCGTCGTTTCAACCTCCGAGAAAAAAGGGGCCCCTTCATTTCAAAATCCGTCAGGATCATTATTACTATGGGCCCAGGCGACCACTACACGTGGCATCATCACGCCAACAGGATTCCACCCACCCGAGCCACGCCGGTCCAAAGCCTCAAAAAAACTACTCAACCGAGCCTCCTTGGCTCGGGAGTAGGAGGGGGACAAGTGGAGAGGGGGATTCCTGCAGCCCACTCAAAGAGCAGACCCAACTAGGCCCAACAAGGCCCAACGAGGTAAGCTCGCCCAAGTGACAGCCCACAGGGCCCACTCGGAAAAGCCCAATAAAACAATGCTCGAGGAAACAACTCTCCTAGGCGGCCCCAAGGCTCGGAGAGCCCGAGCCTCGGTCAGGTCACAGGAAGACCCGCGCACGAGCTACCCCTCAGCCCGAAGGGGGGAAGCGCTAGCCGGTCTATCCGACCCATCTCCTCACCGAGCTAGGCCTATCGCCCGATAGGGCCGGCCCCCTTAAGCTCGGGACGACCGATGAAATCATTGCAGCCGTTAGAGTCCACAGCGGGCCAAACACTAAGAAGTCCAGGAGCTCCGGTTTCCCCGCGAGGATAATGCCCCCACGATGAGGCCATCAAAGCCCACGACGAGGACGTAACCTCCACCGGAGACCTCTCAGCTTGCAGGACTCCAGAAGGCGGTACACTATAAAAACCTGGGATACCCTCCGGTGAAAGGTAAGTCAAGAAGGGTATTATTCCACCCCCAACTCCTGAGCAAGGATCACTTCACCCCATTGGTGGAGAGGGATCTCGCGCCCTCACCTTCCCCTCCCTATCGCCGCTCCCACCATTACTCTACTGACTTGAGCGTCGGAGGGTTTTACCCCAGGGAATCCCCCTGGGCCCTCTGACCCGTTTCCCTGTCTTGCAGTTCATTATCTTGGTGATTACCAGCCAGCTCAGGAACCAGCGCGAGATTTCGCCTCTTCACCAGCCAATCACAACATCTCCGATGGTGCCTCAGCAGTCAACCAGTACACTAACAGGTATCATTTACTGCACCATGATGGTTATATGTCTATCATCACTCTTGGTCGTCACACTCTTAAGGGTTGGCCAACCTCAACTTCGGCTATTACACCACAACAGCTAGCCAGTAGCATCAAGCTTCGGCCATTACGCTGCAAGGGTCGGCTGATGATGATTCCAAGCCAACACGCCTCATTGAGGGAGGCCTACATTGACAACAATCTTATGCCAACATGCCCCACAGGCAGGCCCACAACAACTCGACTGATACACCCAAGGGATGGCCGATAGTGACTTAAGGTTGGTACGCCTCGTCGAAGGTAGGTCTGCATCATCTACCCAAGCTAACACGCCTCAGAGGAAGGTCAACACAACGTCGGGCCATCACGCCTTGGAGGAAAGTCAATGCATCCTCATCCAAGATGCCTCGCTGAGACAAGGCTACATCAACATCATGCTAGCATGCCTCTCAAGGGGCAGGTCCAGCAACATCAGGTCGACACGCCACGTCGAGGCTGGTCTCCAGCAACATCAGGCCGGCACGCCTCGCTGAGGCTGGCCTCTAGCAACATCAGGCCAACACGGCTCACCGAGATTGACCTCCAGCAACATCAGGTCAACACGCCTCGCCGAGGCTGGCCTCCAGCAACATCCAAGCTAACACGCCTCGCCGAGGCTGGACTCCAACAACATCAGGCCAACACGCCTCGCCGAGGCTGACCTCTAGCAACATCAGGTCAACACGCCTCGCCGAGGTTGGCCAGCAACATCAGGACAACATGCCTCACCGATGCGGGCCTTCAATAGCATTAGGTCGATACGCCTAGCCAAGGTAGGTCTCTAGTGACACCAGGCCGACACGCCTCCCCAAGGCAGGCCTCCTACGACAACAAACCAATACAACTATTGACGTCCAAAAAATCATTGCACGGCAAGCACGCCGTAGTAGCCAAGAACAGCTAATTAAAAGCAGAAAGGCCGAACAAACCCCACAGCTCATCCGATCAGGATGAAAACACACCCAGTGGCCTACCACCTGATAAGGAAGCCTCCCAAGCTGAATAAATGGCCCTGGCCCTTCAATTCACAGTGCCGAAGGCCGAATTAGCGTAAAATCCGAGTAACCCGATCAGGGCACACGATATGCCGGAAAGGTCTATAGGAGGCCGAAGAGCCTCCAAATAAGGGTGAAAATAGTTTGAGTGGTTTCCCACTCGATGAAGACACTCCCCACATGCGGAGAGCAGGATTAAGGGAACGATTCACAGTGCCAAAAGTTGAATCAGGAAGAAACCCGAGTAATCTGACGCAGGTTCGGCACGTGCCAAAAATCACTCAGAATTGCAGACCGAAGCCCGGGAGCTTCGAAATAAACACTCCGGAAGCGGTGCATTAAAAATAAGGAGGCATCGGACATCAAGCACTAGTCTGAGCCGAGGCAGAGCCAGCAAGGCAAAATTGACCAAAATACCCCGCAAATCACTTGTGAACCGGCGCCACCCCTCTTGAATCGGCGCCCTAATGGGGCCCTCTTAAATCGGCACACAGAAAAGTGGCCCACTGCCCTATGAATAGGCGCACAAAGCGCCCTCCTATGTAGCATGATACGGTGCACCAAGGGGCAATCCCCCTTGAATCGGCGTAAGTATGGCATTTGAGGCCTCTGAATCGGCGCACTCAAAAGGCCTCCCATCCACCCGATACGGCGCAAGAAGGGCTCTTGGCCTTTTTGATCCGGTTCCCAAGCTTCAAAAGAGTAGTGAACCGGCGCAGGCTATTCGACCCTTGAATCGGTGTGAGAAGCATCCCGTCATAGACATGGAACTCTATTTCCGCTGCAATGAAACAGGGGAGCAAGGAGGCATGCAAGGGAAGCCCCCCCGGTGGCCTCCTACAGGGCATTCAATGCCTGATTTGACGGACTGTCAAAAAATGCTTGTATGGGTATTTTGTCCACAGGGTAAACCCCGAACTCCCGCGTCCAAGGTCGACAGCGCGATAGCCACTTGCCATCGACGCTGGGGTGGGTTGTCTGACAGCTGCAGAGACGTCTGACCTCGAACGCTCCCCTGTCCTACGTGAACCAATAGGCGACAGCGTAGCAGGCAAACCCCGTTCTCTTGTGGAGAAAAAGGAAAGTGGCGGGAGTTTTCTCTCAAAGAGAAGAGACCCCCGCTCTATATATAGAGCTGGCTCAGGTCAACCATCCTGGGGACAGGCAGAAGAGAAGGGTTTTGTTGGTGAGCAAAAGATGAGAGCAGTGAAGAGAAGAATCGAAGAAGCCAATAAGAGAAAGAAGAAGGGAGGGAAAGAGGGAAGAGAGGTGAGGTATACAAAGAAGGGGGGGAGGAGCTCATGCCCCCCCCCCCCCCCGTCACTGTATTTTTGTTTTCCTCTCTACTCCATCTTCTTTTCTGGCTTTCTTGCTGTAATATCTCCTTTTAGCTCTGTTGTATGCAACTTTCAAGAATAAGGAGCCCGTGGTGGCGAATATTAAGTGTTTGAATTGACCCTGCTCATTTAGTCTATCTCTTTCTCTCCCTCTCTCGTTCTGTAGATGTATGCTCTCGGGTCTGGTGAATAAGCAATATACCTTTTGCAGAAACGACCGTTGCCCCTCTCACTAAAGTCTATGAGTTTTGAGGGTGCGGTCACTTCTCTCACTTCCTGCCCTTGATTCCTTGATCACCCCGGGCCTCCAGTGGAAGCTTACTTCTTTATAATATGGCTCCTAGGGATACCACTAGTAGGATGAACAGCAATGGTCATGCATTTGACGACATGTCAGGCCTACGCCCTGGAAATTTTCTTGAAGCCGCGGCCTGTGAGCCCCTAGAATCCCTCGAAGGCTAGTCCTCAGGTTTCTATGCTCACCTTGGGTCACCGGGTAGCCGTTCTCAGCTCACCCATGAATTTCAGGAGCCATCTTGGATTTCCCGTAGATGAGCCTCCAGTTTTTTTACATCCCGCCTAGGTCCGGGGGAGGTGCTGCCAAATTTTTGCTAGGAAACACGAATAACGGAAGGGATGAATGGTCAAACGAATATAACCATAAGAATAAGTTAGGACAAAAGAGATTAAAAAGATCCTCATGAATCAACAAAGGAACATGCATTTCTAACTCCGTGCACATCTCCCGCCGCCCCTACATGAACAAACGTTAGAGAATGGAACAACCCCATAGGCTCATCACGAACAAACAGAAAAGCACAAAAAAAGAGAGAAACAAGCATATTGCATCTGTTCTTTGGCGTTGAGGCACAAGTCTTTCGCGTGCCTTTGAATCTGGCCAAACGATCCTTTCAAACCAAAGCAAAGTCTGCCAAAGTGTGAAGCAAGTGTGTCTGCCAAACTGCCTGCGTCGACCCCCATGGACCCCTGCGTCGACCTCATGCCCAGTCCGGCCCTGCCGCAACATCCCTACGTCGACCCCGAGTAGGCCGTGCATCGACCTCATCCACACAACAACCCGTAGATGCATTTTTTTGAACAAATACCAAAGGATGGGGGCTCCATGGGCACTGCAAATAGAAAAGGGACGGGTGCGCCTTATGCATTGAACCGCAAGCATCTTAAACCTAAAATAAGTCTAATGTATACATAACAGGTCCCCTTACAATTTATTTTGCCAAACCAAAAATAAAAGAGAAGAAATGGAATCTGCCTCAACCATGGGGTCGACCCTATGGGTTGACCCTCCCCCTCCTGAACCCTTCATTCTGCTACCGTGAGGAGGGGAAGTCGACTTGGCCTTTTGCCCAAGTCGACTCCCCCCCCCCCCCCCGCGCCGGATCACCTCTTCCCCTCCTCTCTCCCTCTCTCTTTCCAACGGCACCGATTCACCTATGTTAAAAAAAAAAACTCAGGAGGCGGGTTGAACCGACGTGCCCCCTTGGCGCGCCGGATCACCTCTTCCCCTCCTATCTCCTTCTCTCTCCACCACGCCGTATCACCTCTTCCCCTCCTCTCTCCTTCACTCTCAACCGCGCCGAATCACAGCCCCCTTGCCTTTCTTTCTCTTCTTCTGTTTTCCAAAACAAAAAAATGCAAAAGACATAAAAATCAAAAGGGGAATAAAACAAAAAAAGAAAACAAAAAAGGGAGACAAATCAACATTCAAAGCTCAAGAAATCAAACAAAGAAAATGTAATAATAACACTAACAAACGAGTAAAAGAAATGTATTTGTGCATTTAAGCAAATAAATAAAATCAATTAACAGCCAAACAAAGAATAATCAAGTAGCCAAAAAAAGAATGTGTGATAATAATAATAACAAGTTAACGAAAAAACACCCATGCACCTAAATATAAAAAAATTAAACAACCAACAACAACATAATAAAGTCCATTCCGCAGCTTCGCCTTTCGGGCCCGGTGAAAAGAACATCAATGACGCCCCGGTAAATCACGTTTGGACCTCGAGGATCACCCCAATATGGCCATGACTCGGTATTACCTTGGGCCAACATCCCAATAGATCGGACCCATCTACGTCGGGATCTAATCCCGTAATTTTATTAAATTTGTTGTATATACGGCATACATTTGCGAGCATTACGCATTCGCCTTTATCACGCTTTCAATACGGACTGCCGTCCGAACAAAAAAATGGTCGATAAATGACCAACATGATTTAAATGTTCATACCCAAATCTGGGGACATTTTAACGTAATTTAAGATCTTCGTTATCTCATTTTTATCAAACATTAATTTTAGGCCGTAGGGCCCCTTTTCCTCGCGATTAATCAAGGGCTTTCCCTTCTCAGAGGGGATGTAATTAACGTCGTGACCTTTACGGCACGGCGGGTCTTTGTCCCGACACGACACACACAATCGTCTGATCAGTCAGACAGTGCGTATCGTGGCTTCCTCAAAGTCCGAATAAATCGTCACTTATGTGACTGGCACACCCTCGCACAAATACACTGAATAAAAGAATGAACAAACGAATAAATAAATTAAATAAAAGAAGTGTTCCAAAAGTGCATCCACAAGTCTGGCACGCCCGGTGGGACAGAAGCTTCCCTTCATCTCTTCACCGAGACTAGGAGCCCTATGGCATTCTCTTGAAATTCTAACTATTTATACTTGCAATTGCAGGTCGCATTTTGACGATTACATTGGTCGTCTCCTTCAGGCCGCTAGTCGTTGCAAGCCATGCCAGGGAGGGCTACCTGGCGGTCCCGGTGCAATTTGGGAGCTTCCCTCCCATGGTGGGCTTCCCCAACTTCTTGGGGGTGGCCTTTGTCCATCCGCTAGAAACCGAGGGGCCCAAGCCCGTCGAAGTCCATATCCCCACTATGGGGACCTCTACAAAATCGGCTGCTACCGGGTCACTGGCAACTGCTGCTGGACGCGCGGTGGTCTAGACTGTGGGCTATTTTGTCCACCACGTCTATTTCGACACGGGCTCTACTAGCAAGAAGCCAGCATCCCTCCATAGAAGAACCCAAAGAAATGATGCTGATGCTATGCCCAGGGGCCAAGTATCTAATACCGGCAAGTCTGTTCTGATCGGGGGTATCAGAGTTTACCTGAATGGCCGTAGTGCTGAAGTGATCCCTGAGTAGATCATCCCAAACATCCCTGTACACAACTCATTCCAAGCATTGGGGAGAATAGAGAAGAAGAATGCTGGAACGGCCCGCCGGCCGAAGAATAAGCTTGCCCCAAGCCCAGTTAAAACTAAACAAGCCTGGGTGCCCAAGTCAACTCGGGACCCAGTGATGACTCAACCGGGGTCGTTCAAAGTCAACAAGCCCAGGAAGAGAGGGTGTTGGGATTGATTAGGTGCAAGGCTGAGATTCACAGGGGGGTGAATGAATCCCCTTTAAAAACTTGTTTCGATAAATGCTTTCTATGAAGGATTCAGGTGAAAATAAAATAGAACGGCTCAATCTAAAGAAATGATCTATTGAGGCACACACTCGAACACCAAGAAAGCACTTGCGTCCTTAGACTATACTGGGCACGCGGATGACACAAAGCAACAGTGATTGATACGAACTAACAGTACTAATCAGCAGGTTGAACATAATTATTCATGCAATTCCTATTCAAATTTATTTTAGAACACTCGGTGAACTCAGAAAGATGTAGTCTATCCAGATGCAAATGAGATGAGCCTAGCACACATCTATCGTGAATCAATAGCTCACGCAAACCATATAAGGAACAAACGCACAAAGCAAGCCACAGCACACCAGATTTTTTAGGTGGTTCGGTCAGACACCAGTCTGCCTACATCCACCCCTCACTCTAAACGAGAGTGAGGATTCCACTAGCAGAAGCTAGAAACCAAAGCAGACTTAGTCTGCAACAAAATGATGCCTAACAGCTTGAAGCCCGAGGGAGACAAATCCCTCGACCCAAGTTTTGTACCCTAATGAACCTGGAACCTGGCCTTGCAACCTGCAAGTCCAGAACTAGAGGACCAATCCTCCCTTCCTCTAAACCAGAGGGAACACCGTGAGTGACACCCAGTCACTTACAACTGGAGACCCAAGTCTCCCTTCTTCTGCTATCGCAGAAGGAGCCCTGAACACAAAATAGGGTATCGGAAGAACACTAAAGTGAATGGAGAAGAACAAACAAAAAGACAACAAGAAAACAATCAAAATGTAGCTCCAAGGAGCACAATGACTCTGGATTTGATCCACGAGTCAATACTTGAACAAATCTTTAAAATATCAGCACAGGTTGCACACTCTTTCTTCTTCACACGCTCTCCTTCTCTGAACTATCTCTTCCTCTTTCTTTTTCTTCTCTTCTCTGCTTGCTCACTAATCTTCTCTCTCTTTCTCTTTTCTTCTGCCGCTCTCTCTGGTACTGCTCTCTCTTGAATGGGATCTTCACTCAGCAGGAGCTCTTGCAGCTTTCTGCAGCCTTCCTCTTTTTCATCGAAGGATGAGGCGATCTTTATATAGAACAGAGCCTATGTATGGATGAGGCAGAAAAGACCTAGTGAAACCCCATTGACCCACGTGGCAGGGTTGAGAAGATTCCTCAGATCACGTGCCCCATCATATGCTCCCTGGGAACACGTACCCATCATTTGGTGACTTGGGATCACGTGACACAGCTCTAGCTCGAGCTCACGTGTGTTGGATTGCGTGCCTAGACTAGAACGTGGCCACTTAACCTTCAATGAACTCTTCACATGCTACTCTGCTAACATCGGGTTCTCTAAGACATTTTATCAAACATTTGGTCAACATAAGTAATGTATGCATATGCTTCAACCTTGAAGAACAAATGGGTGGATGTGCTCAGACTTTAAAGCACATATGCTCAGACTTGTATGAGTGAGCTCAGACTCTAAATGTTGTATATGCACAGACTTTAAAACACTAGACAATGCATGTGCATAGACCCTGGATTCTGTCAAATAGAATGTGCACAGACCTAGGATGCAGTTTAGAAAACATGCATAGACTTTGGTGTGCTAGAAGCAAAATGTGCTCCGACCTTAATATGCACAATGCAAAATGTGCATCGACCTTTTTATGCATGTATAGAAATGTGAACCGACTTTATAACAGCTAGCATAGAAACGTGCACATACCTTATGCAATGCAGTAAAAACTTGCACCGACCTTGGTTAGCACTAGGTGAAAACATGCACAGACCTTGTGTATGGAAGTAAAAACATGCACCGACCTTAGTTAACACTAGGTGGAAATGTGCACAAACCTGAATGAACTACAACTCAAATGTGCATCGACCTGAGCCTAGCATCGACCCTAACATGCATCGACCTTCTTCATGCAGAGAACAGTGATGTGCATCAACCTTCATGACTGAACAGTAATGTGCACGGACCTTCTATATGCATGAACAGTAATGTGCATAGACCTAGACATGCTTAGACCAGAATGTGCATGGACTTCTATATGCATGAACAGTAATGTGCATAGACCTAGACATGCTTAGACCAGAATGTGCATGGACTTCTATACATGTATAGACCTGAATTCCAAATGTGCATAGACCTTGTATACTCAGAAGTGCATATGTGCATCGACCTTCTAATGCACCAGAATGGACAAGCAGCAACCTTATATATGTGTAGAAGGAACATGCATCGACCTTCATGCACTATAGAGTGAATGTGCATCGACCTTGGCTGCATGTGGTCTGAACTAGCATCGACATTAGTGTGCATGTGGTCTAAACTAGCATCGACCTTAGCTGCACGTGGTCTGAACTAGCATCGACCTTAGTGTGTATGTGGTCTAAACTAGCATCGACCTGGTTAGGCATTCTTCATGAAAAGTGAAATGTGCAGGCTACATGTTTGATAAAATGAATGTGCATGCAACCTATTCGATGAAATGACTGTGCATGCAATCTGATGAGGTTCTATGCAGCATGAAAATGCATCAATCTGAAAATGCACATATCATGCAAATGATTATGATGACATCATTAAATCCAATGCACAAAAATCAATGCATAGCAATCAATCCTCATTAATGCACAGTGCAATGACCAAATGCATAATCAAATGCATATTTCATCATCATTCAATTTTCATGCAAACACATGATGACTTATAGTGTTTGCTATCATCAAAATCACAGGGACACAACAATCTCCCCCTTTTTGATGATGGTAACACTATGAGTCATAAGGATAAAGCAAGATGCTGACAAACTATTCTCCCCCTTTGACTTCATCAAAAAGGAAATAGTTTGAAAAGATAAATACAAAGCATGCATGATATGATTGAGGCATAATCTAAAATGCAGACAGCAGACAAATCTCCCCCTGAGAACTATAAGAGAAGCTGGGAAGACACTCTCCCCCTTTGACAGAGTAGATAAAAGGAGTGAAAGAAATGATTAGAATGTATCAGCAAAAGCACAGGGGCATTTAGACAATCAAACAAGCCAAGAAATATGGGAGTGAGAAGTGCAGTCAAGAAATATAGCAATCAGGTCAAGCTCAGAGTTTCAGATGTATGGGAATGAGAACAAGCAAGGGCTTTCCAGTAGAGTAAAGTTAGGCACAATAGACCAGATTGAAGACCCAAAGGATCAAGATATCCAATAACATTTTCAATGAGATAGCCATGCCATAGATCCAAAATTTGAAGATATTTCAGATTCTTCTACTATAAAGACTTATGAAATGATCTTTATTTGACAGAATGATTTAAATAATGTATTCAAAGTTTGTTCATGAAAGTTTTTGTACTCATATCTGAAAACAAATTTTAATAAAAGTGAACCAAGATTTCATGTTAACATCTAGTTTGATCTCCTTTCATCTTAAGCATTCAATTTCAATGGCTCCTTGGTATAAATATACATGAAAGGATCAGATTGTGTCCAAGATTTCAGTAACATTTCAGATTTTTCTTTCAATGCAATATCTTTCAAGATCAATCAAGTTTAGTGCACACCTTGTAACTAGAGGATACACGTTGTTTAGACGTAAGTATCCCTGAGCACTTAGTATGACTAACTGTCATGATTCATATTGAACAGAGTTAACTAGGGCACTTCATGACTTAGGTTGACTCCATTTCTTTGATGAGGGTCCCAGTTTCTCAGTGCAACCTAATCATTGCTCTGCCTTAATATTTCACTAATTTTTCATCAAATTTTCAGCAGAGATAACTATGGCACTTCATGACATGGGTTGACTTCATTTCTTTGATGAAGAACCCAGTTTCTCAGTGACCAAGGTCATTGCTCTGACCATATATTATCCTTCAGATAAATCTCAGAGCAATCAAATGTTTAAGAATAATATTCACATCAAGCATTTCAACCAAGGTAAGCCATGAAAAAAAAACTTCTAGACTTCAGAAAATCTTACAAGATATAACATTGAAGGGGCGTGATCTCGCGCTTGTCCTGAGCTGGCAAGATGATCACCGAATAGTGAACTGCAGAGAAAAGGAAACGAATCAGGAGGCCCGGGGATGGTTCCCTGGGGAAAACCCTCCGATGCTTAAGTCAGTAGAGCAATGGTGGAAGATATGGAGGGAGGTAGAAAGAGGTGCACGAGATCCCCCAACACCAAGGTGGTGAAGTGGTCCCTGCTCAGGGAGTTTTAGGCGTATATTGCCCTTACCTTTCATTGGAGGGAGTCCCTGGTTTATATAGTGTGCTCACCTTATGAGTCCCGTAAGCTGAGGAGTTTCAGGCGGGAGTTACATCCTCATCATGGGATCGTTACGTCCTCATCGTGGGATCTTCATGGCCTTGAGGGATCAGGGATCCTTTATCCTCATAAACTTCTGCTCATAAAGGGCTCTTCAACGGCCACGTGGATAAGCACTCGTCAGTCGGTCCGAGCATAAAAGGTGCCAGCCCTGTCCGGGCAATAGGCATAGCTCGGACGAAGTCAGGTCGGAGTGGGCGCAAGGTGCTCGCCTCTATCCCGATGAAGGGATAACTCGGGCATGGGTCTTCCTCCGTTCTGACGCTCGGGCCTTCCGAGCCTAAGGGCCGTCGAGGAAGGGTGGGATCCCGAGTAATCTTTATTGGGCTTTTTGGCCTAAGTGGGTGATGGGGACATCGCTTACCCCTTCACATGCCTCTGAGGGTCCTGCTGCTCGCCATTTTGCTCGCCATGATTTGTGGAGTCTAGCTATATAATTTTCCACATTTTCTTGAGTCATAATCATGTAATTTTGCCTTTTATTGAGTCTATTACCTAAGTTAGTTAGTCATTTACCTAAGTCCAAGTTTCATTAACTAGCTTAGTAGGTTATTGGGCCTGTTCATTGGGCCTGGCCCATGGGCGCCCCCCTCTCCCCACCCCTTGGTCTTCTGTCTTTAGTCCTTTTCACAGGGACTTTTTGTAAAAAGGGGATTTCTTATATATAGGACCCCAACCCCCCCTCTTTGGGGAGAATGAAGAATTATTGAAAGATTGCATCCACTTGAGTCTAACCCTCTCTCCCTCTAGTTCTCTCTCTCTCTCTCTAGTTCTCTCCCTCTCTCCTAGGGGCGAACCCCCTCTCTCTCCTCCCTCCTTCTCTCTCTAAAATTTGAAATTCCCCTCTCTCCTCACCCCTTGCCACCTCACTTGCCACCTAGGCAAGTCTCTTCACCTCCCAAGACCCCCATTACTTCACCATTAATCACTCCACCTCCCCAAGCACCCTTTCACCTTCCCAAGGCATCCCTCCCCCTTCCCCAAGCAACCTCCCACCTCCCTCGGGCCCTTTCCCCTCCCCAAGGAGCCCCTTCACCTCCCTAGGTCATCCACCCCCTTCCCCTCCCTCCTACGGTCGACCCCCTCAACCCCTCTCCACCCTCCCATTGCCTTGGCCGACCCCTCCACCCCCCCTTTTGTCAACTTCAGTTCTGTCTGCAGGCTGACTTGCAGACCAGCCTCGAGTTGCAGCGACTACCACGACAACATCTTGAAGCTTCTGGGGGCGTGGCCTACCTTTCTGGAAAGGCCTCCCTTTCCTCTTCGCAGGCGAGGTGGAATCACCCCATTCTGAGTTCGTGGCCGTCCAGGAAGGCTGTTCTACCCTGACTGCGCAGAGCTCCATCAGCAGAGCCCCTGAACCCTGTTCAAAGCTACACCACGGCCGACGGTGAGAGATTCAAGTTGTGAGTTCTTCTACAAATATCTTCCTCCACCAGTCCTATTACTGTATCAAGAAGCGGAAGTGCGTTCGCCATCCGGAGGTCAGAGTTTTGGTCTTTCTCCCTCGACTGGTCGGGTCTGCCTCCCACAGTGGGCAGTGACCTGCCTCCACTCATTGGCATCCCCCAGTCCACCCCGACATCAGAAGGCTTCCCCGTCAGTTTAGCAGCGCAGAGGGATTGTCCACGGTTCCAGCAACTCTGGCGGCTCGAGATTTGGCATCCGGGAGCGGCCGGGACAACGTCTGCAATCCACTGTTCATTTCTGGTAGCCGCTGTGGCCAGAGTCTGCAACCCAGTTCGTTGCTGCACCACGACTAACCGTGGAGGAATCAGGCTGAACTCTCTTCTTCAAAATTCTTCCTCCATCTGTCCACGACCAGAAGCAAGAAACGGAATGACATTCAGCATCCAGGATCTAGAGTTACAAATTTTATCCCTCTGTCGCGCGGATCTACCTCCTGCAGTCTGCAGCGACCAGTGCCTACTCTTCAGGGCACACCGACCATCCACGGCCTTGGATCGCAGCCCCATCGACTCCAGATGAAAGCTACCTCGACCACGGAGACGACGACGCTGGTTTTGTGCCTTTCGGAGTTCGGGAGAGCTCACAAAAGTGTCTGCAACCTGCTGCTATAGAACAGGTCCGGCCAGAGACCACATCTGCTGACTAGGTTCAGTCACTGGTGTCGCCAGTCCCTGGCTCCAGAGGCCGCCCAAAAATTCAGACAACACCGGCTTCAAGTCAGGAATCATTGCGAGGTGGTTTCGCTCAATTCGGAGTCCGGACGAGCCCAGGACAGAGCCAACAACAGCACCCTATCTAGCAGTCCAGATTGCAGCTGAACCCACATTGATTTCCTTTTTAACCACTTCGGTCCGTCCTCCCATCCCCGCCTGGCCGGCTTACCGCCCCACCCTGCGTGGTGGTAGTGTTTGTCTGTAATTAACCAATTCCCACCCCCGAGATCACCCTCCTGCGCGAGGTGTAGTAATTGTACTCTTGAACAGATTTTGAAGCTTCACCGGCGCAGTGTGCGGGGAGCACACTTCCCCGCTCGCCCTCGTCTCCGACCGGGATCGGCGTCTTCACGCCGATCAGGTGAGCTCCTGGCCACTCTTCGCTGCTGGTTATTACCATTGCTAGCTTAGTATCACTCTTACTTGTCCGTCGGAGGTGAGACGAGCGCTCGATCTATAATTCAATCCAATCAAGTGTTCACCGCGGAGCGAGTTGAGAGAGAGCCATTGCATCCCACGCCCTCGGCGTGCCGGCCGCCCTTGAAATTGGGCATCCCTGGCCCATTGGGATCTATCCCTATCCGGCCGACCCTTGGAGCCCCGAGGTCCAACCTCGGACCCTCACCACCATCGCCGGTCCTTCTACAGATCCGAGTGTGCTTCCGCTAGCGAAACCGCATGTGCGACGTTGCCGACTCATAGTGCTGCTTGCTATCCTAGGTCCAAGGGAGTCACGACACATCAAATTGATATCTTTGTCCTCCGCTGTATATTGTCTCACATCAACTTGGTATCAGAGCAAGTTCTAGACTTGTCTCTACTAAGTCTTGTCCTAGGGCAGTTGCATTCATCACCCGATCATCATGCATACCCCTCGTTGGCCAAATGGTCCAATTGACCCCCTCCACATGGACTACATTGTAGATGAGGATCTTCATTTTGATGGAGATCCTCATGCCTATCTTAGGTGGGAGAATACCATGGAAAGGGACTTTGAAAGAACTTGGGTATATGGATCCGAGAGAGTCCACAGGGCCAAGGCACGACTTCGGGGTCTAGCTAAGAAAATGTGGGAACACAAAGAGAGATTCAGAAGGGTTTGGGGGCAAGAGCCCATTCACTCATGGGAAGAGATGAAGAGTGAGTTTAGGAAGATCTACGCTCCCCGACCGTCCCACTCCTACCGTGAGGACCATAACCCGAGGAGCACTCCCACTCCCCCTTTTCCTCCCAGTCAACCCAAGGCCTCCACTAGGACCCAAACCCCACCACCCAAAAGACCCCAAGACTCATTAGAAGAACTAAGGATTGAGATTAAGAATATCTTCACCTCCCTTAGGGTCCAAACTCCACCACCCCAAATAATTCCAACTTGCACCACCCCATCGCCAAAAGGCCTTCCCACTCCCCTGGAGAGCAAGACCCCCACACCACAAAAGAATGAGATTGAAGTTGAGGAATATGAGGCCTCCCCCGATTGGGCAGAGGAGTATGAATCACAATATCATGGGTTAGGCCAAGAAGTTCTCATCCCAAGTGGAGGAAGCATCATGGCTCACTCCACCCTTACCATTCCAACCCGTATGGACCCCATGTCCACTCCACCTAGGTCCATGATGGCCACCACCACCCCACCCAAAACTCTCCCACCAACCCACACTCCACGAACTTCCTTGGTCCCCGAAACCACCCCTCCATCTTCCCCTAAAAGAGACACATCCCCTGAAACCAATCAACCCAATCCTCCTCAACCCATCCATCTTCCACTACCAATCCCTACCCAACCCCAACCTAGACCTCCACTTCTCCCCTTACCGATCCCAAACCAAGTTCCCCTTTACCTCCCACCCCGGGGGTACCACACACCTACCCTCACCACCCCACCCTCAAGGGACCATCTCACCTCCTTGATAGAGGAACCCATGATTCCCATACCCGACCCCATAGAGGTGAACACACCAACCACCGCCATAGAGATCGCCCATGTCCAGGAAGAAGAAGGAACTTCACATGGTGGTCTTCACCTTACACCACCCTCCTCAATAAGGACCGAGCTTATCATAGGAGAACACCTTTCACATTGGCTAAAGGAGAACCCATTGGGAGATCTCGTGGTCCATGCTTATCCACCCATGGAGCAAAACCTTCCTATAGTACCCTTATCCACCTATCACACCACAATCCAATCATCCTATCAGGTGGAAACATTAGGGGATTTTCTTGAGGGTCTAACTTGGCAAATGAAGCTAACTGGCATGTTGACCACGGTAACTAACCAACCTAGGAGTCTTAACCTCCTACATCTATGTGTCGGGTCCATCTCTTCCATTTACACTGTGGGTTGCTACACTAGCGACCTTCTTTTATCCCTCCCCATACCCGAAGAGCCCGATGCTATCCGCGAATTGGAGTTACTTTTTTCGGGTAGGATGTCAAGCCCTCCAAACATGACCAACCAACCCACCTCGAACTTCGGTTCAATTACTACATTTGAGGAGGAGGACTCACCCTCATTTGGAGACCTTGAGGTGAAAGAATACCTCACCCTTGGTAACACATTCCACGACCCCTTTGATCCCACCCCGTGGAAGACAATGAATTGATGGGACCTGGCCGCCCTACCCACCACCCACTCCCTCCTACCCTTACCAACCATGCTTGAACCAACACACCTCGTCCTAGACCCAGTCCACACCAAGGGAACCATAACCATGGGCAGTATACACCTAGGGAACAAGGTAGTGCCCCACCCCATGATGCATACCGACTATGATCCCTTCGACCCTTACAAATGGGAGCTTAAAAGCCACCCCAAACCCACACACATGGTCATCATCTCTAGGAGAAGAAAGCACCCACTTTGGTATGTCACATCATTCGACAAGGGTCACGAGTCCAGCCCTCCCATGCATGTCACGCACAGTTTAGGGTCAATGCATAACTGGCCTACATTTGGTTGTACTGGTCCACCCACATTCTTCATAGCCCTTGCACTTAAATGGAGCACACGTGGATGTCTGGGTCCCCCGGTTACTCTCACAGCCATACACAATAGATCCGCCTATGGTTTCCCAGGCCCCCCTGAGTCCACAAGATGCCTCATCACATCCATGAATGATAGGTCTATGTATGGTTGCCCCGGTCCCCCTTCGCATACCACATACTTCCCACCCCCATCGCACCATCACTCAAAGCATACTCATTCAAGCAAGCATCCAAATATGGGTAGTGACGATCATAATGAGCGGGCTATAACTCACGGGTGGCACTTTGAAATCCAAGGAGGTAACCTCGCGATGGTGGCATTGGAACGACTCTATCTTAGGGCCACCTCCAAATCGAGGGCACGAGGATCTGGACCTTTCATGTTCCAAGTGGCTTTGGCAAAACTGGCTTATGGATTAGATTTACTAATGGGCTATGGGATATACCCCAATTATCATGCGGCTGATCCGGCACCCTACATGGGCACCGCAGTGAATCCCAGTGAGTACTTTGAGTCTATAACTTCCTTTAAGAGGGACACCCCGGAGTGCTTCCACCAAACAGCCTTGAGAGCCCGACGTGTACACAGAGGGGCAATACTATGCAAGCAGGGTTCCAACGCCAGCACAAGGGTGTGTCTGGGCCGCCTTGAGAGGATGAAGAGCCGTCCCCTGGTCGCAGGTGCAGGTTGATTTTGGTCATTGCAGGTCGCCCTGAGCTGCTCCCCCGGTGGGCCCTTACTCGACGGAGTCGAGTTCTCCGCACCCTGGGAGTATGATGGGGACATCGCTTACCCCTTCACATGCCTCTGAGGGTCCTGCTGCTCGCCATTTTGCTCGCCATGACTTGTGGAGTCTAGCTATATAATTTTCCACATTTTCTTGAGTCATAATCATGTAATTTTGCCTTTTATTGAGTCTATTACCTAAGTTAGTTAGTCATTTACCTAAGTCCAAGTTTCATTAACTAGCTTAGTAGGTTATTGGGCCTGTTCATTGGGCCTGGCCCATGGGCGCCCCCCTCTCCCCACCCCTTGGTCTTCTGTCTTTAGTCCTTTTCACAGGGACTTTTTGTAAAAAGGGGATTTCCTATATATAGGACCCCAACCCCCCCTCTTTGGGGAGAATGAAGAATTATTGAAAGATTGCATCCACTTGAGTCTAACCCTCTCTCCCTCTAGTTCTCTCTCTCTCTCTCTCTAGTTCTCTCCCTCTCTCCTAGGGGCGAACCCCCTCTCTCTCCTCCCTCCTTCTCTCTCTAAAATTCGAAATTCCCCTCTCTCCTCACCCCTTGCCACCTCACTTGCCACCTAGGCAAGTCTCTTCACCTCCCAAGACCCCCATTACTTCACCATTAATCACTCCACCTCCCCAAGCACCCTTTCACCTTCCCAAGGCATCCCTCCCCCTTCCCCAAGCAACCTCCCACCTCCCTAGGGCCCTTTCCCCTCCCCAAGGAGCCCCTTCACCTCCCTAGGTCGTCCACCCCCTTCCCCTCCCTCCTACGGTCGACCCCCTCAACCCCTCTCCACCCTCCCATTGCCTTGGCCGACCCCTCCACCCCCCCCCCTTTTGTCAACTTCAGTTCTATCTGCAGGCTGACCTGCAGACCAGCCTCGAGTTGCAGCAACTACCACGACAACATCTTGAAGCTTCTGGGGGCGTGGCCTACCTTTCTGGAAAGCCTCCCTTTCCTCTTCGCAGGCGAGGTGGAATCACCCCATTCTGAGTTCGTGGCCGTCCAGGAAGGCTGTTCTACCCCGACTGCGCAGAGCTCCATCAGCAGAGCCCCTGAACCCTGTTCAGAGCTACACCACGGCCGACGGTGAGAGATTCAAGTTGTGAGTTCTTCTACAAATATCTTCCTCCACCAGTCCTCTTACTGGATCAAGAAGCGGAAGTGCGTTCTCCATCCGGAGGTCAGAGTTTTGGTCTTTCTCCCTCGACTGGTCGGGTCTGCCTCCCACAGTGGGCAGTGACCTACCTCCACTCATTGGCATCCCCCAGTCCACCCCGACATCAGACGGCTTCCCCGTCAGTTTAGCAGCGCAGAGGGATTGTCCACGGTTCCAGCAACTCTGGCGGCTCGAGATTTGGCATCCAGGAGCGACCGGGACAATGTCTGCAATCCACTGTTCATTTCTGGTAGCCGCTGTGGCCAGAGTCTGCAACCCAGTTCGTTGCTGCACCACGACTAACCGTGGAGGAATCAGGCTGAACTCTCTTCTTCAAAATTCTTCCTCCATCTGTCCACGACCAGAAGCAAGAAACGGAACGACATTTGGCATCCAGGATCTAGAGTTACAAATTTTCTGTCGCGCGGATCTGCCTCCTGCAGTCTGCAGCGACCAGTGCCTACTCTTCAGGGCACACCGACCGTCCACGGCCTTGGATCGCAGCCCCATCGACTCCAGCTGAAAGCTACCTCGACCACGGAGACGACGACGCTGGTTTCGTGCCTTTCGGAGTTCGGGTGAGCTCCTGGCCACTCTTCGCTGCTGGTTATTACCATTGCTAGCTTAGTATCGCTCTTACTTGTCCGTCGGAGGTGAGACGAGCGCTCGATCTATAATTCAATCCAATCAAGTGTTCACCGCGGAGCGAGTTGAGAGAGAGCCATTGCATCCCACGCCCTTGGCGTGCCGGCCGCCCTTGAAATCGGGCATCCCTGGCCCATTGGGATCTATCCCTATCCGGCCGACCCTTGGAGCCCCGAGGTCCAACCTCGGACCCTCACCACCATCGCCGGTCCTTCTACGGATCCGAGTGTGCTTCCGCGAGCGAAACCGCATGTGCGATGTTGCCGACTCATAGTGTTGCTTGCTATCCTAGGTCCAAGGGAGTCGCGACACATCAAATTGATATCTTTGTCCTCCGCTGCATATTGTCTCACATCAGTGGGCCCTGCGGGGCTGTCACTTGGATGAGCTGAGCCTCGTTCGGTCCTGATGGGCCTAGTTCAGCTGCTCTTAGATGGGCTACAGAAATCCCCCTCTCCACTTGTCCCCCTCCTACTTCCGAGCTTTAGTAAGCTTGGAAGAGTAGCTGTTTGGGGTTCTGGACCAGCGTGGCTCATGTGGGTGGAGATCTGGCGGTGTTAGTAAGCCGCGTGTCATGGTCACCTGGGCCCATGTTAATGATGATCCTAATGGATTTGAACTGAAGGGGCCCCCTTTTCTCGGAGGTCGGAACGACGCGCCACCTCCCACGTGGGGATATAGGCGTTGGGCGCTTGTTGTCATTCCAGACTCCCTCCGTCTTTAGGGTTTTGGCTCTCCTCCGTTCTTTGCTTTTGGGGCTCTTCGATGCGCCTTGAGGACGCGACGGAAGAGCAGAGGCTTGCAGTGGCGTTCGAGGAGTTGGCGGAGATAACCGCGGAGGTAGTCCAGCGGCTTCCTCCTCCCCCGGAGTCTTCAGAGTCTCGAGATCGCCTTTCCTCATAGTCTTCTCCGGATTCCATGGCGGACCAGCGCTCGGAGGATGAGGAGTGGGAGGATGAGCAAGTGGCGAGGGCGCCGGTTCCAAACTATAGTGAACTGGGGGAGGCGGATGTGAGGAGGCTGGAGCACCAGTATCGCCTGCCCCACAAGTTCATTTTTGCCGCAGCTTCTCCATACGAGACGAGCCTGGACTCTTGTACAGGCCACATCTGTATGTTTCTTCTGTCATGGAAGGGTGGATTCCGCCTTCCTTTCAAACCTTTCGTTCTTCAGCTTCTCAATTTTTTTCTATTGGCGCCCATTCAGTTGGTAGCCAACTCTTATCTCCTTCTTTCCGCCTTCTGCATTCTCTGCCGCCAGTGTGGGGTTCCTCCTTCCTTGGACCTCTTTCACTATTTTTTTGAGTTGAAAGCACATCCTTCAGCTGGGAAGGGCTTCTACTTCATCCAGGCGAGGCAGAATAGGAGTTGCATCTCCTTGGCGGCGAATGATTCTTCCCATAAGGGGTGGAAGACTAAATTCTTCTGGGTGGGGATTTGTTCAGTGGAGGAAACCTGGAGGTGTCCAGTAATCCCCAATTTCTATCCGAATATCCCTCCTAGGCAGGATGAGTTCCCTCCACATGTGGAGAAATACGCAGCCATCTTGCTGAAGCACCGCCAATCCACCGAAGAGCTGGTTACTCCAGAGAATATCGAGCGGTGTCTTCTTACGCGGCTGCATCCGTCGGGCTCAGGTGCCACAAACTAGATTCTCTTTCAGATGTCGGGGTCATCTTTCTTTTCCTAGATATGTCTTCTTTTTCGTGCAGACACCAGGCGGAAAGCTCTGAAGGAGGCCGCAGAGGTAATCGAGCTTGGTGACGACTCGGCTGCTGATGAACCGGCTGCTCCCGTGGGTCGCTCCCGAACCAGAGATAAGGGTAAGGAAGCGGCCCAGGGTGAATCCTCCAGACCGTGGGGGTCCAAGCGCAAGGACCCTGTGGAGGGTATGATCCGGGCCGCTGCAAGGGCCAGGAAGCATGCCAAGAAGGTCGGGGTTGTGCCCGCAGTTGAGGGTGACCTTGCCGCGGCTCGCCCCTCCGCCGAGCGTGATGGGGCCGACCCTACCTGGAGAGCTCTCCCACCCGCCAAGTCAGAGGGGTCCGAGGAGGTTGGGGCTGCCCCTGCGGGCGGCAACGATGCGGGCTCGGTTCCTCCTTCGGCCGGGATCGAGGGGGCCGAGGATGCTCCTACAACTGGCAGCGGTGCCGACCCGGCTCTCCCCTCGGCATGAACCGAGGGGGCTGTGGCCGAAGTGGGGGATGCTGGGACTGTGGCCGAGGCTGGCGCTCCAGGTGGTGGTGCAGGTGCCGAGCCGGTCCAGGTTGAGGGGCCGCAGGAAAATCCGGCCGGGGCGCGAGGGGTGACCGAGGCTGGGGCTCGATCCGAGCCACCCGGTGGGGCGCCGGGCGATGGGGGGTTCTCCGTTCCGGCGGCCTTGGAGAGGCTCGGTATCTCGGGCCCCCTGCACCAGGTATGCCACGGTATAGCCGCGAAGGTAAGGAGGGGAGGTAGGGAGTACTCCCCGTCCACGGCTCTCACCGGGGTTATGGAGGGCGGCCTGGCCCTGGCCCAGATGGGGGCTACTCTGGCAGAAGCGTACGCTCAGTCAAAGTGGGAGCGAGCGAACCTGGCCTGGACCCTCGGTGGGTCTGACAGGAGGTTGGCTCGGCTTGTCGAGGAGCGTGATGGGCTTCGGCGGGGGCTTTCCTCAATCAGGGAGCTGGTACGGTCGAGCCAAGTGGAGACCCAGGCGCTAGCCGAGCAGCTAGCCAAGGCCCGTGAATCGCTCGAGAGGAAGAATCGGCTTCTTGAAGAGGAGCGCCTAGCACGCGTTGAGATGGATGGCCGGTGGGATACCGAGCGTGTCGAGCTAGTAGACCGAGCGGAGGAAGCCGAGCGCCTTCGGCGGGAGGCCGAGGCTGATCGGGTCGAGGCGGAGAAGCAGGTGGCGCAGGCCGAAGAGCGGACGGCTGAGGCGGAGCGGAAGTCGACCGAGGCGGATCGAAGGGAGGCCGAGCTCGCTGGTAGGGTGGGATCGGCCGGGGCGGAGGCTCTCGAGCAGTACAAGAGCTCAGAGGCCTACCGGGTCGACCTTAAAGAGGCTGCCCTCCCCTACTACGAGCTAGGACTTCGCCGGGGCATCCGCAAGGGGTTCAAGCAGGGATACGACCAGGCCGTCTCTTACGCCGAGGAGCAGGTGTCCGGAGTAGTTGACTTCCCGTCCGGGCAATGTTATGACTCGGACTTGTCATCCTCCAATTCCTCTGCTTCAGCGTAAAATGAAGAGGATCAGGGGGGCTCATCATTCGAGGAGTCGCCAACTCCGTATGCCTCGGGAGGGCACGCAACCGAGGCAGTTCCCACACCGGTGGGGTCAGTGCCAGGGTCGGCCGTCGCCGAGGATGCCCGGGGTAGACCCCTCGAGCCCTCTACTTCCGGGCTTCAAGATGGGCCGAAGGCCTGATGTATCTGCTTCGCTTCTTCTTTTTGTATGTCTTTTTCCTTTTTGAAGGGAAAAACTTCCTTTTTTGTGTAGAAATAAATAAGGCAGTAGCGTTATGATGAAGACTTATCTGTTCTGTATCGCCCTTGCCGTATTTTGTTCAGCATATCTGCGGTGGTTGGAAAGCGCCAATACTTTCTGCGTGGATCTCGCCTGATGGTTGGGTGAGCGTCTGACAAGGTGTATTTCCGTTTTCTTATGCTTTGAATGCCTGGCCGCTTCGTGTGTCCCGCTGGGGCAGAAGATGAGAATATTTAAGGTGACCGTTCGTAGGGAGAAATCCCTTTGGCGTGTTTTCGAGGAGAGAATCATTTAAGGCAAATAGCCTCCCTTTGCCTATAAAAGGTCTGAAGGGCGTCTCTTCCTCTCCACCGCTTAGGGGTTTCCCTAACAGTCTTTCCTCATTCCTTCTTCACGTAGCGTTGTGCCGTTGTACTTGGAGCATGGAAGACGCTCCGGAAGATGAGGCTGCTGACGGCGGGGGGCAGAGAGTTCTTGCTGCTTTGGATTTGAAGAGGGTTCGACGGCCGGTGAACGGACTTGAAGAGCATTCTACGTGTGGAGGCACGTCGTCTTCTCTTTATCAGTTCTGGCGGTGCTTGCAGGGGGGCGAGATGGTGGACGGATGGGGGCATCAGACATCCCTGTCGCTCGTCCCTGCCTGCTTGCTTCACGGAGGGGAGGAGGAAGCCAACTAAGCTCCCTCCCTTCCGGGCCTTCCCCTGCCTCCTCGTCCAGCTCTGCTGGTTTCTTTTTCTTTCTCGCAGCCTCTTTTTCCCGCTTCTGCTCTACTCCTCCTTTCTTTCACTCTTCGGAGGGTACCTGCACTCTCTTTCTTCCAAAGAGTTGGCAGTTTGGCGGGGAGGATGCTTTCATATGCCTTCCCTCTCCCCCTTCTCATCCAAGTTCAACTTGGAAGGTGGCCTTCTCTTTCCTAATCCCTCTGTCACCTTTGTCTCGAGCTACCCGAGTCAACGGGGTCGACTATCCTTTATCCGAGCCAGTTTCTACACGAGGCAGAGTCAGTGGCTGGACGCAAGAAGGTCATCTGAGTCAGCCAAGCGATGGGCTCATACGACGGCGTCAAATAGATTTTTTGCTTTTTTGACATGTATTTTCTTAGCTTCGGCCTTCCTGATGTACAAGCGGGTTGTTTGAATAAAAGAAAGGAGCCTTTTTTATCTCATGTCATTTGCACAATGTTCAGTATTCAGAAGTAGAACTTGCGTAATGTAGTTGCGTTCCAGGTCCGAGGGATGAGCTCTCCTTCCATCGTGGATAGACGGTATGCTCCTTTTCTGAGCGTCTCGACCACTCGGTAGGGGCCTTCCCAATTAGGGGATAACTTGCCCGCCACCTCAAGTGGTCGAGAGGCTTCGGCTTTCCTGAGGACGAAGTCTCCCGGTTGAAAGTGTCTATCTCAGACTTTGGCGTTGTAGTATCAAGTGAGGCGGCGTCGGTATTCCATTGCTCTGATGCTGGCAATCTCTCAGACTTCATCTTCTAGGTCGAGGTTTTCGAGCAATTTCTGGTCGTTTACCTCGGACGAGAAGCAGATGACTCGGAGGGAGGGGTTACCAATCTCCAACGGGATCACGGCCTTAGTACTGTATACCAGCTGAAAGGGGCTTTCACCGGTTACCGTTCTGGGAGTCGTTCTGTGTGACCAAAGTACGTTCGGCAATTCCTCAAGCCAGCTGCCCTTGGCTTTGTCGAGCCTAGTCTTGATGCCTTTTAAGATAGTCTTATTGGCATTTTTGACCAGCCCATTAGTCTGAGGGTGGGTGACCGAAGTGAAGTGATTGTGAATGTTAAGGTCGGCGCATCTGTCTCAGAAATAAAGAGAATCAAATTACAGACCATTATTGCTCACTATCACCCGGGGGATGCCGTAACGACAGATGATCGACTTCCAGACGAAATTCCAGACGACTGTCTCGGTGATCCTTGCTGTGGCTTCGGCCTCGATCCACTTAGTGAAGTAATCAATGGCGATGATAATGAACTTCTTCTGGGCCTGGGCAGTGGGGAATGGCCCGAGGATGTCGATTCCCCAGCGAGCAAAAGGATAAGGCTCGGCTAGGGTGACGAGCTCCGTTGCTGGCTGATGGACCAAGTGGTCAAATCGCTGGCACCGGTCATAGTGCTGTGTGTAGGCCGAGCAGTCGTGCTGTAGGGTGGGCCACCAATAACCTTGCCGTAGCAAGATCCTGGCGAGCGACCTTCCCCCTAAATGTGCTCCGCACAGACCTTCGTGAACTTCTTCAATCGCTCAGTTGGCTTCGTCGGTGCTGAGGCACTTCAAGAGAGGGCCGGAGAAGGATCTCCGGTAGAGAGCGCCATCCAGAGTGACGAATCGTCGATCTTGGTACTTCAATCTTTGGGCTTCCTGAGGGTCGGGAGGCTCCTGAGAGTCTCGAAGCCACGACAGATAGGGGGTACGCCAGTCGCTTGGGGAGGCCGAGTCAACAGCTAGGAGCTCCGAATCGATGCTCGGTCGCTCTAGCTCTTCGAGAAGGACCGATCGAGTACCCTCGGGGTCAAGAGAGGAGGCCAGCCGAGAGAGGGCGTCCGCTCGAGAGTTTTCCTCCCGAGCTATTCTGACTACCTCAAAACTCTCGAACTGTTGTGCCACGGTCTTAACCAGTTGGAGGTATTTGATCATCGGTGCTTCTCGAGCTTCATAATCGCCGTTGACCTGGCTAGCGACCAGTTGGGAGTCTGTGAATCCTGGCTCGCTCAGCCCCTAATCGCCGGTCCATGCGGGCTCCCGATATGAGGGCCTCATACTCGGAAGCATTGTTAGATGCTTGGAAGTTGAACTTCAGGGCGTACTGTAACTCTGCTCCTTCGGGGGACTTTAGGAGAATCTCGGCGCCGCTTCCGACTGAGTTGGAAGATCCGTCGACGAACAGTTCCCAGGTTGGCCCAGGCGCAAACGGAGATCTTTCTTCAGTCGGGATGGTGCTCTCGGCGATGAAGTCAGCGAGCGCCTGGCCTTTGATAGCCGAGCGAGGCCGATACGATATATCGTAGGCCCCGAGCATGATGGCCCACTTGACGAGGCGTCCCGAGGCTTCAGGGGTAGCGAGGATCCTCTTCAATGGTTCGCCGGTCAGCACGGTGATGGAGTGCTCTTGGAAATAGGGTCGGAGGTGCTTGGCCAAGGTAACCAACGCTAGCACGAGTTTCTCAGTTGCGGGATACCTTTTCTCAGCATCATTGAGCACCTTGCTGGTGTAGTAGATCGGTCTCTTGATTCCCGAGTCATTTCTGACTAGGACCGAGCTAACTGTGGATGGAGTCGCCGAGAGATAGAGATGTAAGGCTTCACCTGGGACAGGCTTGGAAAGCACCAGGGGTGAAGCCAGGAACTCCCTAAGCTCGGCGAACGCTTTTTGGCATTCCTCGTTCCACATGAATGTAGCAGATGCCATTTTAGGCCCCCTCAACAGTTTGAAGAAGGGTAGGCATCGTTCAGCCGCGCGGGACAGGAATCTGTTGAGCGCAGCAATGCGCCCGGTAAGGCATTGAACATATTTGATGCAAGTGGGTGGGCGCATGTCCAGGATGGCCTGGACCTTGTCGGGGTTGGCCTCGATCCCACGCTGGGTAACTAAGAAGCCCAAGAACTTCCCGGACCTTACTCCGAAGGTGCACTTGGCAGGATTGAGCTTCATGTTGTACTTCAGGAGGGTGTTGACGGTTTTCGCTAGGTCGGCGAAGTGGTCCTCGACCTTGGGGGTCTTCACGAGCATGTCATCAATATAGGCCTCGACGTTTCGACCGAGCTATCCTTCGAACATATGATTGACCAGCCTCTAGTACGTGGCTCCAGCGTTCTTCAACCCGAAAGGCATCCGGGTGTAGCAGTGTACGCCGAAGTCGGTGATAAAGGCGGTCTTCTCGATGTCTTCCGGGTGCATTCTGATCTGATGGTAACCTGAATAGGCATCCAGGAAGCTGAGTATCTCATTGTCCGAGGTTGAGTCAACCAGTTGGTCGATGCTCGGCAAGTGATAGCAGTCCTTTGGGGTAGCCTTGTTCAAGTTGGTGAAGTCCACGCACATCCGCCACTTTCCCAAAGCTTTTGGCACCAGGACGACGTTAGCCAGCCACGTCAGGTACAGGACCAGTCTAAAAAGGCCAGTCTTTTGCCCCTTGGTGACTTGCTCCTTGATAATCGCCTGCTTCTCTGGCGCGTGCTTCCTTCTACGTTACTGCACGGGCTTCATGGCTGGGTCGAGGTTGAGCTTATGCATCATCGTTTCCTCCGGTATCCCGGGGAGTTGATCATCAGACCATGCAAACACCCAGATGTACGTGGAAAGAAACCTTTTGTATTGCTGTTGAACCTCAGATGTTAGGTCGGCTCCAATCCTTACTCCTAGGGTCGGGTCGTCGTTTAGGAAAATCGCTAGCAATTCGCCTCCAGGCTCGACGGTTGCGGATTTTTCCTCGACTTCCCGGGGGCCCTTGCTCTTCCTGTCCGACCTCGTGGCCTCAACCGAGATATTGTAGCACCTTGTGGCCATGGCCTGGTTGCCTCGAACTTCCCCCAACCCATTTTTGGTGGGGAACTTCATCTTTTGGTGATAGGTAGAAGGCACCGCTTTCGTTCAGCTGAGGATTCCCCGGCCGAAGATTGCGTTGTATGGTATCATACCTTTGATCACTATGAAGTTCACCATGACCGTAATAGTTTTGGGTGGGGTGCCAAGAGTAACTGGCAGGCTTAGGGCTCCCTCGGGATAAGTGGCCTGGCCATTGAACCCACACAGGGGGTTCGGATCAGGCAGAGTTTAGACGGATCCTCCCCCATCTTAAAGAAACATTCATAGGATAATACATCAGGGGCACTTCCATTGTCCACTAGAATGATGTTCACGTTACAATGGTTTATTGTGGCCGATATGACTAGGGCGTCGTCATGCGGGGTGGTCAGCCCTTCCAGGTCTTGGTCGGAGAAGACTATGACCTGGGGCTCACTTGGCGGGGCCTTGGGAGGCTCAACGGCTCGGCTCGCCCGCTCAGCATGACGCTTCCTTCCCCGGCCGCTGTCTCCTCCTGATGCAGCTCCTCCGGCGATGACGTTGATGTGGACCCCTCGGGGGGTGTTGTCGATTTCTTCTGGGGCGCCTCGGTCTTCCTAGTGCTCGGCCACGAACCGGGAGAGGTGCCCCTGACAAACGAGATGCTCGATCTCGTCCTGGAGCTGATGGCAGTCATCGGTGTGATGCCCGTGGTCGCTGTGGAATAGGCAATGCTTGCTGCGACTGCGGTTCTTCGACCTCATTGGCTCGGGTTGGCGGAGGAGGCCCGAGCCTTTGATGTCTTCATATATTTCGTACACTGGAGCGGTTAGGGGAGTGTACTGCTCATACTTCCGTGACGGTTCCTTGCATTCCCCGTCTCGGTTCTACCTTTTTCCTTGGCCCGAGCTTGGCTCAGGTGCCCGCTTCTTGTCCCCCTCCCGACCTGAGCCGGTTGCGTCTCGGCATGCGCTGAGCACTTCTTCGCACTCGGCATGGCGCAATGCCAGAGTCACTAGCGCGGCAAGGGTCGAGGGAGGGTGGAGGACAAGCTCACGGCGGAGGTTCTCGTCGCGGGTACCCCCGGTCAGTGCGGTTATGGCCGAGGCGACGTCTAGGCGGAGGATCCTCAGGGCTTCCGATTTGAATCGAATAATGTAGGCCCAAAGCTTCTCCCCTTGCGCCTGTTTGAGGGCCAAAAGCCCCGCTACCGACCTTGGGGGACCGCTGCCGGCGAAACTCTCCTTGAATACTCGCCCTAATTGCTTGAAGTCTCGGACGGATCCGGGGGCGAGGGCCCAGAACCATGCTTGGGCGCCTTGGACCAAGGTGGTCGCAAAGGCTCGGCACTAGATGGCGTCGGACGCTCCATGAAGGGTCATCAGGGCGTCGAAGCTGTCGAAATGGTCGGCCGGGTCACCCTGGCCGTCGTAGGGCTTGTAGGTCGGGATGGAGGCTCTGGAAGATACCTATGCCTTCAAAATATGGTCGGAGAACGGAGATCTCTCCTCGTCCTCTGGTGGAGAGGTCTTCTGCAGGGCTCGTAGGGCATGCTCCTGCTCTGCGAAATGCCTCTCGAATTCTCGCAGTCGGAGGGATAGCTCCGGCTACCACTGCCCCGTAGGGCTGAGGGGACGTGATGGCAGGCTGTCCTGGCACTCCCTGGGGACTTCGGTCTCTAGGAGGGGACGGCGTGCCCCATGCCTACCCCGTTTTGGCGTGGAGGAAGCCTCTTGCTCCGGAGGGGGGGCTTGCGAGGGTCCTCCTGCTTTGTTGCGGATAAGTTGCTGCCCTCGGAGGGTGAAGCAGCCTCTGGCGGTGTGTTGGGACACGTTCTCACGGGGAGGGCTCTCCGGAGGGGCACGTGACCTTCCATCCCTGGTTGCCTGGGTCCTCATGAGTTCCACGAGGACGTCCAATTTTGCGTTGAGGGCTTGGAAGGCGTCAGCGCCACAGTTAAGCGGTAGCCCTGCCACCACGGGGGGAGGGGGTGGCAGCCCTACCATGGGGGGAGGGGGCAGTCCGTCGGTGAGAGTGCTGGCACCGGAGGGGGGTTTTTGGGAGGTTTGAGAGGGGCCTCCCCCCGCCGCCACCATGGCCTTTCCCCTGTCGCCGGTGGACCTCCTCCCTAAACTTTTTCTCACCATATTGGCTCTTTGGTCGTTTCCCACAGACGGCGCCAGATGAAGGGGAGTGATCTCGTGCTTGTCGTGAGCTGGGAAGATGATCACCGAATAGTGAACTGTAGAGAAAGGGAAACGAATCAGGAGGCCCAGGGATGGTTCCCTGGGGAAAACCCTCCGATGCTTAAGTCAGTAGAGCAATGGTGGAAGATATGGAGGGAGGTAGAAAGAGGTGCACGAGATCCCCCAACACCAACGTGGTGAAGTGGTCCCTGCTCAGGGAGTTGTAGGCGTATATTGCCCTTACTTTTCATTGGAGGGAGTCCCTGGTTTATATAGTGTGCTCACCTTGTGAGTCCCATAAACTGAGGAGTTTCAGATGGGAGTTATGTCCTCATCATGGGATCGTTACGTCCTCATCGTGGGATCTTCATGGCCTTGAGGGATCAGGGATCATTTATCCTCATAAACTCCTGCTCATAAAGGGCTCTTCAACGGCTATGTGGATAAGCACTCGTTAGTCGGTCCGAGCTTAAAAGGTGCCAGCCCTGTCCGGGTGATAGGCATAGCTCGGATGAAGTCAGGTCGGAGTGGGCGCAGGGCGCTTGCCTCTATCCCGATGAAGGGATAACTCGGGCATGGGTCTTCCTCCGTTCTGACGCTCGGGCCTTCCGAGCCTAAGGGCCGCCGAGGAAGGGTGGGATCCCGAGTAATCTTTATTGGGCTTTTTGGCCTAAGTGGGCTCTGCGGGGCTGTCACTTGGATGAGATGAGCCTCGTTCGGTCCTGATGGGCCTAGTTCGGCTGCTCTTAGATGGGCTACAGAAATCCCCCTCTCCAAACATGAATCAACTGGTTAAAGTTTATTAAAAAAAATTGATTCAGATATTTTTAGAATGTTCATATTCAAACTCACGAAATGCATGAAATTTAAACCAGCTGATTTTTCAGATATTCATAATCCCTTATAATAGAAGATTCCTCTTAAGTTTGCTTTCAGATTTATGAACATGGTATGCACATTGAAGTCTTCCTGAGATTTCAAGTGAAGCGAAGACTCAGAATCAGCCAAAATATAACCACAAGGAGGATTTAGCAAAGAGTGAAAAATTGATGTAATAGCAGAGATCAAGTTAATAGTCAGTAATAAGTAGAGAGTGATAAGCTCAGAGAAATTACAGTGATATCCAAGAGTCTATGAGACGGATGACTTTAAAGCAACAAATGAATTTTGATCAGATGATATTAACATGGCAAGCCCCCTTACAGCAAAAAAAAAATAGAAGCAACAGACAGTAACTTCCTAGGCCGTGTAAGTAAAGTACTCAACAGATTTCAACAGAGCATCAGATGAGAAAACAATGGTGTTGACTTTCTATAGCACAGAGCATCAGTCAAAGGGATCATAGCCAAAAGATAAGCACAGACTGAAACAAGGAGCATTGGTTGACCGAAATAAGGAATTCGATATATGCTCTCCCTGAATGTATGCAAGAGCTAGTGAGCAGGAAATATCAGACTGAAGGGATAAGCTTCTTGAATGCAAACAATTTTCAGGTGTTATTATTCATATGAGCAACCTAATGCACCGAGATAGGCTCTAGAATGCATGAGCTCCAATTATGTATGTGCATACATGTCAAGTACTCTTTTTGGTGTTTTCAGTATGAAAGATATGCAATTAACAATATGTATGTATGTGCATGCAATCAGTTCTGACCTTCCAACAAGAATATCATGCAATCTACTTTGAAATGAATGTATGCATATGCACTTATGTATCCTGCAAAATGCATGAACTCCCCCTATCTATATGCATTATGTAACAGAATTCTACAACACATGCAATGAAAATTTGTGCAGAGAGTTTAATGAAATATGCTTATGAACAACTAGACTGCCCTATGTGCAGATTTTGACCTATGGTACCAGGCAGAGGACTTGGTCTAAAGACCGCCTCACACATAGCAAGAACTTCCAGACATATTGCATCTACCCTTTGGTAACTTATTATTTGATATACCATAGAGGTCATGCATGATAATGCAGTGCAAAAGTAGTCCAATGTGCATCTTAAGTTGATAGTATGCTACTGCCATGCAAATGTGAGTATATGTACATGTCATGTGTGTAGATGAACACTTTATGAATGAGGCAATATGCAAGCATCAAATTCAGGCAATTCAGATTTTTAGATTATGATGTGCAATTCATTTTCAGTCCATTATTTACATAGACAACTCAGCATATGCATTGAGAGACATGAATGCCACTGATAAATGCAAATGAGGACATGTATGCATGAAATTTTAATTAAAGGATAAAGCATGATATGCAGCTATTTGAAGAAGATTATTTAAAACTTAAATGACCAAACATGTCAAGTGCAGAAATGGGATTTTACCATACTCAGGTGCCTTTGCTTATTAACCCCTTTTATTCCTTTGTCCCAAGGCTCACCTACAAGGCAAGTTCTCATTTTGCATATTTAGGTACCCAAGTTTCCTTGGGTCCTGTAAAGTTAGTAGCATCTCTGAAGGATGCTCTCCACAATCTCTGGGCTTTCATATCATCAAATTTCAGCAAATGACAAACAGTCATAGAATGCCCAATATGCCCGCAGCAATGACATGAACTAACAGGTTTTGTGTACTTTTTGTGCATAAAAGGATTAGCATTGAATTTTTGGTTATAATTAAACTTGTGATCATGTTTCCTATGAAACACTTTCCTTTCTTTAGCATGCCAACATTCCTTACTTGTATAGCCATCCTTCCCACAATTGTAACACACAATGTGCTTACCTTTAGGACCAAAAACAAAAATATTTTTCTGTGCAGGGAAGTTATCATTATCAAAAGAGGATTTTCTTTCCTGACCAAACCAACATTCAGCAGCAATGTGGCCAGACTTTCCACATTCAAAACATGCAAGTGATTTTTCCTTAAAAACAAACTTATTTATGCCAAAAGCATTTTGATTTGCAGGGGGATTGACAGGTTTAGAATTAAATCTTCTCCCTTGAGCATGCCAACATTGAGCAGTAAGGTGGCCTAATTTGCCACAACAAAAATAATGAAATCTCTTTTGCTTAAATATATGATTTCTATCATGAGGATTACGGACATGCTTTGCACTTGTATTTAGATCATCTTGTTCCATCAATCTACACTCATGTATCAAATGACCAAATTTATGATAATAATGACATGACATTTTCTTTTTGTATGCATGAATGTGTGTGTTTGGGTTATGTACCATGTGCATAGTACCAGCATGAGTGTTTCTATGCTTATTCTGCACGTGAACATTCTTCTTCACTTTTTCAGCTGGTTTCTGAGTTTTGGTTTGTTTCTGATTTTTCTAAACAATGGGTTGTTCCCTTTTAGAAGTGGTGACTACTTTTGAAGTTTATACAAAAGATGTCATCAGTTTATTTTCAAAAGCTTTCTTATTAATTAGATTGTAGCCCAACCCCTCTTTTCTGACATTAACTTTTGTTCTTAACAGTTTGTCTAAGTTTTCTTGCCCACTCACAAATTTTGACAATGATTCTCTCAAATCTTGAATTTCATTTTCTAGAGATGTAATGTGTATCTCATAGCTAGCAATCTCTTGTTCACTACAATTGACACATTCATTCAACACCTTGTTTGTAGTTTTATAATTTTCAATTTCTGTCTTAAGACTGTCCAATTCTTTTAAGCTGTCTGACATCACACACTTACCTTTTTCAAGAATCAACAATCTGTCAGACAAGGTGGTGTTTAAATGTTTCAACTTCTCAATTTCTTTCTCAAGCTTATCATTTTGAATCAAATCATCTATTAAAGCCTGATCATCATGAGATGCTTTTGGATTATTTGGGGTTTCAGATTCTCTTTACAGATTTTCAATGTGTTTCTGAAGCTCCATGTTTATAGTCTTGATAGCATCGAATTTTTCACCAATCAAATTCTTCTCTTGTTCGAGTTTCCTAGATTTTTCTTCATTTTCCTTAACGGATTTTCTGAGAGATTCATTTTCAGATTTCAGTTTATTAAGTTCTGAGTTAACACACTCAAGATCTTTCAGCGATTTTTCATTCTGAACTAAATTATTGATAAGATTTTGATCATTATCTGTTGAACTAAGTTTTTCTTCCAGTTCAGAAATCTCATTTGCAAGTTCTTGATTTTCATTTTTTAACAATCCAATTTATTTCTTAAGCACTTGGATATCAGATAAACAAGCGTCATGTGATTGTCTCAATTCCAAACAGTTTTCACATGAAGAATTAGAACTATTCAAACCAGTTGTCTTTTTCAATTTTTTATATTGTTTTCTTAACATCTCATGTGACTCTAATAAATCACCATATGCATCCTGCCAATCATCTAGAGAGAAATTCTCAAAGGAGTTTACCTGATCATCGTCCTCTTCTTCATTTTGGCTGCTACTTTGATTACTGCCATCGGGGATCATGCAGATGTCCTCGCCTCGCCTCGCCTGTGGGCTAGCTTCAACTTGTCCAGTATGTCCTTAGCTGACTTGCAATTATGGAAACAAGGGTGCAAAGCCTTGTTAGTGTTGAGTCTCTCCAGATGATTTTGATGATACCAAAACCCCAGTGTTACAATTAGGTTCATAACTTGCTTAAACCACTCACAAAGCCATCTTTAATCCAAGCAAAAGCCTAAATCCACCTTGCCCCAAAAATGCCCAGGATATGTAAATCCAACTTATATTGTTTTGAACAAAATGTGGTCTCAAAGTAATTTACTTTCAGGCTATGATTCATTGGCTAACACTGTCAAATTGCAGGTTTTCTAGACGAGTGGTCGACCGCCGGACAGGGCCCGGTCGACCGATTTTCCCAGCATTGAAAGGTTCAATTTCTGTAAAATTTTGGTCGATCGCCCACCTACTCATGGTCGACCGCCAGCTTCGAAGCCTCCATTGTTGACTTTGTTTTCTTGATGAGGCTGAAGCAGCTATCAATGTTTTTTAATCCCAAAAGTCTCCAGATATCCCTAGAATTGTAGATATGTGTCTTGGCTTGTCCTTGACCATCCAAGTTGTATGAAAAACTTCTCTTGGGGGAAAGAAACCCTAATCACCAAGAGGAGATCAAGGAAGCTATCAAGGGGAGAAAGAAGGCTACTACTGTAGCTCCGTGAACAGTACTTCGTCCAGGAGTTCTTCATCCAACCCAAAGCTTTTGAAGATCAATCTGAAGCCAATCAACCCCAGATCAAGTGGAGAGTCAAGCTTCATCCAAAATCTGCATCATCTACTCAGGGGGTGCTTAAATCAGAATTTTTCTTTTATGTTTCTTCTTCCAAATTTCTTGAGCTTCAAGTGTTTGTTTCTTGTAATCTCTAAACACTCATGTGTGTGTGGATCTGCTCAGATCTGTGTGTGTGTCTTGGATTTTTCAGATCCGTGTGTGGTTCGGTGTGTTTGCACCTTCGTGGGAGTTTCTCTCATCCCACGTGTGTGTGTGTGTGTGTGTGTGTGTGTGTGTGTGTGTGTGTGTGTGTGTGTGTGTGTGTGTGTGTGTGTGTGTGTGTGTGTGTGTGTGTGTGTGTGTGTGTGTTTGATCTTGTAATCCCTTACAAGATAGTGTGTGAATCCTCACAGATCGTGAGGGGTGGACGTAGGCTGTCATCGTTGCATCCGAACCACCTAAAAATCGTTGTCTCTTGTGTGGTTTGATCCTTTTTCTCCTATCTCCATTTTATGCAAGCACACACGTAGATTAATTAGATTGTATCTCTTGAGTTAGATCTAACATAAGCTATCATTGTTACATTAGATCTCAGGTATATTAAAAGGTGAGTTCGGATCGACAAGGCAAACCTTGTCAGGAAGATAACATCTTGCGTGAGTAGAATCTTCGGATTTACACCTCCGCCGCGGTACCAAGGATCCATTAAGTGTGATAGATTATATTAGATCTGAGTTTGTTTATTTAGATCTGAACTTCATTGTGGCTATTCCTCACACTTGTTTAAATCGACTAAAGTTTTCTTAAAATTTGTAAACCAATTCACCTCCCCCCTCTTGGGTGTCATTGATCACGGGACTTCAATTGGTATCTGAGCAAGGGCTCTAATTCTTTCAAATCTAATTAACGATCTAGAGTAAGATCCAGATCAATGGCCAACAAGGGAATGATGTCTGAGGGTCACTCCATTAATCGTCCTCCCTTCTTTGACGGTTCAAATTACTCTTACTGGAAAAATAGAATGCATGTTTTTCTAAGGGCTCAAGAGTACGGAGTCTGGAGGGTTGTGGACAAGGGTCCTTATGTCCTTACGAACGAAGAGGATAAATGGACACCCGAACAAATTAAGAAATCCACGGTTAATTTTAATACAATGAATATCATGCAATGTGCTATTCATCCTAATGAATTTTCTCGTGTATCTATGTGCAGTTCAGCAAAAGAAATGTGGGACAAGCTGAGGCTCATCTATGAGGGTACCTCCGAAGTTAAGGAGACGAAAGCCAATCTTCTTGTCAGAGATTACGAGCTATTCAAGATGAAATCTGAAGAGACAATCTCAGAAATGTTCGCGAGGTTAACTGAGATTACAAATGGTCTCAAAAGCCTTGGGAAGGAATACACGAACTTCGAACTTGTGAGGAAGGTTTTGAGATCACTTCCACCAGCATGGCACACTAAAGCCACTGTCATTGAGGATTCAAAGAATCTATCCATACTCTCTCTGGATGAGCTCATAGGGTCACTCATGACCTATGAGATAAATATGAAGAGAACTGCTGAGGAAGAAATAAAGAAGAAGAAAATGGTGGCTTTGAAAGCCCACCAATCTGATGATGACTCCCAAGGAGAGGAGTCCACTGAAGGTAGTGATGTAGGAGAAGACTTGGCAATGTGGACACGCCAAGTGAAGAAGTTTTTGAGAAGGAAGAAGAATTTCTATGGAAATTTCAAAAGGGGCCAAAGAAAGCCCTTTCAAACCAAGGGTGAGCCAAGCAAGCCTAACAATGTTATTTGCTATGAGTGCAAGAAGCACGGGCACATGAGAGGAGAGTGTCCAGAATTGAAGAGAAAGTTCAAGAAGGACAAATTCAAGAAATCTAAAGCCATGGTCGTTACATGGAGCGACGAAGAGGATGAACAGTCTGACGAGGAGCTGGAGGAGCTCGTGGAAAGCTTGTGCCTCATGACATCTGAGGATGACTCAACCGACGTAAATTCTGACCCTGATTTTATTTCAAATGAACAATGGGAGTCAGAGTATGAAAAGTTGTATACTAAATATAGAAAAATCAGATCTGAAAATAAAACTCTCAAGAAGAAGATTGATGATTTAACACATGAGGATACTTCTGCTAAGTTTGAGAAACTAGAACAGGAATGGTTTGAGTTAACAGAAGAAAAAGAAACGTTACTTTAAATAATTTCAGATAGTGAAAAAGCCAAAGAGGAGTTATCATGTAAAATGTCTGAAATTTAAGAAGTTTGTGAAAAGTTCAATAATGAAAAAGAAGCTCTAACATCTTCCATTTCAGAACTTGAGAACAAAAATGAGAGTTTGAATAAAGAGGTGACTGACTTGTAGTTCACTCTCTCTAGGTTTGTTAAAGGGAAACAAAACCTAGACAATGTGTTGGGAGTTAAAGTTAACTTTTCGAAAATAATGATTGGGGTACATACCCCAGAACAAAAAATCCTTTGAGCACAAGATTACTATATCTTATGTGCATGAAAAAAAATGATTGTGCTTCATGCTCACATATCAAACCCAAACATGTTCAATCTAAACCACACAAATATCAAAGAAGATTCTCAAATGTCAACTACTTTCATTGTGGTAGATTTGGTCATGTAATTGCTAATTGTTGGTTCAGATAAAGCACACAAAGAAATCATGCTACTTGGACAAAGAAAAGATATGTGCAGAATTGGACTAACTCCTATGGACCCAAATTCGTTTAGGTACCAAAAATAATTGCATGAGAATGTTATTTTTTGTAGATATGCCTTGAAGCCAGGGGGAGCAAATGGTACCTGGACAGCGGTTGCTCAAGGCATATGACATGGGACAAGAAAGTGTTCTCTACTCTGCAAGACAAGGATGGGGGGCTGGTTGCCTTTGGTGGAAAGGACAAAGGTAAGATTATTGGAATTGGCAACATAAGTAAGAATTATGAAATTCTTATCGAAAATGTGCTCTTGGTGAAGGGTTTAAATCACAATCTGTTGAGTATAAGCCAATTGTGTGACAAAGGTTTTAAAATTATCTTTGATGAAACTCATTGTCTTGTCATGAATAAAATCTCTAATAAAATCAGATTCATCGGCAAAAGAAATAACAATGTGTATACTATTGATCTTGATGATGTTGCCGATGATGATGTGTGTTTGGTAGCAAACAACCATGATAATGTATGGCTATGGCACCGAAGGCTAGGTCATGCTAATTTTGGAGTAATCTCCAAATTATCTAGACATGACTTGGTAAATGGGTTACCTAAATTAAAATTTGAAAGTGATAAGATATGTGAGGCTTGCACAAAAGGTAAGCAAACACGTATCTCTTTCAAAAATAAAAACATTGTTTCTACCGCTAGGCCTTTAGAACTGCTGCACCTTGATCTTTTTGGTCCGACTAGGAATCCATCCTAGGAGGAAAATCTCATGGATTTATAATTGTTGATGATTACTCCAGATTTACATGGGTGATATTTTTAGCCAATAAAAGTGATGCCTTGATGGAGTTTCAAGTGTTTTGCAGAAAAATCTAAAATGATAAAGGAAACCTGATCACCACAATTCAGAGTGATCATGGTGGTGTGTTTGAAAATCATGATTTCAGCAGCTTTTGCCAGGAACAAGGATATACGCATAACTTCTCTTCACCTAGGACGCCTCAATAAAATGGAGTTGTGGAGAGGAAAAATAGAACATTGATAGACATGGCTCGGACCATGCTAAGTGAGAACTCCCTACCCAAATACTTTTGGGCTGAGGCGGTAAGTACAGCATGCTATATCATAAACAGGGCAATGGTAAGGCTCATTTTGAAGAAAACCCCATATGAGCTCTATAAGGGTAAGAAACCAAACATTTCCTATCTCAAACCTTTTGGATGCCCTTGCTATATTCTAAATAATGGTAAGTCAAATCTAGGAAAGTTTGATGAGAAAAGTGACAAAGGAATTTTTCTAGGTTATGCACTCAATTCTAGAGCTTACAGGTTATTTAATAAAAGGACTTTAGTTGTTGAAGAAAGTCCTCATGCCATTTTTGATGAATCTGAATTAAAACTTACAAATCAACTTGCTCCAATTGTGAATGCAGATGAGGCTCCTAAAAATTCAAATGTCGTTGGATCATCTAAAGCTAAGGATGAACCAACTGAAGGAATTTCCAACAAGGATGAAAAGGATGAAGATCCATCAATTGAAACACTTCGAGAACAGCAAGTGCATCACCCCGACTTGCCCAGTACCTCTACATTCTTGAAAGATCACCCCGCTGAAAATATCATAGGTAATCCTGAAGATGGAGTAAGAACTAGATCTTCATTAAGGCAAGTAGAAGAAGAGGATTTGATGGACCTAATTTCACAAGAAGAGCCTAAGGATATCTATGAAGCTCTTCAAAATGAATCCTGGATTCAGGCTATGCATGAAGAGCTACACCAGTTAGAAAGGAACAAAGTGTGGTCTCTCGTGGTGCGTCCCAAAAATCATTCCATAATTGGAACCCGTTAGATTTTCAGAAATAAGTTAAATGATACGGGATTGGTTGTTAGGAACAAGGCCCGGCTTGTAGCCAAAGGGTATAGCCAGGAGATGGGCATTGATTTTGATAAGTCTTTTACACCGGTTGCTAGATTAGAAGCAGTCCATATTTTATTGTCCTATGCTTGCTCATTAAACTTCAAATTATTTCAAATGGATGTCAAATCTACTTTTCTTAATGGTTACATCAAAGAGGATGTTTTTGTAGAGCAACCTCCAGGTTTTGAAGACCCAAAACATCCAAAGCATGTGTACAAGTTGCAGAAGGCCTTGTACAGGTTGAAGCAAGCTCCAAGGGCATGGTATGAAAGGCTCACCTCCTTCCTAATTGAAAATGATTTCAAAAGAGGTAAGGTTGATCAAACACTCTTCACGAGAAAATCAGGTAAAGACATATTAGTAGTTCAAGTGTATGTAGATGACATTATTTTTGGAACTACTAATAATGCATTATGTGATGAATTTGCAGAAATTATGCAAGGAGAATTTGAGATGAGTTTAATGGGTGAACTTACATTCTTTCTTGGATTGTAGGTGAAGCAAACATCTGAAGGCATTTTCATAAATCAAGCTAAGTACACATTGGAGCTGATAAAGAAATATGGGATGGCTGAAGTAAAACCCATGTCAACTCCGATGGCCACAACCACGAAGTTAGACAAAGATGAAAATGGTAAAACAGTAGATGCCACACTGTTTCGAGGTATGATCAGATCACTACTGTATCTCACAGCATGCCGCCCTAACATTCAATTCAGCGTATGTCTATGTGCTCGTTTTCAGTCATGTTTTAAAGAATCTCATTTAATGGCTGTTAAACGTATTTTTCTTAATTGGCACAATAGATTTTGTCTTGTGTTTTCCCATCGGTAGTTCATTTGATTTGATTGCATACACCGATGCGGATTATGCCAGATGTATTGTAGATCGCAAAAGTACTGGTGGGCACTGCCAGTTTCTTGGTGGGTGTCTAGTTTCATGGGCCTCCAAGAAGCAACATTTAGTAGCTCTCTCAACAGCCGAGGCTGAATATGTAGCCGTCGGAAGTTGTGGAGCCTAAGTACTTTGGATCAAAAATCAATTACTCAATTTGGATGTTGAAATGAAATGTGTTCCAATCCTATGTGACAATACCAGTGCAATCAATTTGTCAAAAAATCCTATTCAACATTCTAGGACAAAACACATTGACATTCAACATCATTTTTTAAGAGATGATGTAGGAAAAGGGGTCTTTGAATTGAATTTCATTGACACACAATCAGCTAGCTGACATTTTCACAAAACTCCTAAACCAGGATCAATTCATCAAGATAAGAAGAGAACTTGGCATGTGCAAGGGTGAGAGCATACATACATAGGTCTGCACTTAGGGTAAGGGTTACACTTATAGAAACTCCTTTGCATAAAGGGTAGATTAACATGCATATTGTATGTACTTATTTTCAATACCTTGTGTGTATTTACATCCTTGCATGGTTGAGTGTATTTATACATACAGACCTCCTTGAAAATATTTTTCTAAGGCCAAATATCCCTTGGTTAAATAAATGTGGACCCAGTGATGCTGGATCTAAGGCACTTTCTGAGGGGGAGTTAGAGAATTTTCCTTAAAACCCCATCTCTTCTCTTTCTCTCTACATCCTGATGTTGGTTCCATTTAGAAGGTCGGATGATGGTGCTCATATCAAAAAAGAGAGAGAGAGAAAAAGAAAATGAAACAAAAAAAATTTGAATTTTTAAGGCTAGTTCGACCACTTCGGTCGACCACCAGCCCCGCTCCCGTCGACCGGTGGCGGCGATCCGGTCCGGCTGAACCATCAACCGACCCTTCTTTTAAGGGGTCCATACACCCTATTCTTTCATTCCATCGCCCTCATTCTCTCTCCAACATATTTCTCCAACCCTAAAACACCCAAACTCCACCTCTCAAGCCCCAAAATCTCATCCTTCCTCCACCCTCACAAGATATGGCGTGTTCATCACGGTTTCGGGATAAAATCCATACGGCCATTCATGCATTCGTGGAGCTACTATCTAGGTTCTAGACTGTGGAGAAGGTCATTTCAAGCCCTTGGAGTGTCCCTTGGTCCATCTTCATCCCCAGGGTTGAGATCGTTTCCTCAAGGGTTTCCACACCAGGTTCTCTAGTTCAGGATGCCGCATCGACGGAGTTCTCGGTGCTCTGCCCAAGGGGAACCCAGTGGTCAGAGATGAGAGGCCCCTGCTCATCCACCACAGTGGGCTCCCGCACTTCCTCGAGCACCTCAGTTGCCTCCACGGCCCATTATCGACCCTCGGTTGGTCGACTTCAATGAGGTGAATGAGATTTTGCCTGATTTATGTGCTGTCTTTGAGATTCAACCAAGTTGGATTGATTTTGTCACTAGACATACATGATATTACCCCAATCTAGTGTAGCAGTTTTATGAAAATTTGGTCGAAAGAAATGAGGAATTATATACAGTTGTTCAAGGTGTTGAGCTTCATATTACTCCGGATCTGTTTGAGCATGCCTTAGGAGTTTCAGCTAGAGGAGCCGACATGGTTTTTGGTCATGGTGCTGTTGCAGAAAATTTTCTTGCTATGACCAGTTGTGATTACGTGCATGGTGTCAGCAACTTAATCATATTGAATGCAAATCATTTTCCACCATTGCAGCGTATATTGCACCATATGTTTACCTCCCTCATTTATCTAAAGAGTGGCAGTAGAAATGAAGTGACAGAGGTTCACAGGTTTCTATTTTACAATGTTATGAATGGGATTCAAGTCAACATGGGTCGCCTCATGATGAATCTGATTGGAACCTGCCGAACCTATTTGCGGAGATCCTTGCCCTATGCTTCACAATTGACCGGCATATTCATCTATGCTGGGATCAATTTGGCAGATGAACAGTTCATTTATGTTCGACAAGATGATATATATAATGAGCATATGATTTTTACAGATTTTAGATATTATTATGGTCCCGATGGTGAGTTACGACGGGATGTGCCCGTTTATGGGGAAGATGCAGTCAATGAAGGAGAACAAGAACATGAGCAGCAGCAGGCTCAAGGGGAACTACCCCCTCCAGCCCAAGCGGAGGATCAGCCTCCTCCACCTTCACCTCATCATATGGATCCAGAGATGCCTCCCCCACCACAATTCTTTCGTGGGGAGTCTTCTACTCAGGGGGCCGGACAGCACTCTTGGGTAGACTATGAGACTTTTGACAGGTGTTTTACTGGGCTGGAAACTCGGGTGGATGCTTTTGGGGAACAACTCTCTACCTTTGGGGATAACATAGCAACCATGGGCACTATGTTGGAATCTCTGACCGATCGTCCAGATTCCTTCTCCACAACTTTGGACACCTTAGCCACTCAGATGCATACTCTCTCCACCAACATGACCACCCTCACACAGAGCCATGAAGATTCCCGTGAGGCTTTTCATACTATGAACCGCACTCTCCTGAATATGCAGAGCCGTGACTATGATAGGGATCAAACCCTTGCCCATATCCTGTACCGCCTTCAGTTTTAGGACCATTCTATTGCGGATATTCATCGTCATCTTGGCTATCAACCTCCTCCAGAAGATCAACCACCTGCCGATGATCCGTGAGAATTATCTTTTGCTTCCTACCTCTAGACTGTTGTATTTGGGTCATTTGCCTTTTGGGTCTACTATTCGTCTATCCTATCCCCTCCTTTGATGATACCAAAGGGGGAGAAGGAGTAGTTATGCAAGTCTTTATATAATTTTATGTATGCATGTTCATATGTTTGTATGCATGTTCATTTGTGAGGGTCATTGTGTCAGTTCTGCATTTGCTTTGTCCCATGTGTCTAGAGTGTTGCACTCTCTCAAGCATCAATGTACTTTGTAATGAAATGATGAAATGAATGCAAATTGGTCTTGAATGTCACATGATGGTTCCTATCTCTCATTTCTTCTCTGTTTGGCAAATAACAATGTTGAGTGGTTTGCGTTGTTATGTTGAATGGTTTGTGTTGTTTTTGCCTCAAGAAATGAATCATTGCTTTAATCGCCTTGTGACCTATCGGCCTTGCTTAGTTCCAAATCTGTTTAAAGGCATGCCAATGTATTCGTACTCTAGAGTTTTGTCATCATCAAAAAGGGGGAGATTGTTGAGTCTCTCCAGATGATTTTGATGATAACAAAACCTCAGTGTTACAATTAGGTTGATAACTTGCTTAAATCACTCACAAAGCCATCTTTCATCCAAGCAAAAGCCTAAATCCACCTTGCCCCAAAAATGCTCAGGATATGTAAATCCAACTCATATTGTTTTGAACAAAATGTGGTCTCAAAGTAATTTACTTTCAGGCTATGATTCATTGGCTAACACTGTCAAATTGCAGGTTTTCTAGACGAGCGATCGACCGTCGGACAGGGCTCGATCGACCGATTTTCCAAGCGTTTAAAGGTTCAATTTCTGTAAAATTCCGATCGACCACCCACCTATTCACGGTCGACCGCCAGCTTCGAATCCTCTATTGTTGACTTTATTTTCTCCACAAGGCTGAAGCATCTATCAATGTTTTTTAATCCCAAAAGTCTCCAGACATCCCTGGAATTGTGGATCTGTGTCTTGGCTTGTCCTTGACCATCCAAGTTGTATAAAAAACTTCTTTTGGGGGAAAGAAACCCTAATCACCAAGGGGAGATCAAGGAAGCTATCAAGGGGAGAAAGAAGGCTACTACTGTAGCTCCATGAACAGTACTTCGTCCAGGAGTTCTTCATCCAACCCAAAGCTTTTGAAGATCAATCTGAAGCCAATCAACCCCAGATCAAGTGGAGAGTCAAGCTTCATCCAAAATCTGCATCATCTACTCGGGGGGAGCTTAAATCAGAATTTTTCTTTTGTGTTTATTATTTCAACTTTCTTGAGCTTCAAGTGTCTGTTTCTTGTAATCTATAAACACTCAAGTGTGTGTGGATCTACTCAGATCTCTGTGTGTGTGTGTCTTGGATCTTTCAGATCCATGTGTGTGTTTCGGTGTGTTTACACCTTCGTGGGAGTTTCTCTCATCCCACGAGTGTGTGTGTGTGTTTTTTTGATCTTGTAATCCCTTACAAGATAGTGTGTGAATCCTCACAGATCGTGAGAGGTGGACGTAGGTTGCCGCCGTTGCATCCGAACCACCTAAAAATCATTGTCTCTTGTGTGGTTTGATCTTTTTTCTCTTATCTCCATTTTGTGCAAGCACACACGTAGATTAATTAGATTGTATCTCTTGAGTTAGATCTAACATAAGCTATCATTGTTACATTAGATCTCGGGTATATTAAAAGGTGAGTTCAGATCGACAAGGCAAACCTTGTCAGGAAGATAACATCTTGCGTGAGTAGAATCTTCGGATTTACACCTCCGCCACGGTACCAAGGGTCCATTGAGTGTGATAGATTACATTAGATTTGAGTTTGTTTATTTAGATCTGAACTTCATTGTGACTATTCCTCACACTTGTTTAAATCGACTACAGTTTTCTTAAAATTTGTAAACACCCAATTCACCCCCCCCCCTCTTGGGTGTAATTGATCGCGGGACTTCAGTTAGTAGCTGCCTTCATTAATTCCATAGCTCTTTGATTTCTACCGCACATAGATCTCTGAATATCAGTCCATTTGGACTTGATCTTTGGTAGCCTGTGTGGACCGTGTGAAATGATCTTCCACAGATCAGAATCGACAAACTCGACAAACATGCGCAAGTTGTTAAACCATAGGTTGAAATCAGTACCATCAAAAACTGGTGGACAGGCCATGGATATAATCGACAAACAATTCAATGCACCGAAAAAGGTATGCTCAGAAATGCACCAAAGAAGCTGTAGGATCTACTGCGGATCGTTGGATCCGATGAGACAGCAACCCGCTCTGATACCACTTGTTGGGATTGTTTAAGTGCAAGGCTGAGATTCAGAGGGGGGGTGAATGAATCCCCTTTAAAAACTTGTTTCGATAAATGCTTTCTCTGAAGGATTCAGGTAAAAATAAAATAGAACGGTACAATCTAAACAAATGATCTATTGAGGCACACACTTGAACACCAAGCAAGCACTTGCGGCCTTAGACTATACTGGGCACGCCGACGACACAAAGCAACAGTGATTGATATGAACTAACAGTACTAATCAGTAGGTTGAACATAATTATTCATGCAATTCCTATTCAAATTTATTTTAGAACACTCGGTGAACTCAGAAAGATGTAGGCTATCCAGATGCAAATGATATGAGCCTAGCACACATCTATCATGAATCAATAGCTCACGCAAACCATATAAGGAACAAACGCACAAAGCAAGCCACAACACACCAGATTTTTTAGGTGGTTCGGTCAGACACCAGTCTGCCTACATCCACCCCTCACTCTAAACAAGAGTGAGGATTCCACTAGCAGAAGCTAGAAACCAAAGCAGACTCAGTCTACAACAAAATGCTGCCTAACAGCTTAAAGCCTGAGGGAGACAAATCCCTCGACCCAAGTTCTGTACCCCACAGAACCTGGAACCTGGCCTTGCAACCTGCAAGTCCAGAACTGGAGGACAAATCCTCCCTTCCTCTAAACAAGAGGGAACACCGTGAGTGACACCCAGTCACTCACAACCGGAGACCCAAGTCTCCCTTCTTCTGCTATCGCAGAAGGAGCCCCGAACCCAAAACAGGGTATCGCAAGAACACTAAAGTGAATGGACAAGACCAAACAAAAAGACAAAAAGAAAACAATCGGAATGTAGCTCCAAGGAGCACAATGACTCTGGATTTTATCCACGAGTCAATACATGAACAGATCTTCAAAATATCAGCACAGCCTACACACTATTCCTTCTTTACACGCTCTCCTTCTCTGAACTCTCTCTTCCTCTTTCTTTTTCTTCTCTTCTCTGCTTGCTCACTAATCTTCTCTCTCTTTTTCTTTTCTTCTGCCGCTCTCTCTGGTACTGCTCTCTCTTGAACGGGATCTTCGCTTAGCAGGAGCTCTTACAGCTTTCTGCAGCCTTCCTCTTTTTCATCAAAGGATGAGGCGGTCTTTATATAGAACAAAGCCTCTGTATGGATGAGGCAGAAAAGACCTAGTGAAACCCCATTGACCCACATGGCAGGAACAAGATGATTCCTTAGATCACGTGCCCCATCATATGCTCCCTGGGAACACCTGCCCATCATTTGGTTACTTGGGATCACGTGACACAGCTCTAGTTCGAGCTCATGTGTGTTGGATTGCGTGCCTAGCCTGGCACATGGTCACTTAACCTTCAATGAACTCTTCACGTGCTGCTCTGCCAACATCAAGTTCTCTGAGACATTTCATCAAACATTTGGTCAACATAAGTAATGTATGCATCTGCTTCAACCTTGAAGAACAAATGGGTCGATGTGCTCAGACTTCAAATGCACATATGCTCAGACTTGTATGAGTGAGCTCAGACTCTAAATGTTGTATATGCATGGACTTTAAAACACTAGACAATGCATGTGCATAGACCTTGGATTCTGTCAAATAGAATGTGCACAGACCTAGGATGCAGTTTAGAAAACATGCATAGACTTTGGTGTGCTAGAAGCAAAATGTGCTCTGACCTTAATATGCACAATGCAAAATGTGCATCAACCTTATTATGCATGTACAGAAATGTGCACCGACTTTATAACAGTTAGCATAGAAACGTGCACAGACCTTATGCATTGCAGTAAAAACTTGCACCAACCTTGGTTAGCACTAGGTGAAAACATGCACAGACCTTGTGTATGGAAGTAAAAACATGCACCGACCTTAGTTAACACTAGGTGGAAATGTGCACAGACCTGAATGAACTACAACTCAAATGTGCATCGACCTGAGCCTAGCATCAACCCTAACATGCATCGACCTTCTTCATGCAGAGAACAGTGATGTGCATCGACCTTCATGCAATGAACAGTGATGTACATCGACCTTCATGACTGAACAGTAATGTGCACGGACCTTCTATATGCATGAACAGTAATATGCACAGACCTAGACATGCTTAGACCAGAATGTGCATGGACTTCTATACATGCATAGACCTGAATTCCAAATGTGCACAAACCTTGTATACTCAGAAGCACATATGTGAATCGACCTTCTAATGCACCAGAATGGACATGCATCGACCTTATATATGCGAAGAAGGAACATGCATCGACCTTCATGCACTGTAGAGTGAATGTGCATCGACCTTGGCTGCATATGGTCTGAACTAGCATCGACCTTAGTGTGCATGTGGGCTAAACTAGCATCGACCTTTGCTGCACGTGGTCTAAACTAGCATCGACCTTAGTGTGCATGTGATCTAAACTAGCATCGACCTGATTAGGCATTCTTCATGAAAAGTGAAATGTGCAGGCTACCTGTTTGATAAAATGAATGTGCATGCAATCTGTTCGATGAAATGACTGTGCATGCAATCTGATGAGGTTCTATGCAGCATGAAAATGCATCAATCTGAAAATGCACATATCATGCAAATGATTATGATGACATCTTTAAATCCAATGCACAAAAATCAATGCATAGTAATCAATTCTCATTAATGCACAATGCAATGACCAAATGCATAATCAAATGCATATTTCATCATCATTCAATTTTCATGCAAACACATGATGACTTATAGTGTTTGCTATCATCAAAACTATAGGGACACAACAGAGGGAAGGAAAGAGAAAAGAAGAATGAGATGCTAGCAAGGGCGTCTTGCAAGCCATTTGTCAAAGCCTATAGGTGACAAGCAAATACCTCTTTACAGGTTGAGAGTCATGGTAGGATTGCCAGAGAGGGTCAGCCCACCTATGGGCCCCCAACACAAGCAAGGGTACCGCCACCCGTGGTCTACCCTGATTATGAACAAGAAGATATCAGCCAGGCCATGCACGGACATCTCTGTGGCCTTGAGAACAGGGGAGTAGAGACTGCTACAGGCCATCACCGCTGCTGAAGAGGGTCAAGAATATCCAATCAACCCGGTTGAAATAGAAGATGCAGAATCGGGGTGCTATGGGCCTCCCCACCGTGAAGAAGATCCACCGAGAGTCTCGGTGTTTGAAAGACTATCCTTTCCCAGTCGACCGACCAGGTGGGTGAAGAGGAGAAATAGAAGCATGCAAGTCTACACCTGCCACATGGCCGGGGTGGCCGGTCGCTATGGGGCTTTGCCTATTGAGCTCGAAGAAGTTGCCAAAATTGTTGAGAGGTCGAGCCCTCTCACAAGAAGAAGGAAGGCCGCGGGTGAGGCGCTGCAGACCCTTGCCATAACAACAAATCTTGAGGAGACTGTGGCAGCTTTGACTGCCAATGTAATTACAACTGAAGATGACAGTGGGGTGCCATTCACCTCATCTGAAGAAACACCAGCCGAGGACAGAGGAAGCCTCCCCAGCCCTTCTACCAATGATCCGGCCTTACTGGTGTTGTTGCAAAGATATCAGCAAGAAATTGAAGCATTAAAGAAGCAATTGAGCGAGAGGGATACTCACACCTCCTCACCCGGACAAGTCTAAGTCCCACCTGGGACATCAGGGGGTAGTAGTCAGGCATTTGAAGCCTCACCGCAGGCAATTGCCTCACAACCAGTGCCCAACTATGTTGGGGGCATCTCTCCCCTGCAACAACAACTTACGGCTACCCCACCACCTTTAATATTCCAATTCCAAGGGGCCCCTGCCATGCCTCACGCGGCCGTATTAATAATGCCGCACATGCAACAAGCTCATTTCTACCCAAGTCCGGTTGATCCTGCACTAATGAACAAGCTCATGGTTGAGCAAATGATAGAAATGAAGTTGGTGGAGAGGAGCGATGGTGACTCTGCCTCATTTGATGTATATAGGGCATTGTACCCACCCCATCATGATGCCAAGAGGCTTCCCCCGGGCATCACTAAGCCTTCGAAGTTTGAGAAGTTCAACGGGCAAGGGTCTCCGCGTGAGCACATTGACTACTACACTAATTTGATGGGCAACTTAGCTACTGATGAGTCATACCTGCTGAAGTTCCCCGAGTCTATTATTGATTGGCCCGACATGCAAAGGAAGTTCAAAGAAAGGTTCCACATCACCGAGAGGGAGGTGACGGTGGCCGAACTATATGCAATCATGCAAAGGAATGACGAGTCCACCCTGGAATACATCCAACGCTGGAGGTACCTCAGCATGAGGTGCAGGCGTCCGCCACACTAGGAGGATGCCGTCCAAATATGCAAGCAAAACTTAAAGAGAGAGGTGCTGGAAAGAATGATAGGCATCGAAATCAAGTCGTTTGACCGACTGAATAATGTTGTGGCAGAAATTGAGGCATTCCTATTGAAGTACTCCTCCACTCCTACTGCTTCAGGCCAGAAGGTCAGGCCAACTGACAGGCAACCAGCGTCTCAAGAAGTACACACAGTCGATTTTAGGGCCTTTGAACAACAGAAGGAAAAAGGCAAAGGGGTAGCTGAGCCTTCACCGTCCAAGCCCGCTGATTGGCAAGAGGGTCTGTCCCTACGGAATAAAATGAAGAAGCTATATTCGTTCTCTCGAGATAAGACTCGAGTCTTGTTCGAATGGGCTACAAAATTCAACAAGGTCACTCTCCCAGAGCCAAAGAGGTCGGGTCATCTCAGAAGAAGAGACGACCCTTGTTTCTACCCGTATCACCAAATGATTGGGCATACTATCGAGGACTGCTATATTTTCAAAGACACTATTGAGTCGCTAATCAAGAAGGGAGAGCTACAAATGGGGGAGCACAAAGTCGATCCTCCGCGCCCACATGAAATGCCCACTCTGGGGGTCACAATCAACATGATATCCTTATATCAGCAACTACCCGAAGAAGTGATGGAGGCCTGCACTCAACGCACCTACAAGGCATACATCTTGGAGCAAGCAGAAGATTGGGGAAATTGGCACACTGTGCCGGCAAAAACAAGAAGAAGGGTAGCGCTTCGTCCTGGCCCCGGAATTCACATACGGGGCATCACACCTCAGTCAGAACCCCCGGCTGTGACCCCCCCCCCCCCCCCCCGGGATGAGACGGCTCCCCAGCTGGTCATCAGAAGGTTCACCAATAATAAGAAGAAACACATCCCCGTGCGGGTGCATAAAGAAACCAGTTTGGCGGTGGAACGACTTTAAGGAATCATTGACGGGCTAGATGAATATGAACAACCCAAACTCTGACCTGTCCAGCTGAAAGAATACGCCCCCTGGGAACACTTCGAGTCCATGGAATTAGAAGAAGAAGCTGAAGCTGAAGAACCCGGCATATGGGATGAACCTCCCTAGGAGCAGCCGCTGACTGTGAAGAAAAAGAAGAAAAAGTCAAAGAGCAAGAGAAAAGGCAATGTCGTATCTTGCAACACCCTCGCGGCCCTGTTCGACACAGTCCGAATTTTTGAAGAAGATGATGAGGAGATACGCCTCGCGCCAGTAGAGGAAAATCAAGCTGAAGCTTCCACCTCCCAGCATGCTACTAGGTCCGGAAGAAAATGTGGGCATCTCCCCCAGGCTAATCACAACATCATGTTACATGGTAAGCAACCATACCAGGTCCTCCAGCTTGAAGTCAAAGGTGTAGAAATTCTTCCTCCGTCGAGGCTCTACCCGGAGCGTGCGAGCAGCCAGGAGGTCCCCTCCTTTGCTAAATTTCTATCCTCTCAGGAGGGCAAGCAGCCATGCCCGTAGCCACAATCAAGGGCCAAGAATGCCTCAACCTTACCCTCAGCGGTCTCTCCTCTAGTGAACAAAGACCGTACAGGCATCCCAAGCTTCACCAAATTCATGCAAGAGAAGGAGTTGGTCGAACCAGTGCAACAAGCCCAGGCAGCCCCTGAAGAAGAAGATGAATCACCTCCAGAGCCAACCCCTCAAGAACACCATGAGGGCAGGCGTAATAGAGCCGAAGAACTAAAGTTTGTCAATGTCAGAGCCACCAACAGAATAGTGAAGCAGCTAAAAAGAATCCCTACAAGTTTCTCTGTATGGGATATACTCTCTCTCGACGAAGAAACAAGACAAGCCGTTATCACGGCCCTATAAACCCCGGCATACTTTGAGAGCTATTTTATCAAGGTGCAGTCGGGGGTGTTGTATAAATGATGTTTTGATGATGTCACACCATAAGTCATTAGCCAATTAATTTAGAATCTCATGCAACATCTTCTAATTGGCTAGGTATGAAGAAGACCAACAGGGCTTGAAGGTTGCATCGACCTTTCAACCATGCTGCTCCAACCTCAAGTCTAGCTACTCCGACCTCAGGTCTTCACAGGCAGAAGAAAGCCCTAGCAGCTCACTGATGCTCCGACCTCAGGTCACTGGCTGTATCGACCACACTATGTTGATGCTCTGACCTCTTCAAGCTTCCAAGTCAAAAGTGTCAACCCCAAGTGTCGACTCCTTTTCGCAGACCTTCTGTTGTGCGATGTTGCCTCGACCTCAGGTGCTTAGTGCATCGAAGCAGGGGGTTTCCATAAGCCGTTTGATAGGCCACAATTCAATTGCTGCCTCGACGCAGTGGCCTTACTACATCGACGCACCAGAAGCCCTCCAAGCCTTATCTGTTAAACTTTCACAGCTTCTTCTACCTCATAGCAATGCTGCATCGACCTGATCATCTATAGCAGCAGTCAGATAGGCTAGCATCAAAGGATGCCTCGACGTAGTGGGCTTGCTGCATCGACGCACCAGAAGGTTGTCTATTATAAAACTCTCTTCTTTTTTGCTACAATTTTGAGGACATCTAGAGGGCAAAAAGGTCTGACGTAAACCTCTGATAACTTATATTTTGAGGGTTGAAAGAAACTCCTAGGAACTCCCAAACGTCCCTATCATCATTAGTGTCCAAAGGAACACTTTACTCCAGATATCTATAAGTACAATACCTTGGAAAAGCTTCTCTCACTGCCAGTTCTGTCCCCTACGCCAGACAGCAAGGATTCTATCTGAAGGGAAAAATATCTCTGGAGAAAGGATGTCCTCTCTGCTAGCAGAAATTAAAGATCTGCAGGTCTCTTTGGTCAAATATCATTTGATTATTCCAGTAATTCAAAATTGCAGAACTTCATTTTAGAGGGAAAATTCCCAGCCGCTTGAGCCTATAAATTGAACGCCTTCCCCTATGGTGAAGTTGTTGCTGCCATTGTTACTATGAGCCTGAAGGAGCTTAGGACGTAGGAACCTGTGAGAAGAAAAAGAAAGAGAGTCAGCCCTGAGCATCCAAGAGAGAGAGTTCTGTGTAGGAAAGGAGAAAAGAGTGTAGCCAGCCATCTCCTTCAGCCATCCTACTCTTCAGTAATTGATCTAACTCGCAGCCTAGCTGGTTTCTTTTCCATTCTGCTGAAGTGCTTCATTTTGTTCTTTCATTGTATTTTTTTACTTTCAAAACATCTTGTGTGTGGGGCAGTGTCACCGTGTAGCTGCAGTTGCAGCGTGTGTGTATCTGGTTTCTTGCTCTGGTTTATTTCCTTTTTGTGGGATCTCTTTTCTGTGTGCTTTGAGGACTTGTCCTCGTGTGTGTGTGTGTGTGTGTGTGTGTTCGGGCTAGTCCCTGTGCTCAGTTGGTCTTCAGCGTGTGTGTGTGTGTGTTTCTTTTGGCCAAAGAATGGAAGCCTCACCGTGTTGGTGAGGGGTGGACATAGGTGTGCCAGGGTGCAGCCGAACCACCTTAAAAGGCATTGTGTTGTGGTTTGCTCTCCATATCTTCTATCCCCTCTTCACAGGTGGCTTGCTGTGTCTAAGAGTTTCTCTTATCTTTTAGCTCCGTTAATCTGTCATTTGTCCTCGTATGTGATCACTGTAGTGCTATCTTCTCTAGCTTGTTAATAAAAGTTGAAAATTTTGTTTAGGATCTATTCACCCACCCCTCTAGATCCTCTCATACCGTCCAACAGTTAGTATCAGAGCAGGTTCCCTAGAGATGTGGTCCAACAACCCAGGGAGATCTGATGGGAATGTCCCTCGTAGCTACATAGCTGAGGGCCATGCCATCAACAAACCGCCGTTTTTCGATGGAACTAATTATATGTATTAGAAGAACCGAATGGAAGTATTCCTGTGTGCCCAGGATCACATGATATGGCGTATTGTAAGTAAAGGTCCATTTGTTATGCCAGATTTAGATGACACTTGGACACAGGACCAGGTCAAAAAATCTACAACCAATTGGAGTGCCATGAACATAATGCAATGTGCTATCCACCCCACTGAATACTCAAGAGTATCCACTTGCAAATCTGCAAAAGAAATGTGGGATATGCTTGAGCTAATCTATGAGGGTACATCTGAAGTTAGGGGCACCAAGGCTAACATGCTAACTACTAACTATGAAATGTTCAGAATGAAACCTAACGAACCCATCTCTGAGATGTATGCCAGGCTCATCCAGTTAACTAATTCTTTAAAATCATTGGGAAAAGAATATCCTGACAGTGAGCTGATTAGGAGGATTCTTAGATCTCTCACCCCAGCATGGCACACTAAGGTCATGATGATTGAGGACTCAAAGGACTTGTCTCTCATGACAGTAGACGGGTTGATAGGTTCGCTCATGACATATGAGCTCAACTTGAAGAGAAGTGAAGAAGATGTCAAGCCCAAGAAGACTGTGGCTCTCAAAGTTGTTGAGAGCACAGACGGCTCAGATGAGGATGATGGAAATAACTTCTCAAAGGCAAGCTCAGCTGACTATGCACTCCTCACCCGGTAGTTCAAAAAATTTCTAAGAGGCAAAGGTAAATTTCAGAGAAGGAATAAAGCTCCTCAGGTAAGCAGAAATTCCAATTTTAGATCTGCTCAAGTTAAGAAATCTGACCAAGTTATCTGCTACCAATGTAAGAAGGCAGGTCATATGCGAGGTGAGTTCCCTGAACTCCTTAAGTAAATGTCCAAGGCTAAAGGAAAGAAGCCCAAGGCAATGGTCTCCACCTGGAGTGATGATGAAGAGGAAAATGAGAGTTCCTCTGCCGATGAAGATGAGGATGACTTCTATCTCTTGGCTGACGGGAGTGAGGATCAGGTAAGCAACCTTTTTGAAACCTTTTCAATTGAGGATTGGGAAGATGCATATGCTGATCTACTTGAGAAGTATGAAATGTACAAAAAGGAGAATAAGCATTTGAAGAAAAAGATCAATGATCTTGCTCACGATAATCCTACCAACAAAGAGTTAGAAACCTTAAAAACTGAAAATGAAGAACTAGAAAAATAAGCTGAAACTCTTGAAACCACCCGCTCAGATCTGATACGATTAAAGGAAGAAAATGATGCTCTTAGAAAACAGCTAAGCCAGACCAACCTGAAATGTGAAGATTGGGAGAAAGAGAACAAACTCAATCTTGAAAAATATGAGACTGTTAACGCTGTTAATATTGAGTTGTAGAAAAATTTGGAAAGAGTAGAAGAAGAGCTAAAGAACAAATAATCCACCCTAGAGAGGATGACTCAGGGTAAATCTAATTTAGATGCTATCTTAGGTACCTGGGTTAATTTCAGAAAGGAAGGGCTGGGTTTCAATCCCACTAAGAAGAGGCCTTTTGAATTCAAGACTACATCCTTCTGTCCTGAAAAAGGAAAAGGGAAGTTGATTGTTGAAAAACCAATAGAAGAGAGCCCTAGCAATCATGCTACTCAATCAAGTCAAGGCACCAACCTACAGAGTTGACGTAATTTTGCTAAGCCACCAGCTCAGCGTAGGCACGCCAGATCGCAAGGTCGACGGTCTGAACCAGCAGGTCGATGCACCAAGGATATGCCTCGACGTAGCTCATTCTCCCACTCTCGAAAGAAAAACCGTTCCAATGACACAAGAAGGTTCAATGGCCAGCTCAACTTGGGTACCTTCCACACCCAATTCAACCCTTTTGGAAACCTAAAAATCAGACCACAACCCAACTTACACTCCATGAAATTCATGAAATCTACTTGTCATACATGCAACCAACCGGGACACACCAACAACCAATGCTGGTTCAATCATATAATGAAGGCTTTTAAGCAAGTTTGGATTCCGAAGAAGTTATTGCATACCTTGAACTATGACTGTGGACCCAAATTTATTTGGGTTCCAAAGACCTCTGCTTAATGTCTTCTATGCAAGATTGCCTAGCAGCCTATCACAACCGTTGGTACTTGGATAGCGGCTGCTCACAGCACATGATGGGAGACAAGAAGAAGTTCAGCCATTTAATCAATAAGGAAGGAGGCCAAGTAAGGTTTGGAGGCAAGGATAAAGGAAAGGTAATTGGCACAGGCACCGTGGGTAAGAATTCCTCCAACTCTATTGATAATGTGATGCTTGTTGAAGGCCTTGAGCACAATCTACTTAGCATAAGCTAGATTTGCGACAAAGGCCATAAGGTAATGTTTGATGCTAGTGACTGTAAAATCCTTGAGAAAAACTCTGAATCTGTGCTCTTCATAGGTCATAGAGTTAACAATGTTTATATGGTAGACCTTGATGCATCTAATTCTGAAAGCCTGTGCTTGACTTCCAACCAACTCAGTAGTGTAGGCCTATGGCACCGACGGTTGGGACATGTCAGCTATGGCACTCTGCACAAACTGTCCAAAGATGGGATGGTTAATGGTTTACCGAAATTGGCCTACACAAAGGTTGACCAGGTTTGTGAAGCTTGCTCTCTAGGTAAGCAAACTAGAAAATCCTTCAAATCTAGAGGTGAGGATTTGTCATCCATGCCTTTTGAATTTCTGCATATGGATTTGTTCGATCCAACAAGAACAGCTAGCATTAATGGGAAAAGGTTTGGATATGTGATAGTTGATGAGTTCTCACGCTTTACATAGATTTTCTTCCTCACTAATAAGAATGATGTCTTTCTTGTGTTTTAGAGATTTTTCAAAAAAGTAAAGCAAGAAGGTAAATTCAAAATCTCCACCATCTTGTCTGATAATAGAGGAAAATTCAAAAATTCATCATTTTCTGAACTATGTGATCAAGAAGGCCTAACACGTAGATTTTCTTCTCCCAGGACCCAGAGCAAAACGGCATTGTGGAAATGAGGAATCGGACAATTGTGAAAATCACCCGGACCATGTTGATTGAGAGCCAACTCCCAAGAAAGTTCTGGACTAAAGCAGCAAACACAGCATGCTACATAGTTAATAGGGCCATGGTAAGGTCAAAGTGTAAGAAAACCCATTATGAGATGTTGAAAGGTAAGAAACCTAATTTGGCTTACTTTAAAACATTTGGATCAAATTGCTATGTGCATAACAATGACAAATCAGAATTGGACAAATTTGAAGCCAAGAGTGACATTGGAGTATTCTTGGGTTATGCTGAAACATCAAGGGCATATAGGGTCTTTAATGTTAAGAATCAAACTGTGGAGGAAACTCCACATGTTGTGTTTATAGAAATAAATGATAAATCTGACAAGGACAGTTTTGACGGGGAAAATAAGGAGAAAGATGGAGAATTTCTGGAATCTAAAGGAGATCAGGAAGATGGCAGCCAACCATAGCTCACAGAGCAAGAGACAGGTCGGTCGACCGAAATCCCTGCACATACGTTGCTGCCTGGTGAGTCTTCTACCAATCTACGCACCCTAAAGGATCATCATGTGCACAACATCATAGGTAACTTGCATGACCCCCCTAGGACCAGGTCATTCCTTAAAGATGTTCATAATGATGACCTCATTGCATTAGTCTCTCATTTTGAACCCAAAAGCATTGAAGATGCCTTGCAAGATGAAAGTTGGGTTAATGCCATGCATAATGAACTCAACCAATTTGAAAGAAACCAGGTTTGGTATCTAGTTCTCAGACCCACCGACCAGCATGCCATTGGGACTAGATGGGTCTTTAAGAACAAGCTTGATGAAGAAGGGGCTATCATTAGAAACAATGCTAGGTTGGTAGCTAAGAGGTATAACCAAGAAATTACCATTGACTTTGAAGAATCTTATGCCCCCGTTGCTAGACTAGAAGCCATCAGAATCCTGCTAGCCTTTGCATGCTCCCTAGGCATAAAACTATATCAAATGGATGTCAAGAGTGCATTTCTGAATGGCCTGATAAAAGAGGAGGTATTTGTAGAACAGCCCCCTAGTTTTGAACTAAGTGATTTGCCTAACCATGTTTATAAATTGAACAAGGCACTATATGGACTAAAGCAAGCTCCATGGGCCTGGTATGACAAACTTAGTGCACATCAGACCGGGGAAGGCTACATCAGAGGTAAGATTGATCAAACACTCTTTACCAAGGTTATGAATGGCCACATCATCATTACACAGGTATATGTAGATGATATTGTGTTTGGATCAATTGATTCTAAAATGTGCAAGCAATTTGCTGAACTTATGACAAGAGAATTTGAAATGAGCCTCATGGGAGAACTCCAATTATTTCTTGGACTACAAATCACACAGACAAAGGAAGAATCCTTCATAAACTAGTCCAAATATACATTGGATGTCCTAAAAAGATTTGGAATGAAGGAAGCCAAGCACATATCCACGCCCATGGGAACAAGTGCATCTTTAGATGCGGATGAAAATGTTAAACCTGTAGATTCCAAAACATACCGAGGTATGATCGGGTCTCTTTTATATCTCACTGCTTCTTGGCCTAACATTTAGTTTAGTGTATGTATGTGTGCTTGTTTTCAAGCTAATCCTAAAGAATCTCATTTCATTGCTGTGAAAAGGATCTTAAGATACATTACTAGCATACATGACTTAGGGCTGTGGTATCCTACATCATGTTCTTTTGATTTAATCTCATATACTGATGTTGGATGCAAACTTGATAGAAAAAGTACAAGTGGCTACTGCCAATACTTGGGTGGATGCTTAGTTTCGCGGGCTTCCAAGAAGTAGCACTTTGTTGCACTTTCCACTACAGAAGCTGAATACATTACTACAGGTAGCTGTGGAACCCAGGTATTGTGGATAAAACACCAACTCCAGGACTACAGAGTAGATCTTGGATGCACACCCATCATGTGCGATAATACCAGTGACATTAACTTAACCAAGAATCCCATTCAGTATTCCCGCACCAAACACATTGAGATAAGGCATCACTTCCTCCGGGACGAGGTAAGCAAGAAAAACTTTGAATTTCACTTTGTTGAATCTGAGAAACAAATTGCTGATATTCTTACTAAACCTCTGAACAATGATAGTTTTTCAACTTTAAGAAGAGAATTGGGTCTGTGTAGACCTCCCACTTGATTACATTTGCATGTTCTTGCTCATCTAAGTCCAAGGGTTCACTGGTTACAATAGTCAGGGGGAGTCCATCATGCATGTTTAATTGGTTGCATTGTTCATAAACTGTAGGTTGTTTCATTCCATTGCATGACCTTATGGTATATTAAATGATGTTGGGAGAAGGGTAGATTATATCTGTCTGAAAACCCACACTATGCGTGAGAAGATCCAAGGATCTAAGTTCTCCGCCTGGTACCATGGGTCTTAGTCATACTCCATTGCATGCTTTTAAGTGTCAAGCTTACATACTAAGTGCATTGTATCTTAGTGTCCATATGTTGAGTGGGAGATGGTTGTCCTTCCTTGAGACAGGTTCACAACAAGTCTGCTGCATTAGAAGCTTTTTCATTTGTCTGACTCCAGTACGTCGATGCACTGCCCAGTATGCGTCGACGCCACAGTTCATTTTGCCCAAACTTTGCGCTCTGTGAGTCCATTCTGCATCGACGCCTTGTAAAAGATAGGTCGACACCATCGCCCAATTGTTCAAACTTCTCACAGCCTTCTCATTTCCTGTGTTCTGCACTTCTGTAGGTGTTGCTTTCATGTTCCTTTCCATTTCAAACCTTGCAATTGCTGAGAGGGAGTATGTCCTAGTCTATTATCTACTCTTCACTTCCTTGTGGAATGTCTCAAAGGGAGATTCCCTTCTAAGACTGTTCTTATTGACTGACCTCTCAAACAGCACTCTCATGCATGATATTTTGTCATGGTTGCTTAAATATAATGAGGCTTAAGGTCAACAAATTTACGTTCTGAAAACTAGTTACTTAGAGGAGAGACTCCATAGGCTTAATTCTGATGATGCCTTTCATGATTAAGTTCTATGCACCATGGTCTGCTTATGCTTTTCAGTGACAATTTTGGCTGATGTACTTCCATTGAGTATTGTAATCAAATGACCACATATAGTGAGATTTTTCAAGCACTCATTGCAGAGCAATGGTCAGGATTTGCTGAGTAACCGGATGCACTTCACCTGAGACGTGAGGTGGTTCGCGTCAAAAGGCAATGTCTTGATTAACTCTGATCTGATAAGAAGTTTTATTCATCAAAAAAAGGGGGGGCTAGAAGAGCTTAACAGATCAATGGCTCATGCTCATTGAGAAACCGTCACCCTTTACCAATGAAGTGGTAGTGGGACAGGCATGAAGTGACAAGCTATCTCTGATCAAAATGAGGCATGATAAGTTAACTGCACTGAGTAACTAGGGCATTTGCATCTAACAAATGTGATTCCTCATGTAAAAAGGTGTATGTTTATCTTGACTGTCAGCTCGGCCTATGTGAAAATCAGAAGTGCAAGTTCAGAAAAGTTCTCACCATTCCAATGTGTTTGACTTCAATACTCATGACAGTTAATCCTAAAGAATCAATGGGTCTCATAAGTTAAACTGAATGGGTTCATTCCAGACTTCAGTTCTATTATATGCATCAGCTTTAGTAATTCTACTTTGAGTACTCCTCCAACGGCTTAAATTCCTGACAAAAGTTCTTGACTTTAATCCATCCATTCTTACTCTCTATCATGACATGCTTATGTGCTAGGAGATATCTATTTTGAGGGTTGCTCCAGTCATATTCTCGAATATGTCTTAGTCTTGAATCTCTCTTCTGAGTTATTCACCACATCTCATATTCTTCACTGCTCCTTCTCACTACCCCTCATGTTTTTGCTGATGACAAAGGGGGAGAGAAAGTTAGTATGTCAAAGGGAGAGAGAAAGTCTTGCTGACATGTCATGTATCCACTGCATATCATGTGGTTATGCTCAAATTTGCATAAGTTGTCTACCCAAATTTGCTGTCAAAACTATGAGCATAATGACTCATAATTGCCATCATCAAAAAGGGGTAGAATGTTGTATAAATGATGTTTTGATGATGTCACACCATAAGTGTAGCGCTCGTTCCTTAGCGGATTCGTAGCAGTTCGGATCTAGGCTTTGTCCTGATCGTTTTGGCTATTTTTGTGAATTTTTAGGCGTTCGTTTGGCATTTATTGGAATTTTTTTAAGATTTATGGCAATTAGAGTTAATTTTTCAAAAATAATAATAATAATAATAATTTATATATATATCTCTCTCTCTCTCTCTCTTCCCATCGAACTCTCTCTCCCTCACTCGTTCTCTCTCTTCCTCTCTCCCTCTCACAATCTCTCCTCTCCCTCTCTCTCGGATTCGGTCCGAACAGGCCCCGATCGAGGCACGGGAGGTACCGTCGGGATGGGCTCGACGCGAGGATCGCGTGGACGCCAGCTTTGTCTCGATCTGCGGTACGTGGAGGCGTGTGGGGCCGAGAGTAGCCGCGACGTCCCTTTGTCCATTCGGCACCAAATCGCCGTTTTTGTCGCAATTAAGGTAGGGGGATGGAATCCTTGTCTCGCTAGGATCGCATTGGCATCACATGCGTGTCTGTTTGATGTCGTTTTCCTCGATTTCCATGAAAATCCCATGTTAATGTAATTTAGCCATAAATTCTTGAAAATCACTTCATGGGCATCGTTTTTATGTTTTGATGTATAGATTAGTTGTAGAATGGTATGGTTTGGCAGGTTTTACAGCTTTTCCATGTTTTCCCGTCGATCCGGCTCGACCGGGAGGGAGTTCGGTTTTGAACCTAACTCGTCCATAACCCAGACAGTGTGACGGTCCTACCAGGAGCCGTCACATTGGTAATGGTCCTCATGGGACGCGTTACAGTCCTGTGACGGACCTAAGTAGGTGCGTCACAGTTTGTGTAACGGTCGAGCCCACGACCGTTACATTTCTTTTGTCTATAGTTGACCTGGGAAGGCAGTTGGACTGACGGTCTGTCGGGCGGCCGTCAGGGCCTCGTGATGCGCCTCCGGGCGTACGTCACACCCTGCCTAATCGTTGTAGAAAACTCTATATTTTATGGCTTCGCATGGCATAACGGCTCAGGGGAGGCACGTTACGTTCGCATAACGCCCCTGTCCTGGCGCGTTACAGCCTGGACCTGACGGTCCGCCTGGGACACGTCACAGACCTGTAGCACCCCCTTCCCCGACCGTCACACCCTGTGACGCGGCAGCCCTAGACCGTTACATTCCCCTAGTTTTTAAAAGCATGCATGGTCAATTTCTAATGCATTCCACGTTATATATATACCATGTTTAAGTTGTTTTATGACCGATGACTTGTTATTAGATCCCGATGGAATTACTTTCTCTTTCCTTGTGATGGAACCACTAGTCGTAGCCCAGCGACTGAGCGTGTCGTCCCACCCAGGAGAGGTGGAGGGGTGTTCCCATTGAACGGTTTGTAAGCTAGTTACCGTGGGCCCCTGCGGTTACCGTTACGTCCAACGGGGGGGAAAAACTAGCTAGAGGCCTGGCTCTTGGCAGGAGTCAGTGTGTGCACACGTGGTCGGAGACTTGGACTGGCACTGACGAGTGTTGCTCTGACTAGTACTTGGTTTGGTCCTGTTACGCCTCTCGCTTGTCACATTCCAGACTTGCGAGTTGCCGAGACACAGTATAAGCCGTCGGTGGACGCATCTGGTCTTGTTCTTCTAGTGGGTCGTTCCGTCTCTCACTTCACTTGGTTAGTGATGGTTTATTCTATTGGTAGATTTAGCTCCTGACACTATTTCATGTCGTTATTATTTATTAATTTGTGCATCTGCCTGGTTATTATTTAAATGCATGCTCTAATTACTTTTACATTTACCTGCTTGTCTGCTTAGTTGAGGTAGGGATCCGCGTGACCCCTACTGAGTTTGGCTGTGACTCACCCTTCCTTCTTTCAGGTGAGCCGCCCCAGTCGTCCGCCGGTCCTTCTCGTGGTTGTGCCGACTTTCGTTAGAGTGCCAGCTGTTGTCGGTTTGTCTTTTTTGTTCTTTTGAGCCGGGGTATGCCCCGTGTAGTTGTACAGTGGATCTCTGTTATTTGTAAATCTGGACTATTGTATATATTTTACCACTCTGATATTTTAAATTGCTTCCACACTTATTTATTAATTGCTGTCCTAATTAATATTGCGCGCCTGCGGTCTCAATTCGTTATGTAACTCCTCAGCAAACTCCACTAACCCTTCAGGGGCCTCATCAGCCTCTTGGGTGGCTTCCCTAGTTCTTGGTATTGGTGTATTGATGTTATCGGTATATCGGTATCCGGAGCTCTGGGTCGTCACAGTTGGTATCAGAGCGGTGTTGGGGATTTGTGTTAGGAATTGAAACTCGCGCTGGTCCAGAGTAAGTCCACTGAGTCGTCCATTGCTGGCTTAGGATGTTTCTCGTGATTACTGATGGTTTTCCGTTATCGTGTGTTTCCTAGATTCAAGATGTTGCCTCGTGGATGGAAGAAGGCTCGGGCTCCTCGGGAGGAGAGTGGCACTTCCTCTGCCCCAGCTGTGCCAGCTTCTGTTGACCCTGCTCCGCGTGAAGAAGTGCCCGGTGGTCGTGGTAGAGCGTTAAAGGAATTCCTACTGTTTCACCCACCGACTTTCGAGGGTCAATCAGATCCGGAGGCAGCTAGATCGTGGCTCGATGCCACTGTGTGCGTGTTCCAATCGATGGAGTGCGCGGATGATGAGAGAGTCATGTTGGCTACTTATCAGCTTCAAGGTACTGCACACACGTGGTGGACTACATAGTGGGAGGTTGCCTTCCATTCCCGTCCGCTTCGGCAAATCACCTGGGCAGAGTTCGTTGCTGCTTTCGAGCGTGCTTACACTCCAACCTCCCTCAAGTTAGCGAAGATGTATCAGTTTCTGGAGCTGACGCAAGGTGACATGACTGTGTTGCAGTACCGAGATAAGTTCATCGAATTGGGCAGGTACGCGCCTCATATTTTTGTTGATGAAGCTATGAAGACTCAGCAGTTTCTGCGCGGACTGAAAGCGGAACTGAGCCTACCATTGTTCACTACCCGAGCGTCTGAGTTGGATTCAGCGTACCAGGCAGCTGTTGTAGTGGAGATGGAAATGACGAGGACTCGAGGGCTTTCTCAGGCAAGAATGGTGCAGTCGACTTACCAGCCGTCTGTCCTAAGAGTTCCTTTTGCCGTTCCTGCTGTCAGCGGTGTTTCTTCTTCTCCTGACTCCCATTTCCGGCAATTCAAGAATAAGAAGTCGAAGAGGAAGTTTGAGCATTCGGCGCCTTCCGATCCGAGTCAGCTGTCCGTTCCTTCTGTTCGACCGCGCCAAGATTTTTCCAGTAGTCAGCAGTGTCCGTGTCCGAGGTATGGTGGCAGTCATCCAGGCGTGCCGTGTTCTTTGCCGATCGTCTGTTACCGATGTGATCAGCCAGGTCACGTAGTCCGAGACTGTCCGCTGAAGCCAAAACCGGTGCAGTTCTCACAGTTTACCTAGCCGCAGCAGCTTCAGTTTCATCTTCCTCCGTCGCCTCAACCTCAGCTATCTTATCTACCTGCTCTAGTTCCTTCCCATCAGTCTTCTGCAGCCGGCCGTCCTCCGAGAGGCAGGGTCACTCACATCACCCGTGCAGAAGCTGTGGCAGCTAATCTGGTGGAAGGTACGGTTTCGATTTTCGGTCGTCTAGCTCATGTTCTTTTCGATTCTGGTGCAACTCATTCTTTTGTGTCCGAGGATTTTCTTGCTTGCATTGGGGAGCCGATGACCGAAGTGTCCTATAATTTACTCGTGGAGTTACCCTCTAGAGATTTCATGTCCACTCCGGTGTGCCTGGAAGATTCCCCTATTGTCGTCAGCAATCGGCAGATGCCTGTGAAGCTTTATGCATTGAAATTGGCCGAATATGACGCTATTCTAGGCATGGACTAGTTGGAATTGTATGGTGCCGTGGTTGACTGCAGATACAAGCGAGTCTATTTTATGCCACGCGGGAAGCCAGCCTTTTATTTCCAAGGTATGCTTTATTTTTGCAGTTGCCTCCTTTCGCCTTCTGTTTAAATTTCGAGGACAAATTTTCTTTAAGGAGGGAGGGACTGTAGTGCTCATGCCTTGGCGGATTCATAGCAGTTCGGATCTAGGCTTTGTCCTGATCGTTTTGGCTATTTTTACGAATTTTTAGGCGTTCGTTTGGCATTTATTGGAATTTGTTTAAGATTTATGGCAATTAGAGTTAATTTTTCAATAATAATAATAATAATAATAATTTATATATATATATCTATCTATCTCTCTTCCCATCGAACTCTCTCTCCCTCACTCATTCTCTCTCTTCCTCTCTCCCTCTCACGATCTCTCCTCTCCCTCTCTCTCGGATTCGGTCCGGACGGGCCCCGATCGAGGCATGGGAGGTACCGTAGGGATGGGCTTGACGCGAGGATGCGTGGATGCCAGCTTTGTCTCGATCCGCGGTACGTGGAGCCGTGTGGGGCCGAGAGTAGCCGCGGCATCCCTTCGTCAGTTCGGCACCGAATCACCGTTTTCGTCGCGATTAAGGTAGGGGGATGGAATCCTTGTCTCGCTAGGATCGCATTGGCATCACATGCGCGTCTGTTTGATGTCATTTTCCTCGATTTCCATGAAAATCCCATGTTAATGTAATTTAGCCATAAATTCTTGAAAATCACTTCATGGGCATCGTTTTTATGTTTTGATGTATAGATTAGTTGTAGAATGGTATGGTTTGGCATGTTTTACAGCTTTTCCATGTTTTCCCATCGATCCGGCTCGACCGGGAGGGAGTTCGGTTTTGAACCTAACCCATCCGTAACCCAGATAGTGTGACGGTCCTACCAAGAGCCGTCACATTGGCAACGGTCCTCATGGGACGCGTTACAGTCCTGTGACAGACCTAAGTAGGTGCGTCACAGTTTGTGTAACGGTCGAGCCCACGACCGTTACATTTCTTTTGTCTATAGTTGACCTGGTAAGGCGGTTGGCCTGATGGTCCATCGGGCGGCCGTCAGGGCCTCGTGACGCGCCTCCGGGCGTGCGTCACACCCTGCCTGACCGTTGTAGAAAACTTTATATTGTATGGCTTCGCATGGCGTAACGACTCAGGGGAGGCGCGTTACGTTCGCGTAACGCCCCTGTCCTGGCGCGTTACAGCCTGGACCTGACGGTCCGCCTGGGACGCGTCACAGACCTGTAGCGCTCCCTTCCCCGACCATCACACCCTGTGATGCGACAGCCCTAGACCGTTACATTCCCCTAGTTTCTAAAAGCATGCATGGTCAATTTCTAATGCATTCCATGTTATACCATGTTTAAGTTGTTTTATGACCGATGGCTTGTTATTAGATCCCAATGGAATTACTTTCTCTTTCCTTGTGATGGAACCACTGGTCGTAGCCCAGCGACTGAGTGTGTCGTCCCACCCGGGAGAGGTGGAGGGGTGTTCTCATTGAACGGTTTGTAAGCTAGTTACCGTGGGCCCCTGCGGTTACCGTTGCGTCCAACGGGGGGGAAAACTAGCTAGAGGCCTGGCTCTAGGTAGGAGTCAGTGTGTGTACACGTGGTTGGAGACATGGACTGGCACTGACGAGTGTTGCTCTGACTAGTACTTGATTTGGTCCTGTTACGCCTCTCGCTTGTCACGTTCTAGACTTGCGAGTTGCCGAGACACAGTATAAGCCGTCGGTGGACGCATCTGGCCTTCTTCTTCTAGTGGGTCGTTCTGTCTCTCACTTCACTTGGTTAGTGATGGTTTATTCTATTGGTAGATTTAGCTCCTGACACTATTTCCTGTCATTATTATTTATTAATTTGTGCATCTGCCTGGTTATTATTTAAATGCATGCTCTAATTGCTTTTACATTTGCCTGCTTGTCTGCTTAGTTGAGGTAGAGATCCGCGTGACCCTTACTGAGTCTGGCTGTGACTCACCCTTCCTTCTTTCAGGTGAGCCGCCCCAGTCTTCCGCCGGTCCTTCTCGTGGTTGTGCCGACTGTCGTTAGAGTGCCAGCTGTTGTCGGTTTGTCTTTTGTGTTCTTTTGAGCCGGGGTATGCCCCGTGTAGTTGTACAGTGGACCTCTGTTATTTGTAAATCTGGACTATTGTATATATTTTACCACTCTGATATTTTAAATTGCTTCCGCACTTATTTATTAATTGCTGTCCTAATTAATATTGCGCGCATGTGGTCTCAATTCGTTATGCAACTCCTCAGCAAACTCCACTAACCCTTCAGGGGCCTCATCAGCCTCTAGGGTGGCTTCCCCAGTTCTTGGTATCGGTGTATCGATGTTATCGGTATATCGGTATCCGGAGCTCTGGGTCGTCACAATAAGTCATTGGCCAATTAATTTAGCATCGCATGCAACATCTTCTAATTGGCTAGGTATGAAGAAGACCAACAGAGCTTGAAGGCTGCATCTACCTTTCAACCAAGCTGCTCCGACCTGAGGTCTTCACAGGCAGAAGAAAGCCCTAGCAGCTCACTGATGCTCTGACCTCAGGTCACTGGCTGCATCGACCACACTATGTTGATGCTCCGACCTCTTCAAGCTTCCAAGTCAAAAGTGTCGACCCCAAGTGTCGACTCCTTTTCGCAGACCTTCTGTCGTGCGATGCTGCCTCGACCTCAGCTGCTTAGTGCATCAAAGCAAGGGGTTTCCAGAAGCCGTTTGACAGGCCACGATTCAATTGCTGCCTCGACGCAGTGGCCTTGCTACATCGACGCACCAGAAGCCTTCCAAGCCTTATCTGTTAAACTTTCACAGCTGCTTCTATCTCACAACAATGCTGCATTGACCTGATCAGCTATAGCAGGAGTCAGCTAGGCTAGCATCAAAGGGTGCCTCGACGTAGTGGGCTTGTTGCATCAACACACGAGAAGGTTGTCTATTATAAAATTATCTTATTTTTTGCTACAGTTCTTGTTGGAACCCTGGTTTTGATAATGACATACTATGAATCATGTCTATGGTGTCATGCATGATCATGATTCATGATTCATATGTGTTTGAATGTGTTAACTGTTCGTGTGATTAGTTGATGTCAACATAAAGTCAACATTTGGTCAACATAAAGTCAATGCATGCATTAGGTCATACACTTGGTCAAATAATCAATTTTCACACATGTGTTAAGTCTGCATTCATGTGCATTAGTGTTGAGTTAGTCTGTGTCAGTGCATAAGCCTTACTTGAAGGTCTACGTTAGTTTGCTTTACCAAGCACTAAAGGTCGACGTTAGTCTGCATGTCATGCACACAAGGTCGGTACATATTTTGCATTCTGCATGACTAAGGTCAGTGCAAGTGTGCCTTACGCATGACCAAAGTCGGTGCCTATTTTGCATCCTGCATAACAGAGGTCGGTGCAGGTTTGCTTTGTGCATGGAAACGTCGGTGCACATCTCAGTGCTCTACATATAGAGTCGACGCTAACAGGAGTTACATGCAAGCTAAGGTCTGTGTTACCTTGAAGTGTCATGCATCCAAGTCTGTGTTAGCACATTATGTCTTGCTTAACAGGGTCGGTGTTAGTATGCATGATCCTGCACCTAAGTCTGTGCTAGCTGGTTTTCACTCATACACAAGGTCTGTGTTAATTGGTTTGGGTTGTTAACTAGAGTCTGTGCTAGCATGCATAGAGTCTATAGAGTATGTGCTAGTTTAGTGTGCTTCATGAATAAAGTCTGAGCTATCTGCTCGAACTTATGTATGAAGTCAACGTCAGTCTGTATATCATTCTTGTTAAGCCTATGACAGGCTTGCGTTTACATTGACTTCATGACTTGATTTCAAGAGCATGCCTTGCATGTTGTGTTCACTTAATTTGAACATTCATTGATGGCATAATAACAGATTATCTTCTCACACTTTACATTTTATTTTATATAAAGTCAATGGATATTGATTTTTGCTATGAAGACAAAGTGTTTGACAAAATGCTTCTTAATCTACTTACAGGAACTTAAACCTCACGTGATGTTCAGAACAGAGGTTCGTGACTTAAGACTGCTCTGGTTCGAACGTAAAGTCACGTGAACCAGGATTATGCTCGTGATCCAAGAGCATTTTGATAAGAGGAGATTTCACCACGTGGAAAGTAGAGAAGCTAAGATCGTGACACGTGGACAGTTGAAACCCAGATCTGAACGAATTCTTGGGCGGAAAATGTGGTTCCACGCACTCTTTGATTGCTGCTTATATAAAGGGGGGCAGAGCATCCAGATCCGATAATCTAGAAAAAATCAACCAAGAAAATAGTGAGCAACGAAGAGAAAGAAGAAGAGAGAGATTGAAGAGAGCTGAAGCGAGCGAGATCAAAAAATTCAGAGTGTAGCAGTGAGAGATGTGAAGGAATTCAAAGTGAAATCTAAGAGAAGAAAACAAAGGGTTGTTGCTGAGAGAAAGAAGAAGAGAGAAAGAGTTGTAGAGAGGTTGCATCAGCTCGTGAAGAGAAGGAAAAAGAAGAACAGGGATCCTGGTCAGGATACCCTACAGTCGTATAGTGATTTTGGATCAGATCCATACCACTTTGCTCCAAGTGTGCTACAGCTTTTGTGCTTTCATTTTCTAGCTTTCCGTCGCTAGCATATTTTAGTTTTTCTGTTTTGTTAAACTTTTGTTAGAAGCTGTGAATCAACGATGGCATAAGCTGTAAGGCCCAGCTCAAGCAGTTAATCAGCGGATGGCAAGCCGTGAGGCCCATCGCAAGCTGTTAGTCAGCGGATGGGAAGCTGTGAGGCCCAATGGATGTAGGCAAGTTATGATGCCCAGCCATTCAAGCTGTTAGTCAGCGGAAGCCACACTCAGATTGAGTGTGGGGTGGATGTAGGTCTGGAAGGCCGAACCACCTAAAAATCCATCGTGCAGCGTGAATTGTTTGTTCTTGTGTTTCACCGCTAGATGTATAATTAGCTTCGCTCAACTTCATTATCTAACTGTCAGTGTTCTTCACCATAGTTAATTCTGAATTTAACTAAGCCCATCTGTTTTAATTCTACATAGCTGCAACTTAAATTTTTGAATTGGCCAAAAATAGTTGAGGGGATTCATTCACCCCCCCTCTGAATCCAGATCTACACCAACTTCATTGCTATCAGAGCATACCATAGATTCTACAATTGGTATCAGAGCGGGTGTCTGCACAGAGGGTCCAACGACCTGCAGATATGTTCCTCCGTTACTCTTGGTGCAATCTGGTTTCATCTATTTCTTACTGCTGTTTCTGATCCGATCTGGTTTGATTGTCATTCATGGCTGAAATTCCTCAATATACTAGTCTTGATTTTTATGACTGTTTTGGTAGATTTAGAGATTATGTAATGCATATTAATCCTGATCTGTGGATACTTATTGCACACAGTCCGTATGAAATTCCAGAGGATAAATCCCAATGGAAGGCTTCAGACAGAATGAAGTTTTCTGAAAATCAAAAGGCCCTGGAACTAACCGGAAAGGCGATAAATGCTGACCAATTCCCTTTTATTTCTGAGTGCTGCAGTGCTACTGAAATGATCAACATTATAGCAGCCAGCAGATATGAAGATGAAGTGAAGTGCCTCATGGTCAGAGATGACATCAATGATCAAATGGAAGATTCATCTTCACTGGTAAATTCTGAAATCGATAACTTCAGCTTTGAGGATCTTGTTGCATTGAATGAACATTTGATTAAAAAATATGACAAAGTAAAATCTGAAAAGAAAAAGCTAAGAAGAGAAATGATTGCTCAAGTTACATGTTTAAGAGCAGATAATGAAAACTTAAAATCCGACATGAAAAAGAAAGAAGGTTCTTGTGAAAAATGTTTGTCTCTGAACAAATTAAATTCTAGCATTCAATCAGATTTGATTTGGCAAGAAAAATTAATTGAATCCTTAAGGGAAGAGAGCGAAGATATGTTAAACAGTAAAAAGGAACTTGAAAGGAATGAAGAAGAAATGAGTAAAAAGTTGAAATCAGTGTCAAGAAATGAAGAAGCTGAAAAACTGAAATTAGAAATTGCAGATCTGAAAGAACAGAATAAAAAACTTATGGTGCTGAACACGATCTTATCAGAGAGATGGCTAGCCATTAAAAAAGGAAAATCAGTCTTGAAAGAAAAAGAAGCAAATAATGAAATGAAGCTTAAACAAGAAATTGAATCTCTTAAATGTTATAATGATGGTCTTCATCAATAAGTTGTTTCCTGTGAATGTGATATTGCTAGGTATGTTGTCTCCATTGATTCCTTGAATTCAGAGATTCTTGATCTGAACAATTCACTATCAAAATTTGTCAAAGGTAGGGGACAACTTGAATAAATTGCTTGGAGCTAATGTGAATTTTCAAAGAGAGGGACTGGGTTACAATCCAGTAAATAAGAAGGTTGATGGAAGTAATCTGAAAACTATTTTTGTTAAAAGCTCAGAACAAGAAAAACCCTCTGGTTCAACTGTTTTTCATTTTATTGCTCAGAAATCAAAAAATTCAACTAAAAATCTGAAAAAGGTTGAAAAATAGAAAAGGAATCAGAATGATTCATCTGTGAATAATTCTGTCAATTCAGTGCATGTTGTTCATAATTCTCATACACATCCACTTGCACATGTCATGAATAAATTGTATGCTCATGATAAATTGATTATATGTCATTATTGTGATAGAAAAGGGCATGTCATGGATGATTGCATGGTTTTAAGAAAAGATGAATTGGATGCATGCAATCATGAGAAAATAGTTAAAAATAAATATGTGAAAAATTTTGTTAAAAACATTTCTGATGCATGATTCTGCTATGGAAAAAGAAATCATTATATGCATGACTGCAATTTAATGAAACAGGAAAATCATGTTCAAAACAGTCATGTATATAAGCATGCTAAAAAATATAAAATTCAGAAGGTTAGGTGTTTTAACTGTGGAAAGGTTGGTCATGATAAATTTGATTGTTGGATGTTGAAAAACAATGCAAATAATTCTACCCACATAAAAAAAATTGCATCTAGGAGAGCTCACAATTCTATTTTCATGCAAAAATTTCCTATATGTAATCATTGTGGAAAATTAGGCCACACTATTACTCAATGCTATTGGATAAGTGGCTAGAATAATCATGTTGGACCCAAGATTCCTTGGGCTCCAAGGTTTTTCAACTAATTCTTTGGATGCAGGTGTGTCCCTGTAGAATAAAATAAAATTAAGGTGAATAAAATGGGGCGCACAAGGTTAGTGGTTTAATGTTTCTATTTTTATGTTGTGATTGTCTGAATAAATGAGTATGTGGAATTCTTGTATGTGATTGGTGTGATTCTTTGTGATATATGATGATATCTTATTTTGATTGACTCATGCTAATTACATGTTGCATGCAAATTCCATATGAGACATTTCAGAGTATATTTTCATTCATGTTTAGTCATCTTTGATTTGATGCATTTGCATGCATAACCTTGTGGTATACAAAATGGTCCGCTGGGAGAAGGACAAGTTATGCCTATCTGGAGACCCACATCATGCGTAGAGGAGAACCTCCACCAGGTACCAAAGGTCAATTTGCATTTAGAAATAAATTTGCATTCATGACGATGCATTACTGTGTACATTGTGAGATTTTGTCTGCAAGTTGATATTCCTGCATCTATTGAGGGGGAGCTGAGCATAATCTGTCAGAATTTTTGAATTGTCTAAAAATTATCTAAAATTGATAAGAATTTGCTATCTGAAACTGCCTGGATCTGCTGTTATTCTGAACCTGCTGATGAATGTGAGATGATATCTAGTTAAGGCTGATTGATATATTGTTCTGTTATGAGAAAATGGAAGGTTCAGTTTTTCTGCTGCAAGGTTGATCTAATTTGCTGATTGGTTGATTTCATTTGATGTTTGGACTATAATTGCTATGAGAAATAGAAAAGTTTTGTCATCTACTGAAAAAGTGATTTTATCTGCTGCTGAACTATTGATCTGCTGAATTCATTAAATTTGGAAAGCTATGTCAGTTGTTGCAAGGTTGTTTCTGATTGTTATCTGAATTGTGATGAGAAACAGAAAAATTTGGTTATTTGTGGAAAGGTCATATTTGATTGCTGCCTAAACAAATGGTTTGCTGAACATATCAATTGAAAAGTGAAGTTACCTACTGTTAGATAAGCTAGTCTGCTGATCTGTCAGAACACAAGTTCAGATTGTTTGAAATTGGTAGGCTGGAGGATCTTGTTTTTCTGAAGTTTATGAGACAAAACTTGGAGTGGGTCTGAGTCTATGCAAATCTGTCATCATTGCCTCTAAAACTCTTATGGTCATTTCTCCTGGATCATTTCTGTAATCAGCTTTGTTTAAATATATTCACATAATCCTGTTTGTGATCAGTATGTCTGATATATCTTTGTCATAATGTTTGGTCTCAGGGGGAGTACTCATTGAAATCTTTTAACTTTTACCATTTAAAAGATGAAGTTCAAATCTCCCTGATCCGAAGACAAGCTCTTGTCTTTACACACTGAGTGCTGATTGATTGGAAGGAAGTTAAATCTAACCTTAAGGTTCAAAGATTATCCTTAATTGTAGTTACAATGTCTTTAAACCATATTGAAATTAGAAAGGCCCAATTCTTTACCTAAAATTTGAAAATCATAAGTAATAAAATATTATTTGGTAGAAAGTGATTTTCTTATATTGATTCTAAATTATTTTAAAGTAACTGATATAAACCAGAGAATATGCCATTAATAATATATATATATATATATATATATATATATATATTGGCAGAGCAATGGCACAACTTTTCGAGAAACTGACCTTCTAAAATCAAGGGGTCACGTCATGAAGAAGTGTGTTATCTCTGTTCATATGGTCAAAACGGTATGGGTGGTTTCACCGAGTACCTGGGGTACTGGCCTCTGGAAAACGTGTACCTTCATACAAAAAGGTGTAAATCATTCCTGCTATGTTTGATCAGAGACATAATTAGTACAACTTGTTGAGTGACTAGGGGTACCTGCGTCTGGTAAACGTGTACCCTTACGTCAAAAGACAGATGATACATGACTGTTCAAGAAAATACATATATATGGTTGACTCTGTGTTGATTCAGAAACTTTAAACAGTTTATTTTAAATATAAGGGATATTTTCTTACCATATGTGTTTAATGAAAATGTTGAGTAAGATGAATGGTAATTGGATTGATTGAGTACATTAGTAGATCTTGTTTATTCTCATTGTTTTTGCATCAAATGATTAATTAATGAACTTTTATACATCAAGATTTAATCCCTGAAAGTTACAGTTCTCTTGTATATATGAAAAAGGGTTTGTTGATAAGTGAAGGGTAGAAAGGTAATTTCATCTGGAGATTGGTAGAGTTAAAAAGATTACTTTACTCTACCCGTTTCAATTTAAAGCCCTATCTCCGTGAAAACCCTTTCATAGCGTTAACGTTACCCTTGTGAAAAACTCTCTCGCTTCGACGTTTCCATTTCCTCAAGTGTTTCTGTTCTCCTTTCTCAAAAACCTTTGGTGAAGGTCACTCACTCTGTTCCTGCAATACCTGCCATCCACCTTGCTTCTTGAACCCTATTCTTTCTTAAGTGTCCCTATTTTGTTGTCTCCGACCGCCAAGAGTCTACGGAAGCATATGGCGATAGAGAAGCATGGTTCGGAATCCAAGTTTGCTCAGAAAGGAGAAGAAGTTCTTTCAAGAAGGGTAGTTAAAATGAAGAGGAAGTCCATTGAGCTTGAACCCGAGGTTGTTGAAACTGAAAAGGAGCTGACCGTCTACCCTCGGAAGAAAAGAAAATCATCTCAAGGGCAAGATAGAGATGTTGAATCCACTATGCAAGTAGAAATTATTGCAAAAGGAAAGAAATAGATGTCAGAATCATCATCAAAACCGCCTCAGAAGAGGAAGAAGCATCTACGGTCTGAAGAAGGTACATCCAAACTTAAATAGAAAGGTTCTGTGAATGATTCAGTCAAGATTGTTTTTTCGAGATATGTTGATTTCCATGATAAGAGAATGTTGGATGAATTTCCTGGTTTGATGGAGTTAATAAATTTTCAAAAATGGAAGAAGTTTATGGGAAAGCACAAATATTACTATCCTGGGCTTGTTTCTGAATTTTATTATAACCTGCAATATGATTCTAAAAAGTTCAGAATTAAATCAAAGGTTAAGGATGTTAGAATTGTGTTGACCATGGAGTTCCTTCACAATGTGTTTAGAATTCCTGAAAGTGGGGAATGTGAGGAAGATTTTGATTATGATGAATTTGAGGCTTATTCAGTCTTGACTGATCAACCCAGTGATATGACAGATACTCGGCAGACCAAGTTGGTATATTTCAATGCAAACAAGTTTTCTCCCTTGAAAAGATTAGTTCATCATATGATAACTACAATTATAACTCCACAGGATGCTGGTAGGGGAAAGATCACTGAAACTCAAAGGTTCATCTTGTTTTGTATGTTTAAGAACATCAAAGTCTGTCTGCCAAGCATTATGATGAAGGTCATGGGCACATGTAAGGAATCTAGGAGATATTTGCCCTATGCAGCCCATCTCACTACTGTATTTAGAAAATTGAAGGTGCCTTTGGAAAATGAGGAGTTTAAAAGAGTTTCTAATGTTAATGTTTATAACATGAATTTTATTGATAAGTTCGTGAGACTGAAAACCCAGAATGTATCTGGTGTGAATGTGGCTGATAAAATAATTGAGAAATCACCAGTGGCAATACATGAGGAAGAAGAAGAACAGACCGTGCTAGATGCTTCTAGTCAGGGGAAGCAACAGCCAATGCTAGCTAAACAAGTAGTGGTAGAAAGTCTAGACAAACTTCTTCCGGTGATTGAACAGGAAATGGGAAATGAGCAAGTGATCTATTAGCTTCTGAACAGTAGCATCAACAAGAAAAAGATTCTATAGAATTAATTCAGCAGATTGAGCAAAGGGAAACAGAAAATGCATAACAAGAGGAAGAAGTAGCTCAAGAAGAATTTCAGATGGAATTAGAGGAGGTGCAACGAATCAGTCTCCAAGAAGAGGAAAGCAATGTTCAGATTGAACAAAGTTTGAATGAGCTGGAGGAACACTTTTTGGCTGGTAATCAGATATTTCAGCATCTTAAACAAGCAGATTGACCAGTTCATTGAACAGATTCAAACTGATTTGGGGCAGCAGCAGCAGCCAGAACAGGAGCAGATGCAAATTGAAGAGCAAACTGAACAAGAACACCAACAGGAGCCACAGATGCAAGTTGAAGATCAACTGGAACAAGAAACAGAAGAGCAAGAGCTTGCATTGGAACAAGTTGCACAGGCTGAATCATCTCAAACTGGTCCAGTTCATGGACCATTTCATGGAGCTATTATCTGTATGGGAGCTCAACCTGCTTTATCACCTGAAGAGCAGCCTACTTCACAGACAGCTGTACAAGTGTCTGATCTAAACTTTAGTCAATATGATGATGACTCAATTTAGATTGGTAAACGCTTCTCTTGAACAATTAAAAAGTGTTGTAGAAAAGCAAGATGCAAGATTACTTCATTTAGAGCAAACTGTCAATAGCAGCTGGTACAAGTACTTAAGTGATAGAAATAGATTTAATAAAAAGTTGAAAAGGTTTCTGAATTCAATTTCAGGTGTATGTCAACATGCTAGTTCTACATTGTCTAATCTGAGAATGAATGTAGCTGAGTCATACTTGAGGATAAGCCAGAACATTGCTCATTCTTTTGAGATTAAGAGAGACCAGTAGACAATAAGAAATCAGCTGAGCATCATGTTACATGAGCAGCAAGTTCTGTCAGCTAAAGTGGTCATTGTCTCAACTGATGTTCAATCTTGTATCACTCACTTGGGCAACCTGTATGGTAAACTTGACTCTGTTCAAGAAAAAGTGCAGAATTTGACAACAAATCTCTAGCATTTTGGTTTTACCAGTACTTTCACTTCTGTGGCAGACATTTTTCAAAGACAATCAGTTCAACTGGAAAGTTCCACTAACATGATACATGATTGGATTGAAGATGTATCTGCTTCTATTAAACAGCTACATGATCAGGTTCTTGCCACTGATAACAAGTTATCTCCAAAGTTTGTTGCCTTAGGAACCAAAGTTAACAAGTTAATTCCTAAAGGTTATGCGACTACTTTGCCACTAAGAGGGCAATCCAGTACTAGCAGAGCTATCTCAGTTGCCAGCAGAAGAGGTGGTGGCCGAAGTCCTGTTGTCTCCATCAATACACCTGCATATACTTAAAGGAAGAAACATGTAGACAAAGGGAAATGTCTTGGCCATACCCCGTCTCCTTGTTTCTTTTTGATAATGACAAAGGGGGAGACATGTTTGAGTCATGTTCTGTTGAAGAAGTGGGGATATATGTTTTGAATAGTTGGTGTATGCAATGGAATATAAAGAGCACATATATTATCTTCACATATGTACACAATATTAGCTGCATGTGCATGAGCATTTTTGTAATGTTGAACTAAACTCAATGAATGAAATGAAATGTTTCTGTCATGAATCGGTTGTCCACAATGCTCATAGTCTTGTGGTGAATGATTGATTTTGTGGAAAAGTATACATGACTCATAGTATTGTCATAATCAAAAAGGGGGAGAATGTTGGAACCCTGGTTTTGATAATGACATACTATGAATCATGTCTGTGGTGTCATGCATGATCATGATTCATGATTCATGTGTTTGAATGTGTTAACTATTCGTGTGATTGGTTGATGTCAACATAAAGTCAACGTTTGGTCAACATAAAGACAACGCATGCATTAGGTCATACACTTGGTCAAATAATCAATTTTCACACATGTGTTAAGTCTGCATTCATGTGCATTAGTGTTGAGTTAGTCTGTGTCAGTGCAAGCCTTACTTGAAGGTCTACGTTAGTTTGCTTTACCAAGCACTGAAGGTCGACGTTAGTCTGCATGTCATGCACACAAGGTCGGTACATATTTTGCATTCTGCATGACTAAGGTCGGTGCAAGTGTGCCTTACGCATGGCCAAAGTCAGTGCCTATTTTGCATCCTGCATGACAGAGGTCAGTGCAGGTTTGCTTTGTGCATAGAAACGTTGGTGCACATCTCAGTGGTCTACATATAGAGTCGACGCTAGTAGGAGTTACATGCAAGCTAAGGTCTATGTTACCTTGAAGTGTCATGCATCCAAGTCTGTGTTAGCACATTATGTCTTGCTTAACAGGGTCGGTGTTAGTATGCATGATCCTGCACCTAAGTCTGTGCTAGCTGGTTTTCACTCATACACAAGGTCTGTGTTAGTTGGTTTGGGTTGTTAACTAGAGTCTGTGCTAGCATGCATAGAGTCTATAGAGTATGTGCTAGTTTAGTGTGCTTCATGAATAAAGTCTGAGCTATCTGCTCGGACTTATGTATGAAGTCAACGTCAGTCTGTATATCATTCTTGTTAAGCCTATGATAGGCTTGCGTTTACATTGACTTCATGACTTGATTTCAAGAGCATGCCCTGCATGTTGTGTTCACTTAATTTGAAAATTCATTGATGGCACAATAACAGATTATCTCTCACACCTTACATTTTATTTTTATATAAAGTCAATGGATATTGATTTTTGCTATGAAGACAAAGTGTTTGAAAAAATGCTTCTTAATTTACTTACAGGAACTTAAATCTCACGTGATGTTGAGAACAGAGGTTCATGACTTAAGAATGCCCTTGTTCGAACGTAAAGTCATGAGAACCAGGATCATGGCTCGTGATCCAAGAGCATTTCATTAAGAGGAGATTTCACCACGTAGAAAGTAGAGAAGCTAAGATCATGACACGTGGATAGTTTAAACCCAGATCTGAACTAATTCTTGGGTGGGAAATGTGGTTTCCACACGCCCTCTGATTGCTGCCTACATAAAGGGGGCAGAGCGTCCAGATCCGGTGAACCAGAAAAAATCAACCAAGAAAATAGTGAGCAACGAAGTGAAAGAAGAAGAAAAAGATTGAAGAGAGCTGAAGCGAGCGATATCAGAAAATTCAGAGTGTAGCAGTGAGAGCTGTGAAGGAATTCAAAGTGAAATCTGAGAGAAGAAAATGAAGTGTTGTTACTAAGAGAAAGAAGAAGAGAGAAAGAGTTGCAGAAAGGTTGTAGCAACCCGTGAAGAGAAGGAAGAAGAAGAAGAGGGATCCTGGTCAGGATACCCTACAGTCTGATAGTGGTTTTGGATCAGATCCTTACCACTTTGCTCCGAGTGAGCTACAGCTTTTGTGTTTTCATTTCTAGCTTTCTGTCACTAGCATAATTCAATTTTTTTGTTTTCTTAAACCTTTGTTAGAAGCTGTGAATCAGCAGTGGCATAAGCTGTAAGGCCCAACGCAAGCTGTTAGTCAGCGGATGGAAAACTGTGAGGCCCAGCATAAGCTGTTAGTCAGCGGATGGCAAGTTGTGATGCCCAGCCATTCAAGTTGTTAGTCAGTAGAAGCCACACTCAGATTGAGTGTGGGGTGGATGTAGGTATGGAAGACCGAACCACCTAAAAATTATTCGTGCAGTGTGGATTGTTTGTTCTTGTGTTTCACCGCTAGATGATTATTTAGGTTCGCTCAACATTAGTATCTAATTGTCAGTGTTCTTCACCAGAGTTAATTCTAAATTTAACTAAGCCCATCTGTTTTAATTCTGCATAGCTGCAACTTAGAATTCTGAATTGGCCAAAAATAGTTGAGGGTATTCATTCACCCCCCCCCCCTCTGAATCCAGATCTACACCAACTTCATTGGTATCATAGCATACCATAGATTCTACAGTTCTGAGGACATCTGGAGGGCAAAAAGGTCCGACGTAAACCTCTGATAACTTATTTTTTGAGGGCTGAAAGAAACTCCTAGGAACTCCCAAACGTCCCTGTCATCATTAGTGTCCAAAGGAACACTTTACTCCATATATCTATCAGTACAATACCTTGGAAAAGCTTCTCTCACTACCAGTTCTGTCCCCTATGCCAGACAGCAAGGATTCCATCTGAAGGGAAAAATATCTCTGGAGAAAGGACGTCCTCTCTACTAACAGAAATTAAAGATTTGCAGGTCTCTTTGGTCAAATATCATTTGATTATTCTAGCCATTCAAAATTGCAGAACTTCATTTTGGAGGGAAAATTCCCAGCCACTTGAGCCTATAAATTGAACGCCTTCCCCTATGGTGAAGTTGCTGTTGCCATTGTTACTGTGAGCCTGAAGGAGCTTAGGACATAGGAACCTGTGAGAAGAAAAAGAAAGAGAGTCAGCCATGAGCATCCAAGAGAGAGAGTTCTGTGTAGGAAAAGAGAAAAGAGTGCAACCAGCCATCTCCTTCAGCCATCCTACTCTTCAGCAATTGATCTAACTCGCAGCCCAGCTAGTTTCTTTTCCATTCTGCTAAAGTGCTTCATTTTGTTCTTTCGTTGTATTTTTTTACTTTTAAAACATCTTGTGTGTGGGGCAGTGTCACCATGTAGCTGTAGTTGTAGTGTGTGTGTGTCTGGTTTCTTGCTCTATTTTATTTCCTTTTTGTGGGATCTCTTTCCCGTGTGCTTTGAGGACTAGTCCTCGTGTGTGTGTGTGTGTGTGTGTGTGTGTGTGTGTGTGTGTGTGTGTGTGTGTGTGTGTGTGTGTGTGTGTGTGTGTGTGTGTGTGTGTGTGTGTGTGTGTGTGTGTGTGTGTGTGTGTGTGTGTGTGTTGGGGCTAGTCCCCGTGTTTAGCTGGTCTTCAGCGTGTGTGTGTGTGTGTGTTTCTTTTGGCCAAAGAATGGAAGCCTCACCGTGTTGGTGAGGGGTGGACGTAGGTGTGCCAGGGTGCAGCCAAACCACCTTAAAAAGCATTGTGTTGTGGTTTGCTCTCCATATCTTCTATCCCCTCTTCACAGGTGGCTTGTTATGTCTAAGAGTTTCTCTTATCTTTTAGCTCCATTAATCTACCGTTTGTCCTGGTATGTGATCACAGCAGTGCTATCTTCTCTTGCTTGTTGATAGAAGTTGAAAATCTGGTATAGGATCTATTCACCCCCCCCCCCTCTAGATCCTCTTATACCGTCCAACAGGGGGTGGTTATGACATTCACGGAGGAAGACATGCTTCTGCCCTCCGTCAACCACAATAGACCGCTCTACATGAGGGGGCAACTGAACAGGCAGCCAATAAGTAGAATCTTGATTGACCTAGGGGCAGCAGTCAACATACTCCCCTATCGGGTATATCAGAAGTACTATTTTGATGTGCACCTGATCGAGGTCAGGGATATGAGCATTGCTGGCTTCAACCAGAAATTTGAAGTCCCCATGGGCGTGGCGGAGTTTGAACTCTCACTCGGCGACTTCACTACCAAAGTGTAATTCCATGTGATAAACTCTGATATGTCATACAAGGCACTGCTAGGCCGTCCATGGCTGCATCAAAGCCAGGTGGTGGCCTCCACCCTCCACCAATGCATAAAATACCCTCGGAACGGGAAAGAAGAAAGAGCATTCACTGACTTACACCCTTTTGAGGTGTTCGAATGCCACTTGCTAGATGCATCTCTGTATCTAGAGAAGCTGAAGAAGCCTACCCCTCCAACCAAGGACAAGGGGAAGAAGAAACTAGAATCTGATGACTAGTTCCCTCTGCCGCCACCTGACTACGTGGCTCCCCTAAAGGTGTCACTCATATCTGAGGAAGAAGGAAAGCTCAGAGCAATTCAACTCGGCATTTACTCTAAATCGGGGGCATTAGATATCGAAGAATTGCTTGGGGATGTCAAGGTCCCGCCAGGGATCATCAAGCCCATAGCTGATGCAGACTGTCAAACAGTCGAAGTATTGAAGACCCTGGAGGTCCCTAACCCTGATGGCCAACCTACTACGTTTTATGTGGTCAAGGAGTAGCCCGCAAAAGGGGATGATGATTGCAAATTTTCTGAAGAGATGCATGACCCACCCGTCCCAATTATGGGACTTCCGTATATAACTGGCCGCGCAATCAAGATGGCCATAAAACAACATATCTCCTTCTGTCAACCCTCCAGCCAGAAGAGCATGTTCAAGGAATTATGGCATCCGCCAAATATGGACAGAAGATTGCTACAGATCACTCAGCATACAGGGTTGGGCTTCTCTATAGAAGATTATCATGAAGTTGATATGCTTTCTACCTACACTGTAACGAGTGAAGACCCCCTGGGGGCAATTTATGATGAATATCTGGGGGACTATGAACTAGCGGAGACATCCGCTGAATTGAAAAGCCCATGCCTGCCACAGTCGCAGGCGCATAATGAACATGGAGCTGCTACTCCATGCAGATACTGGGAGTCCATCTCTGTGGAGGCAACTGACATTCCCAACAATGACTCACAAGAGTTAAAAGCTGAAGAAAGTCATCCCGCCCTTGAGGGCGCTCCACCTGTGAGTCAGTCTCCGAGCTGCACAGAATCTACATCACCAACCCCAGGGCTGCTTCTCCAGCACAGTAAACAGCCAACTGGCTCAGAAGAAGGCAAATCCGAAGTCCCGCCATTAGGCAGAATAAGACAAGAACATGTCTACGAGGCCCTCGAAGTTGAAGAAGATGATGAAGGCTTCATCGACCTACAGGCGGCTCCTCCGAAAATAGAATATGGCGGCCAAGCCATAGCCGACGAATTGGTCGAAATAAATGTCGGCACGAAGGATGATCCCAGGCCGACCTTGTTGGGACGCTAAAGGGTGATCTAGAGGGGGGTGAATAGATCAAACACCCTATAAAAATTACTGCAGCAGAATCAAATGCGGAATGAAAACTTCTACTGAACAGATAGTGGGCACAAAGCGAAAACCACCCAGAACAGATGAAGAACCGTCCTAAGCATACATCTATTGTGCGAAGATAGAAATATAGAAGCTAGGCAAACCACAAAACAATCACACAGTAGACAAAGGCTTTTAGGTGGTTCGGTCCTCCAGACCTACATCCACTCCACACTCGACCCGAGTGTGGATTACTGCTGACTCACATCTTGAACCGCTGGGCATCACAGCTTGCCTACAAACCGCTGAGCCTCACAGCTTGCTGTCCGAGGTACCCACCTCGCCTACTGAGCCTCATAGCTTATTGTCCAGAGGAATCGTCCTCTGCAAAACCGCTGGACAATATAGCTTAGCCGTCCAGTGGAATCCTCCACTGCAAGTGCTGCCACACAGCTTGAACACAATAGTTTCGAAAAGCAAAACAAAAGACAAACGAAATAATAAAGAAATCCCTGCAGGGAATATAGCTCAAACAAGTGAGCAACCTCAGATCTGGTTTTGAACCAAAGATCTGAGGAACGAACTCCTTCTCTCTCTCTCTTCTTCTTATTCTCTTCACACTCTGCTCGAGCTCTCTATCTCTCACTTTTTCTCTTCTGCTTCTTCTCTCTTTCTTTTCTTCTTCTTCTCTTTTCTCTGGATCGAACAGCTCTCTATTCTTTCTCTTTGCTTATGCTCTTCTGCTTCTCTCCTTCTGCTTCGATCAGTCTTCATCTGTGGACGAAGGTTTCCTTTTATAAGTAGTCACAGCAGGAGCAGCACTGGGCGCATGTCTTCCACATTTCCCGCCCAAGTGTTTTGGCCACGTGTCATCCTGTCAGCCCTTCCAGCCTCAGATCACGTGCCCCTTCATTAAGCTTCACGAACAGAGCCTGTCAGACAGAGAATTATCAGTTTAATGTCGACACATTGTATAGACTTCGTTCGATGCATCAAGCAATGTGTAGACTTGATAATGCGAAGACAATGTATAGACTTTGCAGTGTGTGCAGTGATGCACAAGATGAAGTATGCACAATGGCTGTATGGACTTGGCGTTCTGAACAATGTACATACTTGCTGTGAAGAACAATCCCCAAATGTAGTGTATGGACTTAGCGTGAATGCAATGCAGACACAAGAGTGTATAGACTTGATGAATGCGATGCAGACACACAGAGTGTGTAGACTTGATGACCAATGCATTCCAAGCAGACCCTGTACAGACTTGAATGATGAAGCACACGATGCAATGTGAAGACTTTGAAGAACATATGATGTACAGACTTTGAATCAATAGTTGCACAATGTACAGACATACTCGATGTACATACTTCCTATATGCTCAAGACTATGCACAACGAATGTATATACTTGCTGTAAGGGATGTGCAGACTTGATAAATGAACCAATGTATAGACTTAGACAGTTTTGCTAACATGCATGAACAAATGGCATTGTATATACTTGGCCAATGCAACGATGTACAGACTTGCACAGCTCCAGCTACAGTGCAATGTATGGACATGAAGAATGATGCATGTAACGGATGTATAGACTTTGCAATGTTCAACTGAGACGGAAGATGAGACGGACGGCTATACAGACTTTCCACCAAGACGATGCATGAGACGCTAAACAGCCAAGACTGTATAGTCTTCTAAATAAAGACGAACGATGTATAGACTTGCCAAGGGAAAGACTGTACAGACTTGAGCAAAGCAAAGCAATTGAATGTATAGACTTCACGATGTGTAGACTTGCAAGTGCAACGTAGGTAAAATCACCAGTGTACAGACTTGCTAGTTGCAACGTAGGTAAAATATACCAATGTATAGACTTGCATGAGACGGTGAATGAGACGATGAAGTCTGTACAGACTTTAACAGTGAGACACTGGACGCTGTACATACTTGAAGACAATGCATGCTTCAATGTGTAGACTTCGCCTATGCATAAGACGCTAATTGAGACGGTCCAGTGTATATACTTATGCTGTGCTGCAAGATGGCAGTGTACACACTTGGTGTCCACTTGAGACGCTCAGTGAGACGGTGAGCAATGTACAGACTTGCTGAAGTGAAAGCATGAACAGTCTGTAAATAGTGCAATGTATAGACTTTACATATGCACTGGATGTACAGACTTGCCAATGTATAGACTTTAAGTCCAATGCAAAAGGCTGTACAGACTTCATGAACAATGCATGATTGTACTGGACGATGTATAGACTTAGCCTATGCAGACCAGTCCGATGTATAGACTTCATGAACAATGCATGAATGTATAGACTTGTTCGATGAATGCATGAACAGTCCAATGTATAGACTTTATGAACAATGCATGAATGTATAGACTTGCCATGTCTGCCCCAAAAGTGATGTATGAACTTACACAGTTAAAGGATGTATAGACTTATGTTCTAAACGATGCACAAACACAACACAAGATAATGTATAGACATTGAGTGTGTAGACTTGTGTGTGTGCAGTGTGTAGACCTGTGTGTGTGTGCATTGTGTAGACTTGATGCACTGACTGTACACACTTCAGAAAGCGCGATGTATAGACATGCGAATCTGGGGGGTCGACCCATCTAAGTGCATTGATGTAATGTATGCACAAAGCAGATATTGAACTGAAGCTAACCGACAGAATGCAATGCATCTATATTTGACTCACTGTTATGAATGCACCTATGATACTCTCACTGTGTTGCTATCATCAAAACAACATAGCATATGCTTGTGCCTAAGAGGCACAACATTCTCCCCCTTTTTGATGATGGCAACAAAGTGACAGTGAGTCAAATATTCTCCCCCTTTGACATGATCAAAAAGAAAGAAACATATGAGTGCAACATGCAGAATACATGCTCAAACTCCCCCTGAAGTACTAACTCCCCCTGAATAATGGCTCCCCCTTTGAGAAGGAATATGGACCGATGAAACAAATGATCAAAGGTAGGGAAGGAACATGAAGAGAATAAGGGGTCATTACACAACAGCTGAAGCAGTGGTTCAGAAAAATGAGTATGATTATAAACGACTGTTAAAGTATAAGATTCAGCAATATACTGTCTTGAAAGAATTCAGGTTTAACAGTGATAAAAATAGAGTAAAGCACCTGACCACTGAAAAAGAGTTTTAGACTCCATTTATAGCAATGAATCTATGGCACATGTTTTTAATAGAGAAGTCAGAAATAATACCCTTTGTGATTAAACATGGAAGTTCAAGAAAGGCAACTTGAATATGTATTGAGAAAAATAATTTTCACTCAATGACTTTTGATTTCAATGGGTTACAGCAGTTTGTTTTTCACTTTTTAATTTTCAGAAACTGAGCTAAGTGAATAGACCAGTGGCATTTATGCTTTTGACATTAGGTGTACACCTTGATCAGAGACAGGTACCCCCAGTTACTAGGCATAGACTACTAGATCTATTTCAGATCAAGACCTACAAGGAACAATTTTCACCTTTGACATTAAGGGCACACCTTGATCAGAGGCCAGTACCCCCAGTTACTTGGTGAAAACTCCCCCTATAGATTTGACCCTATGAACAGAGGTAATCTGAAGCACTTCATGACTTATGAATTCTCCTGCTTCATTGGAGGAGATCACAGTTTCTCAGTGCAATTCAGCCATTGCTCTGTCACTATGTTCAGCTCTTTGCATTGATGATCTTATTTACTGCTGCCCTTATTTCTTTTAGAGTGATTGTTTAAAAAATCAGTACACACTCTCATTTACCTTTTCTAGTCATTTCCAGTCTAACACTTTCAGGCATTAAGAAAAAAACTTATTCTATTTTAACCACGAGACAAAGATTAAGAGCTATAAAAGTTTTCTTTTATCTTAATTTCTGAAGTGCAGACAGTAAACTCTTCAATTTATAAAAGTTAAACCTTCAGTTCCTTTCAATTTGTACGTGTGATTCTTATAAGTGAACAATTGTAATAACCACAGCTCAATGTATAAACCGAAGCAATACTGTTGTTCAATGAAGGTTAGGGAAATGATGGCAATTGATAAACAGTGATAGCAATAGGCAATAAGGTCCAATGGCATCTGATGTTAAAGAATGTGAATGAATTGAATGGGGACAATGAGAAGAGAAAAGATTCAAAGAATTGAACAGAACTCTCAGCTCCTCCTGACACCAAGATGCAAAAGTTATGATATGCAATACACTGTTCTACATGCAGACTATGCAACAATTATACATAGAGCAAGTATGCAATCATTTCAAGTTTATGCACCCAAGTCATGAACGTTTTTATCCTTTTCAGATTTTTCAACATATGATGATATGCATTACACGACATGCAGACTACAACAATAAGCAAATGATAGTCATGCAAATGATATATGCAAACATTAGACACATGCATTGACTATGAACATGGTTGTGTAGTGCATCTAGCATCTTATGTACACATGCAATAACTGGCAAGAGAATAGCATTGAATTTGAGCAGAATTAAATTCAATAGCTGAGTCTGGAATACAGATTGATCAGCTAGATAAGAATAGAATATCAGACATCAAACAATCAAATCAACATGACTTTCTCAATTCAGTTCTGAAGGTAAATCACTTACCTGCTTTACAAGACTGATTTATTTTTACCCTTGGTGTTGCATCAGATTTTTGACAAGGCCTCCAATTTCTTTCAGCTCTTAGGATTTTGGCCCTGCCTCTTGTCATATGCCTGAAGTAGCTTTTTCTGTTTCATCAGTTTGTTCCCGGCTACCAGACATACCTGCAAACACACTTCGGGAGCAGGTTTTGGAACCCAAGATATTTTGGGCCCCAAGACAGAACCAGACATTTGAGAGTGAAAACATGACAACAGCTGTTTAGGGATCCACATTTGTGTAAAGGTGGAAGGTTTGGTGGATTCTACAGCTTGAGAGTTCTTTTTGTTATTTTTTTTTTCTCAGCACCAACAGGTTTAGTTTTCTTTTTCTGGTGCTTTGATGGTTGTTGTATAGTCCTGGCATTCATTTTACTAAAAACATTTTTGTTTTTCTGCTAGTGCCTTGGCCAATGAGTGTACTAGAAGTTGTGGCCAAAATTGGTCCTAGGCTGACCATAGAACCCCTGGTGACTAGGACTCCATGTCCTAAAATGACTATCCCATCTCCTAGCTGGCTGAGATCTATAGGGTTGATACCAAGTGGGGAAATTCTGATACCTAGACCTCATGTATGCAGGGTTCCACCCAAACCTATTAAGTGGTTGAGGATGAATGTTATGATAGACTTGGGCTCTAGGGAAATAGGGATGAGCAAATGGGTTCCTAGCTGCACTTGGTCTTCCTGCCACCTTTGACCCTCTAGGTTTCTGAACTGACTTATATTGGGTCTTTTTCTGAGCAGTTGATGGTGATGGAGACTTAGCAGCCTTGGGCTGGGGTTTTGATATGCTAGCTGGCTGACCCCTAGCCTTGGACTTATCCTTGGAAGAAGAGCATGCAGCTCTAGGCTCTACAACTTTCTGCTTTCCCTTGTCCTTAGCACTGGACACTTTTGATTTAACATTATTGAAGGCAAATTTTTCATTGACCATTTTTATAAGTGGTCCTCTATTCTTTTCTCCCACACATGAAATAGTTTTCAATTCAAAGCTCTTTTTAGCTGAGGGATTAAAGCCGAGACCCTCCTTTCTGAAATTAACTTTTGACCCTAGCAAGGCATTTAGATTTTCTGTTCCTTGGGTCATGCTTTCAATGATTTTCATTTTGTTAGAATTTTCATTTTCCAGATTTTCAATAGTTTTCTTCAATTCAACATTCACTGACAAGATAGCTTCATATTTTTTCATTTGAAATCTTTATTTCTTTTTCAGACTTCTGAATTTTCAATTTTAATTCATCAACAACATTTTTCAGTAATTCTTTTTCTTTCCTACAATCAATCACAACATGCTTTAATTCATCAAAATCAGAACATGTATTTTTCAATTTGTCATTCTCTGATTGTAAGCATGCAACCTTATCAGAAAGAGTTTTAGCATTAACCAGAGAGTTCATTTTCTTCTTCAAGAGTCTATTTTCCTTCCTAATATCATTAGCTTTATCTAACAGATCTCCATAAGCATCTGCCCAATCAGAAATAGTATAATGTTCGAAAAGGGATGATACCTGATCAGACTCTTCTTCTTCTTCTCCATTCCTGGCCATCAAGCAGATGTCCTTTTCTGATTTTCCACTATCTGAGGAAGTGCTCGGCGTGCCTTCTTCCTCGTCACTCCATGTACTGACCATGGCCTTTCCCTTTGGTGCTTTCTTCCATGGTCTTCCTTTCATTTTCTGTAACTCTGGACAATCAGCCTTCATATGACCTGTCTTCCTGCAATGATAACAAGCATTAACATCAGATTTTTCAGCAGGGTTAAATTTATGCCTGTTTTGCTTCCTACTGTGGTATTTTCTGTAGAGATTCTTCCCTTCTCTTCTAAGAAATCTACTGAACTCTTTTGTGATCATAGCTATTTCATCCTTTTCAAGATCTGATCCAGATGAACTCCGATCACTGGATGATCCAATGCTGCTGGACTGTTTTGAGCAGCTATGCTTGGCCTTCAGAGCAATAGGCTTCCTATTTTTGAGCTCTTCAGCTTGTAGTAAATTCATCTCGTACGCCATCAAGGAACCTGTCAGCTCATTGGGTTTCATCTTTTGTAGATCTTTTGACTCCTCAACCACAGTTGCTTTGGTATGCCATATAGGAGTCAACGATCGAAGGATCTTCCTTACAACTTCATGATCAGTATAACTCTTTCCCAGATTTCTTAGACCATTTGTGATGATGGTCAGACGAGCATACATTTCGGTCACTGTCTCACCAGGCTTCATACGAAATGCTTCATACTTTGACACTAGCATATTTGCCCTCGTCTCTCTCACTTCAGATGTTCCCTCATAGATAACTTCAAGGGTATCCCACATCTCCTTCACTGTCTTGTAGGATGACACTCTGTCAAATTCAGTGGGATGGAGTGCACACTGAATGGGGTTGATAGCGCTCCAATTCAGATTAGATTTCTGGACTTCTTCTCTGGTCCACAATTCCTCATTCTCATGTAGCTCATAAGGACCTTTGCTCACAATTTTACATACCTCGTAATCTTTGGCTCTGAGGAAGACCTGCATCCGGTTCTTCCAATATGGGAAGTTGGAACCATCGAAGAATGGTGGCTTCGTAGTGGACTGACCCTCTGCTGTTAGCCCTCTAGCATCCATGGCCGATCCTCTTTAGGATGTTAGTCATGCACAAAGAGTTAGGCTCTGATACCAATTGTTGGGACACTAAAGGGTGATCTAGAGGGGGGTGAATAGATCAAACACCCTATAAAAATTACTGCAGCTGAATCAAATGCGGAATGAAAACTTCTACTAAACAGATAGTGGGCACAAAGCGAAAACCACCCAGAACAGATGAAGAACCGTCCTAAGCATACATCTACTGTGCGAAGATAGAAATATAGAAGCTAGGCAAACCACAAAACAATCACACAGTAGACAAAGGCTTTTAGGTGGTTCGGTCCTCCAGACCTACATCCACCCCACACTCAACCCGAGTGTGGATTACTGCTGACTCACAGCTTGAACCGCTGGACATCACAGCTTGCCTACAAATCGCTGAGCCTCACAGCTTGCTGTCCGAGGTACCCACCTCGCCTGCTGAGCCTCACAGCTTGCTGTCCAGAGGAATCCTCCTCTACAAAACCGCTGGGCAATACAGCTTAGCCGTCCAGTGGAATCCTCCACTGCAAGTGCTGCCACACAGCTTGAACACAATAGTTTCGAAAAGCAAAACAAAAGACAAACGAAATATAAAAGAAATCCCTGCAGGGAATATAGCTCAAACAAGTGAGCAACCTCAGATCTGGTTTTGAACCAAAGATCTGATGAACGAACTCCTTCTCTCTCTCTCTCTCTTTCTCTCTCTTCTTCTTCTTCTTCTCTTCACACTCTGCTCGAGCTCTCTATCTCTCACTTTTTATCTTCTACTTCTTCTCTCTTTCTTTTCTTCTTCTTCTCTTTTCTCTGGATAGAACAGCTCTCTATTCTTTCTCTCTACTTCTGCTCTTCTGCTTCTCTCCTTCTACTTCGATCAGTCTTCATCTGTGGACGAAGGTTTCCTTTTGTAAGCAGTCACAGCAGGAGCAGCACTGGGCTCGTGTCTTCCACATTTCCCGCCCAAGTGTTTTGGCCACGTGTCATCCTGTCAGCCCTTCCAACCTCGGATCACGTGCCCCTTCATTAAGCTTCACGAACAGAGCCTGTCAGACAGAGAATTATCAGTTTAATGTCGACACATTGTATAGACTTCGTTCGATGCATCAAGCAATGTGTAGACTTGATAATGCGAAGACAATGTATAGACTTTGCAGTGTGTGCAGTGATGCACAAGATGAAGTATGCACAATGGCTGTATGGACTTGGCGTTCTGAACAATGTACATACTTGCTGTGAAGAACAATCCCCAAATGCAGTGTATGGACTTAGCGTGAATGCAATGCAGACACAAGAGTGTATAGACTTGATGAATGCGATGCAGACACACAGAGTGTGTAGACTTGATGACCAATGCATTCCAAGCAGACCATGTACATACTTGAATGATGAAGCACACGATGCAATGTGAAGACTTTGAAGAACATATGCTGTACAGACTTCGAATCAATAGTTGCACGATGTACAGACATACTCGATGTACATACTTCCTATATGCTCAAGACTATGCACAACGAATGTATATACTTGCTGTAAGGGATGTGCAGACTTGATAAATGAACCAATGTATAGACTTAGATTGTCTTGCTAACATGCATGAACAAATGGCATTGTATATACTTGGCCAATGCAACGATGTACAGACTTGCACAGCTCCAGCTACAGTGCAACGTATGGACATGAAGAATGATGCATGTAACGGATGTATAGACTTTGCAATGTTCAACTGAGACGGAAGATGAGACGGACGGCTGTACAGACTTTCCACCAAGACGATGCATGGGACGCTAAACAGCCAAGACTGTATAGTCTTCTAAATGCAGACGAACGATGTATAGACTTGCCAAAGGAAAGACTGTACAGACTTGAGCAAAGCAAAGCAATTGAATGTATAGACTTCACGATGTGTAGACTTACAAGTGCAATGTAGGTAAAATCACCAGTGTACAGACTTGCTAGTTGCAACGTAGGTAAAATATACCAATGTATAGACTTGCATGAGACGGTGAATGAGACGATGAAGTCTGTACAGACTTTAACAGTGAGACACTGGACGCTGTACATACTTGAAGACAATGCATGCTTCAATGTGTAGACTTCGCCTATGCATAAGACGCTAATTGAGACGGTCCAGTGTATATACTTATGCTGTGCTGCAAGATGGCAGTGTACACACTTGGTGTCCACTTGAGACGCTCAGTGAGACGGTGAGCAATGTACAGACTTGCTGAAGTGAAAGCATGAACAGTCTGCAAACAGTGCAATGTATAAACTTTACATATACAATGGCTATACAGACTTGCCAATGTATAGACTTTAAGTCCAATGCAAAAGGCTGTACAGACTTCATGAACAATGCATGATTGTACTGGACGATGTATAGACTTATCCTATGCAGACTAGTCCGATGTATAGACTTCATGAACAATGCATGAATGTATAGACTTGTTCGATGAATGCATGAACAGTCCAATGTACAGACTTTATGAACAATGCATGAATGTATAGACTTGCCATGTCTGCCCCAAAAGTGATGTATGAACTTGCACAGTTAAAGGATGTATAAACTTATGTTCTAAACGATGCACAAACACAACACAAGATAATGTATAGACATTGAGTGTGTAGACTTGTGTGTGCAGTGTGTAGACCTGTGTGTGTGTGCATTGTGTGGACTTGATGCACTGACTGTACACACTTCAGAAAGCGCGATGTATAGACATGCGAATCTGGGGGGTCGACCCATCTAAGTGCACTGATGCAATGTATGCACAAAGCAGATATTGAACTGAAGCTAACTGATAGAATGCAATGCATCTATATTTGACTCACTGTTATGAATGCACCTGTGATACTCTCATTATGTTGCTATCATCAAAACAACATAGCATATGCTTGTGCCTAAGGGGCACAACAGACCTTTCTCAGCGCCCTCTTACTACCCCAAGAGAGGGGGCAGTACATAGTGTTATTGCAAGAATTTCAAGATTACTTTGCTTGGAACTACTAAGAGATGCCAGGCCTCAGCCCTGCAGTTGCCCAGCATATCCTGGCCATTGACCCTAACATTGAGCCCGTGAAGCAGTCACCTCGGCGAATGAGGCCAGAATTAATAAGCCAAGTATGCAAGGAGGTCGACAAGCTAATAGACGTCGATTTCATGGCTGAAAACTAGTACACTACATGGCTGGCCAACATCATGCCTGTCAAGAAGAAAAATGGCCAGATCCAGATTTGCATGGATTTCCACGACCTGAATAAAGCTTGTCCGAAAGATGATTTTCCAATGCCAATCACCGAAGTCATGATCCACGCTATTACCGGCCATGAGGCGTTGTCGTTTACGGACGGATCATCCGGCTATAATCAAATCTGGATAGCGGAGCATGACCGAATCCACATACCTTTTCGGTCGCCTAAAGAGATATTCCATTACAAACGGATGCCCTTCGGCCACAAAAATGCTGGCGCCACCTACCAGAGGGCGATGACCAGAATATTCAACGAGTTGCTCTATAGCAAAGTCGAATGCTATATTAACGACTTAGTCTTCAAGACAAAGAAGAGGGAGGATCACTTGACGGACCTCAGAATTATATTTGAAAGGCTGCGGCAGCATGAGCTGAAGATGAACCCGATGAAGTGCGCTTTCGGCGTCTCCAGCAGAAAATTCTTGGGCTTCATCGTCAGATATAATGGAATTGAAATAGACCCCGTAAAAATCAAAGCTATTCAGGAGCTGCCTCCTCCTAGAAATTCGATAGAATTATGGTCATTGCAAGGCTGGCTAACCTACATCCGTAGGTTCATCTCCAACTTGTCTGGGCGGTGTCAGCCATTCCACAAGCTAATGATGAAGGACACCCCATTCCACTGGAGTGAAGAATGTCAAAAAGCTTTCAATCAATTGAAAGAATACCTGAACACCCAGCCAGTCCTGGGGGCATCTGTCAAAGGGCGGCCGCTGATCCTATACATAGCCGCCACCGAATACTCCCTAAGGGCAATGCTGGCCCAAAATAATGACGAAGAGAAAGAGCAAGCTCTCTACTACCTTAGCCGAAGATTGGTCGGGGTTGAAGCAAAATATACACCTATTGAAAAGGTCTACCTCGCACTGGTCTTTGCAGTCAAGAAGATGAGGCATTACATGCTATCGCATGAAGTCAAGCTAATATCTAGGGCCGACCCGGTCAAATATATACTCCCTCAGCTTGTCCTCAAAGGATGTTTGGGCAAATGGGCTGTCATCCTCATGGAGTTTGACATCACCTATGTGCCGTAGAAGGCCATCAAAGGCCAGGCCATCGCCGATTTCTTTGCAGCACATCCAGTGCCTGAAGATTCTCCTTTGATCATGGAGCTCTCCAAAGATGAGACCCTAGAAGTGGGCCAAGTTACATCGCCGAGAAGATTTCACCCCCACATGAGAAGAAGATCCCGTCTTCCTCGTGACGGTGGGGTAGTTTGACCTAGGTTCTCTCGCCACGATGGTTGACCCAGGGGGGCCACTTGTGGCCCCCTTGGCGCCCGTCTCCCCCCCTCCGCCGGGTCCATCCTCCAGCAGCTGTGGCCTTCCTTCTTTAAGATTTCCTTCAGCAACTGGCGGGCGAACATTTGCGGAAGTCTTATCCTCCTCCATGGCCCCGCCGATGGTCCCGGGTTCTATTCACTCTCCAGCGATGACAGATAACGGAGAACCAGCTGTCTTTTTCTCTCAGGAGGAGATCGCGGCGTCTCTGAACCCTTTCTCCTTCTCCTTGGTCGCTCGTACTCCTCAGGGCAGGCCGTCTTTCACTAATATTCGTTCTCATCTGAACAGCAGGTGTAGATTCTTGGATGACTACATGATCAGTGCTCTGGATAACAGACATCTTCTCTTGAGATTCTGGAACTATGAAGATTTCTTATCCCTTTTGTTAAAGGAGACTCTTTTTGTTCATGGTCGTCTCTTTAGGTTCTTCAAATGGACCATGGATTTCTCTCCTACTGTTGACTCGCCTACATTACCGGTATGGATCTCTTTTCCTGGTCTGCCGATTAATTTCTATATAGAGCACTTGATTCGTTCTATAGCTGGCAATGTTGGCCGGGTGCTGAAAGTGGACCAGTCCACTTTGAACTTGTCCCAAACTACCGCTGCTCATGTTTGCATTGAGCTTGATATATCTAAGCCTCGCCCTTCTAGAGTCTGGATTGGAATTCCAGGAGGGGGTGCCTGGCAGGATGTTTTCTACCCGGAGCTTCCTTTATTTTGCTCTGCTTGCTCACGCATTGGACACAGTGTGGCCACCTGTAAAGGAACCAGGAACCCAGTTAACATTGTGAAGCCAAGACAAGTTATCGTTGATAGCAAAGGAAAGGCAATTTGGCAACCTGTTGTAAATCAGAAGAATAAATCAGAAGATACTATGCCTGCTACTCGAGCCTCTGATATTCCCAATATGGCTAGAACCTCTACTCTGGGAGAATGCTCCACTCAACCATCTAATTTGAACAAGTCCGATTTATTGAATTCTTCGACTGTCCATGTCAGAATCTCAGGGGACCCTGCTCCTTTATCTGCTCACAGTCAGCAAGATGTTTCAGCTGTGATGTCTACACCAGTCATTATTGTGGATCAATTTGACAGCCATGATCCAGATATACCTCCATCGGTTCCTCCTGATTTGACTAGCTCTGCTTCAGTGCTTGTTCACCAGTTAATGGCTCAAGCTGATCAGTCGGCAGCAGCTTTGGAGCTCCCTTCAAACCAAATCAATGAAAAGGATAATCTCACAGCCTTACGAGAGCATGAACTTTTTAAAAAGGAGGAGGCTTCTAATAGAAGACAGGAAATTGCTAACCATGCTGAAGCTCAAAATGATCTGGCAATACATAATGAGCGTTCAGGGGTCATAACTAGATCCATGTTAAGGACAGGATCCATGGGTAATATTACTGATTCCAAACAGTTATCATGAGTTTCATTATTTAGAATATCAGGGGCATAGGTAATGATGTTTCGATTGGCAGAGTGAAATTTCTTATCAGATCTCATAACCTTGACTACATTGTGCTGTTGGAGCCAAAAATTAACAGTAATAGAATGGACAATATCTGCAAAATATTAGGGTTGGACAAGGATGTTGCCAATTCGGATGGGTTGGCTCATATCTGGGTTCTTTGGAAAGACCATCTGAACTTCTCTGTTATTAGCAAGGATGATCAGCAGATCACTCTTCTCCTATCTAATGCTAATTTACCTGATCATTATTTAACTTTTGTTTATGCTAAATGCAATGCTGTGGAGAGGAAAAATCTGTGGGCATCTTTAGTGCATTCTCACTCTATGGTCAATGGTCTGTGGTTGGTAGCTGGTGATTTTAATTGCATTACTAATGTGGATGAAAAGATTGGTGGAAATTCCCCAAATCTATCTGCTATGATGGACTTTAACAATTGTATATCAGACTGTGCCTTAATTGATGGTGGTTTCAATGGTTCTAAGTATACCTGGCATAACAATCAATCTGGTGGCAGAGGTATTTGGGCTAGGCTGGACAGAGTTCTTTTGAATTCAGCCTGGCTTAATCTTCTACCCATTTCTATTGATCATTTGTCCAGGGAAGCTTCTGGTCATGCTCCTCTTCTGGTTAAACTGCTCTCCAAAGATCGTAAATTCAGTAGATTCTGCTTTCAGAAAATGTGGATTTTGCATGAAGAATTTATTGCTGAAGTTCAGACTTGCTGGCAATCTAGCCCTATGGCTTCATCTCCTATGTACTGCTTATATCTCAAGCTTAAGTCCATGAAAAGGATGCTTCGGAATTGGAACAAAGAAACCTTTGGTAATGTTCACAACAATCTGTCTGCTGCTGAGGATGCAGTCCTCCAAGCTGAACACCTATATGACACTTTACCTACTGATGTTAGCTTGGCTTCTTTAGAGGATGCAAAGAGTAACCAATCTGCAAGGCTACTTCAACAAGAGTACTTCTGGAGACAAAAGTCAGGGATAAGGTGGCTTCTAGAGGGGGATAGAAATACCAAATTCTTTCATTTGTCCACTCTTGCCAATCGAAGAAAACACAAAATTATCCAATTGAAAACACCTGCTGGCACTCTCTCCTCTGATCATGAGGTTATGAAAGGAATTGCTGTCTCCCACTTTTAGAATGCTTTTACCACCCAGGACCATCAGATTGATATTAATTTCTTGGACTGTATTCCTCAACTAGTTAACCAGGAAGATAATGTCAGTCTCTGTGCTGTCCCTACAGACATTGAAATTCATGAAGCTGTCTTCAGATTGTCATATGACAGTGCTCCTGGGCCTGATGGGTTCACTGGTGTGTTTTTTCATAAAGCTTGGAATATCATAGCTTCCACTGTAATCAGTGCAGTGCAGGAGGTTTTCTCCTCCAGGAATCCCCTGCCTAGATGTGTTACTTCTACTCTTATAGCTCTCATACCGAAAAAATCCAGTGCTGTGGACATTTCTGATTACAGGCCGATAAGCTTATGTAATTTTTTCTACAAGATTATATCTTCTATCATTAACAGAAGATTGGCCATCATTCTCCCAAGACTCATCTCTCCTGACAGTCAGCATTTGTCAAGGGAAGACATATTATTGAAAACATTGCCCTTGCTCAAGAGCTTTCAAATGATTTGGGCAGGAAAACCAGAGGTTCTAATGTTATGTTTAAGCTTGATATGGCTAAAGCTTATGACAGATTAGAATGGGACTTCCTCTATTCAGTTTTGACCATATTTGGGTTTAGTGACAACTTCAACAATCTTATTGACAGACTACTCAACAATTGCTGGTTCTCTGTTTTATTGAATGGTGACACTGCTGGATACTTTAAATCTACCAGAGGCATCCGTCAAGGTGATCCTCTAGCACCTTCTTTATTCGTCTTAGCAGAAGAAGCATTGAGTAGGTCTTTGAGAGCTGCATTCAGTAATGGACAGATTGAATGGTATACTGGTTTCCAGAGATGCCCTCCTATTTCTCATTTGTTGTTTGCAGATGATACTTTGATTTTCTACAAAGCCACAGCTTTCTCTATCAGAAATTTACTTAAGCTTCTCCATACTTATGCACACTCTTCTGGGCAATTGATTAATGTCAGCAAGAGTGGATTCCTCATTCACCCAAAGAAGCCACCCTCTGTTGCACAACGGATTCAGAAGCTAACTGGCTTCTGCAGATTTCCTTTTCCTCATAAATATCTTGGAATCCCACTGGTGATTGGTCGTACAAAGAAGATCTACTTTGCAGGTGTCATTAACTCTATCCAAAAGAGGATTGCTGGGTGGAAGGCTAATCTATTGTCTCAAGGTGCTAGAATGGTTCTTATTAAGCATGTTTTAACTTCTTTGCCTATTTATTCCCTGTCCTTTACTCCCTTGCATATTGGGGTCCATAACCAGCTGGAGCGGGCTTTTGCCAACTTCTTTTGGGGGTCATCTCCTCTTGGAAAGAGAAGACATTGGAAATCTTGGAAGACCTTATGCAGGCCACAGGTCAAAGGGGGTCTTGGTATCTTGTCTCTTCGAGTAATAGAGAATGCTCTTCGTGTTAAAATGCTGTGGACTGCCATTCATTCTGATTCTCTTTGGGCTACTTACTTTAGAGCCAAGTACCTACATCAAGGCCACATCCGAAATGCCCATTTTAGAAATATGAAGGGTTTTGTTAGAAGAAGCTGGTTGAAGGCTAAAGAATACATACTTCAGTTCAAGAAAGTGATTATTGGGAATGGTTCAAACACTAACTTCTGGTATGACAACTGGCTGGGCCAACAATGCTTAAATACATATATTTCTGAAGATTCTATTCCCAATCCAGAAGCCACTGTTAGAGATATCATTCTGCATCCCTCGGTTGAGGAATCTGCTCTGCTGAATGCTTCAATCCCGTCTGAAATTCAGCAAGCTATCAGGTCAGTAACTTTGAATCAGGAATCGGATTTGGGTATATGGAGCCTTTCTCCTTCTGGTCAGTGCATTGTTTCTTCATCTTACAACTCTATGGCTAATAGTCATTTACAACCTAGTATCCCTTGGAGTCGGCTGTGGTCTAAATGGTTACCTACTAAAATCTCTGTCCATTTATGGAAGATATTACATAACTATATTCCGACTGATGACAATATCCAAAGAGTGGGCATTGTTCTTTGTTCCAAATGTTCATGCTGTAGGACACCGCAAGTGGAAGACCTCAACCATCTATTTCTGAATAGTGAAATAGCTAACTCTATCTGGACTGTTATTAAAGCTGCAGGCTTGCATCTTGAAGGAAGAACAACCAGAGAACTAATTCTGAATTCTATCTGTCATATTCAGCCAGGTTCGGCCTATGCACTTTTCACTCTTGCTTCCATTGGATATGGAATGTGGAATATATGGAAAGCCAGGAACACTATTAAGTATGATCAGAAATAGTTCTACAGAACCAGATTCATTCATAATACAATGTCCCAAATTAAAGTGGCTTGTTCGGCTGCTGCATTAAAGGAAACAAAGCCATGCAACCAGAAATGCTTGGATCAACTGGGAATCATAACTAAGGCTTCCAGCAAACAGCAAATGATGATTGTGAGATGGGTCTGTCCTCCTTGGCCCTCTATAAAACTGAACACCGATGGGGCTAATAAGCTTTCTGGAGAAACCGGGGGAGGTGGTATAATCAGGGATTCAAGTGGCAAGACCATCCTTGCTTTCTCTCATTATTATGGTCATTCAGATAGCCTTATAGCTGAAACTAGAGCTCTTCTTGATGGTATAAAATATCTTAAGACAGTGACTGCTATCCCAGCTCTTATTGAATGCGACTCCCTTATCCTTGTCAGGATTATCAAGAAGGAAGCTAATTGTCCATGGGCCATCCTCAGCTTTGTTAGAGAAATATGGAGTGTCATTTCTCAGCATGACTCTATATCCCATATTTTCAGAGAAGCCAACAATGCTGCAGACCTTCTTGCCTCTCTAGCTTGCACTACCAAATGTAATACTTTCTATTCTTATAGTGAGCTGCCTTGTATTATAAAAGGTGCTGCTCGGATGGACTTACTAGGCTTGCCTAGTATTCGATTGATGTAATTTTTCATTCATCTTTATTGAAATAAAATCACCACCTAGTGGTCGGATGGTGGAGTGGCTTTCTCCTTACCTCTGGTAAGGGGTGCATTCTCCCATTGACCCCTAGGTAAGGTTTTTCTATTAAAAAAAAAAGTGGGCCAAGTCCAGCAAGTCACCTGGCACCTACACTTTGACGGTGTTTCAAGAACAGAAACGTCCCCCTCAGGACAAACAAGAATAAGAGCGGGGGCAGGCGTCGTCCTCAAATCCCCTGAAGGAGAGGTGCTGCATACCTCTTGCTCAATCAATAAAGCCTGCACAAATAATGAAGCAAAATATGAGGCTTTAATTATCGGCCTCCATGTCGCTCTCCACATGGAGATCTGGATGCTGCAAGTGTTTGGGGATTCAATGTTGATCATCAAGCAAGTCCAGGGACAGTTCAAAGTCCGAAAACCTAAATTACTCCTCTATCACGCCAAGGCGAAGCAGCTCATGGAGAAATTCTATTTTATTGAACTAAACCATGTCGTCCGAGGTCAAAATGCACATGCCGATGCATTAGCAAAGCTAGCAAGCTCACTGGCAGTCCCACCGGATGAATCACTCAACATACAGGTGATCAACCGATGGCAGGTCCCCAGCATGATAGAAGAAGAACCAAGTGAAGAAGAACTTGAAGTAGTAGCCGCAGAAGTGGTCGGCTTACCCAACTGGCGAGAGCCCCTCATGCAATGGTTTAAACACCAGCAGCTGCCCAAGCAAAGGGAAGAGAAGATTAAGCTAATCCGAATGAAAGACTCCTATGAACTCAAAAATAGAATCCTATTCCAAATTGTGGCAGACGCCAAAAAGAAAATACTGCTTTGATGCCTCTCTATGGAAGAAGTCTGGAGAGTCATGAAGGAAATTCATGCCGGGTCAGCTAGAGCACACCAAGTGAGGCCAAAGATGAAGATAGAAATTAAAAAGCTGGGCTATTATTGGCCGATAATGTTTGACGACTACTGCAAGTATGCTAAGCCGTGTCAAAGGTGCCAAGAGCACGCAACGGTCCCCAGGCGACCTCCAACACAGCTACATCCAACAGCACCCAGTTGGCCTTTTGCCCAATGGGGAACAGATGTCGTGGGCCCATTGCCCCCATCCTCTTTGGGATGTAAGTATATCCTGGCAATAACAGGCTATTTCTCCCGTTGGGAGGAAGCTATAGCCCTAAGAGAAGTGACAGGAGAAATCGTGGCCCGATTTATCCAATGAAACATAATATTCTGATTCGACATCCCCAACCGGATCGTCTCAGACAACGGAAGCCATTTTCGGAATCAAAGGGTCTACAAGCTGGCCGAAAAGTACAAGATTGATTGGAGAACATCCACTCCGTACAATCCACAGGCAAACGGGCTGGCAGAAGCATTCAATAAAACCCTCTACAGCCTCCTGGCGAAGCCTGTCAGTTCTAGCAAAAAGGACTGGGAAGATAAGATGTACGAGGCACTGTGGGCGTACCGTATCATCTATAAAACCCCAACGGGCTGCTCACCCTTCTCTTTGGTGTACGGCTCAGAAGCAGTTGCCCCCATTGAACTAGAGGTACCCTCACTTCGGGTCACAATCCAGCATGATTTGGTCAAAGACGACCAAACAAACGCCAAGAGAAGGTTGGAAGAGCTCTTCGACTTAGAGGGGAAGCGACTCCAGGCCCAGCAAAACATACAGGTCTACCAGGCCCACATAACCCATGCCTTCGACAAGCTTGTCAAAGGGCGTGAATTCAAGAAAGGCGACCTCGTGATGGTCAAAAGAAGAGAGGTTATGGCTGCCAACCCTAAAGGCAAGCTAAATGAAAACTGGCTCGGGCCCTATGTTGTCCAAAAAGTCTACGAAGGAGGTGCATATGTGATTGTCAATGATCGGGAGAAACTCAATTCCCACCCCTTAATGGAAAGCATTTAAAACTATATCACGCATCCCTTCCCCAGTTCGATGAACAATTGAACCCTGCAACTCATGTAGAGCAAGCATGTTTCTTAGATCTCCCTTAAGACTATGCAATATCCGCTCAAAAAAAAGAGAAAAAAAGAAAAGGAAGAAAAAAAAAGAGAGAGAATAAAATTTTCGTCAAAGTCACCGGGGGATGTCGATTCATCAAGTCCCATCGAAATTCAAAATTCCCTCCTCCGGCTCAGACCATCTCATCTCGACCGAATAACCAAACAGCTGCATCCCATGCAGTAGCAAAAACCTCATACGTAGCTCAACACTACTTCATCATGTCCCACTGACGCATAAAACTTCTGACCCAGACCTTCCGTCTGAAGCCATGAATAAAAGGACCCTTGCTTTGGCACTAACCCCGTGTCAATGAATAAACCACATCGGTCTCCGACTCCTTGTCGGCATCGATGAATAAACCGATGGCCCAGACCTTCCGTCTAAAGCCATGAACAAAAAGACCCTTGCTTTGGCACTAACCCTGTGTCAATGAATAAACTACGTCGGTCTCCAAATCCCTGTCGGCATCGATGAATAAACCGATGGCCCAAACCTTCCGTCTGAAGCCATAAACAAAAAGACCCCTACTTTGACACTAACCCCGTGTCAATGAATAAACCACATCGGTCTCCGACTCCCTATCGGCATCGATGAATAAACCGGTGGCCCAGACCTTCCGTCTGAAGCCATGAACAAAAAGATCCTTGCTTTGGCACTAACCTCGTGTCAATGAATAAACCACGTCGGTCTCTGACTCCCTGTCGGCATCGATGAATAAACCGGTGGCCCAGACCTTCCGTTTGAAGCCATGAACAAAAAGACCCTTGCTTTGGCACTAACCCCATGTCAATAAATAAACCACGTCGGTCTCCAACTCCCTGTCGGCATCGATGAATAAACCGATGGTCCAGACCTTCCGTCTGAAGCCATGAACAAAAAGACCCTTGGTTTGGCACTAACCCCATGTCAATGAATAAACCACGTCAGTCTCCGACTCCCTGTCGGCATCAATGAATAAACCAGTGGCTCAGACCTTCCGTCTGAAGCCATGAATAAAAAGACCCTTGCTTTGGCACCAACCCCTTGTCAATGAATAAACCACGTTGATCTCCGACTCCCTGTCGGCATCGATGAATAAATCGGTGGCCCAGACCTTCATTCTGAAGCCATGAACAAAAAGACCCTTGCTTTGGCACTAACCCCGTGTTAGTGAATAAACCTCGTCAGTCTTCGGCGCTTTGTCAGCATTGATGAATAAACCCTTGACTCGAACTTCCCATTCAAACCAATGAACACACAAATTTCTCCCGTCCCATCGGGCTCATTACAAAGTCTTTGACTTAGACTTCCCGTCCGAGTTGATGAATAAACAACCTTCCTTAACCCAGCACAAGCCACCAATCCCCCTCGGGATCGGTCTCACCCAGTCGGCTTAGGCCTTTTGTCTAGGTCGACTAATAAAACCCCATCTCTTTGCTTCGGCATTCACCCCATGCCGATGACTAAGCTCCTCTAGAGCTAAACTTCTCGGCCCGCGTGCTCTCTGCGGTGAAGCGAACTCCTCATCCCTTCGCTGAGGGGGTGAGCGCTTTCCCATGAATTCACACCGGACGGACGGTCTACTGGCTCGAAGAATAAAATATTGTGCTGAAGAACTCTACACCGGGGGGCCCCGCACGCTCGTCCCTCACTTGCGCCACCCGCGGGTGGGAGGCATTTGTTGACGTCCAAAAAATCACTACACGGCAAGCACGCCTTAGCAACCAAGAATAGCTAATTAAAGGTAGAAAGGCCGAACAAACCCCACAACTCATCCAATCAGGATGAAAACACACTAGGTGGCCCACCACTTGATAAGGAAGCCTCCCGAGCTGAAGAAATGGCCCTGGCCCCTCAATTCACAGTGCCGAAGGCCAAATCAGCATAAAACCTGAGTGACCCGATCGAGGCACACGAAATGTCGGAAAGGTCCATAGGAGGCCGAAGAGCCTCCCAATAAGGGGAAAACACTTTGAGTGGTTGCCCATTCGATGAAGACACTCACATAGGTGGGGAGCAGGCTTAAGGGCACGATTCATAGTGCCGAAGGCCGAATCAGGAAGAAACCTGAGTAATCTGACGCATGTTCGGCACGTGTCGGAAATCACTCGGAATTGTAGACCGAAGCTCAGGAGCTTCGAAATAAACACTGCGGAAGCGGTGCATTAAAAATAAGGCAACATCGGACGTCAAGCACTCGTCTGAGTTGAGGCAGAGTCAGCAAGGCAAAATTGACCAAAATAACCCTCAAATCACTTGTGAACCGGCGCCAACCCTCTTGAATCAGCGCCCTCCTGGGGCGCTCTTAAATCGGCACGCATAAAAGTGGCCCTCCGCCCTATGAATCGGCGCACAAAGCGCCCTCCTATGTCGCATGATACAGTGCACCAAGGGGCAATCCCCCTTGAATCGGCGTAAGTATGGCCCTTGAGGCCTCTGAATCGGCGCACTCAAAAGGCCTCCCATCCACCCGATACGACGCAAGAAGGGCTCTTGGCCTTTTTGATCCGGTGCCCAAGCTTCAAAAGAGTAGTGAACCGGCGTAGGCTATTCGACCCTTGAATCGGTGTGAGAAGCATCCCGTCATAGACACAGAACTCTGTTTCCACTGTAATGAAACAAGGGAGCAAGGAGGCATGCAAGGGAAGCCCCCCCGGTGGCCTCCTGCAGGGCATTCAATGCCTGATTCGACGGACTATCAAAAAATGCTTGTGTGGGTATTTTGTCCACAGGGTAAACCCCGGACTCCCACATCCAAGGTCGACAGCGCGATAGCCACTTGCCATCGACGTTGGGGTGGGTTGTCTGACAGCTGTAGAGACATCTGACCTCGGACGCTCCCCTGTCCTGCATGAACCAATGGGCGACAGCGTAGCAGGCAAACCCGGTTCTCCTGCGAAGAAAAAGGAAAGTGGCGGGAGTTTTCTCCCAAAGAGAAGAGACCCCCGTTCTATATATAGAGCTGGCTCAGGTCAACCATCCTGGGGACAGGCAGAAGATAAGGGTTTTGTTGGTGAGCAAAAGATGAGAGCAGTGAAGAGAAGAATCGAAGAAGCCAATAAGAGAAAGAAGAAGGGAGGGAAAGAGGGAAGAGAGGTGAGGTGTTCAAAGAGGGGGGGAGGAGCTCATGCCCCCCCTCCCCTCGTCACTGTATTTTTTTTTTCCTCTCTACTCCGTATTCTTTTCTGGCTTTCTTGCTGTAATATCTCCTTTTAGCTCTGATGCATGCAACTTTCAAGAATAAGGAGCCCGTGGTGGTGAATATTATGTGTTTGAATTGACCCTACTCATTTGGTCTATCTCTTTCTCTCCCTCTCTCGTTTCTGTAGATGTATGCTACCGGGTCCGTGAATAAGCAATGTGCCTTTTGCAGAAATGATCGCTGCTCTCTCACTCACGTCTATGAGTTGTGAGGGTGTGGTAACTTCTCTCACTTCCTGCCCTTGATTCCTTGATCACCCCAGGCCTCTAGTGGAAGCTTACTTTTTTATAGTATGGCTCCTGGGGATCCCACTAGTAGGGTGAATAGCAATGGTCATGCATTTGACGACATGTCGGGCCCATGCCCTGGAAATTTTCTTGAAGTTGCGGCCTGTGAGCCCCTAGAATCCCTTGAAGGCTAGTCCTCGGGTTTCTATGCTCACCTTGGGTCACCGGGTAGCCGTTCTCAACTCACCCATGAATTTCAGGAGCCATCTCGGATTTCCCGTGGATAAGCCTCCATTTTTTTTACATCCCGCAAACCCCGGGTTCGGGGGAGGTGCTGTCAAATTTTCGCTAGGAAATGCGAATAACGGAAGGGACGAACGGTCAAATGAATATAACCATAAGAATAAGTCAGGACAAAAGGGATTAAAAAGATCCTCATGAATCAATAAAGGAACCTGCATTTCTAACTCCGTGCACATCTCCTGCCGCCCCTACATGAATAAACATTAGAGAATGGAAGAGCCCCGTAGGCTCATCACGAACAAACAGAAAAGCACAAAAAAAAGAGAGAAACAAGCATATTGCATCTGTTCTCTAGCGTTGAGGCACAAGTCTTTTGCGTGCCTTTGAATTTGGCCAATCGATCCTTTGAAAGCAAAGCAAAGTTTGCCAAAGCGTGAAGCAAGTGTGTCTGCCAAACTGCCTGCGTCGACCCCCATGGACCCCTATGTCGACCTCATGCCCAGTCCGGCCCTGCCGCAACATCCCTGCATCGACCCCGAGTAGGGCGTGCGTCAACCTCATCCACACAACAACCCGCAGATGCATTTTTTTGAACAAATACCAAAGGATGGGGCTTCCATGGGCACTATAAAAGGAAAAGGGACGGGTGTGCCTTATGCATTGAACCGCAAGCATCTTAAACCTAAAATAAGTCTAATGTATACATAACAGGTCCCCTTACAATTTATTTTGCCAAACCAAAAATAAAAGAGAAGAAATGGAATCTGCCTCAACCATGGGGTCGACCCTAGGGGTCGACCCTCCCCCTCCTGAACCCTTCATTCTGCTATCGTGAGGAGGGGAAGTCGACTTGGCCTTTTTCCCAAGTCGACTCCCCCCCCCCCCGGCGCCGGATCACCTCTTCCCCTCCTCTCTCCCTCTCTCTTTCCAACGGCGCCGAATGTTAAAAAAAAAACTCAGGAGGTGGGTTGAACCGGCGTGCCCCCTTGGCGCGCCGGATCACCTCTTCTCCTCCTCTCTCCTTCTCTCTCCATCGTGCCGTATCACCTCTTCCCCTCCTCTCTCCATCACTCTCAATCGCGCCAGATCACAACCCCCTTGCCTTTCTTTCTCTTCTTCTGTTTTCCAAAACAAAACAAAAAATGCAAAAGACAAAAAAATCAAAAGGGGAATAAAACAAAAAAATAAAAAAAGTGAGACAAAGCAACATTCAAAGCTCAAGAAATCAAGCAAAGAAAATGTAATAATAACACTAACAAACGAGTAAATGAAATGTATCTGTGCATTTAAGCAAATAAATAAAATCAATCAACAGCCAAACAAAGAATAATCAAGTAGCCACAAAAAGAATGTGTGATAATGATAATAACAAGTTAACGAAAATACACCCACGCACCTAAATAAAAAAATTTTAAACAACCAACAACAACATAATAAAGTCCATTTTGCAGCTTCACCTTCTGGGCCCGGTGAAAAGAACATCAATGACGCCCTGCTAAATCGGTTTGGACCTCGGCGATCACCCCAATATGGCCATGACTCGGTATTACCTCTGGCCCACAGCCTAACAAATCGGACTCGTCTCCGTCGGGATCTAATCCCGTACTTTTATTAAATTTGCCGTATACTCAGCATACATTTGCGAGCGTTTCGCATTCGCCTTCATCACGCTTTCAATACGAACTGCCGTCCGAACAAAAAAATGGTCGATAAATGACCAACATGATTTAAACGTTCATACCCCAATCCGGGGGCATTTTAACGCAATTCGAGATCTTCGTTATCTCATTTTTATCAAATGTTAATTTTAGGCCGTATGGTCCCTTTTCTTGACGATTAATCAAGGGTTTTCTCCTCTTACAGGGGATGTAATTAACGTCATGGCCTTTACGGCACGGCGGGTCTTTGTCCCGACACGACACACACAATCGTCTGATCAGTCAGACGACGCGCACAGCGGCTTCCTTGAAGTCTAAATAAATCATCACTTATGTGACTGGCATGCCCTCGCATAAATAAACCGAATAAATGAATGAACAAACGAATAGATAAATTAAATAAAAGAAGTGTTCCAAAAGTCTCTGGCGGTCCACCTTTGGGCCGCCACAGAGTCTGGCGATCCAGAATTGGGCCGCCACAGGGACTGTAGCGGTCCAACAATGGGCCGCCACACCCTGGGTTGCGAAGGAAATGGCGGTCATACCTGGGTCCGCCATAAGGATGAGGCAGGCGTACCTTCGGCTGCCACACCCCAAAAATTTCCAACGGTCGAAAATCAACGGTCAACTCACCCTCTGGCAGTCTGACCCTCGGCCGCCACATCTTCTAGCGGTTTATCGTGCAGCCGCCATAAGATGTAGGGACCTGTCGACAAAACAGTGCCATGTGGCACACCCACCTTGGGCCGCCACAGGCTCTGGCGCACCTACCCTAGGCCGCCAAAGGCTCTGGCGGTCATTGGAAGGACCGCCAAATCGTCCCGAGAACGGGCCGACGGGAACAAACCCAAAAACTTGTTCCACGGCCCGATCATCTACGGATGAGGGGGAAGCTCCCCTATAACCCCTAGCATGCATCTACGCCCTCGAATCGGTCTGAAACACGACGAAACGGAAGATCGGACACAACCCCCAGAACATAGATTTTGCCCTACCCGGCTCAAAAACGCCCCTCTCGACCTCTCCTCGGCCTGCAAATCACGGGGGACAACGGGATGAGCATGGGGATTCGTCTCCCTACCTCAATGGAGCACGAGCTCCGCCGAAACGCCGCCGAACGTGAAGAAGAAGCTTTTAGAACCCTCGTTCCTTCATGAAATCCCACAAGCCACACGCCGCCACGATCGCCTCGCCGTCACCATCGCCGCCACACCGTCGCCTCACTGTCGTCTGCAGTCGGGGAGGGGCGCCGCCGCGGTCACGCCGGACGAAGAGAGAGAGGAAGGGGGTGGTCGCTCACGGGAGGAAGAAGGAAGAGGAAGAAAGAAGAAGAAAGGGAAAAAGAAAAAGAAAATAGGGGTTTATATAGAAATTCCAGAAATTCCAAAAAATACCGAAAAATTAAAAATTACATTTCCGCGATCCTCGAAACGCACCGATCGCAACGGTACCACCCGCGCCTAGGTGAACGGCCCGGTTCACCCGCTACGGGGTTCCGTAGGTCCTGTCAGGGAAAAACACGGGAAACCGCAGAACACGTTCCGGGACCTCCGAAACTGATCCGAAACGCACGGATCCGAACCCAAAAGATGTCCGAAAGATAACCCCGGGCAAAATGAGAACAAAATCTCCACGAAAGTGGATCCGAGACCCAAGAAAAAGGATCCGAAGGGTCTGGGATATTACAGCCCTCCCCCCTTAAACAAATTTCATCCTCAAAATTTAAAACAAAGCACAGGGGAAGAAAAGGGGTACTCACTCGAATAAAAAGGGGAACTACTGACGCATCTCATCCTCACGCTCCCAAGAAGCATCACCACCAGAGTGCCGCTACCACACCACCTTAACCAGAGGGATAACCTTGTTCCGTAGGTGCTGTCTCGCCGATCCTCAATACGGATAGGGAACTCCGATAGAGATAGATCGGGAGTCACCTCGGGCCACAACGAGTCCTCCAACACATGAGAAACATCAGGCATATACTTCCTCAACATCGAGACATGGAACACGTCATGCACCGCTGTAAACTTAGGAGGTAGCTGTAACCGATAAGCAATCTCGCCAATGCGCTCCATGATGAGGAAAGAACCAACATAGCGGGAACTCAACTTCCCACGCTGTCCAAATCTCATCACTCCCTTCATGGGAGAAACCCTCAGAAATACACGATCACCGACCACAAAACAGAGTGGCTGCCTTCTCCGATCGGCATAGCTCTTCTGCCGACTCTGCGCTGCTAACATGTTCTGATGGACCAAATGCACCACATCAATGCACTGCTGCACCAGCTCCGGTCCCGTGACGACACGCTCACCAATCTCAGACCAATCGAGTGGAGTCCGACACGGTCACCCGTACAATGCCTCATAAGGAGCCATCCCAATGCTCGAATGATAGTCATTGTTGTAGGCAAACTCCACCAACGGTAGTTGGTGAATCCAACTCCCTTGCCATTCCAGGCAACAGGATCTCAACATATCCTCCAACGTCTGAATGGTCCTCTCCGACTGACCATCTGACTGAGGATGATACGCTGAGCTAAACGCTAACTCCGTGCCAAGAGCCCGCTGGAAACTCCTCCAGAATCCAGAAGTGAAACGTGGATCTCGATCGGACACAATGGAAATAGAAATTCCATGCAGAGGAACGATCCGCTCCACATAAAGACGAGCCAACATGGACACACTCCAGCTGACTTTGATCGGTAACAACCGAGCCACTTTCGTCAGCCTAACCACCAGCAACCAAATGCTATCCTGCCCACTCGGAGTCCTCGGCAAACCCACCACAAAATCCGTGGTCACGTGGTCCCATTTCCACGCGGGAACCTCCAAGGGCTGAAGAGTACCTCCTGGTCACTGATGCTCCGCCTTCACCTGCTGACAGGTCAGGCATCTGGCCACATACTCTGTAATATCTCTCTTCATGCCTGGCCACCAGAACTGCCTCTTCAAGTTCTGATACATCTTTGCCATGCCCGGGTGCACAGTGTACCGACTCCCATGAGCCTCCCGTAACACCGCATGCCTCACCTGCTCCTCGGCTGGGACGTATAGCCTACCATGAAATCTCACAGCTCCGTCCTCGCCGTAGTCCACATCAGCCAAAGCCAAAATCCGGGGCAACTCAGGGTCCGTACGCTGAGCATCTGTCACCTGGCGACGAATCGCAGGCGTGACAGTCAAGCTTGCAAGAACAACTGACCCCGGATCCTGGGGAACCTTAAGCCTAAATGTCATGGCCGGCACCTGTTCCCAGAGCCTCCACTTCCTCATCATCATGGTGCTGACAACGACCTTCCTACTCAAGGCATCGGCAACGACATTCATCCTGCCCGACTGATAAGACAGGGTGAAGTCATAATCCTTCATATACTCCATCCATCGCCTCTGCCTGAGGTTGAGGTCCTTCTGAGTGAACACATACCTCAAACTCTGATGGTCTGTGAATACCTCGAACTTCTCACCGTATAGATAATGTCTCCAAATCTTCAATGCAAAGATCACAACCGCCAACTCAAGGTCATGGGTAGGATAGTTCTCCTTATGGGGCTTTAGCTGCCGAGATGCATAAGCCACCACTTTACCGTGCTGCATCAGCACAGCACCCAACCCAATCTCGGAAGCGTCTGTACACACCACAAAACCTCCCGATCCAGAAGGTAACACCAACAGTGGTGCCAAGGTGAGCAACCTCCTAAGCTCCATGAAGCTCTGCTTACACTCACCAGTCCAGAAGAATGACACATCCTTCCATGTAAGCCTGGTCATCGGGGCTGCAACATGAGAAAAATCCTGAATGAACCTCCGATAATAGCCTGCAAGCCCCAAGAAACTCCGAATCTCCGTCACGGACCTTGGCCTCGGCCACTGCATCACTGTCTCGACCTTGGCTGGATCCACGGAAATACCATCACCAGAAATCACGTGCCCCAAAAAGTGCACCTCATGAAGCCAAAACTCACACTTGCTGAGCTTAGCATACAATTGGTGATCTCGCAAAGTCTGCAACACAACCCTCAAATGATACGCATGCTCGTCAGCAGACCGCGAATAAACAAGGATGTCGTCTACAAACACGACCACGAAATGGTCCAAGTACAGACGGAACACCCTCTGCATCAAATCCATAAACGTTGCGGGGGCATTGGTGAGCCCAAACGGCATCACCAGAAACTCATAATGTCCGTATCTCGAGCTGAACGCGGTCTTCTCCACGTCAGACTCTCAAATCTGCAACTGATAATAACCGGATTACAAATCAATATGCCAGAACACTCGAGCAGACTGAAGCTGGTCGAACAAGTCATCAATCCGTAGCAACGGATACTTGTTCTTAACGGTCACCTCATTCAACTGCCGGTAGTCAATGCAAAACCTCAGACTACCGTCCTTCTTCTTCACGAACAACACTGGCGCACCCCAAGGGGAAAAGCTAGGATGAATATACCCCTTGGCCAGCAACTCCTGCAACTGCGCCCTCAACTCTCTCAACTCAGCGGGAGTCATACGGTAAAGAGCCTTTGACAAAGGGCCCGTACCAGGCACAATCTCGATCACAAAATCAATCTCCCGCTGAGGAGGCAATCCAGGTAGGTCCTCGGGAAAAACATCAGGAAACTCGCACACCACCGGGATGTTCTCCACATCCGGCTCTGACTGGTCCGCCGCGACCATAAAAGCGAGAAAATCCTGACAACCCGCATCAAGCAAACGACGAGCCCTAATAGCCGAAATAAGAAAGCGGGAAGAGGAAGACCTAATACCTTGGAAATAGAAGGTGGGTCCACGAAGCCGCCGAAAATAAACCCTCTTCGAGCCACAATCCACCAAATCATGATGTGCCTCGAGCCAATCCATACCCAAAATCACATCAAAGTCCTAAAGTGGCAACGCATAAAGCCTGGCCGACAAACTCCGCCCTTCAACCCACACAGAAACCTCATCGAAATAATACGGAGTGATCATAAAATCACCAGAAGGCAACTCCACTGTCAAATCACAGGACAACTGGGTCACCGGCTCCTCAATACTCAGCGCAAAATCCTCCAAAATAAACGAATGAGACGTGCCAAAATCAAACAAAACTCGAGCCGCACAACCCAAAATCCTAACGGTACCTTCCATGAGCTGTGACGCCACTGCCTCTGCCCTGGTCATGTGTGTAATCTGACCTCGGGATCTCTGCTTGCCTCCCACACTCGCTGACCTGGGTAGCGGCGGATACTGCCCCTGCTACTGTTGCTGCCTCTGCTGCTGAGGGTACTGCTGCTGCAGAGGAAACTGCTGCTGCTGCAGTCTCTGAGGATAATCACGCACCATATGCCCTGGCTGGTCACACCTGAAACAAATCACCGGCGCTATGCACTGCCTGCATGGATGCGACTCGCCACATCAGGGAAACGCTCCCCGCGATCCACCCACTGATCCCTGACGCTGAAAAGGGACCGACTGTTGTACACTACCCGAAGACGCCTGCCTCTTATCCTTGCGCTTCTTACCAAATCCCTTCTTGAGAAACTTTTTGAACTTGGAGCCAAAAGACGCAGATCCTGCCGCTGACGCTGCCGGTGTCGACGCTCCCGAACTACCCACAATATGCTGGAAAGTACTCTACTATTGGGTAGCCGTGTGCTGACTACAGCCTGACTGGGACTGCCCCTGGCCTCCCGGTCCTCAGACCTTCTGCATATCCAGCTCCAAAGATGCCGCCACACGAGACGCTGTCTCCAAATCAGTAGCAGCATTTGCCATCAGAAGGTGCCTCAGCTCCTGCCTCAAACCCTGAACGAACTACTCCGTCTTCACTCCCTCATGCTCTATGATATGGGGAGCATAACGGCCTAACTCCATAAACCGAGCCTTGTACTGCAACACTGACATGTCACCCTGAACCAGCTCCAAAAACTGACGCATCTTCTGCGTACCAACATAGGATGGGCAGTAAGTACGCTCAAAGACCGTAACGAAGTCCTTCCACACGATCTCTTGAAGGGGACGAGACCGAAAGGACGTCTTCCACTCTGAAGACCACCAATCTCGAGCCGTACCCTGCAACTGGTTACAGGTCAACATTACCATGTCCTCCTCAGCACAGTGCATGGAACTGAACACTCTCTCCATCTCATCAAGCCATCGCCTGGCCACATCGAGATCCGACTGGCCCTCATAATAGGGTGGGTGAAACTGCAAGAAGTCCCTCACAGCACGACTGGGTCCACCCCTAGCCGACGAGCCCTCACCAACATCACCGCCAAACTACTGAGCCATGGCCTGAAACATACTCTGAAAGAAATCCTCGGCCCCCGGAACTCTCGCTGCATCCCCTGCCTGGGTGGTAACTGGTGGCACTCTGCTCTGCTCCTCCTACTCCTCTGTCGACTATCCCTGTTGAGAACGAGTCCTCCGCCTCGGCGCCATACTCGCCTACTGCAAACAGATAGAAGACACGGAAAATGACAGAATCAATAAAACACACGATGCCCTAAGCCAGTGCCGACTGTACATCATCATTGTGGACTAGTGGACCACTGCAACTATTTACGATTCTCATATATATCCACAACCGTGCTCTGATACCAGCTGTAACGACCCAAAATCCGAATACCAGGAAGGCCCGATAGCTCGAATCTCGAACTGCCACCCATGAGCCCGAAGACTCGGAAGGGTTGAAAAGATGGTGTAGAGATACACAAGAATCTAAAATAATTGAAGAGTTACGCAGTTAAATGAATTAAGCGGGAAGTAAAAATAACATTAATTAAATTACATGGTCCACAAAAATAACTGCAGTCTAAAACGATAGTAGTCCACAACTAGTACAGTCCAAAGAAAAGTACAACTACATGGGACATACCCCGGAACTGGCAACTAGCAACAAACCATGGGCACTTGAACCACGTGGAGCCTCTGAAGCGCTCCACTAAAGCCTCGTCTCACCTGAAACACGGTGAAAACACGCATGGAATGAGCCTCAAAACACAAGGCTCAGTAGGGATCATCTGGTCCCCACCTCGTAAATCGAGAAACTGCACGGAAAGTAACTACAAGCTACTATATATGGCGGTTAGTACTGAACACACGGCACGAAAACTAAGACAACTCGTCAAAAGCCAAAGAGTCGCTACCACATAAAGAAAGGAGTACCAACCCACTAGAAGCAAGGCCGGATGCGTCCACTAACGACTTAAACCATGCCTCGGGTGTCCCCCTCGACCCCTGGTGGAACGGGGACACCGTACTAGTAACCACAGAACAAGTGACTAGTTGGGGTCACGCTCGTCAGCGCAGGTCCAACCGCCCCCAACCATGTGTGCACACATAGACCGCGCGTCCCTGGTCTGGCCCTCTGACTGGTTTTCCTCTCAGCCGGACTTTGGCTGCAAGACGTGGGGCCCAACGGAAACCAGTCTAAAAATAGTCTCTTGGGGTAGCCTCGCCACCACTCCCTAGTGGGACCACTCACGTGTCGGAAGGCTACGACCAGTGGAGGGTCACTGAAGGAGTAGACTCTCTAGTCGACGGAAAACAACGTCTAAACCGGACAAAGTACAAGGGCCGCTCCTCGTACTGACACCGACTCACGGTGACACAACTGAGAACACCAACTCCCGGGATCCCACGGCACCCTTACGTGTGGCCCCCACATGATGCCAAGCATCAGTCAGACCACAGGTCAGCACGTGGATCGAGATTCACTCACCAAGGACTCGAATCGGTAAAACATAACTCCAGTCGGACATAGATCTCTGGCGGTCCACCTTTGGGCCACCATAGAGTCTAGCGGTCCAGAATTGGGCCGCCACAGGGGCTGTAGCGGTCCAACAATGGGCCTCCACACCCTAGGTTACGAAGGAAATGGCGGTCCTACCTGGGTCCGCCACAAGGATGAGGCAGGCGTACCTTCGGCCGCCACACCCCAAAAATTCCCAACGGTCAACTCGCCCTCTGGCGGTCTGACCCTCGGCCGCCACATCTTCTGGCAGTTTATCGTGCAGCCGCTAGAAGACGTGGGGACCTGCCGACAAAACAGTGCCCTATGGCGCACCCACCTTGGGCCGTCACAGGCTCTGGCGCACCTACCCTGGGCCGCCAAAGGCTCTGGCGGTCACTGGAAGGACTGCCAAATCGTCCCGAGAACGGGCCGGTGGGAACAAACCCAAAAACGTATTCCACGCCCCGATCATCCACGGATGAGGGGAAAAACAAGGGGGAAGCTCCCCTATAACCCCCAGCATGCATCTACGCCCTCGAATCAGTCCGAAACGCGACGAAACGGTAGATCGGCACACAACCCCCAAAACATGGATTTTGCCCTGCCCGGCTCAAAAATGCCCCTCTCAACCTCTTCTTGGCCTACAAATCGCGGAGGACGATGGGATGAGCATGGGGATTCGTCTCCCTACCTCAATGGAGCACGAGCTCCACCGAAACGCCACCGAACGTGAAAAAGAAGCTTTTAGAACCCCCATTCCTTCATGAAATCCCACAAGGCACACGCCGCCACAATCGCCTCGCCGCCGCCGTCGCCGCCACATCGTCGCCTTACTGCCGTCTACAGCCGGGGAGGGGCGCCGCCGCGATCACGCCGGACGAAGAGAGAGAGGAAGGGGGTGGTCGCTCACGGAAGGAAGAAGGAAGAGAAAGAAAGAAGAAGAAAGGGAAAAAGGAAAAGAAAATAGGGGTTTATATAGAAAATCTGGAAATTCCAGAAAATACTGAAAAATTGAAAATTACATTTCCGCGATCCTCAAAACGCACCGATCGCAACAGTACCACCCGCGCTTAGGTGAACGGCCCGGTTCACCTGCTACAGGGTTCCGTAGGTCCTGTCAGGGAAAAACACGGGAAACCGCGGAACACGTTCTGGGACCTCCGAAACTGATCTGAAACGCACGGATCCGAACCCGAAAGATGTCTGAAAGATAACCCCGGGCAAAATGAGAACAAAATCTCCACGAAAGTGGATCCGAGACCCAAGAAAAAGGATCCGAAGGATTCGAGATATTACAACATCATTCATATCGAACCAACAGTACCACTCACATTCTGGGTTATCCATCTTTCTTCTTTTGAATGGCCTTAAAGATTCTAGGGCCTTGTAAGTGATTAATGGCGCCAGGTGACGAGCAAATTGACGTGAATTCACATCTTGATGATCTAATATAGAAGTATCCAATGTGGTTTGCCCGTCATGTTGAGTAGCCCCTTTCACAAAATGGGTATGTAAAGTCCATGTGAGTGGCAGTCGGTCTGTTTTCAAAGTAGAAGTCATAACAGCCCACGGTTATTCTTTATTCTCAAACTCTTCTTTGCTTGGCCCTTTGTATCCAAGGCCACCTCGGGGAATGAGCTTATGATGTCTAATGGGCTTCACTCTGCCTTGGAGATTGGTGCCCAGGCCCTTGCCAGCTCTATACCCCATACTCATCATGATGTTCCAGGCTGGGGTATTCATCATACCCTTCTTCTTTTTCCCTTTTGAAGGTAGGTGTGGAGCTGGTGCTGAAGGATGAGTTGGACCTTGCGGTTTTAAAAAGTCATGCCATGAATCAGCAAGATCTAGTACTGATAATAAAGGCTTGTTGGCGGGCCATATGGAAGGCACAGATGTAGCAGAGTGTATATCAACTGATGGCAGAATGGGCATGCTAGTGACTTTGATGATGCGCCCTTTGTGAGGAAATTTTATGCACTGGTGATTTGTAGAGGGCACGGCATCAAGTTCTTGGATATATGGACGGCCCAAAATGTCGTTAAAAGTCGGGTCCATGTCTAAAATGTGGAAATCTGCTGTGACTGATACTGGACCCAGCCCGACTTTCAAGGTGACCATTCCTAATGACAGCTTCTTTATATTGTCGTAAGCGGTTACTGTAATAGTAGACGGCTGAATCTGACTGTCCGGTATGCCACACATTTTTAAAGTACTTGGCGGCAACACATTGATGGATGCTCCAGTATCCACTAAACATTGTTTAACTGCCACCTTGTTAATGTCAATAGTGATGCACAAGGCATACTTCCTGGCCCGCTTTGGAGCTAATTCATGCTCATGAAAAATAATGGCCGGTTGATCACTTGTTGGTGTCAAAACTGATGTGATCTGTTCAGCTGGAATATCCTCATTAACCATCACCTTTTGTAGGTACTCTTTCAAAGCCTACTGGTGAATGGTGGATCTCTTTATCAGTTCCAGGATAGAAATCCTTGTCGGGGTCTTGTCTAAGTGCTTTAACAAGTCATATTGAGTGCCCGGTATGGATTCTTGCTCTGGCTCTTGTTCCTCTTGCCCCTGTGCGGGCTCTGGCTCCCTTTGCGAAAATACACGATGGAATATTCGTCCACTGCGGAGCACCATGGTTTGTGAAGATTGTGCCTCTGTCGGGTTGTGGGTAGGCTGAAGATTGTTGGATAAGGAAGGAATATTAGGGTTAACAGATGTTGGAGGGGTGACCAGAGAAGGTGTCACGCCCCGAACAAGGCGGAAATATCGGGACGTACAGTTAGGGACACGCTGGCAAGAGAGAGAACTAATCTAAAATAATACACAAGTGCTACAAGATAGAAATCTAAATGATCATTAACAAACCACAACTGATACAATAACCTCAAGTTCAACTTAATACAACTGGAATAATCAACCACTAAACTCAATAACATGACTGAGACTAAAAGCTCTCCAAAACACAACTAAAGAAAGATAACACACTACTAACACACTAGAACTGATACACTCAAGACATCACTCCTGCCCTTCCCCATCGGTAAGCGCGTCACCTGAAAAGCCTGGAAAGGGGGAAACACAACTATGAGCTGACGCTCAGTAGGAAATAACAGACAGGTATAAGTGATTAACAGTTTAATTACATTTTAAAATGTCATGCTACAAATGATAAAAATAATAAAAGATAACGGTGATATCACGAAACAGAATTCAAAGATCTTGCAAGGTCAAGAAATATAATGAATAGAATAGTAAGACAAGAATTTACTACAGGAGATAACGATAAAAAGTTGGCCATATCAAGACAATTCAAGTCATGTCAAGCACGTATGTAATTTCATTTCCACGTCCAAGTAATGAGCAAGTACAGTAACCACAAGTAGAGTATAGAACAGTGACGAGTGGAAAGTGAAAAGTAGTAGAAAGTAATGTAGAGAGTAGTGGAGAGAGTAGTGGACAGTCCTAGATTTAACACATGTCAAGTACTGGTGCCAAATGCCACACCTAGTCATTCACCTCCCGGGGGTACACGTAGTGTTCGGGCGCTCTTCCCAGGACCAGACCGAGCCCTTAATTGTTTGCCAAGCATTGATTTCTTTGGATCAAAGATCCCACGAATCTAGACTTCCACAGTTTATGGCCAGAATTCCAAGGTTTAAACTAAGTAGCAATAACAACTTCACGTAGGAAAGAGATTCATTTCCAGAATTTCAAGGTAAGTATAATCATCAAGGAGATCGAAACCAAGTCACAACAAGAGTTAATCGTGATGCGCTACTGTAAAACAGCAGCAATCAAACAAGCTAATCAACATATTAATCCTAATCACCAAGTTAAGATATCATGATTAACCATTATCATTTGTAATAAGACAATTGCCAAGAAGCTGATTCAAGATGATAAGGCAAAGAACAACTCCCATAGGAGTGAAATAGAATGCATTAACAGAGATTTAGTTACACCATTAACCACTAATTATGTGGGTTTCTATTTAATCTTGTATGCATTGAAATGAAGATGATAAACGGTGTGTTTTTACACTAAGTTTGCATGTATGGACCAATGTTAATTGAAACTAAAAAGGGTACATGAATAGGTCATTAATTCCTCAAAAATGTAGTTTTCAATGTGATTAGGTTGAATGGATTGATTCCCCAATGATCCGGATTGATCCCCGGGTCAAAAACATCATTAATGGGGTCATACAGGGCATGGGTCGACCCATTGGGTCGACCCCTAGCATTCCAGGAGCCTTCCTGGGTGTGGGTCGACCCATTGGGTCGACCCCTCAAAAAAAAGCTTCATGGGTCGACCCATTGGGTCGACCCCCTTCACTGGGTGCATGGGTCGACCCCTACACTTCCAGAAGCGACGGGTGATTCCGTAAACCATGAAAACTCAATGATTTGGGGTCTAAATGAGTTGGGATTTTAACCAAATGCTCTAGGGTTCTTAATATACATACTAAGGTCATAAAACAAGAGATTGAAACAAGAAATTTGCTAAAAACTCAATCGAATCACAACCTATTTATGATGAATACATGAAGAACCTAGTTCTTGACATGCGTCTACTAAAACGTAGATTTCTCTCAATATACACAACAGAATTTGGGGCTTTTTATATCAAAAGAAAGCTAACTTAATGATGAATCCAACCATATACTATAAGCCATATGTGGATCAAGTTATCTAATCCAAAAACAGCCCGAAAATCAAGCTTCTACTTGAAGAACATAATATACATCAAATTCTAGACATGCTCTTACTAAAAATCAAAATTCTCCAAGTATGCTCAATGAAATTTGGGGCTTCCTACGTTAAATGAAAGCTAACAACATGCTGATTACATCATGTAAGTTAATTAGAGTTTGGTTGTTAGATCCTACCTCAAATCGGAGAGAGAAAACTCAAACCCTAGGATGAAGAACACTTGGACAGCACCTCACAAAAAGCTCGATTTCTCCACGGACACCTAATGAAAATTGGGGCTTTTGCCACCAATGGATAGAGCTCAATGAGAGGAATAATTTGCTATACTCATGATCAAGATTTGGTTGAGAATTCCTACCTCAATCGATAGATCAAAGAAGGATGAAGGAAAGCCAACGGCCTGCTGACCCACCTCCACAAATCGAGCTAGATCTCTCCAGATCTGAAACTTCAGCGAACCCCACAGCAGCCAAATGAAAGAAGACTCGTAGGGCTTCATTTTGATAGCTCATAGAGCTTCTGGAGCCTTCGGAATTGGGAGTATTCGCTGCTGCAAGCTACGTGTTTAGAAACGGCGCCGAAATCCTTGACTTGACCAAACTATGTCGGCAGCACGTTTTGGGGCTAAGTTTACCTCAAATTGATTGAGGAGAAATGTTCCTCTATGTAATACCTTTCATTTGCCTCTGGAATCATCCCATTTGGTTGAGAATCAAGCTCGAATTTGATGTTCAAAGTTTGTGTGAATAGTAAATTCGAATTTGGGTTAGGTGGGTTATAAGTCAGGCTTAAACCACTGATTAGGGCTAGATAATGATTTAATTAGGCTTACTCCAAGAAGATAAAAGTGTTAGTCGAAACATCTATTATTTAATTACTATTTTTATGAATTTTTATATGTTAGATAAAATTCCATTTCTACTATTCCGTAATTAATTAAATATTAAGTTCGGAAGAATTAGTTCGCTAATTCGGCTTAATAAACGATTATATTAGGCTTAATTGTAGAAGACAAAGTTGATAAAAAAAAATTAATTCTACAAGATGTGATTTTTGGGGATTTTTAGAAAATAGTAGAAAAATGACTTATTCTATTAATTAATTAATTAATCTAATTAATTTGGATAATTCTCATTAATTCGAATAATTTCAAATAAAATCCAAATAATTACAAATAACTTTCTAAATAAATTTTTAAAGAATTTGGGGTCTTACACCCTCCCCTACTTAAAGGAATTTGGTCCTCCAAATTCACTGCACTAAAACTGAGAGTAGAAAAAGATCGCTCACCTAGAATAGATCGGGATACCGCTTTCGCATAGTCTCTTCAGACTCCCATGTAGCTTCTTCGGTCCCACGCCGACTCCACTGAATCTTGACCATCGGTATCGAACGATTCCGGAGTTGCTGATGCTTCCGGTCCAGAATCTTGACAGGTCTTTCCTCATAGGTCAAATCTTCCTTCAGTTCAAAATCCACTTGTTGAATGATATGAGTGGGATCGTACACATATTTCCGTAACATAGACACATGGAAAATATTATGTACGCCAGACAAATGCGGTGGTAAAGCCAGTCTGTATGCCACCTCCCCACTCTATCTAGAATCTCGAATGGACCAATGTACCTCAGACTCAGCTTGCCATGAATGCCAAATCTTCGGATCCCTCTCGTCGGAGAGACCTTTAAGAACACATGCTCGCCAATCTGAAATTCCAAATCCCTTCTCCTGTTGTCGGCATAACTCTTCTGTCTTGACTGGGCTACTTGTAACCGGTCTCGGATAACACGGATGTTCTGTGATGATTCCGAAACAAGATCTGGTCCAAGCCACTGTTTCACACCTACCTCGTCCCAACACAACGGGGAACGACAACTTCTACCATATAGTGCTTCAAAAGGAGCCATCTGAATACTAGACTGATAGCTGTTATTGTAAGCAAATTCAATTAATGCCAAATGCTTACTCCAATTACCACCGAAATCAATCATGCAAGCTCGCAACATATCTTCCACTATCTGATTGGTTCTTTCAGTCTGTCCATCTGTCTGTGGATGAAAAGCAGTACTGAAATTCAGACGAGTACCCAAAGACTCTTGCAGTCCCTTCCAGAAATGTGAAGTAAATCTGGGGTCTCGATCAGATACTATATTCACTGGGATACCATACAATCTCACCACTTCCTTTATATACAAAGCAGCCAATACATCAATCGTCCACTTGGACTTAATTGGTAAGAAATGAGCCGACTTTGTCAATCGATCGACAATCACCCATATCGCATCAAATCCACCACGAGTCCTAGGTAGACCCATAATGAAATCCATGCCAATACTTTCCCACTTCCATTGGGGTATGTCGAGTGGTTTCAATTTCCCTGCTGGTCTGAAATGTTCGGCCTTAACTTGCTGACATACCAAACATCTGCTCACAAAATCTGCAACTTCTCTTTTCATATTCGGCCACCAAAAGGACCTTTTCAAATCTCGGTACATCTTAGTGCCTCCAGGATGAATGGTATATCTGGATCTATGGGCTTCCTCAAGAATTTTGTTCTTTATTGTAACCTCATCCGGAACACAAGTTCTGCCCTTAAATAATAATCTACCATCATCGGCCAACATGAAGTCAGGTCTGCTACTCAAGCTTCCCTTGATCTCTACCAACTCGGGATCATTATCTTGCAAGGACTTGATCTCTATCAATATTTCAGGTTTAAGTTGAATCTGAGCAATCAAGATCCGATCATTGTCAATATTGAGATCCAGACTAGATAATTGTTCCAACAATCTCCATTCTTGTAACATGAGACTTGACAATCTAACTACCGGCTTCCGGCTTAATGCATCTGCCACAACATTACCTTTGCCAGGATGATACTCAATCGAGAAGTCGAAGTCTTTCAAGTACTCCAACCATCTCCGATGCCTCATGTTGAGTTCATTTTGAGAAAATAAGTACTTCAGACTCTTATGATCTGAAAACACTGTAAAGGTTTCTCCATACAAGTAATGCCTCCATATCTTCAAAGCAAACACGACTGCAGCAAGTTCCAAATCATGAACAGGATAATTATCTTCGTGCTTCCTCAACTGTCTAGAGGAATAGGCAATCACCTTCCCATGCTGCATGAGTACACAGCCTAAGCCAATACCTGATGCATCAGTATAAACAACAAATCCTCCTTCACCAGAAGGTAAAGCCAAAACGGGTGCAGTAGTCAAACACTCCTTCAGAGTCTGAAAGCTTCGCTGACAATCATCTGACCAATCAAACTTATTCTCCCTGCGGGTTAATCTTGTCATAGGTACTGCAATCTTGGAGAAATCTTGAATAAATCTTCGGTAATAGCCTGCCAGGCCTAGAAAACTTCTAACTTCAGTTGCACTAGTAGGCTGCTCCCAATTCTTCACTGTCTCAATCTTCGAAGGATCAACAGAAATACCTTCCTTGGTGATAATATGTCCGAGAAAGGACACTTCTTGTAGCCAGAACTCACACTTACTGAACTTAGCATATAGCTGATGATCTTTCAATAGTTGCAATGCCATTCTCAGATGCTCAGCATGCTCCAATTCACTCTTGGAATAGATCAAGATGTCATCAATAAAGACCACGACCCATTGATCAAGATAGGGCCGAAATACATCGTTCATCAACTGCATGAAAGCTGCTGGAGCATTCGTTAGACCAAAAGGCATAACGACAAATTCAAAATGACCATACCTGCTGCGGAAAGTCGTTTTATAAATATCCTCTTCCTTAATCCGCAACTGGTGATATCCAGATCGAAGATCGATCTTAGAGAAATATTGAGCTCCCGCTATCTGGTCAAATAACTCGTCAATCCTCGGCAAGGGATATTTGTTCTTGACAGTCTGCTGGTTTATTTGTCGATAATCAATGCACAACCTCATCGAACCATCTTTCTTCCTGACGAATAACACAGGGGCTCCCCACGGAGAAGTACTAGGACGAATAAAACCCTTCTCGAGTAATTCCATCAGTTGCTGCTTCAGTTCCCTCAGTTCCGCAGGAGACATACGATAAGGAGCCTTGGAAATAGGAGCTGTGCCAGGAATAAGATCAATAGAAAAGATAACTTCCCGCTCAGGCGGAAGTCCTGGTAGTTCTTCTGGAAAGACATCAGGAAAATCTTGGACAACAGGAATGTCCTTAATCTCCATCTGCTGCTCAGGAGTTGCACAAACAAAGGCTAGAAAAGCCTCACACCCATGCCTTAAAAGCTTATCAGCTCGAAGAGCCGAAATGAGTGGTACGGAGTTATGGTGCGTGACTCCCGTAAAAGATAAGCCAGAATGTCCAGTAAAAGTCACTGAGCTAGAACTACAGTGAACATTGGCCTCATACTTGGCCAACCAATCTGCTCCTAGGATTACATCATAATCCTTCATATCCATGCAGACCAAATCTGCTGGAAAGTTCTGTTCACCAATCATAACCTTACTAGAAGGATAGAAATACTGGATTGTTGATCTAGTGCCAATAGGGGTTGAAATCTCTAACGGAGTATTCATCAAAACGGGTTCCACAGCTAATGACTTAGCAAATCTCCGTGAAATAAAAGAATGTGTGGCACCAGTATCAAAGAGAGCAAATGCGGGCTTATCGATTATAGTAAGGGTACCTTCGACGAGTCCGCCATCATCAGAAATCCCAGTTTCATCTTCATGTAAAGCTTGAAGCTTGCCTTGTGGTTTCTTGAAGACTAGTGGTTTTGCCGGTGTAGCTTGCTCCGATATGAGAGGACAATTGGGGATACGGTGCTCCTTGCTTCCACATCGCAAACAGGCGCCTAACTTGCGCCAGCACTCCTCTATCTTGTGACCCGGACGATCACAATAGTTGCACACGCCCTTAAATGGAACAATAGGGCCAGGCTTCTTGTCTTCATGCCTCGGCATCTTGCCTTTCCACGATCCGGACCCGCTCCACGAACCAGGTCCACTAACAGGTCTCTTCTTGGTATACCCGGGTTTGACACTCCCGGAACCCGTAGGTAATTCTTTCTTGGTGCCTTTCCCACGGATTCTCTCCGTCATTTCAAGAGTATCCTCTAAAACTTGCGCTTTCCTCACCATCTCGGAATAAGTGAAAATCTCCATCGGTGCCAATTGGTTGATATAATGAAGCTTCAAACCATTGAGAAGGCGCTTCACCTTCATCTTCTCGGTGGAAATGAGATGTGTAGCATATCGAGAAAGCCGTGCGAATTGAGTCTCATACTCTGCCACGGACAAACCTCGCTGTTTCAAGGCCGCGAACTCTGCCGCTTTCTTCTCTTGCACTCTATCGGAAAAATACTTGCTATTGAAGAATTCCTCGAACTCTTCCCACATAACCTGCCGATCTCCGAGAGTTGCCTTGATAGAATCCCACCAAGTACGTGCATCATGTTCCAGTTGAAATGTGGACAAAAGGACACGCTCCTGGTTGGTGCATTGCATAACTTCAAAGATTCTCCCCATCTCGTCTAGCCAGTGCTCGGCTTGGTCAGGGTCAGTCGAACCAGCGAATCTAGGCGGATTCATTCCGCGGAAGTTCCGGTATAGATCACCGGTGCCATGCTGTGCCGCTCTTGCCTGAGCTACTTGCTGAAGGGCCTGAGTAAGGCCTTGAACCGTACGTTGCAGGTTCCTCCATTCAGCACGATCAGCTGCCATCTACACGAGAAATAGATTACTTAGGTTCAAATAAGATAGATAATTATACGATTAAGAAACGAACTTAACCCAAGTTCTACCCAATCTCACAGGTCAGGTCTTAAACTTTTACAAGGTTAGGGATCTAGTGCACCTAGACACGACCAAAAACTCGGTACCTGGCGGAGGTAATCAGTCTGAAGACCACTCGCGCAAGTGTGCGACCTTCCGATAGGCGTAGCCTAACGTTCGGACAACACCTTTTGATATACCGATTATTGGGATGCAATGCAAGAAAACTTAAAACTTAGGGAACCTAGGAATGTGAAACCTAGGGCTCTGATACCAACTAAACTGTCACGCCCCGAACAAGGCGGAAGTATCGGGACGTACAGTTAGGGACACGCTAGCAAGAGAGGGAACTAAATCTAAAACAATACACAAGTGTTACAAGATGGAAATGCTAAATGATCATTAATAAACCACGACTAATACAATAATCCTCAAGTTCAACTTAATACAACTGGAATAACAACCACTAAGACTCAACAACAAACTGAAACTAAAAGATCTCCAAACACAACTAAAGAATAAACACACTGCTAACACACTAGAACTGATACACTCAAGACATTACTCCTGCCCTTCCCCATCGGTAAGCGCGTCACCTGAAAAGCCTGGAAAGGGGGAAACAACGGGGTGTGAGCTAACGCTCAGTAGGAAATAACAGACATGTATAAGTGATTAACAGTTTAATTACATTTTCAAAATGTCATGCTACAAATGATAAAAATAATAAAAGATAACGATGATATCACGAAACGAAATTCAAAGATCTTGCAAGGTCAAGAAATATAATGAATAGAATAGTAAGACAAGAATTTACTACAGGAGATAACGATAAAAAGTTGGCCATATCAAGTCAATTCAAGTCATGTCAAGCACGTATGTAATTTCATTTCCACGTCCAAGTAATGAGCAAGTACAGTAACCACAAGTAGAGTATAGAACAGTGACGAGTGGAAAGTGAAAAGTAGTAGAAAGTAATGTAGAGAGTAGTGGAGACAGTAGTGGACAGTCCTAGATTTAACACATGTCAAGTACTGGTGCCAAATGCCACACCTCCCCGGGGGTACACGTAGTGTTCGGGCGCTCTTCCCAGGACCAGACCGAGCCCTTAATTGTTTGCCAGGCATTGATTTCTTTGGATCAAAGATCCCACGAATCTAGACTTCCACAGTTTATGGCCAGAATTCCAAGGTTTAAACTAAGTAGCAATAACAACTTCAAGTAGGAAGGAGATTCATTTCCAGAATTTCAAGGTAAGTATAATCATCAAGGAGATTGAAATCAAGTCACAACAAGAGTTAATCGTGCTGCGCTACTGTAAAATAGCAGCAATCAAACAAGCTAAACAACATATTAATCCTAATCATCAAGTTAAGATATCATGATTTAACCATTATCATTTGCATTAAGACAATTGCCAAGAAGCTGATTCAAGATGATAAGGCAAAGAACAACTCCCACAGAAGTAAAATAGAATGCATTAACAGAGATTTAGTTACACCATTAACCACTAATTATGTGGGTTTCTATTTAATCTTGTATGCATTGAAAATGAAGATGATAAACGGTGTGTTTTTACACTAAGTTTACATGTATGGACCAATGTTAATTGAAACTAAAAAGGGTACATGAATAGGTCATTAGTTCCTCAAAAATGTAGTTTTCAAAGTGTTTAGGTTGAATGGATTGATTCCCCGGTGATCCGGATTGATTCCCGGGTCAAAGGATCATTAAAAACGGGTTTACGGGGCATGGGTCGACCCTTTGGGTCGACCCCTGGAAAAATTCCAGGGATGGGTCGACCCCTGGGTCGACCCCTGGCTACCTGGCTGCATGGGTTGACCCATGGGTCGACCCCTGCAGGCTGTGGGTCGACCCATTGGGTCGACCCATGCAAGGCAGCATTGCTGCTGCTTGCTGGGTGGAAATGGGTCGACTCGTGGGTCGACCCCTGGGTTTCCAGACCCAAAAAGCTATGAAATCTCTACGAATTTGGGGTCTAAAAGTATTGGGATCATAACCATAGACTCTAGGGTTAATAATATGCATCTTAGGGTCATAAAACACAATTTTAAATCACGAATTTCGATAGGAATCCAATGAAATACAACATATTCTATGAAGAACACAAGTAAAGTCTAGCTTGCTAGCATGCTTCTAATAACACACGAAATACTCTAGGCATGATCTATAAAAATTGGGAATTTTGATGTCAAAAGAAAGCTAACATGTTATTGATTACATTCACGTATGTTAATTAGAAATTGGGCTGTTATCACCTACCTCAAATTGAAGAAGGAACTCGAAACCTAGAATAAAGAACAACTTGACAGCACCTCACTAAAACTTCGATATCTCCTCGGATACCTAATAAAAATTGGGGCTTTTGCCACCAATGGAAAGAGCTCGATGAGAGGTACAATCTGCTATACTCATGATCAAGATTTGGTTGAGAATTCCTACCTCAATAGATTGATCAAAGAAGGATGAAGGGAAGCCAACGGCCTACTGACCGACCTCCACAAATCGAACTAGATCTCTCCAGATCCGAAATTTCAGCGAACCCCACAGCAGCCAAATGAAAGAAGACTCGTAGGGCTTCATTTTGATAGCTCATAGAGCTTCTGGAGCCTTCTGAATTGGGAGTATTTGCTGCTGCAAGCTACGAGTTTAGAAACGGCGCCGAAATCCTTGACTTGACCAAACTATGTCGGCAGCACGTTTTGGGGCTAAGTTTACCTCAAATTGATTAAGGGGAAAAGTTCCTCTATGTAATACCTTTCATTTGCCTCTGGAATCACCCCATTTGGTTGAGAATCAAGCTCTAATTTGATGTTCAAAGTTTGGGTGAATAGTAAATTCGAATTTGGGTTAGGTGGGTTATAAGTCAGGCTTAAACCACTGATTAGGGCTAGATAATGATTTAATTAGGCTTACTCCAAGAAGATAAAAGTGTTAGTCGAAACATCTATTATTTAATTACTATTTTTATGAATTTTTATATGTTAGATAAAATTCCATTTCTACTATTCCGTAATTAATTAAATATTAAGTTCGGAAGAATTAGTTCGCTAATTCGGCTTAATAAACGATTATATTAGGCTTAATTATAGAAGACAAAGTTGATAAACAAAATTAATTCTACAAGATGTGATTTTTGGGGATTTTTAGAAAATAGTAGAAAAATGACTTATTCTATTAATTAATTAATTAATCTAATTAATTTGGATAATTCTCATTAATTTCGAATAATTTCAAATAAAATCCAAATAATTACAAATAACTTTCTAAATAAATTTCTAAAGAATTTGGGGTCTTACAATATATATATATATATATATATATATATATATATATATATATATATATATATATATATCAGTGTACACACATCAAATTAAAGAGAGTGCGGTGGTGGTACGTCGAAGGTGACGGATAGATAGGTGCACATATTTAGCGACTGTTCTGACTCCATTCGTAGCTAAATGCGAGGTGGGAAATATATAGTGTCTGGGCAGGTGATGAACCAGGTGTTCCGATACGCGAAGGAGGCGGGGGCGAGCTACATCAACAAGCCCAAGATGCGGCAGTACGTGCACTGCTACGCGTTGCACTGCCTGGACGAGGAGGCGTCGAACGCGCTGCGGCGGGCATTCAAAGAGAAGGGGGAGAACGTGGGGGCGTGGCGGCAGGCCTGCTACGAACCGCTGGTGGCCATGTCCACCCGCCATGGCTGGGACGTGGACGCCCTCTTCAGCTCCCACCCCCGCCTCGCCATTTGGTACGTCCTAACCAAGCTCCGCCAGCTCTGCCATCTCACCCGCAGCACCGCCGCCCCCGGCACCTCCGGCCACGGCCTCCCCATCCCCTACCTGTTCTAGTGGCGGCACCAGAGAGAGAGAGAGAGATGGTGTTGATTTCTCTAGGTTCAAGGAGAAGTGGGAAGTTTTGAGATGGAGTGAACGTACACGCCCCCCTCCAAACTCCTCTCATTTTGTTCTTGTTTCAGGTGGCCGTGTTCAAACAAATTAAGTGGCGGAGATCGATCGGTGTCTAATTATTATCTACATTTTATGTAATGTCGTTGAATATGGCAAATTAATTATTGTATCTGCTCATGTGGAGGTAATCAAGCTGTTATAGTTTAGTGCTAGGGTTTTACTTCTTTACAAAGTATATTACATGTTTACATCAATTCTATTATTATATATATATATATATATATATATATATTTATATGCTTGTTCCTTCCCTGTTCACAGCACTTTGGGTGACACAAATTAATTAGTTACAAAAGAAATGATTATTATCCGTGCGGGAAGATAAGTTCTATTTTATTCGTCCCATCTCTCGTTGGCTCACATATGCAGTGTGTGGGTTCCACTTTTTGTAAAATCTGCATGTATTTCTAATAAGATTTTTAATGTTATAAGGATGACAAATATGTATTTAAACGTGAAAAATAATTATGTAAGGGTGACAAATAGCTATATAAGGGTGACAAATAGTCAACTCTTGTCAATTTTGACACATGTTCGAGATGACGAATGAGACTTCCAATACTATTTAAGGGTGAAAAATAGATATGTAAGGGTGACAAATAGCTCAATTTTCGTACATTCTTGAGGCTACGAATGAGACTTTCAATGCTATTTAAAGATGACAAATAACTATTTAAGGGTGAAAAATAGTTATCTAACACTACACCAAAGAGAACCCTTACCTACGACACTTACCTATGGTTATGTAAGTCTTAAGTATAGATTAGGATATACCTACGATTTTATGGATTTATATATTACCGATGAATGTCATAAGCAATAGGGGTACCTTGTAAGGATTCGGTCAGCCCGGTTCGGACAGCGCAGCGGATAATAAAATTTTTTAACCCGAACCTAGTGTTGACACCCGTTTTATGACCAATAAGTTAGGTCATCTCCTTGTTCATTTTATATGATGCTCCGAGTTGTTCATTCTTTATTGAGCCTTCTTGGTCAATTTGAGGTTTATTTCATGGGTCATGTCTCCTTTGTTGGGTCTGGTTCATTATCTCTTTCCGTTGGACGAAGCTTAGCAAACTTTCATTTCATTTGCGCTCCATTGTCTCTAACGATCCTTTGAGGGCGCGTTACAATCCTCTAACGCATCTGCCTTGGTCCGTTACATCATGCCAGAGTCCTTAAGCTTAAGGCTTCTTTCAAGCTTATCCATTAGCCTATCCGTTGGGTGTGACGGTTTATCGTGCGGCCGTTATATTCATTGTGATGCGTCTATCCTTGACCGCTACATTCATCCAGAGTCCTATATTCGTAAACTTCGTCCGTTGATCTTATCTCTTAATGGATAAGGTTGTGTGACGGTCCATCCCTAGAGCGCTACATCCTTGTGGCGGTTTATCGTGAAGCCGTTACATCAAACAGAGAGTTCTAGCAGAACTGCTCTTTCTCTGCTACTCCGTGGTCGAATTAAGAGTTTGATCTTGTGATCTCTCTTCCAAATCTGATCCTCAGAATCTTCAGTTTGTTTCTTTAGACTCTTGGGAGTATTATCTTCAAGAGTTTGTTAAGAAATGTCCTACTTTCTAGCTAGATTATCCTCTACTCGACTAGAGAGTTTAAGGATCTATAAATAGAACCCTTGACTTCATGACTTGAGGGGGAGACATCTGGAGTTCGCGTCGAAGTGCTGTCGCATCCTGGAGCTAGAACCAAGGAGAGCTGCTTCTCATGTCCATCTACTTTCAAAGTCCATGGAGTATTGTTTCCAAGGGTTTAATTCAGTCAATTTGTATTTTTAGTGTCTTTTCCCTCTTCCAAGCATCATAGCATTGTCCCTCTCCTTCTACCACGTTTTTGCATCTTCTGCATCCATTTAAAACATCCTCCCATCTTTTAAAACGCCCCAGAGGGGTTAAAAAACTAACCTCCCCGGTATTTTCCTTTCCTTTTGCATGTTCTTAAGTTCTTTGATTTATTGATACTACTTTGTCCAAGGGCTAATCTAGGTTATTTTTCTTGTGATCTACATTCTTTTGCAGGTTTACAGAGTCCTTAGCACGAGGCCCAAGCTCTCTGGTCGGCTTGAAAGCTTAGAGATCAAAAGATTCCCAATCCTTATTCTGCAGATGCTCTGACGGTCTATCAAAGGCGCGTTAGAGTCTTGTAGCGGTCTATCGTGGGGCCGTCACACGTCCTGTGGCGCATCAGTCTTCGACTGTTACGTCTGACGGAGCTGCAATTTCCTGGTTGTTTTGTCTCTCCCGTGGGCGGGTGCATCATCCTCCTATTCTAAGGTACTTATCAGGTATTTGGCTTATTTTTACCTTAGTGGCGATCACATCTTTCCTTAGTTTGGGTATTAGTTTTCTCTTTCATCATATCTCTTCTTTATCTTTGCTTGCTCCACCTACACGGTGTGTTTTCCTTTATTCCTTGTTCCACGCCCCGGCATGTGTTTTTCTTTATTTGCTTAGTTTAGTTTTGATTGAGATAGCATTCCCATGCTAGAGCTTGTGCTGGTTGCCTACGTTCATGATTCACATGTTCATGGGTTGAGTGATTTCACTATTTTGCTCACATTTTCATCATAGTTGGCATCATAGCCCATCTTGCAAAAGAAGGGACACATTAAAACCAACAGAATTTTTGGCGATCACGGTGGGACATCTAGTGCCAATCGTGCTTTGAATCTCTGTTAAACCTGCTCCCCTTTGTTTGCCCTTGTTGCTCTGGTTTTTCCCGGATTTTCCTTTTATTTCCCGCTGTTTCTAGTTCTCTTGCTCTTCTGACGGTCTCCTGTGCACGCATTACGTTATTGTGACGGCCCGGTCTTTGACCGTCACACTACTCTGACGTAGGTATTATAGACCGTCACACACTCCAGACAGGTACACATCCTGAGGTGCAGTTCAGTTCTACGGTTTCTGCTGTGATTTTTATACTTGGGTGCTATCTGATTGTCACCTCAGTTGTTTTGCATATTTATCTTATTGTGTGCATATTTTATTGCTAGATTTTAAGCTAGAATTTGCATGCACCCCGGTGCACATAGGTTCATTCATATATTCACAATTTAGATTGCATCTTCCTACCTTGGTGTGTGGACCTCTCGTCTCCATATTCCTTGGAGCCGATCAGGAAATCACATCAGGGACCTCCATAAGTCTCCATGAGCCGTGGATTCCCACACGGACACCAGGCCGATTGTACCTTTCCTACCCCGTGTCTAGGATTGCATAAGTGAAGGAGTGATTACGTTTAGAGTCGACCAAGCCACACATCCTTTCCTATTAGGAATCTATTGTGGAGAGCACATCTTAATCAAATCACTAAGGTTCTAAAGGAGGAAATCATAAAAATCTTGTTGCATCATCTAAGTAACTTGGTTGAATTTGAGTGTTGTCATCTCATTTTCACTTACATCTTTTGTTAAAAATATCTAAGTTTAGTCACTCATTGTGTGTTTGTTGTGTGTTATTTGCATTATTCTAAGGTCTTTCGTTGCATGTGGAGTTGCTTCCATCCTCTAGAAGCTTCATCACCTGGGGGCGATTCCCTTTCCTCATCCTACTTCAATCCACTCTTTGAATCCACCATGGCTTCTTTCGATCTTCCCCGTTCCCAAGATGAGTCTCTTCCTCAAGGGCTTCTAGAGGATCCCTCTAGGGTTATCTCATTCCAACCCAGAGAGGGGCCCCTCCCTCCTTCGTCCTCCATCCCTATGGAGGGCGTCCAATCCACTCAAGCTCTTCTTCCTTCTTCCGCTAATTCTATCCTTCAGATGATGGCCCAATTAGACCCGGCCCAACTTCAGGCGGTTTATCAGGCCATGCAGGGGTCCAACACCCCACCTTCCCCAATTATCCAAGGTCAGACCAATCCTTCCATTGCTCAGCCTAGAGCCGATGGGTCCGCCGTCCAGCCCATTCCCATTGATCTCACTCCGGTCCAGCCCAGGACCCTCAGATTATCTAATCTAGAGATGGGCTAGTCTTCTGGTTCGGCCCAACAATTTCTGGATAAGGGAAACACCGTTGTCCCTCCTTCTTTTCCATCAGATCATCATATGTCCGGCCCATCTATACCACAGGTTCTTATTGGCCCAAATGATTTCATGCGCCCTCATCAAGGGGCAGCCCAAGTTCATGCCAACATGGGTCATCCTTCGGCCCAATATCCTTCTTATGGGCCACCTCCTCCATCTGCCTACCCCTCTGCTCCTCAAATTCTATCTTTCACTATCCCTACTCCGTTCAGAGAGCAAGAATTACTCGATAAATGGGCCGCCATGCAACAACAACTTGACCTCCTCCAGAAGCGGGTTGGCCCACAATCCTTGGCAGACGTTTCAGTCCCCAGCTTCCAAAATATCCGATTCCCTCCGCAATCTGAGCTCCCTAATTACCGCAAGTATGATGGGAACGGCAATCCCTTTATTCATGTGAGGGACTTTTTATATGAATCGGCCCAATTTCAGTATGATGATCTCCTTATGGCGTATCTATTCCGCCGGTCATTAGATGGGGTTGCACTAGAATGGTTCTACTCTCTGCCACTAGAAGATGCCGAGAGTTTCAAAATAGTGAAAGACAAGTTCATCCAACGGTTTCAAGACAGGGTCGGTCCAGAATATTCCTTCACAGACTTGGTGGTCGAGAAAATGAAGCCCGATGAGGAGTTTGCGACTTATGCTAATTGTTAGGGTGCTAGGCCCGGATACAGAGGGGGGTGAATGTATCCCTCTATGAATAATGGCCAAATAAAAACTAGGATGCAAGAGATAAACCATAGAGTAGAACCAATTCAATTCAACTCAAATACAAGCACTTGGTGCGCACCTATTCAAGCATCTAGCGGAAGCTAAGCAAACAATCAGACCACTGCACAAGATAATTTTTAGGTGGTTCGGTCCACAGACCTACATCCACCCCTCACTCCCAACCGGAGTGAGGCTTCACTAGCAAATGCTAGAACCAAGCAGACTCAGTCTGCAAACAGTTGCTGCCACACAGCTTGACCAGGGGAACAGCCTCCCCTCTTCCTCCCAACCAGAGGGACACCCAAGTGACTCCCAGCCACTTGGAAACTAGAGGTCGAAGACCTCTCTTCCTCCAGACCAGGAGGGACCACTGGACTTGCAACCACAAGCCCAGAACCGGAGGACTAGCCTCCCTTCCTCTAACCAGAGGGAACCCACAAGTGACAACCTGTCACTTGCAACCCGGAGATCAGATCTCCCTTCTCCTGAACCACCAGGAGGAACCCGATCCCCAACAGGGCAATCGGAAGAACAAGGATAATCAGAAAACAAAGGAAAAATAATAAAGGAAAATGACACAGCAATCAGAAAACTGTAAAAGATGAAAACACAGATATGGCTCTCAATGGAGCTGACTGGCCTGGATCTGATCCACGGTCCAGTAGGAACAAGTCTTCAGATGAAGCTTCCCATCTCTCGTTCTCTCTTCTTCTTTCTCTTCCTTTTCTTCTCTGCTTCCTTCTCTCACTCGCGAGCTCTCTCTCTTTCTCTTTTTACTTCTGTTCTCACTGGATCGAATACTCTCTGCTGCTCCTTTCTCTCTTTTTCAATCGATCAGCCTTCTTTAGTGGAAGAAAGCACATATATATAGCAGCAGCAGCAGCTCCTGGGCGCGTGGCTTCCACGTTTTCCCGCCCAAGGAATTTGCTAGATCCGAGGCAGCTTCATCCACGTGTCAGCATCTTCATACCTCGTCCTCCTGGGATCACGAGCCAGGTCATCAATCTCGGTAAGAATCCATTGTATAGACTTCACACATGAAGACATCCGCTGTTCAGACTTGAATAACATTCAGCAATGCATTGTATTGACTCCACCAGCCTGCAGCATTGACGCATCAGAGTAATCCAGTAAGCTTCTTTCTTGATTGTTTGAACTACAGCGTCCACGCCACTTGATCAAGACGTTGACGCATTGGTGTCCAGTGATCAATGTCTTCAGTATATAAGCGTGCTGCGTCGACGCTGCTAGCCCATAGCGTTGACGCAGTGGTGTTCCAGCAGCTAATACTTTAGCTTGTTTGCTTGCTGCGTGGACGCTACCAGACCGTGGCGTTGACGCAGTGATGTGTTCCAGCAGCTAATACTTCTACTAGTATACTTGCTGCGTGGACGCTGTGGTCATTCTGCGTTAACCCTATACACACAAAAAATCTTATAATCATAACATAGAACAAGTGGTTATTTAAATCTTATAACACCGAGTGTATATACTCTGAAACAGCAAATGGGCAAGTATGTACACTGAGAGAGTGTATAGACTTGGAAGTCTTCTTGTGAGCTCAGTGTATATACTTTCCAATGTCTAGACTACAGGAGATGAAGACCGATGAGCAGACATGAGCTATGCAAGCTACAGTGTCGTTGTATGGACATGGGGTTCAGCTGAGGATGTATGGACTTGCAATGCAAACAACAATGTATAGACTTCATGTAAAAGCCCAATGTATAGACATTGAAATCGAAGACCAATGTGCAGACTTGGATTTGAAGACCAGTGTATGGACTTCAACAATGAACGGCTGTACATACTTCATGTGAAAACCCAATGTGTAGACTTGAAGAATGTGAGACGATGGCTAAGACACTGCACAGTCGGATGTATAGACTTTCGTTACTGTAGCAACGTGTAGACTTTGCCTTAGACGCTAAGTGAGACGCTCAATGTACACACTTAACCAATTCAAAGGTAAATCGAGTGTACAGACTCTGAGTCCAAACCCAACGGCTGTACAGACTTAGAAAGTGAAGACTGATGTACAGACTTCATTAATCAAAGCATGAATGAGACGTTGTACACACTTAGCCTAGGACAATGTATAGACTCAATCAAATGATAAGCTTCCAATGTGTAGACTTGAAAGTCTAATGGCGATGTGCATACTTGTTGAGTTGACGCTGCAGCCCAATGAGTTGACGCTGCAACGTATACACTTTACGTTCAACTGATGATGTGTAGACTTGAAGAACTGAAGCCCACGTTGTATAGACTTTGAAATCTGAATCGACAAAGCAGGCTGTACAGACTTTGAGAGTCTTGACGGATGTACAGACTTTGAAGGCTTTGATGGCCAATGTACATACTTGTAACACTTGAGGACTGATGTATAGACTTCGCCTGAACACTGTCCGATGTACAGGCTTTAGTCTGAAGCGTTGTATGGACTTGCAAGAGACGCACAAAGAGACACTGCCTGAGACGGTCAACTGGACGCTGACTCTGTACAGACTTCAACTTAAAGATGCACGATGTACAGACTTGCTAGTCTGAAGGCTAATGTATGGACTTAAAGGTTAACACTCGAATGTATAGAGTTGAAGGGCTAACAATCTAGTGTATAGACTTCAAAAGGACAAAGCATCCACAGACCAGACGATGTACAGACTTTGCCAATATGAGACACTGTACAGACTTTGTTAAGTGACTGGCTGTACAAACTTCAGAAGATGAAGACTCTGTATCGACTTGAAGACCATGAGCCAATGTATAGACTTGCCTTAACAATGAATGAGTAGACTTTGAAACAGGAGTCAGGCAAACGGATGTACAGAGTTGGCCAAAGCAGCAATGTATAGACTTTGAAACCCAGACAGTCAGTGTTCTGATGGGTCGACGCATTAGTAGGGGTGAGTCGATCCACTACTGTCCATACTAACTAAACAGACTTGGCCAATGCATGAAGCACAGTCCAGTGTATAGACTCGATGCCTTGAAGATCAATGTACATACTTTGAAGACCGACCTAGCAGGTTGTGTAGACTTAGAATGCAACCAGGATGTCTAGACTTGATGTGAGACAATGCATAATAAACATGAACCAATGAATTGAATTCATATAGCAGACATGAACTGAATGTATGCAGGAGAACTAATTAAAGCATTACCTGATCTGAGCATTCACCTTACCTGTCATGATTTAACTTTGACTCTTTGACTTGGGTTAACTTCATGACCTGTGAGACATCCTCAACCCTGTTCTGACAGTTTCTCATAATGCAACAGGATTATATCATCAAGGATGTAAACATAATGAGACATAATATCTGTCATCATCAAAACTCCAGAACCACAGGGGACACAACAATCTCCCCCTTTTTGATGATGGCAATATTATGAGTCATTGCAATAGGTCCATCATGATGATTATGAAATACCATCCATCATGATGATTATGAAATACCATGTGACAGTTCATAAACATGCACCCATAATGACTAATGCATGCACTAATGACTCACACCAAAAATTCTCCCCCTTTGTCAACATCAAAAAGAATGGAGTGGTCATTGACTGTTTAAGAATTTGAAATAGGAGCTATTATGCAAACAGAGTTACTATCATCTAAAACTCCCCCTGACAAGATACTCTCCTGAATGAACATTGAACCACATGGACATGCAAAAGTTCTCCCCCTTAGATGGACAGTCAATGAAGTCTGAAATAATGGAGTCCATTGTGAGAAAGAAGGCACTCAGAATAAATGAGAAAGGTTTTCAATGGGATATCAATTTCATAAATCTGATTAAATAGGTATTTCAGACTCTTCTATTATAGAGATTTATGAATGATCTTCATTGACAAGTCAGATCAGAATATGATGTATGCAAGGCTTGTTCATAAGCTTTCTGTACTCATATCTGAAATCAGTTTTAATAAAGGTGAACCTTGCTTTCATATTGACAGTCTTGTTTAACCTTCTTTTTCCTTACTCACTTAATTTCAAAGATTCCTTTAAGAGATGCAATCAATAGTAATGAAGTTAAACACATAAGAAAAACATTTGTTTCTGTCAAGGGTTCCAATAGAATATCTTTTGCACATATCTTTCAAATGGTATACTAGATTAGCAGCAATTTTCATAACATTCTTCATGAGCACTTGAGTTTAGTACACCCTTGGAACTAGAGGATACACGTTGTTTAGACGCCAATATCCCTAAGCACTTGGATGGACTAACTGTCATGCTTCATAGGAACAGAGATTGCATTTACACTTCATGACACACTACAGATCATTTCTTTGATGAGTGAGATGTATTTCTCAGTGTGCATGCTATTGCTCTGCCAGATTATCAATCATTTTTAAGCAGAGTTAACTATGGCACCTCATGACACAGTCCTTTGGACAGGATTTCTCAGTGACCAAGGTCATTGCTCTGACAAGATTTACCCTTAGACATAATCCATATTCTCAGATGTTTAAAAATCAATACTAATTTCATACATATCAATCAAGGAATATCATGATTTCAGAATTTTCAGAATTCAGAAGAGTTTAAAAGACTCAACATGAAAATGTTGGTTAAAGTTTATTAAGACCAACTCAGATATTTTCAAGATATGTTCATAAGCAAACACAAGACATACATGAAACATCAACCGGCTGAAAGAATCAGACATTCATAATCCTATATAATAGAAGATTCCTGTTTAAGTTATTTTTCAGATTTATGATCAGGATATGTACAGAGAATTCTTTCTGAGTTTTCAGGAAAGGCCGAAACATTTTTGGGAACAGCCAATTCAACAGATGATACCAATGAATAGGATGAGTGAAGATGGCTGATAACAATTGAAGCAGGAAGCTGAAATGTGTTGCATTACACATTCATCACAGGGATTTAGGTAAGATAGCAGTTCAATCTGAAGATGGGAAGTTCAGATTGTAGAATATGAATAATGCTCCCCCTAAATGTATGCATGATCTAACATTCCTAAATGTATGCAACTCTGACCTATGGTACCAGGCGGAGGACTTGGTCTAAAGACTACCTCACACATAGTAAGCACTTCCAGACAGAGTTCATCTGCCCTTTAGTATCTTACTATTTATATACCAAGAGTCATGCATGACAATCCAATGCATATGCAATTCTACATGCATCTTTTAGCTAACACTGTGGCACTTATATGCAATTGTGATGCATGTGCATGTCAAATGTGCAGATGAGCATTTTTTAAGCATGAGACATCATCCAAGCAACAGACTTACTCAACTCACCTTTTCAGATTTTTTAGAATGCAATTTGTTTTCAGAGATTATGCATTTTAACAAATATCAACTAACTGCAATTAACATATGTATGCATCAAATGCAGACATTCTTTAAACTCATGTATGCACCAGTGCATGATAAAAGAAAATTACAAAAGGCAGATGCAGTTCTGGACATGTATGCATTGACATATTAAGCATGATGTTAAAAAAAATTCAGGTGAAGAAACATTTAATCAGCAGAGTTGGGGTTTACCATACTTTGGATGCCTTGGTTTATTTGACCCCCTTTTATTCCTCATCCCAAGGCATACCTGCAAAGCACAGATCTCATTTTGTGTTTCTAGGTACCCAAGACTTCTTGGATCCTACTTTGTTAGTAACACCTCTGATAGGTGCTTTCCACATTCTTTGGGCATGTAAGTCATCAGACTTCATTAAATTACACTCACTCATGGAGTGCCCAACCTGCCCACCATAATGACAGGAAACAGCAGATCTTGAATTCTTTTTATTCACAACATTGTTAGCATGGAATCTGTGTGCATTATTCTAAACATAAATTTTATGTGCATTGGCATGAAGATTTCTGTTACTTGCATGAGATTTTGGTTTACCTTTACCTGCCCACCAGCATTCCGAAGCTCGGTGGCCAAATTTTCCACATTCAAAGCATGCCAGACTCTTTTCTTTAAAAACAGTTTTATTTCTTCCAAAAACATTTCTATTTGCAAGGAGTTTTATATTCTGAGAGAAAGTTCTTCCCTGAGCATGCCAACAGTCCTTGACTGTATGGCCATGTTTTCCACAATGAGAACAATTAGAAAAGGTATTTCTATGAGGGCCTAACCAGCATTGTGCAGCAACATGTCCTATTTTTCCACAGTTATAACAATGAATTTTCTTTTCCCTAAGGACATGATTTCTACCCTGATTATTTTGAGCAGCTGCTAGGTCATCTTTTTCCATCAAATTACACTCATGCATCAAATGTCCATATTTGTGACAGTAGTGACAGATCATTTTCTTTCTAGATGCATGCGAGTGAGTGGGTGAAACATGCAGAGTGGGAAGAGGAACATGTTGATGCTTTTCTTTCTATTTTTCTGTTGTTTTCTCTTGAGCAGTTGACTGATAACCTGGAAGGTTCTAAGGGCTGTGAGAGGTTGAGCTGGAAACAAAGGAAGTTTGAACTTTGTTTTGAAAACTCTTCTTATTTGAGGGATTATAGCCCAACCCTTCCTTCTGAAAATTTACCTTAGTTCCTAGAATTTTGTCCAGATTATCTTTTCCGTCCACAAATTTTGACAAGGAATTATTCAAATCTTCAATTTCATTTTCCAAAGAAACGATGTGTATTTCATAACTGGCAATCTCTTGTTCATTACAATTTACACATTCGCTTAGCACCTTGTTTGCAATTTTACATTCCTCAATTTCTTGTTCCAGATTTCTCAATTTTTCAGACTCTTTAATGTAAACAGTTTTTCCTTTTTCTAAGAGAAGAAGTTTCTCTGACATAGCAGTGTTCAACTGCTTCAATCCTTCAACCTCTTGAATTAGTTTGTCATTTTTTGATTTCAGATTTTCAATTTCTTCAACAGAGTCTTTATCAATTTTTATTGAGCTCATTTTATCATTCAACTCTTCCTCTATCTGTTCAAGCTCCAGAATCTTGTTTAACAGATCTTTGTTTTCTTCCTTTAGAGAAACAATAAACTCCTTATGCCATTCTAAATTTGAGTGAAGATTTTCATTTATTTCCTTGAGGAATGGACACTCATTGCATGCAGATTTAACCGAACATATTGTTTGAACCTGGAGTTTTTCACATTGTTTCTCAAGACATTCATTTTCAGATTTCAGTCTACTTAGTTCAGAGCAAACACATTTAAGTTCATTCATCAATTTTTCATTCTGGTTTTTATGCATATGGATATCTGACAAATAGGCATCATGAGATTGCTTCATCTTTGAACAATTTTCACATGGTGAACTTGAACTACCCTGATCACTTTTCTTTTTCAAGTTCTTGTATCGTTTTCTTAATTGTTCATGAGACTCAAACAGCTCAGCATATGCATTCTCCCAATCATCTAAAGAAAAATTCTCGAACATGTTTACATCCTCCTCATCATCTTCTTCTTCATTTTGGCTGCTGCTAGGAATACTTCCTTTAGCCATCATGCAGTTGTCTTCATTTAACCTGTGAGTTAGCTTCAGCTCCTCCATGATGTCCTTGGCAGACCTGCAATCATAAAAATAAGAGTGTAAGGCTCTGTCAGTGGCTGCTTTCATCAGATTGAAGGCTTTCTGATTTTCTCCATCCTTTGATCTGTGGGTGTTGGTCCATTTGGACACTTTCTTTGGTAATGTGTGAGGACCTTGTGAAATTAATTTCCACAGATCAGGATTAACTGCATCAACATAATTTCGTAGACTGATAAACCACGCATTAAAATTAGAACCATTGAAAACCGGTGGATCACCCATGAAAGCTGATCAGATAAATGCAACAGGAATAATGAAGCACCAAGACAGCAGGATCGAATCTACAGATCGCTGGACCTTCTAAGCAGACAACCTGCTCTGATACCAATTGTTAGGGTGCTAGGCCCGGATACAGAGGGGGGGTGAATGTATCCCTCTATGAATAATGGCCAAATAAAAACTAGGATGCAAGAGATAAACCACAGAGTAGAACCAATTCAATTCAACTCAAATACAAGTGTGAGCGACGTCACGCGGTTCGGGGAAGAGCGGAGAAGGACGCGGAGCGCGCGCGGGCTCCTCTTTTCTTTCTTTTGGTGTTTGTTTGCTGCAACACAGAAATAAGAGAAGGGGGAGAAGGGGCCACCACGGGAGATTGCTCCGGCGGGGCGAGCAGGACAAGTGTGATATAGCAAAATATGGGGGTTAAACGATCATAGCGGGAAGTGACTCGCCGCGGCCCCGGGGGGACGGGAATGGTGTAAAAATTAAATAACAAGAATTGAAACGGGCATTGGGGAAGTGACTCGCCGCGGCCTCGAGAATATGAGCAGATAATAAGATGACAGAATATGAAGAGAATACAAAGAGCGGGAATTTAAACGGCCATTGGGGAAGTGACTCGCCGCGGCCTCGATGATAAGAGCAGAATATAACAGAATATAAAGAGAATATAAGAACAGAAATTTAAACGGCCATTGGGGATGTGACTCGCCGCGGCCTCGATGATATAAGCAGAATATAACAAAACATAAAGAGATTATAGGAATAGAAATTTAAACGGCCATTGGGGAAGTGACTCGCCGCGGCCTCGATGATATAAGCAGAATATAATAAAATATAAAGAGAATATAGGAAACAGAAATTTAAACGGCCATTGGGGAAGTGACTCGCCGCGGCCTCGATGACAAGATGTGATCGCCAGGGGCCAAAAGACCCCAAAATAAGAAAGTGATCGCGCCTACCTCGAGAGCGGGAGATGGCGGGTTGCTTCTTCCTCTCCCTTCGGTCGGCCGACGGAGAGGGCTTTCCTCGGTTACCCTTGCAAAACAACGACAAACAAGTAACAAGTGGATTAGAAAGATGAAGGTGTAGTATTCAAATCCTTGCGATAAAAGTAACGAAATGATGGCAAGACACACACCTGGTTGGTGTTATCTTTTAAACCCCTCTCGGACTCGAGTGGGAGAAAAATGAGATGATGGATGCAAGAAGTATAAGAGAAGAGGCGCCCTTGTGAAGGGGGATAGAGGATGCAGTATGATGAATGTAAAGAACTATGAAGAAGAAGGGGAAGAAAAGGCTTATTGGATGAGCCGAGGGTGAAATCCGGCGGAGCTCCGGCAGCGTGGGGACGACGTGGAAGCGCGGTGGATGAAGACGACCTTCCTCTCGCGAGCGTGGGCACCCGAGAAGCCAGCAGAACCTCCACCTACAAAAGACCCGACGGGTTAGAAAATGACTCCGTAGCCTCTGGGCTCGGCAGCCTATCGGATCACTGCTTAGCTCCCCCAGAACAGAGGGGGTGGGCCTCTATTTATAGAGCTCCGGAGGGTGGAGGCGTCCAGGACCCTGGACACCTCCATCAGGGCCGAAATAATATTTTATTCTATTTTTATTAATTTTTTTGGAATACTTTTGTGGAGGCGTCCAGGGCCCCGGACGCCTCAAGCAGGTCCACCGAAAACCGACGACGGCCGCACGCGGTTTGGCACAACGCGTGGTTTTGTGAGCGGCGCCTCGTGATTCAGAAATGGGCGCGTCCAGCTGGCTGGACGTCTCCATATTTTGGATTTTTTCACACACGACAAACCGTCGTTCGGTGGCCGGCGCCCGTGAGGGTTTTGATGGAGGCGTCCAGGGGCCTGGACGCCTCCACAATTATACTATTTTTTATTTTTCATTTGTCTTTTATACCAGGGCTGCCATTTTAATTTTTTTATTTGTTTTTATGGAGGCGTCCAGGGGCCTGGACGCCTCCATTAATATGTATATTTTTTTAATTATTTTTTATCTTTTATGCCAAGTGGCATTTTATAAATATTTATTATTATTAGTTTTTATGGAGGCGTCCAGGGGCCTGGACGCCTCCATTAAAATATATATATTTTTATTTATTTTTGGGCCCTGAGGAAATAATAAAATAATAAAATAAATTAAAAATATGGGGGCGTCCAGGGGCCTGGACGCCCCCATTAAGACCCACCCGGGTCCTAGTCAGCGGCCGCCCGGCAGACATCCTTCTTGGTTCCGGAACCTCCTGATGCGTCCGACTGATGTTGATGCCGTTCGAATGCCGTGACGAGACGATTCCGGATGCCGAAAAGGGCGGAAGAAGACTCAAGAAAAGGAAGCACTCAAGTGATTCAAAACGCGTAAGCCGTCGCGGGGCGTTGTATAGTAATATGAGACTTTCTCAAGAGACGTCAGGAATGACGTGTCTACAGCTGCCCCGCCTTGGCGTCTGCTTTGCAAGGGAGCGACACGTAGTGGAATGGTATCGAAGTGGAGTGGAGTGAAGTGGGAGCGGATTGATAAGTTGATGCCAAGGTGTGATGAGACACGCTTTTGACGTTACTGTTTGGAATCTTTCCTGGAGTTTCAATGAGGCGACCTTGAAGAAGGTCTTTCAAATATTGACGATTGCTTGGACGGAGATCAAATAAGGGAGGGTGAGATGTGCGCTCAGGCACGAAACAAAAGGAGACCAACTTCTCGGTGTGGAAGTACCTGGGTCATAAACCGGAGGTTTCACCTTTGGGGAGCGGTTACCAGCCAATGTGGAAGTGCTGCGGCCAAGGTGGGTCAAAAAAAAGTAAAGGAATATCTGAGGGTCTGTCCAAACAAGGGTCTCCTTTGGAAGAGCAGCGTAGGGCTGTTTCAAGGAAACTCAGTATCTTATTCGGAGTGAAATATCTCATATTTGTAGGAATTGAAGCACAACGGCCTTCGCAATCGAATCACTTGAATGATTTTTCGCAATAAATCAAAATCCTATATGAATGCATGCTGGGTTTAAAGAAAAATTTAAAATAAATTAAAATAGAAAATAGCCAAGGATAATATTGTCAACTTGTTAAGAACGGGTCAGGATACCGATCCGGTGAGCTGGTACTGGGCTGGGACCCGTTTTTCCACGCACCAACTCTCTGAATGGAACCGTCGTCCCCATGCTACCACAAATTAACGGTTTATCCGTACAATCCAAATTCCTCTGGGATCATCACCGTTTTTGTTGAAGGGGAACTCAGATCTCAGATTCGTTCGGGCCGCAAGGTCCTTGACATGTTCTAGTAGCGTAGGTATCATGTACTACGATGCATGACATGGTGGGACCAACCATTGAAAGGTGGGACAGGAGATAGGACAAAGACGTCCGTTAGTAAAACCTGCACAGGCCAGCATGGATTAATAACATCAGAAAGTAACAGAATCGTAACAGAATCGCACCACAATGGAAAGGAGATCTAGTCAAAATCCTGACATTGACCGTTGATGTGACATGTTCTGTCCTGTAGCGCCCTACCCTTCCTATAAGAACTCCCCTTAGGCTAGTTCATTCAAATGCACCAAGGTGGGTTTTGGAAGCTCAGGAGAGGAAGGAGAGGAGAATCTAGAGATTTCAGGATGGAGGGAGAGTCTTCCCGCGTTATGAAGAGGAGCAGGCCTAGCAGCGAGATCAGGCGACTCTCCGACCTCGAGGGTCATCTGAGTGGGACGATCATGTCGCATATGGTAAGCTGATTCATTTCAAATTTCTCCACGTGAACCTTCTTCTTACTTCCTTCCTTTCTTCTTTCTTTTCTCTTCCAGCCATATCCACTCTTCCCAGGCCCGAGGAAGTTTTTCAAACTGCCATGGCTTTCAAAGCTAACTTCCAACATCTCCATTGGCATGAGGGTCATACTCTCGAAGTGGCATCTGCAGGGGCTCCTTATTCACGCCAAACATTACGAGAAGATTCGTATGGACTGGGCGGCTATGGGCGCACTAGTGGAGATCTGGCATCCCCAGACCCACACTTTTATCTTCCCGACCTTCGAGGTGACCATCCTCCTCGAGGAGGTGGAACTTCTGCTCGGATTGAAGAAATTCAAGAGTGACGGGAAGGTGAAGGCTATGCGGATGCTGACACGGGGGACTTCCGAAAGCGTCCTTGGAAGTTTCATGCCGCCCGACGCAGCCCGAAAGGTTCGTACTCAAAAGGGAATTGATTTACAAAAGCTCGCGGAATGGGTCATGGAGGCCCTGAGAGGGTTACCAGACGATGACTATTTGGAGGGAATCATGAAAGGGTTCACCATTTGTCCGGCGGGTGCTCTCTTGTTTCCTTATACCGACAACATGGTGGAGGAAGACCAACTGAGTGCTATCTGCGGGATCTGGCGTGGAAAGAGGGTGGGACCCGCTGTCCTTGCCTACCTATATAGTGGCCTTACTGCCTCGAGCATGGGTAAGCCTCCTTTTGGTTGCGCACTTGTCTTGAATTGCTGGCTTGATTTGCACTTTAAATTCGACCACCGCGAGGGAATGCCAACTGCTTCGAAGCTCTTCCAACAAAGCCCTCTTCATCACATAGCCGACGTGTTAGGCTTCGGTGGTACTGTAGTGAACCGCGTTCCGTGGCTGAAGAAACGTGAAGACTGGCGGTCTCACTTCCGCACCGTGACACAAGACTTCTTTACTTGCGCACCGGCATGTTTGCTTTCGCTTGATCTCCTCATGAGGCCTTCTCCTGAAGTTGATCTCCAACTGATCGGCGCAACCGAGTTCGTCCTTTATAACGCGCATCGATGCTGCCTCCAGGTCGGCATTCCACGCCATTCATTCCCAATATCGACTGGCATCGTTCCTTTGAAGAAGAGGGAGTTGGGCACGGAGGCGGATGCGAGGGAAGCGAAGGCCGTCAAAGCACCCTGGAAGACAAGTGTTGCGGGAAAGGCCTTAGCGCATGTGGGGGAAGAATGCGAGCTGTGGAGAGCTTATGTGACCGAACTGGAGAAGTTAAGGCCTAAGGCGCCTAAGCCTCTGATGTAGCTCATTCTGCTTTTCTGATGGAATAAAATCTGACATTTGGATGTTTTGGACCCCCGTCCCCTTAATTATTATTATCTTTTTTTGTGGTTTTTCTTTTTCTTTGTGTTTTCTTCTTTTGTTTGGATTATATACATACTCTTATCTTTTTTTTTTCTTTTATTATATATTTTTTTTGAAATTTTTATTATGGGGGCGTCCAGGGTCCTGGACGCCCCTAAGTTTTTATTTTTTTTTGTTTTGAAATTATTATTATTATTATTATTTTTGGGGGCGTCCTGGGTCTTGGACGCCCCTAATTTTTTATATTTTTTAATTTTTTTTATTTTTTATTTTGGGGGCGTCCAGGCGCGAGGACGCGTCTTAATCCTCGAATTCAAATTTAAAGCGACGGGTGGCCTTTCTTCTCCCGTGCCTTACCCACAAACGAGCCCGCCTTCCGCCGAAACTCGCTCGCCCGTCTTTGTCTTCTTCCCCTCGATCGAATGGAGTTCGGCGGTCTGGACCACGGCGAAGGTGGAGAGGGACGCGGGACCCCTCGCCTGAGGAGGGACGCGCCAGAGCACGGAACGGCGTCCATGGAGGAGGAAGGGCCGCTTCGGGCCCCCGAGGGACCCGAGGGGCCCAATGGCGCGGGAGGAGGTGAACACGGCTCGGTGAGTGCTTGGTTTTCCCCCTCTTTGATCCATTTTGAGTTTTGAAGCAAGCCGTGCGAGGGGGGAAAGGGTTCGGCGACTGTTGCACTTAAATGATGGACGCGTCCTAGACAGGGGACGCGTTCTTTTTGACTGATGTGGGACCTCTTTTGATGCAGGGTACGGCAAGAATCCCGGGTTTGGCCGATGAGTGGGCGAGTGCAGACGAGCCGAGCCGCGTCAGGAGGGAGAGTCGCGGTAAGGCGAGGCTCGAGGAGTGGCCCGTACGTCTCCCTGGACAGCAAGGGGGTATACTGGTGCAGGACAGTGCTGACTTCCTGCGGCGGCAGAGAGAGAGCTACGCGGGGCTTCCCAAGCTGGAGACACGCGTGGCATCGGCGGCTCGCGCGCCCAACTGTCAGAGACTAGGCGGCAGCTGGCCGTCGCTCAACATGAGTTGTCGCTCCTGGTAAGTTATGTGCCGCACTTTTAACTTCAGATTTTGGAGTTTCACTGACGGCCGTTGTTTATTTTGTTCCAGCGTGCCCAGCAGACAGCGACGGTGGGAGTGGCTGGCGGATCTTCCAGTTCCTCGGCCCCTTTTCTCGAGATTGCCTCCCTCGGGAGCAACTTACCGGTGCGGTGGCCCGCGCGACCCGGGCGGAAGAGGAGCGTGATGCCTGGGTGGCGACTGTAGCGGAGCTGCGGCATCGCGGTGAGGAGAGACCTTCTCCAGACATCCTGGAGTTAAGGGTTCTTCTGCAGATGATGAGGAGAGAGGCAGAGAGAGAGAAAGCCGAGAGAAGGTCCGAGCGACAGCGGGATCTGACCGAGAGGAGGGCCTTAGAGGCCCAAGTGAGGGAGCTCCAGCTGGGCCTTCAGGCCGTCGTACAGAGGCTAGGAGGGATGGAGACGCGCTACGAGAGAGCGCGAGAGTTCGGGGAGCGACTCCGCCAGTCCGGTCGCTTTACCGCCAGTGGCTTCTTTGCCACGCCAGGGGAGGAGCAGCGAGTCATTGCTGCGGAGCAGGCGCCCAGAGGCGAGGCAGGTGCTACTGCACGGGGATCCCGAAGGCTTCTGAGGGACCCTCACCTCGGGGGAGAGGAGGAGAGTGCCCAGAGAGATGAGTGATGGTGAGGATTGGCGTGCTAGTGGACCCGCCACCTCTCTATGATTGTAGTGTTTGTGACAGCTTATGTAGAATTATGAATGGAGTGATTTGATTTTCTGCTGTTTATTTGTTCTTTTGTGCGTTCCTTCTTCCCTACACTTCTTCTCCTTTGCACTGTTCCCATGTGATAGGTCTGTCGAGACTCCGCCTCGAGCGGAGAATCGCGTCTTGTTGTGACCATTTTCGACGGGAAACTGCCGTCGAAGTCAATAATGACGGCCCTAGTTTCTTTTCCCGAATGCTGTGTCAAATTTTGCGGACGTCCTCCAAATCAAGATAGGGTATCCCTAGACAATCATAGGGGCTATTCGTCCTATTCTTCGTCCAGTCAATCACCCTGTGCGAGCGGTGAAGCGACACATGGGACCGCTTGGCCGGTGCCTCATTGCGAGGGCTATTATTGACATGTGATGGAGGCAATCTTGGCCCGCACTCCTTCCATTTCTATAAATTCTTGTCCCTTTTATCCTCCCAGGTATATCGAGAGCTAACTCGAGGAGCACAATTTCTTACGGGAGAGGAGGAGTTCAAAATTCTGAGAGTTGGATGGAGGGCGAATCTTCCCATTCCTCGAAGAGAAGCAGGTCCAGTGGTAGTAGTTCCAGGAGGCTTTCAGACCTTGAAGGGCACTTCAGCGAAAGGGCCCAATCTCAACTTGTAAGCCAAGTTTTCTTGCCCTTTTCTCATTCTTTCTTCCTTTCTTCCGACCAAACCTCACCCCCATTCCTTGTATGTGTAGGTTGTGATGAAATCACAAATCTTATGGGAGTTGGTAGTAGCAGCGTACAGGGGCCTCCCATATTTTCAGAAGGCGAGGCTAGACGTGATGGGATTTGGTACCTTCCTTCGGATCGAGCCGATCCAGCTCGACCTAGTCCTGATCCAAGCCTTGTGTCAGAGATGGGACCCAGTGAGCCGGGCATTTCTGATGCCCTGGGGGCACATGGTGCCCAGCTTGGAGGATGTGGTCCGGATCACAAGCCTGAAAGTAGAGGGCGAGGCAGTGACCGGAGTCACTTACGCGGACTACAGAGAAGGTGCCCAGAAGTTACTGGGTTTGGACCTGGATGGTCGGAAAAACAGGTCGGTAGCTAGGGTGTCCCTGATGGATGCATTAGGGCTCACCGACACTCGTCGGCGGGACGATGAATGCTCAGAAGAGTTCATGGAAAGGATAGAAATAGGATGCCGCGCCGTGTACTGCACAGATTTCGGCGACTGGGAAAGATGCAACATAGATTTGAGGAGATTTCTCCTCTTCCTTTTGGGGAGATTGGTACTGAGCTCGAAAGGGGACGGTATCCAATGTTGCTTCCTGGAGCTGCTGTCAGACCTTGAAAGAGTAGGGTATTATGCCTGGGGAGCCGCCATGCTGGCACACTTGTTTGCAGGCCTATTCCAAGAAACGGATCGTGAGATGACTGTGAGTGGTTTCACGCCATTCATCCAGGTATTTTTTTGGTTTTGCTTGTTTTGTATTTTTTTTTTTGTGTTTTTGAAAAGTTCTGATGGCCTGCGCCGAGCAGTTGTGGAGCTATTATTACCTCCCTATGGGGAGAGCTCGGCATTGGCGACCTGCGATGGTGCCGCTAGCCAGGCGGTGGGAACCCATCATGAGTGCGGCACCCCTAACCTACCAACTGATGGTGCTAAGGCGGGAGCTACAGGAGTTCCCTACAGCGATGGTAAACTGGAGACCCTACTCAGACATGGTCGATGCTGACCAGCCGTGGGTTCTAGCAAGTCGTGCCCGGTTCGGACGGGAACTGTGGATGCACTGCCTGAATGAAATCGAGCCACTTCGGCTATGATTGGTTATGAGGACTTTAGGACTGGCTCAAGAATGGGTGGATTCAGTTGCGCCACCTCGTGTCGGGAGAAAGACGCGGGGACCAGTGACCTGTATTGACTGGCGCGTGCTATTCCCCGAACAGTACGAAGATTGGCAACGGGGTGGCATGATTGTAGAATCGCAGGCGCGGGATAGCGAAGACTACTTGCGTCTATATAGGATAAAGTACGCAGAGCGGCTCCAACCCCGGGGACTTGTGGAGGTAGGTTTCCCCTTTTTCTCTTTTCTTCTTTCTCCTTTTTTGGTTTTTTTGGTTTTCCGGCGGAAATGCTGACTCGTATGGCTGCAGGATGTCCGGGATGCCATGATAGCGAATTTACGAACTCGCTTGGCAGAGATGGAACAACAGTTGGGCGATGCCCGCGGAGCTACGAGCGCCTTGGTAGGTGTACAGTGTGCGTTCGTAATTAAATCCTCAGATTCCTGATGTTGGCTACTAATTCACGCGGTCGTAGCATGCCCAGATTGGCGCGGCTTCCCCAGCGTTGGGAGTAGGTGGTGCCTCTTCCAGCCTGTGGATTCCTACCTCCGAACTTAACTTGCTTCATGAGCAACTTGCTCACGCCACGCAGCGTGCTGCGGAGGCAGAAGGGATGCTCCGTATACAGGTAAAAGTTTCAGCGTTGAGTTCTCCTTATTTATGCCTTATCGTGTATCTGAGATGGTACACTTGGCAGGAAAAGGAGACGGAAGAAGCGCTTGGCCAAGCTGCGCAAAAGGAGGCTAGGATAGCAGAACTGGAGAGGGAACTGCGGCGTCATCCTGATGACGACTCCTCTAGGGATGCTGTGGAACTGAGGATCACTCTCCAGTTGGAGAGGGAAGACCGCGAGAGAGAACGTGCAGAGAAAGAAAGAGACGCAGAGAGAGAAAGAGCCAACAGATTGACTGAAAGGGAGGAACGAAGGGCCATGGAGGCCCAACTATTCGAACTCCGAATCAGCCTTGGCCTTGCTGAACAGTGGCTGAGAGATGGTGAGGAGTGCTACCGAAGAGCACGAGAGCGTGGCTTTCGTGTTGGTAGCTTCTCTACTACTTCCGTAGATCAACGCCGGGATGCGGGAATAGGAAGAGGAGTGCAGAGCGGTAGGAGTACCGCTTTTCGTAGTTGGGTAGCACCTTTGAGAGTGTTTTGTCCGGAGAGTAGTGGGACGAGTAATGCAGAGAGAGAGGGCGGAACTTGATGTAATTTTTGTTATTTTTGGAATAAAATACAAGGTTCGGTTTGTTTGGTTTTTCACCTTTCTGTTGCCTGAATCCCTGCACACATCACTGAAACAAACAAATCAGAATTTCTGTTCTGACTTGGCCCCTTGCTCAATAAGTAAATGGTCACTGTGACTGTCTTTGATAACTGGTCAAGGGGCCAAGCCTTTATTTAACGAAGGCAAGGGAAAGATGCGGTGATGATAAATGCGACAGGCAAGCACACGAATGCAAGCGGTATTAAAAGTGAGATGCTACACGCAAATGTAATCATGCAAAATTGATTTGTTTTCTTCTTTTTTTTTTATAAAAGATTTTTTTTTGTTTTATCATAAAAAGATTTTTTTGTTTGCAAATATGTACATTTCTCTTTTCCATTTTTTTTTGCTTTATCATTTCAATTTTTTTTTCTTGCTAACACCCGGCAAACACCCAAATGGCACCTAACCTACGTGAGACAGGGGTTTCTTACTAACCTCCCAGGTATCCTAAGTACATATCTAGGTTGATTTGGGCCTCTAGACCCCTCGAATGATGATCCCGCCGGCTAAGACTTACCCTGATGACAATACCGTCATGCCATGCTTAGGCTCCCAGTCACTTCCGACCACAGGGATTCACCCAAAAGGTGTGTGAGGTAAATGATTTACCTGACCCGGGTCTATTTCCTCACAACTCTAGATGGTATATGATGGAACACCCTGGAACCCTAACGACCAACCGCGCGACGCTGACCCGGAATCAGACGCCGTCGCACCCATAGGTGACGCGCTTGCATTGGCCTAAGCCCGAGGTTAAACAAGAAGACATCAAGGTGGTAAACAGGGGTCTTGACCAGCCAGAAACACAGAGACTCCTTCGCAGCGATAGCTTTTGCTTTTCAAAGTAGGCAACCAAATGTGTATATTAAAATAAGGTCGCAGACCCTGGGCAGTTTTCACCTTTCAGAAACTCCATCGAACCTTCATCTTTAAAGGGAGAAGGAAGAGTGTAGGGGATAAACCTCCTGAGAGGACCGGCAAAGCCGTTAACCCGGCGAGCGAATAAGGGCCCATTAACTCTTTCCTTTCGGACAACTTCGGACCAAATCTCGAGCATTTACATTCCACGGCCCCCTTTGTGGATTCAGACTTTTGCTTTGAGGGGTTCCGTTTATCGCAACAGGCACGGTCACGACCATGCTTTTCTCTTGATTTTGATTTTATATTTCTTTTTGTGAGGGAGATATAGTCGTTTGACGTTTGTGGGCTCCCTTTTTGTATGCCTGCGGGGACACTGCCCTCTTCTCGTGCACTGATCGATGCTCGAGGAAATGGATCCTACTCTTGCCCTTGGGGTTTGAGTTTCGGTTTCGCATGCTCAGCGTTTTAAGGGCGCCGACTGTCTCATTTGGTCGAAGAGAAAAGAATAAAGATTACAGCTTTCGGAGATCTTCTAGGTGTGGCCCTACCGTAGGTGATGCTGCCAACTTTTTTTGAATAAAATACATAAGTGAACACCTGTTAGCTTCCTTCGAGCGAGCATCGGCCGACGTGGCCGGACAGGGATCTCCACGGTTCTGGCAAACCAAGACCCGGTGTCTACCAAGCCTTAATGGGCCCTATCCTAACATGAAGGTTAGATGCAGAGACTTAACTACATGGTGACTGCCAGGCATCGGCATTTTGAATTTTCCATATTTTTAGTGGTTTTCAATATTTCTTTGTTTTTGATGTTTTTTATCTTTTCATCATTTTTGTTTTGTTTTGGTGCTAAGGGTAGTATTTCTTAAGATAAAGCCCATTCCAGGGGTGGGATAACTCGGTCCCTTCGGCGTTGACTAGCTTGTAGGCGTTGCCAGGGTGCACGGCTTGAATTACAAATGGTCCTTCCCAATTGGGTTGGAGTTTAGAACGCGGCCCTCCAGGTTTGACAAAAATTCTTTTTACGACCATCTCACCGACTTTGAATTTTCTCTCAACGACTTTCTTTTGGTAAAAGCGAGCGAGTCTATTTTGATACACACGCGCGTGTTCGGCAGCGGCCAGTCGCTTCTCATCCAAGAGTTCCAACTGGGCGAGGAGTGAATTACGACGATCGTCGAGGGAAAATTCCTCGTCCAATTGTACCCTGAGAGAAGGGATCAGAGTCTCGTACGGGACTACCGCTTCCATACCATAAGTGAGGGCAAATGGAGTCTGCCCTGTGGGGGTACGGATTGAAGTGCGATAGGCCCATAGGGCTTCGATAAGCTTTTCTGGCCAGTCTGAAAACTTACTAGACTCGCAGGTTTTTTTGATGATTTTGAGCAATGTTTTATTGGTGGCCTCCGCTTGGCCGTTACCTTGTGGGTAATAAGGCGATGAATGATGCAATGCAATTGCGTACCTTTTGCAGAGGTCCTGTAGGTCCTGAGAAATGAACTGTGGCCCATTGTCGGTGACGATCGTGCTTGGGACGCCGAATCTGGCGAGGATGTTCTTCATGATGAACTTGCAGACTGTTGACGCCTTGATTTCCGCGTAAGCTTCGGCTTCGGCCCATTTGGTGAAGTATTCCGTCGCAGTAAGGATGAAAGATTTCTGCTTGGTGAGGGAATTGGGATCACCTAGGGGAGCAATGATGTCGAATGCCCACATGGAGAAAGGCCATGGGGAGGATATTGGATGAAGTGAGGAAGATGGTGAATGGATTTTATCGGCGTGAAGTTGACACTTGACACACCTACGGACATAGACAGCACAATCTTCTTCCATAGTGGGTCAGTAAAAGCCTTGCCGAATGATCTTCTTGGCGAGCATCTGACTATTCACGTGGCCACCGCACACACCCGAGTGCGTCTCTTCTACACATTTCCAAACCTCATCGTCACCAAGACATCTTAGCAGAATACCAGTAAGGCTCCTCCTATACAACAATCCTCCAACTATGGCGGTTTATTTTAAATAAGTGGGGGATAAAACAAGATTTAGGTGAAAGATACCTAGAAGAATTTACAGGATGAGAAGAAATCAAAGAAATTAGTGAGGACTAAAGCCTCGGAAACAGTGTGAGAACGGGCAGGTGCCCGAGGAAGTTAACGTGGAAGGAACCGGGTCGAACCCGGGAGCGGGATCGGGAGGAATCAGAAATTGATGAATCGAGAGAGGCGGATCCGAAGGGTCTAGACGTAAAGGAGGAGAATCATGGGGAAATGAATCCGGAGGTTCTGGAGGAAGAAGATCATGAGGGACCCGATGCCCTGGGGGTGTGTAAAAAGATAATTCAAAGGGGTGAAAAGAATGAAGGACGTGATGACTTGGAAGAACAAAAGGATAAATCGAAAGAAGGAGAGGCCCGGAGGTTCCAGGTGGATATGGGAAGGAAGGGCGTGATGCCCTGAGAGAGATGGAGAATAAGATAAGAAATCCGGAGGTTCCGGATGGGGGTGAGAGATGAATAAAAACATGGAATTAAATAGGGAGGGGTCCGGAGGTTCTGGATAGGGATGAATGTACGAGTCCGGAAGCTCCGGACAACGAGGAATGTGAGGGTTCGGGGACCCTAGAGCAGAGGAGCTTGATGACTTAGATTTAGATGATGGGAGGCGTCTCCTTAACCAATGGACTGCCCATAAAAGGAAGTTGAATAGCAGCATGAGCAGTGATGGACCGGGATAGGAAGTGGATGAACTGATGTGGGCTCCTTCAACAAGGGATTTATTGCCCTTAAGCTTCACTTTATGCTTTTCCCTTTTCTTGGTAAATACTCTCTCATAGTGCGGCCCTTCAACCTTCAACATGAGTTCTCGGCCTCCTGGGTTTGCAGGCTGATCCCAATGATGTGCCCAGGAAGAAGGCCTCTTCTTTCTCTGACTAACCGGGTCCATCGGTACGGTCAGGGCCCACAGGCTCTCATTTGACGGACTTCTAATAAGGCCCATTGGACATTCGTACATGAACGGTAACTCTCTTGGCAAAATATCAAAACAAAGATTTAAGAGCTCCGCTTGTGAAGTAGGGATCTTGACATGAAATGGCTCCCTTGGAAAAAACTCACGTGATAGATGAACGGTGTTCATCATTGGAAGTTGGATGCTCGGCATAAGGAGCTTCATTTTTGGGGCACTGCTCAAGGCTGCTGGAATATCACACGTGATCATGCTGGGTAACATAGGCGTTCGCCTCTTGCATGGAAGTTGGTGGTGAGTAGACATGATGTTAAAAGCTTCCAACAAGAACTGCCCTGACCCACCCCTGAACATAGAATTCATCATCTCCTCGGCAGTAGAATGTGTCATCACTATGCATGAGGAGAACCCCTTCTTTTGATTGGCCATTTGGACTATGACCGAACAAGGGGTAATAAGAGCCTTGAAAGCATGTTGGCCAATGAGTAACGTGATCGTGGTTATTTTGGCCCCTGATTTGGTCAGCACCAATTCCTGAGAGTCCTTCTTGATGGGCATTGGTGCAGATGGAAATTCGGCCTTCTCAAAGGTGACCGGCACAAGAACCCGAATCGACATTCGGCAAATTAAATCTTGGATCTTGAATGGCATTTCCGTGGCCAAATTCTTCTTGCCCGATTCTTGAACATCATCTTTGGCACATGTATTTGTAGAAAGACACCCACTCCGAGAGGTGGTGGAAGGAGGTGAGATTGAGACAACATGCTCAATGGGTAATGGAGATTCAATGATGGGGGCTATAGGAAGGGTATGTGGAGGTTGAGACACGACGGGCTTCTCCTTGTTCTCGAGAGGAGACGAGGTTGGCTCGTGTGCAACAATCAATGGGCCCGGCTCAGGGTTAATCACGGGTTTAGGTAAGGGGAGTGGAGGAATAGGAATGGTTGGATTCGGGGTTACAAGGCTAGTGGAGGTTTTAGGTGGAGACGATGGAGGATTACTCGGTTGGGAACAAGAGTTAGTGGAATGCTCAGTGGAAGCCAATGGTGTGGGGGTTATTTGTACAATTGAAGGGGTGACAGTAGAAGGCTTGGTACATAGGAAACGTCAGATTTTGGTGGTACGTGGGGGGTTAAGGGTAGAAGGTGATTCATGGTGCATTGATGCGGGTTGTTGGGGTGTAAACCCGTCATCGTGACACCATGATGACTCATAAGCAGGGGTAAAACTAGTGGCTTCATCCTGAGCAGGGGGTTCTTGTGGGAGCAGTGGAAGAGGGAAACGAAGAAAACTCGGAGTAGGTGTATATTCAAAATCTTCATAAATTTCATCATGTGCCATTTCTAATTCTTTATGATCATCAAGTTCAAATGGACGCCGTAGTGGAGGCACGTTGATGAGTGGAGATGGTGTATATTGACATGAAGGGTTTTGTGGATATGAATGCGGAGGCGGAGGGCCATATGAATGAGCGTAATGAATGAATGGTGGGTGGACGGCATCCACTTGATCGTTAAAACTTGGGAGAACTTCTTGCTCACTCATATCCCAGATGCCATACTCATCTCTTCTCTCCTTCTAATCCTTCTCCATTTTGGTAATATTATTCATGAAAGCGTGAAGGGGGTTGGCTTGAGGAGGGGAAGGAGGAAGAAATTTCCTCTCAATAACAGCCTGTAAGGCTCCAAGTTGAGAGCTGAGAGAGTCGACATGAGAAGCCATGAAATCCCAGGCATAGGGAACACTAGTGGAGGGGGAAGCTCCACTAACAATGGCCTGTATTCCATATGAGGACTTATAGGATGGGCCAATGTCCATGGGATGAACCTGTGGGTCAGGCTGATAGCCCCAGTCTGAGTTATAGACCCCGTAAGAGTCGTGACCTGGGTCACGCATTTGAGACCCATAACGGAAGGCATCGGCCTCGAAACAATTGTAATTATATTCAGCCATCCATCATGTTTTTCGAGAGCATAATAGCATACACCAACAAACGATCAGCAGAGATTAACACACAAGTGAATGCCTTACGTCTTTTTTTGTGTTTTGATTTTGATGATTTTTTTGTATTTTTAGCGAGATCCGAAGTTCACACAAAATGGGGACCCTAGTTTGTTTTTGTTTTACCGCCGTGTCAGCTAGGGTCTCTCGTCTCACCACGAATGAAATGACTAACTCCGGGGAACTTCAATGGTACAACCAGCCCAGTGAACGAAGAGGAGATTCTTCGATGTCGGGGACTTACGGAGGTCCCAGTGTAGGAGATTCTAGTCCGTTGAGAGTAATTCCCAAACGGAGAGTCCTTCCTTCACCGGGAAAGGGTGATCCTCAAAAAAATGAAAAAAAGGATAGAAAAGAGGAATGGATGTATGCAATGGAATGCTGACAGATATATGGAGTGGGAAAACAACAGAAATAACAGACATATAATAAACAAAGAACCAATCAAAACTGACGGTGCTGCCGTGAGCACAACGGGGGCGCGCGCGGGCGCGAAGGTGGAGAGGCACGGGTGGTGCCGAACATGCAAGGGTAGCCTAAAGGAAGCAGTAGAGGTCCCACCGTGATCACCAATCTGTGAGCGACGTCACGCGGTTCGGGGAAGAGCGGAGAAGGACGCGGAGCACGCGCGGGCTCCTCTTTTCTTTCTTTTGGTGTTTGTTTGCTGCAACACAGAAATAAGAGAAGGGGGAGAAGGGGCCACCACGGGAGATTGCTCCGGCGGGGCGAGCAGGACAAGTGTGATATAGCAAAATATGGGGGTTAAACGGCCATAGCGGGAAGTGACTCGCCGCGGCCCCGGGGGGACGGGAATGGTGCAAAAATTAAATAACAAGAATTGAAACGGCCATTGGGGAAGTGACTCGCCGCGGCCTCGAGAATATGAGCAGATAATAAGATGACAGAATATGAAGAGAATACAAAGAGCGGAAATTTAAACGGCCATTGGGGAAGTGACTCGCCGCGGCCTCGATGATAAGAGCAGAATATAACAGAATATAAAGAGAATATAAGAACGGAAATTTAAACGGCCATTGGGGATGTGACTCGCCGCGGCCTCGATGACATAAGCAGAATATAACAAAACATAAAGAGATTATAGGAATAGAAATTTAAACGGCCATTGGGGAAGTGACTCGCCGCGGCCTCGATGATATAAGCAGAATATAACAAAATATAAAGAGAATATAGGAAACAGAAATTTAAACGGCCATTGGGGAAGTGACTCGCCGCGGCCTCGATGACAAGATGTGATCGCCAGGGGCCAAAAGACTTACTGAACTTAGCATATAGTTGATGATCTCTCAACAATTGCAATGCCATTCTCAGATGTTCAGCATGTTCCTCCTCATTCTTAGAATAAATCAGGATGTCATCAATAAAGACCACGACCCATTGATCAAGATAGGGCCGAAATGCATCGTTCATCAACTGCATGAAAGCCGCTGGTGCATTCGTTAGACCAAAAGGCATAACGACAAACTCAAAATGACCATACCTGCTGCGGAAAGCCGTTTTATAAATATCCTCTTCCTTAATCCGCAACTGGTGATATCCAGATCGAAGATCGATCTTAGAGAAATATTGAGCTCCCGCTATCTGGTCAAATAACTCGTCAATCCTCGGCAAGGGATATTTGTTCTTGACAGTCTGCTGGTTTAATTGCCAATAATCAATGCACAGCCTCATCGAACCATCTTTCTTCCTGACAAATAGTACAGGGGCTCCCCACGGAGAAGTACTAGGACGAATAAAACCCTTCTCAAGTAATTCCATCAGTTGCTGCTTCAGTTCCCTCAGTTCCGCAGGAGACATACGATAAGGAGCCTTAGAAATAGGAGCTGTGCCAAGAATAAGATCAATAGAAAAGATAACTTCCCGCTCAGGCGGAAGTCCTGGTAGTTCTTCTGGAAAGACATCAGGAAAATCTCGGACAACAGGAATGTCCTTGATCTCCATCTGCTGCTCAGGAGTTGCACAAACAAAGGCTAGAAAAGCCTCACACCCATGCCTCAAAAGCTTATCAGCTCGAAGAGCCGAGATGAGCGGTACGGAGTTATGGTGCTTGACTACCGTAAAAGATAAACTAGAATGTCCAGTAAAGGTCACTGAGCTAGAACTACAGTGAACATTGGCCTCATACTTGGCCAACCAATCTGCTCCTAGGATTACATCATAATCCTTCATGTCCATGCAGACTAAATCTGCTGGAAAGTTCTGTTCACCAATCATAACCTTACTAGAAGGATAGAAATACTGGATTGTTGATCTAGTGCCAATAGGGGTTGAAATCTCTAACGGAGTATTCATCAAAACAGGTTCCACAACTAATGACTTAGCAAATCTCCAAGAAATAAATGAATGTGTTGCACAAGTATCAAAGAGAGCAAATGTGGGCTTATCGATTATAGTAAGGGTACCTTCGACGAGTCCGCCATCATCAGAAATCCCAGTTTCATCTTCATGTAAAGCTTGAAGCTTGCCTTGTGGTTTCTTGAAGACTAGAGGTTTTACCGGTGTAGCTTGTTCCGATATGAGAGGACAATTGGGGATACGGTGCTCCTTGCTTCCACATCGCAAACAGGCACCTTGCTTGCGCCAGCACTCCTCTATCTTGTGACCCGGACGATCACAATAGTTGCACACGCCCTTGAATGGAACAATAGGGCCAGGCTTCTTGTCTTCATGCCTCGGCATCTTGCCCTTCCACGATCCGGACCCGCTCCACGACCCAGGTCCACTAACAGGCCTCTTCTTGGTATACCCGGGTTTGACACTCCCGGAACCCGTAGGTAATTCTTTCTTGGTGCCTTTCCCACGGATTCTCTCCGTCATCTCAAGAGTATCCTCTAGAACTTGCGCTTTCCTTACCATCTCAGAATAAGTGAAAATCTCCATCGGTGCCAATTGGTTGATATAATGAAGCTTCAATCCATTGAGAAAGCGCTTCGCCTTCATCTTCTCAGTGGAAATGAGATGAGTAGCATAACGAGAAAGCCGTGCAAATTGAGCCTCATACTCTGCCACGGACAAACCTCACTGTTTCAAGGCCGCGAACTCTGCCGCTTTCTTCTCTTGCACTCTATCAGAAAAATACTTACTGTTGAAGAGTTCTTCGAACTCTTCCCACATAACTTGCCGATCACCGAGAGTTGCCTTGATAGAATCCCACCAAGTACGTGCATCATGTTCCAGTTGAAATGTGGACAAAAGGACACGCTCCTGGTTGGTGCATTACATAACTTCAAAGATTCTCCCCATCTCATCTAGCCAGTGCTCGGCTTGGTCAGGGTCAGTCGAACCAGCGAATCTAGGCGGGTTCATTCCGCGGAAGTTCCGGTATAGATCACCGGTGCCATGCGGTGCCGCTCCTACCTGAGCCACTTGCTGAAGGGCCTGAGTAAGGCCTTGCACCGTACGCTGTAGGTTCCTCCATTCAGCACGATCAGCTGCCATCTACACGAGAAATAGATTACTTAGGTTTAATCAAGATAAATAATTACACGATTAAGAAACGATCTTAACCCAAGTTTCTACCCATTCTCACCAGGTCAGGTCCTAGACTTTTACAAGGTTAGGGATCTAATGCACCTAGACACGACCAAAAACTCGGTACCTGGCGGAGGTAATCGGTCCGAAGACCACTCGCGCAAGTGTGCGACCTTCCCGATAAGCGTAACCTAACGTTCGGACAACACCTTTTGATATACCGATTATTGGGATGCAATGTAAGAAAACCTAAAACTTAGGAAACCTAGGAATGTGAAACCTAGGCTCTGATACCAACTAAACTGTCACGCCCCGAACAAGGCGGAAATATCGGGACGTATAGTTAGGGACACGTTGGCAAGAGAGAGAACTAATCTAAAATAATACACAAGTGCTACAAGATGGAATTACTAAATGATCATTAACAAACCACAACTGATACAATAACCTCAAGTTCAACTTAATACAACTGGAATAATCAACCACTAAAACTCAATAACATGACTGAGACTAAAAGCTCTCCAAAACACAACTAAAGAAAGATAACACACTACTAACACACTAGAACTGATACACTCAAGACATCACTCATGCCCTTCCCCATCGGTAAGCGCGTCACCTGAAAAGCCTGGAAAGGGGGGAAAACACAACTATGAGCTGACGCTCAGTAGGAAATAACAGACAGGTATAAGTGATTAACAGTTTAATTACATTTTAAAATGTCATGCTACAAATGATAAAAACAATAAAAAGATAACGGTGATATCACGAAACAGAATTCAAAGATCTTGCAAGGTCAAGAAATATAATGAATAGAATAGTAAGACAAGAATTTACTACAGGAGATAACGATAAAAAGTTGGCCATATCAAGACAATTCAAGTCATGTCAAGCACGTATGTAATTTCATTTCCACGTCCAAGTAATAAGCAAGTAAAGTAACCACAAGTAGAGTATAGAACAGTGAAGAGTGGAAAGTGAAAAGTAGTAGAAAGTAATGTAGAGAGTAGTGGACAGTCCTAGATTTAACACATGTCAAGTACTGGTGCCAAATGCCACACCTAGTCATTCACCTCCCCGGGGGTACACGTAGTGTTCGGGCGCTCTTCCCAGGACCAGACCGAGCCCTTAATTGTTTACCAGGCATTGATTTCTTTGGATCAAAGATCCCACGAATCTAGACTTCCACAGTTTATGGCCAGAATTCCAAGGTTTAAACTAAGTAGCAATAACAACTTCACGTAGGAAAGAGATTCATTTCCAGAATTTCAAGGTAAGTATAATCATCAAGGAGATCGAAACCAAGTCACAACAAGAGTTAATCATGTTGCGCTACTGTAAAACAGCAGCAATCAAACAAGCTAATCAACATATTAATCCTAATCACCAAGTTAAGATATCATGATTAACCATTATCATTTGCAATAAGACAATTGCCAAGAAGCTGATTCAAGATGATAAGGCAAAGAACAACTCCCACAGGAGTGAAATAGAATGCATTAACAGAGATTTAGTTACACCATTAACCACTAATTATGTGGGTTTCTATTTAATCTTGTATGCATTGAAATGAAGATGATAAACGGTGTGTTTTTACACTAAGTTTGCATGTATGGACCAATGTTAATTGAAACTAAAAAGGGTACATGAATAGGTCATTAGTTCCTCAAAAATGTAGTTTTCAATGTGATTAGGTTGAATGGATTGATTCCCCAATGATCCGGATTGATCCCCGGGTCAAAAACATCATTAATGGGGTCATACAGGGCATGGGTCGACCCATTGGGTCGACCCCTGGCATTCCAGGAGCCTTCCTGGGTGTGGGTCGACCCATTGGGTCGACCCCTCAAAAAAAAGCTTCATGGGTCGACCCATTGGGTCGACCCCCTTCACTGGGTGCATGGGTCGACCCCTACACTTCCAGAAGCGACGGGTGATTCCGTAAACCATGAAAACTCAATGATTTGGGGTCTAAATGAGTTGGGATTTTAACCAAATGCTCTAGGGTTCTTAATATACATACTAAGGTCATAAAACAAGAGATTGAAACAAGAAATTTGCTGAAAACTCAATCGAATCACAGCCTATTTATGATGAATACATGAAGAACCTAGTTCTTGACATGCGTCTACTAAAACGTAGATTTCTCTCAATATACCCAACGGAATTTGGGGCTTTTTATATCAAAAGAAAGCTAACTTAATGATGAATCCAACCATATACTATAAGCCATATGTGGATCAAGTTATCTAATCCAAAAACAGCCCGAAAATCAAGCTTCTACTTGAAGAACATAATATACATCAAATTCTAGACATGCTCTTACTAAAAATCAAAATTCTCCAAGTATGCTCAATGAAATTTGGGGCTTCCTACGTTAAATGAAAGCTAACAACATGCTGATTACATCATGTAAGTTAATTAGAGTTTGGTTGTTAGATTCTACCTCAAATCGGAGAGAGAAAACTCAAATTCTAGGATGAAGAACACTTAGACAGCACCTCACAAAAAGCTCGATTTCTCCACGGACACCTAATGAAAATTGGGACTTTTGCCACCAATGGATAGAGCTCGATGAGAGGAACAATTTGCTATACTCATGATCAAGATTTGGTTGAGAATTCCTACCTCAATCGATGGATCAAAGAAGGATGAAGGAAAGCCAACGGCCTGCTGACCCACCTCCACAAATCGAGCTAGATCTCTCCAGATCTGAAACTTCAGCGAACCCCACAGTAGCCAAATGAAAGAAGACTCGTAGGGCTTCATTTTGATAGCTCATAGAGCTTCTGGAGCCTTCGGAATTGGGAGTATTCGCTGCTGCAAGCTACGTGTTTAGAAACGGCGCCGAAATCCTTGACTTGACCAAACTATGTCGGCAGCACGTTTTGGGGCTAGGTTTACCTCAAATTGATTGAGGGTAAATGTTCCTTACATTGTGGCCTTCCATTTTCCCTTGATTTCAGATCATTTGGTCGAGTATTGAGGTCGAATTTCGTGTTTTAAACTAAGGGTTAGGTATGGGTCAAAAGTGTGCACTTTTGGGTTTAAACTCTAAATAGATCTTACCACGGATTTACAATGGCCTAATGCCAGAAGGAAAAGTTGTTATCTACATCGACCTAAATCTATTTACTATTTTTACAGATTTTTCTAAGGTAGTCGGATTATTACTTATACTATTCCGTAAATAGTTAAATGTTAAGTTCAGAAAACTAAGTTCACTAATTCGGCATAATAAATGATTTTCTTAGGCTTAAATGTAGAAGACAAAGTTGCTAAACAAAATTAATTCTACAAGATGTGATTTTTGGGGATTTTTAGAAAATAGTTGAAAATGACTTATTCTATTAATTAATTAATTAATCTAATTAATTTGGATAATTCTTATTAATTCGAATAACTTCAAATAAACTCCAAATAATTACAAATAACTTTCTAAATAACTTTCTAAAGAATTTGGGGTCTTACAGAAGGAACCCTTATGATGGGCCTTGTTGGCTGAGGGATAGTAGGAGGTGTAGGGGGCACCTGAACGGGTCTAGGTAAAGATGAGGGATTTGCGGGTTGAGGTGTGGGAGTCTTGACTGGCGGAGGATTGATGGTTGCAGTGGGGGAAATAGGTGCCGATGAAGGGTGAATGAGAAGTGGCCTGGATGGCAGGGGCGAGGAATTGGTGACAGGAGGGAGGGTTTGTTGTGGTACGGAAGAAGGTCAAGGGCGAATGTGGAGATGTCTAGCTGGTAAGGGGTTAGTGGTAGTGGAGGGAATTTGGTTAGTGGTGCGTAAAAGGGGACGGTACGGTTGGTGGAAAGGCGTCGGATGGAGAGGCGTTCTTAACAAGCGGGATGGTTGACTTGGAGTTTGGTTTAGAGCCCCGACAGAGGCGTTCTCTTCATGCCACCCTTGTCCTCTTTCCACTTCATGGAAGGAGGTAACGGGGTTTACTTGCTGGTTCGGAGGGTGCTCTGGTAATGGATTATGGACAATCCCCATGTCCGGTTGTGGCGCAGGAGCTTGCTGCTGCTGAGGAGGAGGTGCCACTTGTTGCTGAGGCGGCTACTGAGCCTGTTGCTGCCGAGAAGGTCTTCGTGTCTTTAGAGTTGTAATAAATCTCCTCATCTCATCCCAATCAATACCACCCTGGTCATTCATGTCATATATGTAATCTTTGAAGTGAAAACAATGATCTATATTATGACCAGGTTGGCGATGGAAAACACAGTAGCGGGACGTATCCACATTTTGAGGCCAGGCCGGCCATTCCTTAGGCAAGGTAAGTGCGTTGGCGGCCATAAGTGCATTGAAGATATCAGGGAAACTTTCGGGTAATGGTGGGTATTGGGCCCTCGTGGGTCCTGGTGGTCTTCTTGCCTGCTTGGGACCATAATTGGTAGGTGGCAGCACTTGGTGGTATTGATGAGGAACTGGAGGGTTTGAGTGGACAGCTTGATTTTGTGGAGGAGGATGGAAGGGTCGTGGGGGAATATTTGCTTGGGGAGATGGATTAAAGAAGGGGAGTTGTTGTGGAGATTGTGGAGGTCTCGGGTTAGGGTTGCGAAAAGGTGCGGGGTTGCCAACCACGCCTACCTGCTCGTTTGTCACGGTGCCTTTGGTTGTCCCACCACTGTTGTTAACAATGGTATTCTTCCTGACCATCCTTGGTTTCTGTTCAAACATGCCCATGATAGGCGAATCTTTCATCTGAGTATGTATATATCTTGCTCTCTCATAGAGCTCTTCCATAGTGTTTAACTTATTCATGGCCAAAATATGATGGAATTGCGGAGTAGAATTTGATATGATCATCTTAACTTGCTCCGTTTCCAAAAGGGTATCTTTCAATTTTTTGGCCATAGATCTCCACCTATCGGCAAACAGAATGAAGTCCTCCTCGGGCTTCATTTTCTCGGCAACAAGATCCGTAACTGACAAAGATGGACCCACACGGTCCTTATATTTCTGTAAAAATTTCTGCTGAACAATATCAAAGTCACCGGCTTCGGCTGGCTCCAAAGAATAAAACCATTCAAGTGCTGGACCATCTAGAGACCTTCTAAAGAGATAGGTTAGGGAGGTCTTATTATCCTGCCAGAAGGATGCCTCATACATGAAATCTTTCAGATGAATGAACGGATTACCCATTCCATTATAGCGCCGAATATTTGGCATCTCGGAGGGAGGCAAATGAAAAACCGACAGAGTGGAGAGAGTAACCTTCGGAGCATTCTTCGGTGCCGTGACCTTCTTAAGCTGCTCCTCCATACTAGCAATCTTCTGGAGGAGTATGATGTTGGTGTCAGACTCGACTGGGGCCGGATTAGAAGGGAACGGATTCGGCATAGGCCTCCTTAAGAATTGGGGAGGTGGAGGATATCGGGGCCTAACCACTGAATGGCTTACCGATTGAGCTGGCATAACCATGATGGGAGTTGGTGGACGCGAAGGAATCTTATGTGAGACCACCTGGTCATTAGGAGATGAATGGCCACCTGCGGCCTGAGGAGGGTTTGAGGATGGAGGCACCGATTTCCCTTTTAGAGCGGCTTGGACCGCCTGACGTTGAGAATCGTCTAGTTGAGACAAAGCATGAATAAGATCATTGAGATTGAAGGATGGGGAAGCGTCCCCAAATGTATTTTGGATGATGGGTTGAGCTTGGGAGGGAGGCTCAACCACTTGAGTAGTGGTGTCCACCACATGGACCTGATAATAATAAAGATGGGAGGGAGCATAGTTTCCCTCATAATGGGAGGAATCTTGAGGGGGAACCTCATAGGAGGGGTCAAATTGACCCTCCTCATAACCATCATAAGAATACTCGTAGTTGGCAATGTTAATGATTCTACGAAGTTGCATGTTTAAGATAGGGAGTTATCTCAAGCCAACAAATATAAACAAGAAACAATCACCCAAGGAAGCAAATTGTTCACACAAGTTGTAATGAACCCAAACTTTTAAGGTTTCTTGAGATTAAAATGGATTTTAAAGGTATGATCAATTCTCTCTCTTCAATGTGGGTCCTAGTTTCAAGTTTTGGTGTATCTCCGGGTCAACTAAGTTCTTTCTCTCTCCTTATCAATGGATGGATTAACTAACTCCAGGTACTTCCAATGGTACAACCGGCCCGGCGTCCATGAGGGAATCCACGGGTGCGGGGACTTACGGAGGCTTTGGAAAAGGAATTTCCAGTCCAAAGAGACGGAATGCTCAATGGAGGGTCCTTCCAATTTCAAGAAAGGGTGTGGAATCCTAGGAGTGTAGAGAGAGGAGGTCTCTCAACCAAATGCCCTAGAATGCAGGCTAATGCAAGCAGATCAATCAACAATGAATAGATAATCAATAAGTGCAGCAAGCAGATCAAGATAACAGTAAAAATCAGGGTTCTGTGAAAACAGAGGGAAATGGCGACTGACACAGTGGTCGCTGTATCAGTAAATAATGTTTGTATGACAGTCGTTGATCACGGTGAAACTGTTACGAACAGTGAACAGAAAAGTGAAATAGCGCCTTGGTATGAGGCGCAGAATCTGTGAATGATGCCTCTGTGAAGGGGCGTTGTTTGACAGCAAACAATAAGAGTAAACAGTAACTCAAGAATTGACGCCTTGGAATTAGGCGCTGAATGTGTGAATAACGCCCCTGTGGAGAGGCGTTCATTATAAAAACAAAAATAATGCTAAAAATAATGCAAGCAGCGCCTCTATAAGAGGTCGTTAATTATAAAAACAGCGGCTGGAGAGTAGTCGCTGATCAGTTTCAGTAAACAGAGAATAATATAAAAGCTAACAGAAATCAAATTTCTCCTTAAAAATGCTATGGACAGTTTAAAATTTGTTAATCAAGTGGGAGGTATGCACATGGTGTACAAAGGGAGTGTGCTACGTGGAGCACAAAGGAGGGGCACACGTGGGTGCCAAAAGGAGGGGCACGCGAGGGTGTCGAAGGGAGGGGCACACGTGGGTGCCAAAGGAGGGGTAATCAAAATAAAAATATCAAGTGTCCCACCGTGATCACCAATTTGTGAACGTGTCACATAGACACTAAAAAGAAGGAAAATTTCATTTCTTTTTAAAAAGAAAAAGGATTATATGAGTGTGAGAAATAAAAGGAGAGAAATAGAAAGGGAGCATGTGATGCTCTAAAGGAGTGTGATCGCCAGAGGGGTTACCTCAAAAGTAAAAGATGATCGCATATACCTTGTGAAGAAGCGGGGATGATTGTGAGTCCTTTTCTTCCTCCTCCAACCGGCCGGCCGATGAAGGGGGGTTTGTATCTTGATTACCCTTGTAAGACAAGCAAAGACAAATACAACAAAGCAACAATTGATTAGCCAAAGTGTGTAGTGTCAATGCTCTAAAGAAAAAAGATTATGCAACATAGGCATGAACACACCTTGTGTGTTTTTTTTAAACCCCTTTGGAAGGAGTAAAGGGTAGGGAATATGCTATGGATGCAAAACAAGTAAAATATGCAAAGATATAATATGCAAAGATGCTGATGAATGCTGCTAGCAAGACAGCTAGTGTGTGCGTGAGATAATAGAAGAGAAATTAGAGAGAAAGGGAGGCCTTTCTGCTGCCGCAGCAGCAAAGGAAGAAGAGGCAAAGAGAGCGTTCAGCCCGCAAGAGGAAGAGGCGCAGGAGAGCACTGTAGAAACGCTGTAGAAAAGTCCTGCAAAAGCTTGTTAGTAAAAAAAAAAAAAAACTCTGATTGTGGCTTGAAGGAACTTCTCTCTTTCGAAGAAAACTCTCTCTCTTTCTCGCAGAAGTCTCTCTCGCGGGTGGCCTTCAAGGAAGAGTATTTATAGGGTTTAAAACCTAGTTCTAATGGGATCAAAACAAGGGATAAACCTCCAGGATATAGATTTACTTCCATGGAAAGGATTGAGATCAAAAGGTAGAAGGATTGCTCTGTGATGAAGCAGCAGTAGGAACGGATACGGAAGATAAATGACGTCTTGAGGATGGTCGTCAATTAAAATGACGACTGCGCACGCAGTTACTATTTCCTGGATAATTTATAGAAACAAACGACTTTCCATATTTTAAAAATAGAAAATAATGCCTTCGGGAAATGGCGTCAATTAATGAGCGCCTGCGCACATGGACGTTAATTCCTTGAATTTATATCTGAATAGGATTCGTAAAATCAGGAAATGACGGCCGCGCGGTCGGTCGCTAATTAATTGAAATAACGACGCTTCATAGAGTCGTCAGATAATTGACGCCCTGCTGACGGACGCTAATTACAAATATAGCATAAAAAATTCTAAATAAATTGGAAAAGCTTCATATTGAGCCAGTATTGAAGTCCACTTTGGGGCGCTACATTGCAACATGAGATTTACTCAACATAGCATCGATTTTGGCGTGTCTACAGTCCCGTCCCGTCCCAGTCGCTGGGCGGGACGAACGGGCCATGGGACGCAATTGGTACATTACTTATATCATTTAAAAGTTTTTATACTAAATATATTTTGTAGGTTGGTTGGTTGAGGACCTCACGTTCCTCGGTTCGAAATATGCTTTTGATGGTTTAAATTCGATTTTTTGGAAAGTTATTTTAAAGAAAAAATGTTTAAAAGGGTGGCAGAGGTGGGATTCAAACCGTAGATGTCCGTTTATACCACCGCGCGCGTAGCCAACTGAGATAGAAACACTTTTAAGTTATATTAATTTTGTAACATATATATAAATATAATATTTTTGTGTCTCGGTACGCAACGGTACTAACCCGTGCCGTACCATCCCAGTGAAAGACCAGGACGGCCGGTACAAACGGGTCGGCAAACCCTGGATTATACTATACTGGTTATTCCTTTGTTCTAGAGGGGTATAGTGATACAAACTGAATTAGTGATTCTTTAGATGTCAAATTCACATCATGTTTTATTTTCCTCTTAGGAGGAGGTGCAGTGTCATGGAAATCCACTAAACAAACCGTGTTAGCTATAAGTATAATAGAATTTGAAATGATTGCACTTGACACTACTTGTACAAAAGCTGAATGGTTAAAAGATCTTTTAATTGATATTCTATTAATGTCATGCCCTTTACCTTCTATATCTATTTTACGTGATTGTAAATCAGCAATTGATAAATGTACGTAGGCAAATGCTGATATGAAAATGAATAGGCATTTAAAAGTGCAACACAAGTCGATAAGAGAAAAAATGAAGCAACAGTTGATAACCTTAAATTTTGTGAAATCAAAAAGAAACATTGCAGATGTGTTCACAAAAAGTTTATCTAGAATGGTCATTCTAGAAGCATCGAGGGGGGTGAGATTGAGCCCGTAAAATAAATTAGTTAGCATGGTGGAAATCCAATCTCATAGAGGTTCAATGGGTAGAAACAAACTTGATAGGTAACTATGTGGAACACTGATATATTCTGCTCTCATCCCTATGACGCCAGTGCTCACTTAGAAGTAAGAGGTGAGGATGAGTATACACTCTTAATGAATCCAAGACCCAAGAGATAGGGTGTTACCTTACTCACATCCTTTGAAGGATTCAACGACATGTGTGGAGTCGTGAGGCCGCGATTATGAGATATAGGTTATCTTCTAAAACACACATAAGATACCTGCATAAGGCCATTAATAGTACAACCCGCCTAGAATCTCGATTATGCTATACTGTGTGTGAATTTGATAGGTAACTATGTGGAGCACCGATATATTCTGCTCTCATCCCTATGACGCCAGTGCTCACTTAGAAGCAAGAGGTGATGATGAGTTTACACTCTTAGGGCCACTTTGATAAAGGGGTGGGTTAGGGGCAGGTAAGCCACCCCGGGTGGCCCACCCCTAACCCACCTCGGGTGACTTATTCCACCCCTTTGGTTGGAGTGAAAAAACTCAAACTTATCCCTAACCGACCCCGGTTAAGACAAAAAGAGTCAAACCAAGATTCAGTCATCCCACCCCGGGTAACACATCCTAACCTGACTTACCCTTTTATTAAAGTGGCCCTTAATAAATCCAAGACCCAAGAGATAGGGTGTTACCTTACTCACATCCTTTGAAGGATTCAATGACATGTGTGGAGTCGTGAGGCCACGACTATGAGATATAGGATGTCTTCTAAAACACACATGAGATACTTGCACAAGGCCATTAATAGCACAACCCGTCTAGAATCTCGATTATGCTATACTGTATGTGAATGTGAGAAAGTCTAAACCATAAGACTTGGTTAAGGCATAAGTCCACCAAGCATTCTCACATAAAATCTCAAATATCACTATGTGAAAATTTAAACTGAAATGTACTTTCACCCATTACATAGTATAAAGGATTCAACAACTTTTTGTTTATTAATTATTTTATTTTAAGAAATTTGAAGATTTTAAATCATGTGAGAGATTGTTAGACTTTTCGTGCGTGATTTGAAAACCTTCACTATTCCCACTATTCACTTACTGTTCATCACTATGTGTTACCATTGAGTAATAACGACATGCGTAATGAATGGCACATAAAACTAACTTATGCGCCAAATTGTGAAAACAACGTTCACGTGTTTTACGTGAAGGTGGTTTCTAAGGAAGGCTCCGAGGACGCTCCTCCCTCGAATGCCTCATATAAATTGATCACCGCGAGTGATCAATGGGCAAGGTACTATTCAGCTGCAACAGTTCTGGCTCACACTGTGTGTTTTTCTTTCTTCTTCCTCTTTATTTTTTGCCGAGTCTTTGAGAGTTTAATCAAGATTCACAAAGCTCTCTTTGAGAATGTGCCGATGAGGGAGAGAGGATCGCCTACCCGAGGGTCGTCGTATCTCTAGGAGACCTTTGTCGCGAGACCCGCACGTCAGGTGACAATAGAACTCTTAGTTCTAGAGACTACGCATTTCGACCTAACAGGTCGCTTCTAAACTCATTTATTTCTAATTGTTTGTTATTATTTTATTATTTTTAGCAATAGAAAACCATCAGAATATTCCTATAAGTATAACGATTAGTCCATAAGTTGTGTGATCTGATTGTAATACCCTCGTACCTTTTTCGTGCGATCTGTTCTCTAGTTCATGGTTGGTTTGGAGTTCTTTTTGTTCTTTCTTTTGTTGAACCGGAGAAAGGTTTATAGGAGATTAAGTTTCTAGGAGATTTTGTTCAAAAGGAGAAGGGGAAACACCTTCCCACAAACGATGTGCATCGATGACGGAAGAAGTGAGAATGCTAGCTGTAATACCCTGGATTCTTATCGGAGCTTTCGGATCCTTATCGGGGAGTTTCAGACCACTTTTGTGGGTCCTGAGTTGAGTTTTACGATCTGCGTGGATTTTTCTCTCGTACTAGTTATGGAACCCTGTGGAGAGTTTATTTCTCAGTTCATTTTCTGAATTAGTCCGTTGTACTCTTCCTGAGGATCGTTTCAACTATTTTTACGTATTTTTCTGAATTAGTCCATTTTCGAGTCAATTATCAAATTTTCAGAAATTAGGAAAATTTCCTAATTTCTTTTCTTTTTATTCTTCTTCCTCTCTCCTCCCTTCTCTTTTTGCCATCGCGACCCTCTCTCTCCCGTTTTCTCTCTTCTCTCGCCCTCTCGGCTCCGGCTGCAGACGGAGGAGGTACGGGCAGGCTGAGGAGATGCCGTGGGGATGGTCGGGTGCGCGAAGGGGCGAGGATCGGACTGTTTCTGGCGCGATCCCAAACGGTGGATTCAAAGCCGACGGTCGAGCTCGCGATGCGGTTTTCGGCGTGGTTTAGTCACTTCGGTGCACGAAATCTTCGGTGGAGGTAGGGAGACGGATCGCCTACTTCTCTGCTACAGTCCCTCGTAGTTTCACGCCGAACGGTGAGCATACGAGTGGGTTTCTTTCAAGTTTGGGAAAAGCATGCTTTTGGGGAGTTCGTTGGGTTCGCCGGAAAACGGCGATGATTTTCAGATTAGTTAGTTCCATTGGAACTCCCATCATGTTAGCTTTCCATTCCCGCAAGTTTCATTGCGATCGGTGGCCATTTGGGGCCGGTATGAGCCCGGGAACCCCGGTGACCCAATTAGGGTCGATGCGTTGGAATCACCTGTTTCGTGCGATTTAGTTGTTGCATGGACCCCTTCCGGCCTGTGGAAGGTTATTTTCATCGATTAGGATTATTTCCCCTGCGTTTAGACGCGTATGGGGCGTGGAACGGCCGAGATCGGTCATTTCCCCTATTTTCTCGCCGTATCGTACTTGCGGTCGTTTTAGAGACCGCTACAGGTCTCTGGCGGCCCCACGATGGACCGCCACACTCCATGGTGTGTCGGTTAGTTGTAGGTCATTTTAGGTTGGCAGCCCAACCTTTGACCGCTTATTGCCTCTGGCGGCCCTATAATGGTGCACCAAGCTCAGTCGTTTCTCGATTCTAGCGTATGTCGGTTCGGTCTGGCGATTCTATCTTTGACCGCCAGAGCCTTGTAGCGGGCCTTTCTTAGGCTGCTACTGTCCGTTTGACCGGGTCAATGTTTTAAGTCGGTTGGCCTTAGTGGCCTAACCTTCGTCTGCCTCTTCCTTGTAGCGCGCCCTTCTTAGGCCGCTACAGTCCGTTTGTCTTAGGTCAATATTTTAGGGTGGTTAGTGTGGCGGTTCATTCTTTGACCGCCAGAGTCTTATAGCGCATCTATATTAGACCACTATGGTGGTTTAACTGGGTAGGTCGGTTCGAGGGTTCACTGGGTGTAGCGGCCATATCTTTGACCGCCACAGTCAACTCGCGGCCCAGTGTAAGACCGCCAGAGTCTTTGCCTCTGTGTGTATAGCGTCTTCTTTCTTGACTGCTTGTGTTGCTTAGCGGCCAAGTGATGTACCGCTTGCGTCCCAGAGGATGGTTTACCGGTATTTTGGTTTTCGATTGTCATGACTTGACCTTGTGGTTTGCCCGTTGTCCCGTGGGTGTCTCCCGACGTCCTATGAGGGCTATGACCATGTATAAGGTAGCCAGGAGTGTTGTTTCTGTACTGCTTCTGAGTCGTTGTTAGGTTCTGGTCAACCCGGTAAGACCCAGTGGTTGACAAGTAACCTTGTGTGTGTCTCGGCATCTGTCCAACTCGAGACAGTGGTTCTGGATGCCTTGAGGTGTTGTCTTACCTCAGTCTACGTGTCCAGACGTGTTGAGGGTCTCGGTACTCCCTCAGGTCTCCGTGTGTCATTTCCTACGGAAGTGTCATTTTCCTTGGCTTAGGATTAGACCGATTGGCGGTTCGTTCTGCTTTGTACGACGATCTTGACTCTGAGTCGTGAGACTCAAGGATCGTTGTGTTAGCCGGTCTAGTTGTCCTGTCCTGAGTCTGTTGGTAGTTTGGTATGCTACCTTGGTGCTTCGTAGTACGTGCGACAGTGCTTTCTCGGTCTGTCTGTACTCCAACACTCGTCTTTCCGAGTCTCTGTGTCTAGTGAGCCTCCACTAGTTGTAGCCTCACGACCTCGAGTGTCGGCCCACTTGGGAGTGGTGGTGGGGCAGTTCCCGAGATACGATTTTTAGGCTAGTTTCCGTGGGCCCCTGCTTTATGGTAGCGTCCTGTTGGGGGGGGGGGGAAACTAGCTAGAGGCCTGACTCTAGGCGTGAGCCGGTGTGTGCACATGTGGTCAGGGGTGTTTAGATGAACGCCGACGGGCGTGACCCTGACTAGTCACTCGTTACTGTAGTTCCTATTCTGGTTCAGTGAGTATCTCAGTCTCCGTCATTCTCGGCGTCCGTAGCGAGATACTTGTGGCGCAGTGTAAGACGTCAGTGGACGCATCTGGCTGTTCTTCTAGTGAGGAGGTGCTTCCGTCACGTGACACGTGACCCTCGCGTTTCTTGCACGTCGTGACCTTCCCGGGTTAGTCTTTTCTTGGCCTTACCCGAGGTCACTGTTGTGTAGCATGTACGACGCTCTAGTTGTGCATGCTGTTGTGTTTAAGTGAGCGTGCACGGCAATCGAGTCGTGTAGGCCTTAATGTTCTGTGTCTGTCCAGATTTTTTCTAGGCTTTTCGCCTATTTTTGTAGGCCTTCGCCTATGGTCTTGTGCTGTGTCAGCAGATCGGTAACTCCTAACTTTGTGAGATCAGGGTTCGCCTTTCTGTTGCTGTTTGGAGTAGCTTAGGGAGCCGAGGTTAGTTCGGCAGTCGTGTTTTGCTCGGTACGACTTTTCCCTTTTCTTTTAGCTATTTTAACTCCTGCCTTTACTGCTTTCTTCTACAGCTTTCTAGTAGTATTTTCCTGCTTTTCCTGCTTTACTACTGCTGCTACTATTTTAGTTGTTCCGTGTTACTGCGTTTTTTTTCAGTGGGGATCCGCGTGACCCCTACTGAGCTAGTGACACGAGGCTCACCCCTGCTTTTCAGGTGTGGCGCTCTTCTTCCTTCGCGGTTCCTGGTGTGGCGTGTTCGTAGTTGCCAACGGTACCTACGTCGGGCTTGCCCCGATCACAGTGTACGTCTTTCTTTCTGTTAGACTGTACTTGTCTTTCTTTTGGGCTGGACTCTGGTATAATTGTTAGTTTTAACTGTTAATTAAAAAGAAATTTTATTTCTGCTACTTTAGCAAACCTGATCAATAAAATTTAATTGCTTAATATTATATCTGCGACTTCAATGTACTACACGACATTCCTTTTATCCCTTCGGAGCTTTACAGCTCTTGGGAGGCTTCACGGGTTCCAAGCGGTATCGGGTCTACTCGGTAGTCCTATTGGGTATATCCGGTATCCGGAGTCCGGGTCGTCACACTAGCTGTCATTAGGAGAGAAGCACCTTCCCACACTTATTGCAACCCTTCGTCTCTAGGACAAAACTAAGGTTGTGTTTGCCAACTCAACGATGTTATGGTTTTTTTCATAATTCTTTAGAGTGAGAAAAAATTAGTGGAAAGGAGTTTTTGGATATTATGAAAAGTGAGAACTTTTCATCTTGTCTCTTTCTAGAACTTATAATCTTATTTTTGAATAATTTGATGTGATATTTATATATTTGATGAAACTTTTGAGGTAAATATTTCGATGTCATAATCCACCTCTCATTTGGTTGGCAAACACAACCTAAACGTAGTGGGGACTGAAGTGGGGATGAGATTGTTGGATACTCTCAAAGGGTAAAATGGTCTTTTTACATACAGAGTTAAGTTTCAACCATGATTGGTGAGGGTCTGAGCATGCCAAGTTACGGCAAGTCATGTCAAGGGCATTTTTGGTTGGGGTCTAAACATACTAGCAAGTCATGTAAGAGTATTTTTATAATTATCTACGTGTAATGAGGTTATTTTCAACATTAAGGAAGGTAATTTTGAAAATAAACTCATAAGCATGGTACATTTGCAAAACCCTGCCCCCTCTCTTCTTCCAATTATGTCTTTTTTTAAAGTTTTTTTCTACTGGCCTTGTCATCTTATAGCCCCGCATTGGTATCGAGTTACTCCAAAGTTAACTTAGTTTTAACTTTGGATTAACTAGTTGAGTCATGAGTGTTTTTATAGCGGTTGAGTCATGGGTTAATCACGGATGACTTCCAATTAAGAAACCCACATAGAGAGTTGAGTTCTTTTTATTCTTTCTTGTGTTGAACTGGTGAAAGATTACAGGAGATTTTGTTCAAAAGGAGAAGGGGATACACCTTCCCACATACGATGTGCATTGATGATGGAAGAAATGAGAATGATGGCTGTCATTAGAAGGAGAGAGGCACCTTCTCACACTTCTTGGAACCCTTCATCTCAAGGACAAAACTAAGGTTGTGTTTGGCAACTCAACGATGTTGTAGTTTTTTTTCATAATTCTTTCAAGTGAGAAAAGAAAAGTGAGAACTTTTCGTCCTGTCTCTTTCTAGAACTTATAATCTTATTTTTGAATAATTTGATGTGACATTTATATATTTGATAAAATTTTTGAGAGGTAAATATTTCGATGTCATAATTCACCTCTCATTTGGTTGGCAAACACAACCTAAATGCAGTGGGGACTGAAGTGGGGATGAGATTGATGGTTACTCTCAAAGGGTAGAATGATATTTTTACATGTAGAGTTAAGTTTCAACCATGATTGGTTAGGGTCTGAACATGCCAAGTTACGGCAAGGGCATTTTTGGTTGGGTCTAAACATGATGGCAAGTCATGTAAGGGTATTTTTATAATTATCTACATGTAATGATGTTATTTTGTACGGTACAATAATAAGGAAGGTAATTTTGAAAATAAACTCATAAGCATGGTATATTTGCAAAACCTTTCCCCCCCTTCTTCGGATCCTGTCTCTTTTTTTTGAAGTTTTTTTCTACCAACCTCGTCATCTTATAGCCCCGCATTGGTATCGAGTTACTCCAAAGTTAACTCAGTTTTAACTCTGGATTAATTAGTTGAGTGTTTTTTATAGCAGTTGAGTTGTGGGTTAATCATGGATGACTTCCAATTAAGAAATCCACGTAGAGAGATGAGTTAACTCCTAATCCTCTCATTTATTATAACACTTTAGTCAATTAATAAAGGTTAAAATACTTAAATTCCTAAATAACTTGTCACCTAATCACTTCAATGATTTTCTTTAGTTAAATGACACTATAATAATTAACTATTTTGAAAATAATTAAATTATATAAATAAGAAGGAATAACTATTTTGCTACAATGACCATTTAATATTTTGAGGTATAATCATTTTTTCACGACGATCTGAATTTTTCATAATAAATTAGATTAATGGAATTTCACCCTTAGGCCGAATTTTGACTAATTTATAAAAATATGAAAAATTTATATTCTTGTAGAGGACGGAATGCTTAACAAACTTGTTAACTAAACCAACCCCAAAGGAAAATCTAATTAAGCCGGAATCAAAGGTTTTTGGGTAAAACTTGAAGTTTTGATATAACAGCCTTAATCCATCAAATTCAAGCCCAATTCTAACTCTTACAGGCTCAATCTGAACCCAATAGTTAGGCCCACATCTGAGATCCAATTCCCTTCTATTTCCTCGCGTAAACCCTAACCCTAGCCGCCGGATTTAGAAGGATTAGCTCGTTGTTTCGATCAAACGTGAGTTTCGCGCAGAGGACTCTTCCCATCGATCCCCAAGCCCACACACGACTCTTCCTTCGACCCTAGCCCTATAAATCAATGCCCAATACTCCCAAGTATCCCATTTGGTCGTAGCAGCCGCCGATTTGCGTGATCGAGAGCGTGGGACGGCGAGGAAAGCATGGTTCTACATTAGGGTTCCGGCGGGTCTTCTTTCTTTCTCCTGGTTAAAGGTAGGTTTCTCTCAACTTAAATGCTAATTAACATATCTCATTACATGTGCCGTTTAGTTCTCTTTCTTTTGGTACCAAATAGCCCAATTTTCATGTAGTATAGCGACCACAATCGCGCTTTCACTTGAGGTGTGTTGAAGTTTACATTGTCTGCACTTCATGCCCGTTTAAGGTAGGATCTTTGTAGGGTAGTTTTTAATTGATTGCATCCATCTTATGCGGATTTTTGTCCTCTTTTTATTGATAGTAAAATGCCCAATTTTTATGTTGCATACCGGAAGATATGTCGAGTTTTCCTGAGGTCTGTCATGGCTCGCCGGAGGTCGGGCTCGAATCCAAGAAGCGGTTCAATAGAGACCGCGGCTTGGAGACGGCGATCGCGCGACCAACCGCATCTGCCGGCGATGCTTATTATTATTATTATTATTATTATTATTATTATTATTATGGTCAGCGGATAGAAACGGTCTTCGACCGACCGCTACCATAAGATAGCGGTCCTTCCATGACCGCTTTCTGCCCTCTATGTGTAGGTAAATCGCTGTTGTTTTTGTGCTTTTTCTGTTGATTGTCCAGCATGATTCTAAGTTAGAAACGCATGTAATAGCTAGGATTTATGAAAGAACGATAAAAGATCTAAGTTTATTCATATCTTGCCCCTCTGATTATCATTATCTCTCATGATTGATCTTGCCAACAAGTAGAGTTAAATGTAGCTTGATCTGCTCTTAACCTTGATAAATCTTGCATGTCATCACTGGTTATTGATTAAATTGCTAGGCTTGTTTGAGGGTCACGTCACTCCGGTGGTAATGGCTCACCGTTCATTCCTATTTTCTACATTTTCACACTTCAATCTTGTGATAGTTGGGACTCTCCGCCGGATACTCCTTCCGTCGGACTAGGACCGCTATCACGAGGCCTCCGTAAGACCCCGCGAGCCTGGGATTCTCACTAGGATGTCAAGCAGGTTGTACCACGAAAGTCTGAACCCACTGACTCGACCGATTCTTGTTTTGGGGTAGTCCAAAGTCATGTTTGTTCTGCCTTGTCTCCAATATATAGCGGCCCTCACGGGACCGCTACCTGGCAGCGGCCAGATCGTGACCGCTTTCTATTTCTGACATGGCATGCACGCTAGTTTGTCTTGTCGACTGCACCTCGTTCCAAGTCAACTTAGCCCTGATTAGGTCGACCTTTTTGACCTCAAATGACCAAGGGAGTGCGGATTGGACCCTGTTCCAGCCCAGCCATGCCCCAGGTCGACGGAGGACCTTAACCTTTTGACTGGTCGACCGAACTCTCTCATGCCTTGATTGACCGGGTAGCGGCCTTCTTGTGACCGCCATCACCTAATTGCGGTTCCTGCCTGACCGTTTCTTCCTTCTGCAGGTTGTGCGTCGACGCCGGGCTTATGATTGTTCTCCTGATAGCGGTCCTTCCAAGACCGCTATATCTTAATAGCGGTCTGACTTTGACCGCTACTTGTCCCAATTTCTAATTTTTGTGATTTTTGTGTGATGTAGCTATCATGGCCAAAGTTAGCCCTTCTGGCCATTATCCATTACTATTTATGACCCCTTTGGTAAATTTTGGCTTCCAAGTCATATTTTTATGACTTCCATTCAAATTTCCATGGAATGACCCTTGATCTTGAGTTTGGATTACATGAGATTGACCTTGGAACTCTTGGCCATTAAATATTGCGGATGTCTAGATTTCGTGGGATCTTTGATCCAACCCTCAATGCCAACGCACCATAAGGGGCCCGATCTAGTCTTGGGGAGAGCGCCCGAAAAGTACTAGTGCCCATGGGAGTTGTAATGACATGGGGAGATATTGTCTCGAAATACTAGCTAGTGTGTGAGTCTACGACATTCCACAATCTCGTGAAACTTTGATATACATGCATGAATGCGTGAAGTACTTGCTTGACGTGACGTGACTTAACTTGACTCGTTCAATGGCCAATTTGCTAAATGACGTTCACTTGTGTTGGATCAATTGCAATTTCACTTGATACTAATTCATTTTGCCTTAACTTGAATTTCTATACATGATCCTTGCCATGCAAATCTCTACAATTCATGCTGATTATGATTCCGTTTATTAACGTTCCTTGGATTTACTTATCTTGTATAGTTCATGCATATTGTTCCCTCTACACTGTTAAATTATTAATTACTTAAATTCTGTCTAGCGATAGAGTATAATGTCTACTGAGCTTCTCGCTCACTCTCTTCCTTACCATTTTCAGGTATTGCGATAATTGGAGAGCGTGCAATTGGGAAGGGACCAGAGTGACCGAGTGGACCTGGAGTTTAGAGACCTGAGTCTTTTTCCTTGAGTCTAGTTAAGGTCGTGAGTCGTGTTTGTAGACACCCGTTTTTGGCCTATAAGTTGAGCAATTTTTTTGTTCTCCTAGTTAATGCCCCAATTGATCTATAATTGGTTGATTTTTTGGGATATTTCCCTTTGTTTTTGGCCCTACAATTCAATTTCTGTACCTTGGATCTCATCTCGAACTTGGCACTTTCACGCTGCTTACTCATTTCACTTTCTTGTTCACAGCACGTTAGGGGACTGATTGAACGCCCATTTAAATAGTCGCTATTTCTTGATATTAGATCTTTGCAGCATCCACTGGGTCTCTATCTTACTTAATACTTGATTGAACGGCTATCCAATGGGCGTTTATTCTTTTTCCAATCATTTGGCTGGTCAATCATTGTCGCGCTATATCGTCATAGCGCGTTCATGATGAACGCGCCCTATCTTCCTAGCGCGTTCTCAGACAGAAACCCAGTCCGACCCGGACTTCCCTTTTTCGATCTGGGTCCTTATTATGGTAAGTTTTAAAGCTCGACTCGTCCAAGGGAAGGTTCCTAATCCTATTAGGAATTTTTTCCCCTCATTAATCAGCAAGATTACCTTGATTTGAGCCGCCAAATCATTAGATTGGATCAGGCTCCGACCTAGGGTTCGTTCTTGATTCTCCTCCTATAAATTGGACTCTTGGCCGTCGTTCTGAGGGGATGCAACTTCGATATCTTGACCAGGAGGAGGCTGTTCTTCGTTCCAAATCAATAATTCCTCGCTCCTTCCACATCCAAGGGAGTATTCTAGGGCTTATTGTGTTCTTCCTCATTCTTACTTTTCTCCCCAATTCGTTTCTTTTAATCTTCACATCACATTGCATATTATTTTCAAAATCACTCCTTTTACAAATACACGCATTCACACACACCAAACCTATTTTTGGCCCTTCCATAGGGGTTTAAAAACCACCAAACCCCCAGGTGATCTAGCCCTTCGTTTACATGCTTTTGATTAAGAATAGGGGCAGATTCTACATAAATCACAATCTAATGGGCCTTTTCTTTGTTGTTTAAATTGTTTTGCAGGCACTAGAAGAAGGATATGTGAAGCCCTTGCACCTTGGTCGGCCTTGGAGCAAGGAAGGAACGAACCCCAATTAATCCCGCTCTCTGTCTGATATCGCGCCATACAAATAGAGCGCGATCTTGAGAAGGCGCTAGCCCGATATAGCGCGTTAATGACCAGGCCACCTCTTGGTCCCCTTTGAATTTATGAGGTATGTAACATGCCCTTGATTTGATCTTCATATTGTTTGGCATGTTGTTGGCCTCAGTGGCGATCACAGATTATTTTATTACATGTGCCGCCCCTCTTGTCATTATTTTAACTCTATCTTATCAATTCATCACTTATTCAAATCATCAATTTGGGGGTAGGTCTAATTTCTGATCTACATATTTTGGCGATCACGGTGGGACACTTTGTGCCACCACGTTCGTTCTTTGGGTTGCCTGCTTGTCAATTCATCGAAGTGTGTGTGATTATTTGGGTTGTGGGGTCTTCCCTCTGTCTTTAGTCGCGCCCTACATACATAGCACGTTCTTTTAGATTGTGCTATTTATATATAGCGCGTTCTTCACCCGAGGGTATTTCACTCACACCTACTGTCGGGGTTCTGATTGTCATCTTCTCTGGTTGCATCTTGTATATTTCCTGCTATGTATTCATTTTTCCTATATTTTCTTGATATTTGCTAGTTTTAGTTTAGATATTATTGCATTGCATAGCATCATAATCTTATTGGTTTGTGAGACCTCCTCTCCCCACACCTTCTAGGATCCACACCCCCTCTTGGTTAAGGAAGGACCCTCCATTGAGCATTCCATCTCTTTAGACTGGAAATTCCTAAACCAAGTCTCCGTAAGTCCCCGCACCCGTAGATTCTCTCACGGAAGCTTGGGCAGGTTGTACCTTTTGGAGTCCCTGGGTTTAGTTGGCCTATGTGTGGTGAGAATTACCTAGTTGGCACCAGAGAAAACTCATTGAAACTAGGTTCAAGACCTTGAGTGATCACATCAATTTGCATAAAATCATTTAATTCACCAAGGTTCAACAATAAAATCGAACGTGAACATTTCAACTTGTTTGATCTTCGCAACCTGCTTTGATTGAATATTGTTTGCTTGCATAATGTTTCACATGGATAATCAAGTCAACATGTTTAATTCAACACACATTCACAAGGATGAGCAACCCGGTACTTCATATAATCCTCAATTCCATAATTCTCATCACAAGCATACTAGGGGACCACGATCCCATTCCTATGGTCATGTCCAACCCATGGGCAATGTCCAATCCCATGGTCCCCCACATTTATTGCAAGCCACTACTCATGCGCCTCCCGACGATGAGAGGGTTTCCCAGATCCTGCACGCATTAGATCATCTCACCCCTCAACAATTCCAGGCCCTTAAGGCCGCTATTGAGGGTGTACCACATTCTTATCATTCTCCTCCTACTCCTATTCGGGTGGCCCATCGTCCGCCTCCTTCATCCACACATACTCCTATTCGGGTGGCCCATCACCCGCCTCCTTCTATTCCTCATCCTTCACGGCCCCAAGGCCCATTTATTCTTTGCAACCCGGCCCATCCGGGTTCTTATAGGGGTCAGCCCATTAACCCCCCTCCACGGCCTTTTTATGTGGCCCCTCCTTCAAGGCCCTGCCAACCCCCTGTTGCTCAAGCTGCACCCCTCCAACAAACTCTTATTGATAAAGTCGCTTCATTGGAGGAACAATTAAAGAGGGTTACGAGCCCATGGCCCGTTCCTCCTTCTCCGGTCAATCCCCTCCACGCCGCTCTAAATGACATTACAAAGATGGAGAAAGATTGGAAGAACATGAGAGCACTGTGAGAATTCTTTTACAGAGAAAAGAGAGTCTTTTCTTTTGCAGGTGATTCATCCACGGATGAATTTTTTTCCACGGCGGTGACTCTTCCTCCACAGGCGCTCTTCCTCCCACGGCGGCGTCTCTTCATCCACGTTTCTTCATCCTATAGCCGATGCTTGCTTTCTTCTTCTCCCTTTACTGCTGCACGCACAGCAGAAGGCCACCTTTTCTCTTAGTCGCTTTATTTTTTTGTATTATATCACTCATCACTCTCTAGTTGCTCTACTAGAGATCGTCTCACCACATATACTTGCTTTGCATCACTTGTTAGCGTTGCATGTTCATATCACACATGCTCCATACCTTGTTACTCCTCTTAGGGGTTTAAACCAAAACACACAAGGTGTGTTCAGGCCTAATTTGCTTAATTCTATATCTCTAGAGCATTGATACTACACCTCATTTGGCTAATCCATATCTTTGTTTTGTGTATTTTCTTTGCAAGGGTAATCAAAGTAGAAACCCCCTTCATCGGCTGGCCGGTAGAAAGAGGAAGGAAGGACTTGCAATTTCCCCGCTTCACACAAGGTACATGCGATCATCTTTACATTCTTGAGGTAACCTCTCTAGCGATCACCCTCCTTAGAGTATCTCATGCACACCCTCTTCTTTTCCTAATGTCCCACATATTTTAGCACCTTTATCCACACATTTATTTTAAATCTTTTTTTCTTCTTCTTTAAAATGTCTATGTGACACGTTCACAGTGTTCTTCCCTTCTTTTCCTTTGTTTTCTTTTATGTCCATTATTGTAAGTCGAGTTAAAATTTGTAATTTAATTCTTGATCTCAATAAAAATTATATTTTTGTTAAAACATGGCCTCCTTGTATCTTTGGTGTTGTTTTACGTGTCGGTTGATTTGCTCTGATTATTCATGACTATATCGCTGCCACGTTCCGAGCATGCCTTCTATTGTTATCGGTTCGGGCGTGACATTTATTATCTCACGATACAAATCTCCTCTATCTCTCTCCTTGTAGTATTTAATTGTAAAAATAAATTTATCTTTAAAATTTTAACTATTTTAGATTAATGAGATTATTTATCACGAAAGTTTTATTTTTATGACATATTTATTTCATACAATATATTAAAATATTTATAAAATAAAAATAAAATAATTTTTTTACAACGAATAGTAATCTTAAACTATAATTAAAGATATTATTGACTTTTAAATTTTAATTAGTGAGATTCATAATGTTATTTATCAAAAAAATTACTTTTATGACATATTTATTTTAAATAGTATATTAAAATTATTTAATAATTTAAATATTTTTTAAAATAAATAGTAATCTCACACTATAATTAATGATATTTAGAGAGGGGGATTTCTGTAGCCCATTTAAGAGCAGCCGAACTAGGCCCATCAGGATCGAACGAGGCTCAGCTCATCTAAGTGACAGCCCCACATGACCCACTTAGGCTAAAAAGCCCAATAAAGATTATTCGGGATCCCACCCTTCCTCGGGGGCCCTTAGGCTCGGAAGGCCCGAGCGTCAGAACGGAGGAAGACCCATGCCCGAGTTATCCCTTCATCGGGATAGAGGCAAGCGCCCTGCGCCCACTCCGACCTGACTTCGTCTGAGCTATGTCTATCGCCCGGACAGGGCTGGCACCTTTTATGCTCGGACCGACTGATGAGTGCTTATCCACGCAGCCGTCGAAGAGCCCTTTATGAGCAGGAGTTTATGACGATAAAGGATCCATGATCCCTCAAGGCCATGAAGATCCCACGATGAGGACGTAACGATCCCATGATGAGGACGTAACTCCCGCCTGAAACTCCTCAGCTTACGGAACTCATAAGGTGAGCAGACTATATAAACCAGGGACTCCCTCCAATGAAAGGTAAGGGCAATAGACACCTAAAACTCCCTGAGCAGGAACCACTTCACCACCTTGGTGTCGGGGGATCTCGTGCACCTCTTTCTATGTCCCTCCATATCTTCCACCATTGCTCTACTGACTTAAGCATCGGAGGGTTCTCCCCAGGGAACCATCCCTGGGCCTCCTGATTTGTTTCTCTTTCTCTGCAGTTCACTATTCGGTGATCATCTTCCCAGCTCAGGACAAGCGCGAGATCACGCCCCTTCATCTGGCGCCGTCTGTGGGAAACCACCAAAGAGCCAGTATGGTGAGAAGAAGTTCAGGGAGGAGGTCCGCCGGCGACAGGGGAAAAGCCATGGTGGCGGGGGGGAGGCCCCTCTCAAACCTCCCAAACCCCCCCCCCTCCGGCGCCAGCACTCCAGCCGACGGACCGCCCCCTCCCCCCATGGTAAGGCTGCCGCCCCCTCCCCCCGCGGCGGCAGGGCTACCGCTTAACGGCGGCGCTGACGCCTTCCAAGCCCTCAACGCCAAACTGGACGTCCTTGTGGAACTCATGAGGACCCAGGCGGCCAGGGATGGAAGGTCACGCGCCCCTCCAGAGAGCCCTCCCCACGAGAACGTGTCCCAGCACACCGCCGGAGGCCGCTTCACCCTCCGAGGGCAGTAGCTTATTCGTAACAAAGCAGGAGGACCCTCGCAAGCCCCCCCTCCGGAGCAAGAGGCTTCCTCCACTCCAAAGCGGGGTAGGCATGGGGCACGCCGTCCCCTCCCGGAGACCGAAGTCCCTAGGGAGCGCCAGGACAGCCTGCCATCACGCCCCCTCAGCCCTACGGCACAGCTGCAGCCGGAGCTGTCCCTCCGACTGCGAGAATTTGAGAGGCATTTCGCAGAGCAGGTTCGCGCCCTACGAGCCCTGCAGAAGACCTCTCCACCAGAGGACGAGGAGAGATCCCCGTTCTCTGACCATATTTTGAAGGCAGAGGTATCTCCCATAGCCTCCATCCCGACCTTCAAGCCCTACGACGGCCAGGGTGACCCGACCGACCACTTCGACAGCTTCGACGCCCTGATGATCCTTCATGGAACGTCCGACGCCATCAAGTGCCGAGTCTTTGCGACCACCTTGGTCCAAGGCGCCCAAGTATGGTTCCGGGCCCTCGTCCCCGGATCCATCCAAGACTTCAAGCAATTAGGGCGAGTATTCAAGGAGAGTTTCACCGGCAGCGGTCCCCCAAGGTCGGTAGCGGGGCTTTTGGCCCTCAAACAGGCGCAAGGAGAGAAGCTTCGGGCCTACATTATCCGATTCAAATCGGAAGCCCTGAGGATCCCCCGCATGGACGTCGCCTCGGCCATAATCGCACTGACCGGGGGTACCCGCGACGAGAACCTCCGCCGCGAGCTTGTCCTCCACCCTCCCTCGACCCTTGCCGCGCTAGTGACTCTGGCATTGCGCCATGCCGAGTGCGAAGAAGTGCTCAACGCATGCTGAGACGCAACCGGCTCGGGTCGGGAGGGGGACAAGAAGCGGGCACCCGAGCCAAGCTCGGGCAAAGGAAAAAGGCGGAACCGAGACGGAGAACGCAAGGAACCGTCACGGAAGTACGAGCGGTAGACTCCCTTAACCACTCCAGTGTACGAAATATATGAAGACATCAAAGGCTCGGGCCTCCTCCGCCAACCCGAGCCAATGAGGTCGAAGAACCGCAGTTACAGCAAGCATTGCCTGTTCTACAGCGACCACGGGCATCACACCGGCGACTGCCATCAGCTCCAGGACGAGATCGAGCGTCTCGTTCGTCAGGGGCACCTCTCCCGGTTCGTGGCCGGGCACCAGGAAGACCGAGGCGCCCCAGAGGAAATCGACAACGCCCCCCGAGGGGTCCACATCAACGTCATCGCCGGAGGAGCTGCATCAGGAGGAGACAGCGGTCGGGGAAGGAAGCGTCATGTTGAGCGGGCGAGCCGAGCCGTCGAGCCTCCCAAGGCCCCGCCAAGTGAGCCCCAGGTCATAGTCTTCTCCGACCAAGACCTGGAAGGGCTGACCACCCCGCATGACGACGCCCTAGTCATATCGGCCACAATAAACCATTGTAACATGGACATCATTCTAGTTGACAATGGAAGTGCCCCTGATGTATTATCCTATGAATGTTTCCTTAAGATGGGGGAGGATCCGTCTAAACTCCGCCCGATCCGAACCCCCCTGTGTGGGTTCAATGGCCAGGCCACTTATCCCGAGGGAGCCCTAAGCCTGCCGGTTACTCTTGGCACCCCACCCAAAACCGTTACGGTCATGGTGAACTTCATAGTGATCAAAGGTATGATAGCATACAACGTAATCTTTGGCCGGGGAATCCTTAGCCGAACGAAAGTGGTGCCTTCTACCTATCACCAAAAGATGAAGTTCCCCACCAAAAATGGGTTGGGGGAAGTCCGAGGCAACCAGGCCATGGCCAGAAGGTGCTACAATATCTCGGTTGAAGCCACAAGGCCGGACGGGAAGAGCAAGGGCCCCCGGGAAGTCGAGGAAAAATCCGCAACTGCTGAACCTGGAGGTGAATTGCTAGCAGTTTTCCTAAACGATGACCCGACCCTAGGAGTAAAGATCGGAGCTGACCTAACATCTGAGGTTCAACAGCAATACAAAAGGTTTCTTTCCGTGTACGTCCAGGTCTTTGCTTGGTCTGATGATCAACTCCCCCGGATACCGGAGGAAACGGTGATGCATAAGCTCAACCTCGACCCAGCCATGAAGCCCGTGCAGCAACGCAGAAGGAAGCACACGCCAGAGAAGCAGGCGATTATCAAGGAGCAAGTCACCAAGGGACAAAAGACTGGCCTTTTTAGACCGGTCATGTACCCGACGTGGCTGGCTAACGTCGTCCTGGTGCCAAAAGCTTCGAAAAAGTGGCGAATGTGCGTGGACTTCACCGACTTGAACAAGGCTACCCCAAAGGACTGTTATCCCTTGCAGAGCATCGAGCAACTGGTTGACTCAACCTCGGGCAACGAGATACTCAGCTTCTTGGATGTCTATTCAGGTTACCATCAGATTAGAATGCACCCCGAAGACATCGAGAAGACCGCCTTTATCACCGACTTCGGCGTACACTGCTACACCCGGATGTCTTTCGGGTTGAAGAACGCTGGAGCCACGTACCAGAGGCTGGTCAATCATATGTTCGAAGGACAGCTCAGTCGGAATGTCGAGGCCTATATTGACGACATACTCGTGAAGACCCCCAAGGCCGAGGACCACTTTGCCGACCTAGAGGAAACCTTCAACACCCTCCTGAAATACAACATGAAGCTCAATCCTGCCAAGTGCGCCTTCGGAGTAAGGTCCGGAAAGTTCTTGGGCTTCTTAGTTACCCAGCGTGGGATCGAGGCCAACCCCGACAAGGTCTAGGCCATCCTGGACATGCGCCCACCCATCTGCATCAAAGATGTTCAACGCCTTATCGGGCGCATTACCGCGCTTAGCAGATTCATGTCCCGTGCGGCTGAACGATGCCTACCCTTCTTCAAACTGTTGAGGGGGCCTAAAATGGCATCTGCTACATTCGCGTGGGACGAGGAATGCCAAAGAGCATTCGCCGAGCTTAAGGGGTTCCTGGCTTCGCCCCCAGTGCTTTCCAAGCATGTCCCAGGTGAAGCCTTACATCTTTATCTCTCGGTGACTCCATCCACAGTTAGCTCGGTCCTAGTCATAAATTACTCGGGAATCGAGAGACCGGTCTACTACACCAGCAAGGTGCTCAATGAGGCTGAGAAATGTTGGATACGGACTGAATAGATCTAGAGGGGGGGTGAATAGATCTTTCCCCCTTTTTGATAATTTACTGACTATCGACCAGATGAGCTACTGGTAATTAATGAATCATAGAACTAATGCGGATAGTAAAGATGCAAGCATACGTATAGGAAATCAAACACACACAAGCACACCACAAGAAAAGATTTTTAAGGTGGTTCAGTCTCTTCTTGAGACTTACATCCACCCCTTGCTTAACTCAAGCAAGGCTTCACTATGAGAATCTCTGATCTCAACCAAAACACAGCTGACACACAGCTTGTACCTGCTGACACACAGCTTGATTCTGCTGCCTCACAGCTTGACAATAATTGTAATCAGAAATGAAAAGATGATAAGAACAGGTGATGAAAGACAGGACTGAATATTGGCGTGTGTAGAAGAATAGGTGTTCAGCCTGGGACTTGATCACGCTTATGAAGAAGCCTAGACTCCCTGTTGATCTTCCAGTCAGTTGCCTTCGATTGTTCTGCTGCTGGAGATCACACAGTCTTGAGCTAAGTCTTCCTTCTGCAGCAACGAGATTGCCTTTAACCTTTCTGCAGATTTTTGATTGGTGGAGAGCTCCTTCTTCCTCTTCTGTGTGTATCTTCCTTGGCTTCTATTCCGTGCTCTCTCACCGCTTCCTTCTTCGTGATTAGTTGCCTTATATTCTTCATATAGCTCTTTTTATTTTCAAGAATAAAGTTCTTCCCGCTCAATTTTCAGATCGAGCGCCAATCTGCTAGAAAACAGGGATCGGTTTAAATCCAATCGTTAGAACGAGTTTGACCACTTCTAAGCAAGATTGTTTCCTTGATTCCCGTGCGGAAGCTTATCTCCTGAGCAGCCCAACAACCTGCAACAACCATCTGCAGGTTTTAAGGAACCAAAACAGAATTCGGTTAGAGTTCGGTTTTGGACGATATATAAACCCGTGGTCGACCATGACCCTGTCGCTGGTCGACAATGGGCAGTCCCCAGACGGCCGGTTCTTCTGGCTGAAACTCACGTCGCCCGTTGGTCGACCACAGCCTGGTCGCTGGTCGACAGGGGGCAGTTTCCAGATGGCCAGCAGTTATGTCTGTTGCTTCTGTCTTTTCTGTGGTCGACCAGAGGCGGGGCTTTGGTCGACATCCAAGATGCTTCCAGAAGACAGATGATCTGATGCTTTTCTGGTTGAGTTCGTTGGTCGACCATAACCACTTCCCTGGTCGACAAGCGACCTTTGACACTTCTTCTGATTTGTTGATTCCACGACCTTTGACACTTCTTCTGATTTGTTGATTCCACTTGGATTTCAGTGGACCTGAAATTACTTAACTTATCAGAGGTAAATTGAATGAGTCCAATACTTTGAAGGAACAATCAAACCACTTGTATTTGTTATGAAACAAGATAGAACTTGATTAATCAAACATATCCTATTGTCATCATCAAAACCAAGGGATGCACAACAAGAAAAGGTACCCCGCAATCGAGAAACTCGTGCTAGCGTTGGTTACCTCGGCCAAGCGCCTCCGACCCTATTTCCAAGGGCACTCCATCACCGTGCTGATCGGCGAACCATTGAAGAGGATCATCGCTTACCCTGAAGCCTCGGGACGCCTCGTCAAGTGGGCCATCATGCTCGGGGCCTACAATATATCGTATCGACCTCGCTCGGCTATCAAAGGCCAGACGCTTGCTGACTTCATCGCCGAGAGCACCATCCCGACTGAAGAAAGATCTCCATCCGCGCCCGGGTCGACCTGGGAACTGTTCGTCGACGGATCTTCCAACTCAGTCGGAAGCGGCGCCGGGATTCTCCTGAAGTCCCCCAAAGGAGCAGAGTTACAGTACGCCCTGAAGTTCAACTTCCAAGCATCTAACAACGCTTCCGAGTATGAGGCCCTCATATTGGGAGCCCGCATGGCCCGGCGGTTAGGGGCTGAGCGAGTCAGGATTCACACTGACTCCCAACTGGTCGCTAGCCAGGTCAACGGCGATTATGAAGCTCGAGAAGCACCGATGATCAATACCTCCAACTAGTCAAGACCGTGGCACAACAGTTCGAGAGTTTTGAGGTAGTCCGAATAGCTCGGGAGGAAAACTCCCGAGCGGACACCCTCTCTCGGCTGGCCTCCTCTCTTGACCCCGAGGGTACTCGATCGGTCCTTCTCGAAGAGCTAGAGCGACCGAGCATCGATTCAGAGCTCCTAGCTATTGACTCGGCCTCCCTAAGCGACTGGCGTACCCCCTATCTGTCGTGGCTTCAAGACTCTCAGGAGCCTCTCGATTCCCGAGTAATTTATGACTAGGACCGAGCTAACTGTGGATGGAGTCACCGAGAGACCGGTCTACTACACCAGCAAGGTGCTCAATGAGGCTGAGAAATGTTGGATACGGACTGAATAGATCTAGAGGGGGGGTGAATAGATCTTTCCCCCTTTTTGATAATTTACTGACTATCGACCAGATGAGCTACTGGTAATTAATGAATCATAGAACTAATGCGGATAGTAAAGATGCAAGCATACGTATAGGAAATCAAACACACACAAGCACACCACAAGAAAAGATTTTTAAGGTGGTTCAGTCTCTTCTTGAGACTTACATCCACCCCTTGCTTAACTCAAGCAAGGCTTCACTATGAGAATCTCTGATCTCAACCAAAACACAGCTGACACACAGCTTGTACCTGCTGACACACAGCTTGATTCTGCTGCCTCACAGCTTGACAATAATTGTAATCAGAAATGAAAAGATGATAAGAACAGGTGATGAAAGACAGGACTGAATATTGGCGTGTGTAGAAGAATAGGTGTTCAGCCTGGGACTTGATCACGCTTATGAAGAAGCCTAGACTCCCTGTTGATCTTCCAGTCAGTTGCCTTCGATTGTTCTGCTGCTGGAGATCACACAGTCTTGAGCTAAGTCTTCCTTCTGCAGCAACGAGATTGCCTTTAACCTTTCTGCAGATTTTTGATTGGTGGAGAGCTCCTTCTTCCTCTTCTGTGTGTATCTTCCTTGGCTTCTATTCCGTGCTCTCTCACCGCTTCCTTCTTCGTGATTAGTTGCCTTATATTCTTCATATAGCTCTTTTTATTTTCAAGAATAAAGTTCTTCCCGCTCAATTTTCAGATCGAGCGCCAATCTGCTAGAAAACAGGGATCGGTTTAAATCCAATCGTTAGAACGAGTTTGACCACTTCTAAGCAAGATTGTTTCCTTGATTCCCGTGCGGAAGCTTATCTCCTGAGCAGCCCAACAACCTGCAACAACCATCTGCAGGTTTTAAGGAACCAAAACAGAATTCGGTTAGAGTTCGGTTTTGGACGATATATAAACCCGTGGTCGACCATGACCCTGTCGCTGGTCGACAATGGGCAGTCCCCAGACGGCCGGTTCTTCTGGCTGAAACTCACGTCGCCCGTTGGTCGACCACAGCCTGGTCGCTGGTCGACAGGGGGCAGTTTCCAGATGGCCAGCAGTTATGTCTGTTGCTTCTGTCTTTTCTGTGGTCGACCAGAGGCGGGGCTTTGGTCGACATCCAAGATGCTTCCAGAAGACAGATGATCTGATGCTTTTCTGGTTGAGTTCGTTGGTCGACCATAACCACTTCCCTGGTCGACAAGCGACCTTTGACACTTCTTCTGATTTGTTGATTCCACGACCTTTGACACTTCTTCTGATTTGTTGATTCCACTTGGATTTCAGTGGACCTGAAATTACTTAACTTATCAGAGGTAAATTGAATGAGTCCAATACTTTGAAGGAACAATCAAACCACTTGTATTTGTTATGAAACAAGATAGAACTTGATTAATCAAACATATCCTATTGTCATCATCAAAACCAAGGGATGCACAACAAGAAAAGGTACCCCGCAATCGAGAAACTCGTGCTAGCGTTGGTTACCTCGGCCAAGCGCCTCCGACCCTATTTCCAAGGGCACTCCATCACCGTGCTGATCGGCGAACCATTGAAGAGGATCATCGCTTACCCTGAAGCCTCGGGACGCCTCGTCAAGTGGGCCATCATGCTCGGGGCCTACAATATATCGTATCGACCTCGCTCGGCTATCAAAGGCCAGACGCTTGCTGACTTCATCGCCGAGAGCACCATCCCGACTGAAGAAAGATCTCCATCCGCGCCCGGGTCGACCTGGGAACTGTTCGTCGACGGATCTTCCAACTCAGTCGGAAGCGGCGCCGGGATTCTCCTGAAGTCCCCCAAAGGAGCAGAGTTACAGTACGCCCTGAAGTTCAACTTCCAAGCATCTAACAACGCTTCCGAGTATGAGGCCCTCATATTGGGAGCCCGCATGGCCCGGCGGTTAGGGGCTGAGCGAGTCAGGATTCACACTGACTCCCAACTGGTCGCTAGCCAGGTCAACGGCGATTATGAAGCTCGAGAAGCACCGATGATCAATACCTCCAACTAGTCAAGACCGTGGCACAACAGTTCGAGAGTTTTGAGGTAGTCCGAATAGCTCGGGAGGAAAACTCCCGAGCGGACACCCTCTCTCGGCTGGCCTCCTCTCTTGACCCCGAGGGTACTCGATCGGTCCTTCTCGAAGAGCTAGAGCGACCGAGCATCGATTCAGAGCTCCTAGCTATTGACTCGGCCTCCCTAAGCGACTGGCGTACCCCCTATCTGTCGTGGCTTCAAGACTCTCAGGAGCCTCCCGACCCTCAGGAAGCCCGAAGATTGAAGTACCAAGCTCGGCGATTCGTCACTCTGGATGGCGCTCTCTACCGGAGATCCTTCTCCGGCCCTCTCTTGAAGTGCCTCAGCACCGACGAAGCCAACCGAGCGATCAGAGAAGTCCACGAAGGTCTGTGCGGAGCACATTTAGGGGGAAGGTCGCTCGCCAGGATCTTGCTACGGCAGGGTTATTGGTGGCCCACCCTGCAGCGTGACTGCTCGACCTACACACAACACTGTGACCAGTGCCAGCGATTTGACCACTTGGTCCATCAGCCAGCAACAGAGCTCGTCACCCTAGCCGAGCCTTGTCCTTTCGCTCACTGGGGAATCGACATCCTCGGGCCATTCCCCACGGCCCAGGCCCAGAAGAAGTTCATTATCGTCGCCATTGATTACTTCACTAAGTGGATCGAGGCAGAAGCCACAGCAAGGATCACCGAGACAGTCGTCTGGAATTTCATCTGAAAGTTGATCATCTATCGTTACGGCATCCCCTGGGTGATAGTGAGTGATAATGGTCGGCAATTTGATTCTCGTTATTTTCGAGACAGATGCGCCGACCTTAACATTCGCAATCACTTCACTTCGGTCGCCCACCCTCAGGCTAACGGGCTGGTCGAAAATGCCAATAAGACTATCTTAAAAGGCATCAAGACTAGGCTTGGCAAAGCCAAGGGCAGCTGGCTTAAGGAATTGCCGAACGTACTTTGGTCACACATAACGGCAACCGGTGAAATCCCCTTTCAGCTAGTGTACGGTACTGAGGCCGTGATCCTGTTGGAGATTGGCAACCCCTCCCTCCGAGTCATCTGCTTCTCGTCCGAGGCAAACGACCAGAAACTACTCGAAAACCTCGACCTAGTACATGAAGTCCGAGAGATTGCCAGCATCAGAGCAACGGAATACCGACGCCGCCTCACTCGATACTATAACGCCAAAGTCCGAGACAGACACTTTCAACCGGGAGACTTCATCCTCAGGAAAGCCGAAGCCTCTCGACCACTTGAGGCGGCAGGCAAGTTATCCCCCAATTGGGAAGGCCCCTACCCAGTGGTCGAGACGCTAGGAAAAGGAGCATACCGTATATCCACGATGGAAGGAGAGTTCATCCCTCGGACCTGGAACGCAACTACATTACGCAAGTTCTACTTCTGAATACTGAACATTGTGCAAATGACATGAGATAAAAAAGGCTCCTTTCTTTTATTCAAACAACCCACTTGTACATCAGGAAGGCCGAAGCCAAGAAAATACATGTCAAACAAGTAAAAAATCCATATGACGCCGTCGTATGAGCTCATCGCCCGGCTGACTCGGATGACCTTCCTGCGTCCAGCCACTGACTCTGCCTCGTGTAGAAACTGGCTCGGATAAAGGATAGTCGACCCCGTTGGCTCGGGTAGCTCGAGACAAAGGTGACAGAGGGATTAGGAAAGAGAAGGCTACCTTCCAAGTTGAACTTGGAAGAGAAGGGGGAGAGGGAAGACATATGAAAGCATCCTCCCCGCCAAACTGCCAACTCTTTGGAAGAAAGAGAGTGCAGGCACCCTCCGAAGAGTGAAAGAAAGGAGGAGTAGAGTAGAAGAGGGGAAAAGAGGCTGCGAGAAAGAAAAAGAAACCAGCAGAGCTGGACGAGGAGGCAGGGGAAGGCCCGGAAGGGAGGGCGCTTAGTTGGCTTCCTCCTCCCCTCCGTGAAGCAAGCAGGCATGGACGGGCAACAGGGATGTCAGATGCCCCCATCCGTCCACCATCTCGCCCCCCTACAAGCACTGCCAGAACTGATAAAGAGAAGATGACGTTCCTCCACACGTCAAACCCTCTTCAAGTCCGTTCGCCGGCCGTCGAACCCTCTTCAAATCCGAAGCAGCAAGAACTCTCTGCCGCCCGCCATCGGTAGCCTCATCTTCTGGAGCGTCTTCCATGCTCCAAGTACAACGGCACAACGCTACGTGAAGAAGGAGTGAGGAAAGACTGTCAGGGAAATCCCTAAGCGGTGGAGAGGAAGAGACGCCCTTCAGACCTTTTATAGGCAAAGGGAGGCTATTTACCTTAAATGATTCTCTCCTCGAAAACACACCAAAGGGATTTCTCCCTACGAACGGTCACCTCAAATCTTCTCATCTTCCGCCCCAGCGGGACACACGAAGCGGACAAGCATTCAAAGCATGAGAAAACGGAAAGACACCCTGTCAGACGCTCACCCAACCATCAGGCGAGATCCACGCAGAAAGTATTGGCTCTTTCCAACCACCGCAGATATGCTGAACAAAATACGGCAATGGCGATACGGAACAGATAAGTCTTCATCATAACGCTACTGCCTTATTTATTTCTACACAAAAAAGGAAGTTTTTTCCCCTTCAAAAAGGAAAAAGACATACAAAAAGAAGAAGCGAAGCAGATACATCAGGCCTCCGGCCCATCTTGAAGCCCGGAAGTAGAGGGCTCGAGCGGTCTGCCCCCGGCATCCTCGGCGACGGCCGACCCTAGTACTGACCCCACCGGTGTGGGAACTGCCTCGGTTGCGTGCCCTCCCGAGGCATCCGGAGTTGGCGAATCCTCGAATGATGAGCCCCCTTGATCCTCTTCATCCTGCGCCAAAGCATAGGAACTGGAGGATGACAAGTCCGAGTCATAACGTTGCCCGTACGGGAAGTCAACTACTCCGGATGCCTGCTCCTCGGCGTAAGAGACGGCCCAGTCGTAGCCATGCTGGAACCCCTTGCGGATGGCCCGGTGAAGTCCTAGCTCGTAGTAGGGGAGGGCAACCTCCTTAAGGTTGACCCGGTAGGCCTCTGAGCTCTTGTACTGCTCGAGAGCCTCCGCCCCGACCGATCCCACCCTACCAGCGAGCTCGGCCTCCCTCCGCTCCGCCTTGGCCGACTTCCGCTCGGCCTCAGCCATCCGCTCTCCAGCCTCCGCCACCTGCTTCTCCTCCTCGGCCCGATCAGCCTCGGCCTCCCGCCGAAGGCGCTCGGCTTCCTCCGCTCGGTCTACTAGCTCGGCACGCTCGGTCTCCCACCGGCCATCCAGCTCAACGCGTGCTAGGCGCTCCTCTTCAAGAAGCCGGTTCTTCCTCTCGAGCGATTCACGGGCCTTGGCTAGCTGCTCGGCTAGCACCCGGGTCTCCACTTGGCTCGACCATACCAGCTCCCTGATTGAGGAAAGCTCCCGCCGAAGCCCATCACGCTCCTCAACGAGCTGAGCCAGCCTCCCGTCAGACCCACCGAGGGTCCAGGCCAGGTTCGCTCGCTCCCACTCCGACCAAGCGTATGCTTCTGCCAGAGCATCCCCCATCTGGGCCAGGGCCAGGCCACCCTCCATAACCCCGGCGAGAGCCGTGGACGGGGAGTACTGCCTACCTCCCCCCCTCACCTTCGCGGCTATACCGCGGCATACCTGGTGCAGGGGGCCCAAGATACCGAGCCTCTCCAAGGCCGCCGGAACGGAGAACCCCCCATCGCCCAACGCCCCACCGTGTGGCTCGGATCGAGCCCCAGCCTCGGTCGCCCCTCGTGCCCCGGCCTGATTTTCCTGCGGCCCCTCAACCTGGACCGGCTCGGCACCTGCACCACCACCCGAAGCTGTAATATCCCGGACCTTTCGGATCCTTCTTCGTGGGTCCCGGATCTGGTTCTCGGAGCGTCCAGCTCCGTTGTGTCCAAAATTTCGTTTCGGACATCTTTCGTGTTCGGATCGGCGCGATCCGGAGTCGTTTCGGAGGCCCGGAGGCGTTCCACGGCTTTTCCGCGTGTGTTTTCCGATTCTCGGTGTGTGTTTCGGCTTTTTCTTCGGAAGCTCGCTGCAGGCGAACCGGGCGGTTCACCCGGGCACGAGTGGTACCGTTGCGATCGGTGCGTTCCGAGGATTCCAGAAATATATTTGTCTATTTTTCGGTATTTTTTCCGAAAATTCGGATTTTCTATAAAGCCCTAATTCCTTTTCTTTTCTTTTCTCCTTTCTCTTTCTTCTTCTTCCTCTTCCTCTGTTTCTTCCCACCGTGACACCCTCCTCTCTCCCTCTCTCCCATTCGGGCGCGGCGAACCCCTCTCTGGCTACGGACGGCGGCGGGGCGACGGCGCGAACGTGTGGGCGGCGGCGAGGCGAGCTCGTGGGCGTGCGGCGTGCGTGGGAAGCGTGGGGAGTTCGTGAAGTTTGAAGCGTTCTTCATGATTCGTGATTGATTCGGCGGAGCATTTGCTCCATTGAGGTAGGGTGACGTTCCTTAGCCTCATGCCGATCTTTTCTGCGATTTATAGGCCGCGGGGAGGCCGAGAGGGGATCGTTTGAGCGTTTTTGGGTTTTTCCATGATTTGGGGAGAGCTCGCCCGATCTATGGATTTGATGCATGATTTCGTGTTTTGATGGCCTAGAATCATGCTAGGGGTCCCCAGGGGTCTTCCCCCTTGATTTCCCCCTCTCCTATGGAGGCATGGGGGCGTGGTTAGAATTTTGGGCGTTTCTACCGTTTTCGGCCGCGGACTGAGAACGCGCTATACTCCAGTAGCGCGTTCTTGGAGGTCACGCTGCCCCGACCGAGCGCGTTCATCGGAGAAGATGAATAGGAGGCGATTCCTGTCGCGCTATGGGGTCCTAGCGCGACCAGCCTTGTCGCGCTAGGCATCCCTAGCGCGATCTGTCATGTCGCGCTAGCCGTCCCTAGCGCGACATGCCTTGTCGCGCTAGGAGGCCCTAGCGCGATGTCCCTTGTCGCGCTAGGAGGCCCTAGCGCGTTCTTCCCTGTCGCGCTAGGTGTCCCTAGCGCGATCAGGCTGTTGTTGGGTGTTTCCCCTTGGGCCGTGTGTGCGTCCCGGGCATCCCGTGGAGTTCCGTGACCGTGTCTTTGGTGTCCGGAGGTTCCGTTTGCCTTGGTCATGAGTTTGGCTGTGGGCGGTGCGTCCGTTTTTCTCCGACCGTGGCCCCGTTGACGGAGCTAGTGCGTGGGGTGATTCCCACACGTTGTCGGACTCGGACGTCGTTTTTCGTTGACTTGAGAGTCTACTCCTTCAGTGACCCTCCACTAGTCGTAACCCACCAGTACGAGGTGCTGGTCTCACCTGGGAGTGGTGTACGGGCACCCACCTTTCGAGACGGTTTGTGGACCGGTTACCGTAGGCCCCTCGTCGGTAGCCAGAGTCCGGCTACGGGGGAAAACCGGTCAGAGGACCAGACCTAGTGACGCAAGGTCTGTGTGTGCACACGTGGTTGGGGGCAGTTGGACCCACGTCGACGGGCGTGACCCCAGCTAGTTACTTGTTTGTGGTTACTTGTACGGTGTTTGCGCCTCGGGTAGGACCTACCACGTCAGGCGGCTCACCTGCGGTGCGGTGTAAGACGTCAGGGGACGCTACCGGCTGTGCTTCTAGTGGGTGGTACTCCTGTCGAGTACGGAGTGTCAGACTGTCAGTCGTGTGTTTCCGACCTTCAGGTTTTGGCGGTTCGACTGTTGAGTTTCGGTCTTCTCGTACCGTGGCACGTGTGTCGTTTACGTGCCGTAGGGTCTAGTTCTGTAGAGTGCAGGACTTTCCTTTCCGAGGTACTTTCCTACCGCTAGAGTAGTGGTTTCTCGTTTTACGAGGTAGGGTTCGAGTGATCCCTACTGAGTCTTGTTCCGAGACTCATTCCCTGCGTGTTTTCACCGTGTTTCAGGTGAGACGCCACCTTCGGGGAGCGCGTCAGGAGCGCAGCGTGGTGCGGGTGCCCAGAGGTAGTGCCAGAGGTCAGAGCCGGGGTATGCCCCGTGTAGCTGTACTTTTCTTTCTTGTCACTGTACTAGTCGTGGACTACTGTTGCTGTTGTTGTTCTTTATTGTGGACCATGTAAATTGTTAATTTATTTCCTGCTTAATTTTTATAACTGTTTAATTTATGCAATTATCTGTGATGCTTGTGTAGTTTCCACACCATCCTTTTAATCCTTCCGAGTCTTCGGGCTCGTGGGTGGCGGTACGAGTCTCGGGTTATCGGGCTTTCCCGGTAATCGGATTCTCGGGTCGTTATAGCTGGTATCAGAGCGTGGATGTGGAATTACATGAGAATCATAGGTAATTGTAGTGGTCCACTAGTTCACAATGATGATGTATAGGTGACGCTGGCATTGGGCACCGCGTGTTTTCTTTTCTGACATTGCCGTTTTCGTGTTTTCTGTCTTTTGCTTCAGGAGCGAGTATGGCGCCGAGGAGGAGTTCTCGCTCTCAGCAGGGGCAGTCGGCTGGAGGTCAGGAGATCCAGCAGGGGGTCCAGAGGGACCAGGAGGAGCATAGCAGAGTTCCGGGAGCTACCGAGGCCGCGGATGCTGCGAGAGCTCCAGGGGCCGAGAATTTCTTCCGTGGCATGTACCATCTCATGTCTCAGCAGCTTGGCGGAGAGGCTGCTGAGGGCTCGTTTGTCAAGGGTGGGCCAGGCCGAGCAGTGAGGGACTTCATGCAGTTCCATCCACCTTACTTTAGCGGCCAGGCAGACCCTGATGCGGCTCGTGATTGGCTCGATGAGATGGAGCGGGTGTTCAGTTCTGCGAAGAGTGCTGCCGAGGACAGAGTGGTGTTGGCCTACAACCAGTTGCAGGGTACGGCTCGGAGGTGGTGGTCTTCCGAGTGGAAGACGTCCTTTCAGCTTCGTCCACTTGAGCAGATCGAGTGGGATGACTTCGTAGTGCTTTCGAGCGTACGTACTGTCCAGATGTTGTTGCTACGCAGCGGATGCGGGAGTTTCTGGAGCTGGTGCAGGGTGACATGTCCGTGTTGCAGTACAGGGCCCGATTTGTCGAGCTGGGTCGGTACGCACCTCACATCATGGAGCATGAGAGGGTGAGGACCACGCAGTTTGTACAGGGCTTGAGGCTGGAGCTGAGGCACCATTTGATCGCGAATGGGGCCACTGATCTAGAGACGGCGTCTCGTGTTACAATTTCCTTGGAGATGGATATGCAGAGGACTCGGGGACCGGTCAGCCAGGGACAGTCCTTGTCAGGTCGCAGTCAGCAGTCGGCTACCCAGCAGCAGGGTTTCTTCCAGCATGCGTCGGGTGGTTCAGGAGTACCGGCACCGGCAGTGTCAGTGGCAGGATCTGCATCCTTCGGCTCGAAGGTCAAGAAGTTCTTGAAGAAGAGTCTCTGGAAGAAGCACAAGGATCAAGGGCAGGCTTCATCGGGCAGTGTGCAGCAGCCGATTCCTTTGCAGCGTCAGGGATCAGTGGGTGGATCGCGAGGACCTTGTCCACGATGTGGTGGTACCCACCCAGGCAGGCAGTGCACGGCGCCGATCATTTATTTTCGGTGTGACCAGCCAGGGCACATGGCGCGTGACTGTCCTCAGAGACCGTCGCAGCAGCAGTTTCCTCAGCAGCAGCAGGTTCCCCAGCAGCAGAGGCAGCAGCAGCAGCAGCAGGGACAGTATCCGCCGCTACCCAGGTCAGCTAGTGTGGGAGGCAGGCAGAGGGCTCGAGGCCAGATCACGCACATGACCAGGGCAGAGACAGTGGCGTCGCAGCTCGTGGAAGGTACCGTTCAGATTTTGGGTTGTGCGGCTCGGGTTTTGTTCGATTCTGGCGCGTCTCATTCGTTTATTTCGGAGGATTTCGCGTCGAGCGTCGAGGAGCCGGTGACCCAGTTGTCCTGTGATTTGGCAGTGGAGTTGCCTTCGGGTGACTTTATGGTCACTCCGTATTGCTTCGACCAGGTTCCGGTGTGGATCGATGGGCGGAGTATGCCAGGCAGGTTGTATGCGTTGCAACTTCGGGATTACGATGTGATTCTAGGCATGGATTGGCTCGAGACTGGTGGATTGTGGAATGAAGAGGGTCTACTTCCAGCATCCGAGCAAGAGGACCTTCTATTTCCAAGGTATCCGTTCCGCCTCTTCTCGATTCCTTATCTCTGCTATTCGAGCCCGTCGGTTGCTTGATTCTGGTTGTCAGGGTTTTCTCGCGTCAGTGGTTGTGTCTGACCGGATGGAGCCGGATGTCGAGGACATTGCGGTGGTGTGCGAGTTTCCCGACGTTTTTCCCGAGGAGTTGCCTGGATTACCTCCCCAGCGGGAGATCGATTTCGTGATCGAGGTTGTGCCTGGTACGGGACCTTTGGCGAAGGCTCCCTACCGTATGGCCCCCGCTGAGTTGAGGGAGTTGAGGGCGCAGTTGCAGGAACTGTTGGCCAAGGGGTACATTCGTCCGAGTTTTTCCCCTTGGGGTGCGCCCGTGTTGTTTGTGAAGAAGAAGGACGGTAGTCTGCGGTTGTGCATTGACTATCGGCAGCTGAATGACGTGACCATTAAGAACAAGTATCCGTTGCCGCAAATTGATGACTTGTTCGACCAGCTGCAGTCTGCGCGAGTGTTCTCGCGAATTGATTTGCGGTCCGGTTACTATCAGCTGAGAATTCGCGAGTCCGATGTGGAGAAGACTGCATTCAGTACGAGGTACGGGCATTATGAGTTCTTGGTGATGCCGTTTGGGCTCACCAATGCCCCTGCAGCCTTCATGAACTTGATGCAGAGGGTGTTCCATCCGTATTTAGACCAGTTCGTGGTCATCTTCGTGAACAACATCCTTGTTTATTCGCAGTCTGCTGTGGAGCATGCGTACCATTTAAGTGTGGTGCTGCAGACGTTGCGAGATCACCAGTTGTATGCGAAGCTCAGCAAGTGCGAGTTTTGGCTCAGCGAGGTGCACTTTCTGGGGCACGTGATTTCTGGTGATGGCATTTCCGTGGATCCCGCCAAGGTCGAGGCAGTAATGCAGTGGCCGAGGCCGAGGTCGGTGACGGAGATCCGGAGTTTCTTGGGACTTGCGGGTTATTATCGCCGGTTTATCCAGGATTTTTCTCGCATTGCGACCCCGATGACGAGGCTCAAGCGGAAGGATGTGCCTTTCGTTTGGTCCGAGGAGTGTGAGCAGAGCTTCAGCGAACTGAAGAGGTTGCTCACCTAGGCTCCGGTGTTGGTTTTACCTTCTGGATCGGGAGGTTTTGTGGTGTGTACAGATGCTTCCGGCGTCGGATTGGGTGCTGTTCTGATGCAGCATGGTAGAGTGGTGGCTTATGCATCTCGACAGCTAAAGCCCCATGAAGAGAACTACCCTACCCATGATCTTGAGTTGGCGGCGGTGATCTTCGCGCTGAAGATCTGGAGGCATTATCTGTACGGCGAGAAGTTCGAGGTGTTTACTGACCATCAGAGTTTGAGGTATGTGTTCTCGCAGAGAGATCTGAACCTCAGACAAAGGCGTTGGATGGAGTTCATGAAGGATTATGACTTCACCCTGTCTTATCAGCCGGGCAGGATGAATGTCGTCGCCGATGCCTTGAGTCGGAAGGTTGCGGTCAGTACCTTGATGTTGAAAGAAGTGGAGGCTCTGGGAACAAGTGCCCGAGGTATCTTTCAGGCTCAAGATTCCCCAGGAGCCAGGGTTGGCGGTGCTTGCGAGTCTGACTGTCACTCCTGCTATCCGTCGTCAGGTGACAGAGGCTCAGCATGCGGACCCTGAGTTACCCCGGATTCTGGCGATGGCTGATGTGGAACTTGGCGAGGACGGTGCTGCGAGGTTTCGTGGCAGGCTGTACGTCCCAGCGGAGGAGCAGGTTCGTCGTGCGGTGTTACGCGAGGCTCATGGGAGCAGGTACACTATGCACCCGGGTGCGACGAAGATGTATCGGAACTTGCGGAGGCAGTTCTGGTGGCCTGGCATGAAGAGAGATGTCGCAGAGTTTGTGGCCAGGTGCCTGATCTGTCAGCAGGTGAAGGCGGAGCATCAGCGACCAGGAGGTACTCTCCAGCCCTTGGATGTTCCTGCTTGGAAGTGGGACCATGTGACCACGGATTTCGTGGGGGGATTGCCGAGGACCCCGAGTGGGCAGGACAGTATTTGGTTGCTGGTGGATCGGCTGACGAAGGTGACGCGGTTGTTACCGGTCAAGGTCAGCTGGAGCGTGTCTAAGTTGGCTCACCTTTATGTGGAGCGGATCGTGCCGTTGCATGGGATTCCCATTTCGATCGTATCAGATCGGGATCCGCGCTTCACTTCCGGATTCTGGAGGGGTTTCCAGCGAGCTCTTGGCACAAAGTTGGCATTTAGCTCGGCGTATCATCCTCAGTCAGATGGTCAGTCTGAGAGGACCATTCAGACTTTGAAGGACATGCTGAGATCCTGCTGCCTGGAGTGGCAGGGGAGTTAGATTCATCACCTACCGTTGGTGAAGTTTGCCTATAACAACAGCTATCATTCGAGCATCGGTATGGCTCCTTATGAGGTATTGTACGGGCGTCCTTGTCGGACTCCACTTGATTGGTTTGAGGTGGGTGAGCGTGTTTTGACGGAACCGGAATTGGTGTAACAATGTGTGGATGTTGTGCACCTGGTTCGTCAGAACATGTTGGCGGCCCAGAGTCGGCAGAAGAGCTATGCTGACCGTAGGAGGCAGCCCCTCGAGTTCGCCGTGGGCGATCATGTGTTCTTGAGAGTTTCTCCGATGAAGGGGGTGATGCATTTTGGACGGCGTGGGAAGCTGAGTCCCCGCTATATTGGTCCTTTCGCGATTGTGGAGCGCATCGGTGAGGTTGCTTACCGGTTGCAGTTACCTCTTGAGTTGGCGTCGGTGCATGACGTGTTCCACGTCTCGATGTTGCGGAAGTATATTCCCGATGACTCTCATGTGCTCGAGTTTTTCGTTTGGCCTGAGGTGACTCCAGATCTTTCTCTCCCAGAGTTTCCGATCCGCGTGGAGGATAGGCGAGAGCAGCGCCTACGGAACAAGGTCATTCCCTTGGTAAAGGTCGTGTGGCAGCGACACTCTGGTGGGGAGGCTTCTTAGGAACGTGAGGACGAGATGCGTCAGCAGTTCCCGTACCTGTTTGAGTGAGTCTTCCTCTTCTTTCCCCTTTGGTTGTTCTCAATTTCGAGGACGAAATTCCTTAAGGGGGGAGGGCTGTAATATCTCAGACCTTTCGGATCCTTCTTCGTGGGTCCCGGATCTGGTTCTCGGAGCGTCCAGCTTCGTTGTGTCCGAAATTTCGTTTCGGACATCTTTCGTGTTCGGATCGGCGCGATCCGGAGTCGTTTCGGAGGCCCGGAGGCGTTCCGCGGCTTTTCCGCGTGTGTTTTCCGATTCTCGGTGTGTGTTTCGGCTTTTTCTTCGGAAGCTCGCTGCAGGCGAACCGGGCGGTTCACCCGGGCACGAGTGGTACCGTTGCGATCGGTGCGTTCCGAGGATTCCGGAAATGTATTTGTCTATTTTTCGGTATTTTTTCCGAAAATTCGGATTTTCTATAAAGCCCTAATTCCTTTTCTTTTCTTTTCTCCTTTCTCTTTCTTCTTCTTCCTCTTCCTCCGTTTCTTCCCACCGTGACACCCTCCTCTCTCCCTCTCTCCCATTCGGGCGCGGCGAACCCCTCTCCGGCTACGGACGGCGGCGGGGCGACGGCGCAGACGTGTGGGCTCGTGGGCGTGCGTGGGAAGCGTGGGGAGTTCGTGAAGTTTGAAGCGTTCTTCGTGATTCGTGATTGATTCGGCGGAGCATTTGCTCCATTGAGGTAGGGTGACGTTCCTTAGCCTCATGTCGATCTTTTCCGCGATTTATAGACCGCGGGGAGGCCGAGAGGGGATCGTTTGAGCATTTTTGGGTTTTTCCATGATTTGGGGAGAGCTCGCCCGATCTATGGATTTGATGCATGATTTCGTATTTTGATGGCCTAGAATCATGCTAGGGGTCCCCAGGGGTCTTCCCCCTTGATTTTCCCCTCTCCTATGGAGGCATGGGGGCGTGGTTAGAATTTTGGGCGTTTCTACCGTTTTCGGCCGCGGACTGAGAACGCGCTATACTCCAGTAGCGCGTTCTTGGAGGTCGTGCTGCCCCGACCGAGCGCGTTCATCGGAGAAGATGAACAGGAGGCGGTTCCTGTCGCGCTATGGGGTCCTAGCGCGATCAGCCTTGTCGCGCTAGGCATCCCTAGCGCGATCTGTCGTGTCGCGCTAGCCGTCCCTAGCGCGACATGCCTTGTCGCGCTAGGAGGCCCTAGCGCGATGTCCCTTGTCGCGCTAGGAGGCCCTAGCGCGTTCTTCCCTGTCGCGCTAGGTGTCCCTAGCGCGATCTGACCGTTGTTGGGTGTTTCCCCTTGGGCCGTGTGTGCGTCCTGGGCACCCCGTGGAGTTCCGTGACCGTGTCTTTGGTGTCCGGAGGTTCCGTTTGCCTTGGTCATGAGTTTGGCTGTGGGCGGTGCGTCCGTTTTTTTCCGACCGTGGCCCCGTTGACGGAGCTAGTGCGTGGGGTGATTCCCACACGTTGTCGGACTCGGACGTCGTTTTTCGTTGACTTGAGAGTCTACTCCTTCAGTGACCCTCCACTAGTCGTAGCCCACAAGTACGAGGTGCTGGTCTCACCTGGGAGTGGTGTACGGGCACCCACCTTTCGAGACGGTTTGTGGACCAGTTACCGTAGGCCCCTCGTCGGTAGCCAGAGTCCGGCTACGGGGGAAAACCGGTCAGAGGACCAGACCTAGTGACGCAAGGTCTGTGTGTGCACACGTGGTTGGGGGTAGTTGGACCCACGTCGACGGGCGTGACCCCAGCTAGTTACTTGTTTGTGGTTACTTGTACGGTGTTTGCGCCTCGGGTAGGACCTACCACGTCAGGCGGCTCACCTGCGGTGCGGTGTAAGACGTCAGGGGACGCTACCGGCTGTGCTTCTAGTGGGTGGTACTCCTGTCGAGTACGGAGTGTCAGACTGTCAGTCGTGTGTTTCCGACATTCAGGTTTTGGCGGTTCGACTGTTGAGTTTCGAGCTTCTCGTACCGTGGCACGTGTGTCGGTTTGCGTGCCGTAGGGTCTAGTTCTGTAGAGTGCAGGGCTTTCCTTTCCGAGGTACTTTCCTACCGCTAGAGTAGTGGTTTCTCGTTTTATGAGGTAGGGTTCGAGTGATCCCTACTGAGTCTTGTTCCGAGACTCATTCCCTGCGTGTTTTCACCGTGTTTCAGGTGAGACGCCACCTTCGGGGAGCGCGTCAGGTGTGCAGCGTGGTGCGGGTGCCCAGAGGTAGTGCCAGAGGTCAGAGCCGAGGTATGCCCCGTGTAGCTGTACTTTTCTTTCTTGTCACTGTACTAGTCGTGGACTACTGTTGCTGTTGTTGTTCTTTATTGTGGACCATGTAAATTGTTAATTTATTTCCTACTTAATTTTTATAACTGTTTAATTTATGCAATTATCTGTGATGCTTGTGTAGTTTCCACACCATCCTTTTAACCCTTCCGAGTCTTCGGGCTCGTGGGTGGCGGTGCGAGTCTCGGGTTATCAGGCTTTCCCGGTAATCGGATTCTCGGGTCGTTACAGAAGCGCTAGCCTCGGCCACGGTCCCAGCATCTCCCACTTCTGCCACGGCCCCCTCGGTTCCTGCCGAGGGGAGAGCCGGGTCGGCACCGCTGCCAGTCGCAGGAGCATCCTCGGCCCCCTCGGTCCCGGCCGAAGGAGGAACCGAGCCCGCATCGTCGCCGCCCGCAGGGGCAGCCCCAACCTCCTCGGCCCCCTCTGACTCGGCGGGTGAGGGAACTCGCCCGGCAGGGTTGGCCCCATCACGCTCGGCAGTGGGGCAAGCCGCGGCAAGGTCGCCCTCAACTGCGGGCACGACCTCGGCCTTCTTGGCCTGCTTCCTGGCCCTCGCAGCGGCCCGGATCATACCCTCCACAGGGTCCTTGCGCTTGGACCCCCGCGGTCTGGAGGATTCACCCTGGGCCGCTCCCTTGCCTTTATCTCTGGTTCGGGAGCGACCCACGGGAGAAGCCGGTTCATCAGCAGCCGAGTCATCACCAAGCTCGATCACCTCTGCGGCCTCCTTCAGAGCTTCCCGCCTGGTGTCTGCACGAAGAAGAAGACATATTCAGGAAAAGAAAGATGACCCCCACATCCGAAGGAGAATCTAGTTTGTGGCACCTGAGCCTGACGGATGCAGCCACGTGAGAAGACACCGCTCGATATTCTCTGGAGTAACCAACTCTTCGGTGGATTGGCGGTGCTTCAGCAAGATGGCTGCGTATTCCTCCACATGTGGAGAGAACTCATCCTGCCTAGGAGGGATATTCGGATGGAAATTGGGGATTACTAGACACCTCCAGGTTTCCTCCACTGAACAAATCCCCACCCAGAAGAATCGAGTCTTCCACTCCTTATGGGTAGACTCCTTCGCCGCCAAGGAGATGCAACTCCTATTCCGCCTCGCCTGGATGAAGTAGAAGCCCTTCAGAGCCGAAGGATGTGCTTTCAACTCAAAAAAACAGTGAAAGAGGTCCAAGGAAGGAGGAACCCCACATTGGCGGCAGAGAATGCGGAAGGCGGAAAGAAGGAGATAAGAGTTGGCAACCAACTGAATGGGCGCCAACAGGAAAAAATTGAGAAGCTGAAGAACGAAAGGTTCGAAAGGAAGGCGGAATCCACCCTTCCACGACAGAAGAAACATACAGATGTGGCCTGTACGAGAGTCCAGGCTCGTCTCGTATGGAGAAGCTGCGGCAAAACTGAACTTGTGGGGCAGGCGATACTGGTGCTCCAGCCTCCTCACATCCGCCTCCCCCAGTTCACTACGGTTTGGAACTGGCGCCCTCGCCACTGGCTCGTCCTCCCACTCCTCAGCCTCCGAGCGCTGGTCCGCCATGGAATCCGGAGAAGACTATGAGGAAAGGCGATCTCGAGACTCTGAAGACTCCGAGGGAGGAGGAAGCCGCCGGACTGCCTCCGCGGTTATCTCCGCCAACTCCTCGAACGCCGCTGCAAGCCTCTGCTCTTTCGTCGCGTCCTCACGGCGCATCGAAGAGCCCCAAAAGCAAAGAACGGAGGAGAGCCAAAACCCTAAAGACGGAGGGAGTCTGGAATGACAACAAGCGCCCAACGCCTATACCCCCACGCGGGAGGCGGCGCGTCGTTCCGACCTCCGAGAAAAGGGGGGCCCTTCATTTCAAACCCGTCAAGATCATCATTAACACGGGCCCAGGTGACCACGACACGTGGCTTACTAACACCGCCAGATCTCCACTCACCTGAGCCACGCTGGTCAAAAATCCCAAACAGCTACTCTTCCGAGCTTACTAAAGCTCGGGAGTAGGAGGGGGATACGTGGAGAGGGGGATTTCTGTAACCCATCTAAGAGCAGCCGAACTAGGCCCATCAGGACCGAACGAGGCTCAGATCATCCAAGTGACAGCCCCACAGGGCCCACTTAGGCTAAAAAGCCCAATAAAGATTACTCGGGATCCCACCCTTCCTCAGCGGCCCTTAGGCTCGGAAGGCCATAGCGTCAGAACGGAGGAAGACCCATGCCCGAGTTATCCCTTCATCGGGATAGAGGCAAGCGCCATGTGCCCACTCCGACCTGACTTCGTCCGAGCTATGCCTATCACCCGGACAGGGTTGGCACCTTTTATGCTCGGACCGACTGACGAGTGCTTATCCACGCAGCAGTCGAAGAGCCCTTTATGAGCAGGAGTTTATGAGGATAAAGGATCCATGATCCCTCAAGGCCATGAAAATTCCACGATGAGGACGTAACGATCCCATGATGAGGACGTAACTCCTGTCTGAAACTCATCAGCTTACAGGACTCATAAGGTGAGCACACTATATAAACCATGGACTCCCTCCAATGAAAGGTAAGGGCAATAGACGCCTAAAACTCCATGAGCAGGAACCACTTCACCACCTTGGTGTTGGGAGATCTCGTGCACCTCTTTCTACCTCCCTCCATATCTTCCACCATTGCTCTACTGACTTAAGCATCGGAGGGTTCTCCCCAGGGAACCATCCCTGGGCCTCCTGATTCGTTTCCCTTTCTCTGCAGTTCACTATTCGGTGATCATCTTGCCAGCTCAAGACAAGCGCGAGATCACGGCCCTTCAATATTCTTTAATTTTAAATTTTAATGAGTGAGATCAATGATATTATTGATAAAAAATTATTTTTATAGTATATTTATTTTATAAAATATATTAAAATATTTATAATATTAAAATAAAATAAAATAAAATAATTTTAGTTGAACAGTATTCTCAAATTGTAGTTAATGACGTTTTTTAAAATTTAAAACCATAATGAAAATTGACTTTAAAACATGAATAAAACACATCTAAGGAGAAGTACTCTTATTATTTTCTTGTTTAAAACACGTCGTAGGAGTAAGACACTTATTATATTTTTCTTTAAAATGTATTTTAAGAGGAACACATTAATTCCTTTTAAACCTTTTTTAATTTGTATCTTTTAAATTTTAACTAGTAAGATTAATAATGTTATTTATAAAAAATATTTTTATGACATATTTATTTAAACATATATTAAAATATTTAAAAATATATTAAAAAAGGTTTAAGATAAACTACAATTAATTATATTTTTTATTTTAAATTTTAATTAATGAGATCAACGATATTAGTTATCAAAATTTTTTCATGATATATTTATTTTATAGAATATATTAAAAATATTTAAAAATAAAATGAAATAAAATTTTTAATATAAACAATAATCTCAAATTGTAATTAATGACATTTTTAATTTTTAAAATTTAATTAATAAAATTATTGATATATTTATCAAAAATTTTTTTCATAGTGTATTTATTATATAAAATATATTTGAATATTCAAAAAATAAAATAAAATTAAAGTTAAAAATAAAATAAAATAAAAAATTACATTAATCACATGCTGATTGATAAAAAAATAAAAAAGAAAGAGCAAATATGATATTTGAGATGTCATTATTACCCGATTAATCCACTAATTATGCTAGCACAATGAATTAAAAATATGTTGTCCATCTCTTTGCTTCCGAATTTACTTTCCGATAAAAATAAGTTAACCAGGTGTTAACTTAAGCAAATTTGGTTAAACCAATTTTGACTAAACTACCGATCAAAGTGAGGCCTAATCTTTCGTTCTACCTTCGACGTTCCCTCTCAGTTATCTCCGCCGAACAGAACAGTTGTCCCACCTGCCTGCCCGCTCTCTCGATCGAGAAGAAGAAGAAGGAGAGGGGAGATCGGAGAGGTAGGAAATCGCAGACGCGTTGTCCCCTTCTCCGTCTTCTGATTCTTCTTGCTCGATCTCATCTCTCTTAGTAGCACGCTTTAGAATCTCATGATGATCCTCCTGGCGTGGGCGGGGGTTGGCTTCTAGGGTTTCCGGGGTGGTCCTTGTCGAATCGAATCGAATCGAATGGGCGGATTGGTCCTTTTCTTTTGCCTGGTTGTGAACGCATTCTGTTCATGGATGGGAAGAAATTTTGGTGGAAGGAAGGTGCATGTAATCTGACTGACTGATGGTTCCAATTGTAGGAGTCCACGCCGTAGACGAGCGAGCTGAGGTGACCTGAGCTGAGCTATAATTCATTCATTCGTCTTGGGTACAGCGGGAGCGATGATGAGTCAGGTGTTCGAAGGGTACGAGCGCCAGTACTGCGAGCTCTCGGCGTCTCTCTCCAAAAAGTGCACCTCCGCTGGCCATCTTGATGGGGGTAATCTGGTTTCTTTGTTTGATCTACCCATGGGGGATGCTCCCTCTCTCTCTCTCTCTCCCCCCTCTGTTACGTCTAAGACAATTGGGGACATCTACCGCTCTTCTTTCTAGACGGACGATGTGGTTGGAAGTTACCGCCTGAGATTCAACAGACTGCACATTTGGCCCGCAGGCTCCATTTTCGTTTCTGAATTCCATACATTGATGTGATCCATTAGCATTATTGCGTGTGAACAACTTCTGAAGCCTTTCTATTGGTTTGATTTCACAGAACAGAAGAAACAGAAGGTTGCTGAAATCAAGTCCGGTTTGGATGAGGCTGAAGCTTTGGTATGTATTTTGATCACTGCCTCCATCGTTTTGTTGTTTTGTCTACAACTGGTTGGCTGGTTGGTTGGGGGATTACTGATATTTGGATTGCTTGCTTCAGATACGGAAAATGGACCTGGAGGCACGAAGTTTGCAGCCTAGCATCAAATCAATGCTTCTTGCTAAATTGAGGGAATATAAGTCCGATCTGAATAATTTGAAAAGTGAAGTTAAAAGGATTACATCAAATGCTTATAATCAGACTGCACGTGAGGAGTTGCTGGAATCAGGAATGGCAGATACGTTGACGGTATGTCAAGTTAAAGATCCATTCATACAGTGACTTTGGCTACAAGTTCTGCTTGGTACGTTAATGATGGGGTATCTACATTAAAATTTAACCAAAGGGAAAATGTGCTGCTCAAATGTTACATAAATAAAAAACTATTTTGGAGATATGGAATTTTAATCCAAATGTTATTTGATTACCATGTGGCAGCATTTTGGACTTGTTGCATGAAATTGCATGGTACATTATGGATGGGGGAGTAAAAGGATTTGAGGTTTCCTAACTAATGTCGCAGCTTTGTGTTGAGTTTTGACATTTGGATTTCTCACTCGCTTGTCCTCCTTCTACTGATATTGGTTCTTGATGAGTTACACATATAGATTTTCTTCTCATATAGTGATGCAGCTCGTGTTAAAGCTTTTTTAACCTTCATTTCTTCTGCTCTCTCTTTTCACGATGTTAATTCTTGATGAGTTGTGATAGAGAGCAAGGTTTTGTGATTTCCTTTGTGAAAGCATTGGGCACAATTTCTAGGTGCTTAGGAGAACATCATGCAAACATTTATATAACTCGCAATCAAAAGAAAAGTTGTAAGTTATATTTGATCGCATTTTGTGTAATTTGGTCGAACCATCCAATAAGAAAGGTATGTGCCCTTCCCCAAAAGGGAATGTCAACTGAGTTTAGTTGAATAGTTTTGCAAACCCACTTATGGAAAAGGCCAACCCCCCCCCCCCCCCCCCCAAAAAAAAAAAAAAAAAAAAAAAGAAAAAAAGAAAAAGAAAGAAAGAACAAAGAAAAAAAACACCCTAGGCAGATATTCCAAACAATATGGAAAGCCAAAAACCAATAACATGCCATCATCTAGATTTGCGATCTTACTTCTAAAAAGTATCTTGGGATATCAAAAGAGAAGATACATAGGAGGGATGCAGGTGAGATGATGGAGACTGGAGAGATCGATAAGTTTCTAAAACAACTTGTCATCATACAGAGAAGAGAAACTACGTTAGGACCCTTATAAGAAATAGATCCCAGCAAGGCCTTGAAAAGATCTTGCAATATGGGAAAACCATGGCTTGACCAAACGGAAACGAGATGAAAAATGCCATCAAGCAAATTCAAAGAAAAAGGGACCCCTTCCCGAATAGAACCAATTGACAAGTTAGATCTCCAGCCTTCACAAGATATAGCTAAATTAATTGGTGTTTACATTTTTGTTTTCATAGCTTTTAAATGTAAATTGTCTTGTATTCACATTTTGTCTTCATATCTTTTGAAATTTTGGTGGATAACCAACATCCATATGGTTTTGCATTATAGTTGAGGTGAGCAATTTGTTTTATGTTTTATATTCATTTATGTTTCCTCTGATAGAGGCAGAATTACCTTTAGATAACGCAAAAATTATTTCAAAAATACATATTTATCCATGTGAATCTTAGTGCCAGTTCAGTTTCGAGGACATGTATCGTTGTCTTGTTATGTTTCATTTTATTCATTATGAAGTAACTTCCTGATGAAAGGAGTTACATTATATTGGCTATATTGCTTTGAAAGGATAGGATACATATATCTTTCTGTGGCATGTTGTATACATTCTTCTAGTTCTCAAACTCTTGTTGTATCTTAATCTGGTATCACTTTTCCTTGTCTTTGGATCTGATGGATAAGCAGATTTCCAGTTCATATTTTCTTTTATCTTTGCAGCCATCCCGATTACAACTTTAAGGTAATGCTTTGCATGGGGATGCTTATGGGAAGTTGGACAGAGACCAATTTCAGATGCAACTCTTCATTATGTGCGAAGAGATTGACAAGCATAAATTGTAGATCTTAAAGATAGAAGTCTCTGACATATTGATAATCTTATTATCATCGGGGTTCCTATAACAAGTATGTTATGTTGTGTAAAACTCTAAAAACAAGTGTGGACATGTTTAACATGTGTGTCTGACTCACACTTATTTAAATGCCAACCAGCAGGGCCCAGTTTATTTCATACATGATACCAAATGTACACAAGCAGTCCCATACATAACAGAAAAACTGCCAAGATGGTGGATAACCCCTGAACAGAAAAAAACTGACCAATTACCTAGCTAATTGAGCATTCTAGATATTGCTCTATGATTAGACCAATCTGTAATTAATAGAAGAGAATGTTTAATAATATCAAAAGATTCTTTAAATTCCTGTCTTAAGCATCTGCTGTTCCTTTCTTTCCAATTGGCCCAGAAGACTGCAACAGTAACCAGAGAGCACATATGATGTGTCCCTCATTTTTTTGTCAATCCACTCGTCTGATGCTAATCTTAGCATTGATTCTTGTTCTTTTCTGTCCCATTCCAAGGTCTTGAAAATTGTCTTCCAGTTTATTTCTATGATTCCACGTTGAAGGAGCCAAGGTTTGCAGACCCGGATTGGGTCCCTGGATTGGATATGGCTGATGCTGATCTAGATCAAATTGGATCAGCTGGATCGGTCAATTCACATGAACTCAGGCCGATCTTAGATCAGCCTGATTAAAAAATTTTAAAAAATCATAAAAATCATTGAAAAATTCTAGACCATGTATTTAGACAAAAAGATGATTAAAAATAGTACATATCATGCACTTACATCATAAAGAGCAGTGAAGATGATTAAAACACCAGTAATTAACTTTTTACAGTAATTGAACATGATGAATTGAGGTTTTTTGAACATGAAATAAATGAACAACGAGTTGATGCAGGCCCATATAATGAAAATGAAATGATCTTGGGTTTGGTTCCCCCCCCTTAAGTGAGCAGGCTTGAACCAACAAAAGATTTGCTTGCTGCCGCTTACCACCCTCAGCGATGATAGGACGAATGAGGTCGGTCAGTGCTAGCTGATAATGACAAATATAGTCAGATGGAGTCCATGGGAGGAGGGAGGTCATTTATAAAGGGAGAGAAGCTTCCAATTAGGGCGGCGGATAGACTTCTACACATTTTTATTTCAAATAATCAGATTCAAAATGTCAAAATCTTTATTTGTATATTACAAAGTTAACTTTTTTTTATCGTATGATGTTCATTTGTGACTCTGCTGTGAGAGCCAAGCGTAAATAGAAGCGCTTCATGTCCATACAGACTTGTCCCTCTTTTTTAAAGCAGAGAGTGGTGTACCCTCATCAGAGACAATTTAGCGTAAACCCACATGATATAGAAAATAGAAGTTAAACATGTTTTTTATGTCAATCTATTTTCGGTCTTTAAAAAAAACAAAAGCAAAGCGAACCGGCCAGATCGGACTGAATCGGCTGCTAATCACCTAATTCAACTTGATCTGGACTGATTCTGCCCAGATTCCATAGAAGCCAGCCTGTAACCCCCCCCCCAAACTCGGATTGCCACCCAGCTATTCTGAGTCGGATCGGCCAATTCTGAAATCCATGGAAGGAGCAGATGTTCAATTTGTCTCCAAAACTCTGCCATGAAAGACAGTATCCTTTAATATCATTCTGAACTTTTTGGCTTTGCCTAGAGTTGCCAAATTTTGCTGCCATGTTTTCACATGAAGATCTTAACTTTGCCAGCCATGTTTTCCCCCATGAATCATAGACGAATAGACCAATTCACTCTGCACCGACCTGTCATTAAAACTTGTATTACAGACTTCACTGCAGTTTGCAATATCCCGAAAATCTCTTGAAATCTCTCGAGACTATCTTTCTCTTCACCTTGCCGAGAACTGATACTCATGAAACACCCAGCAAAACATGCACAATGGTCACACTTGTGCACACTTGGACCAGCTGGTTCATTGGGACTTTTTAGTCTGTCTTGATATTTTCAATTTGATTATCCATTCTTAGTCTAAATTTTAATTTGCTTATTTATGTTTGGACTAGTTCTTCTTATGCATGAAACGTTTTGGTTGTTGATCCTTGATGCTTGAATTAATCACTATTGAGGTTCTCTGTCTTTTTTGTGCTTTTGTTTGGTATGTGTATGGTGCAGCATTGTCTTATCATTATTGCTTTCATTTATCATATTGAGTGGCTAAACAAATGAATTTTCTTTAAGTGGCTAAACAAATGATTTTTTTTAAGTTTTTACTAAAAACTATAAGCTTATCCATGATCCTGATGCCATTCCCAATCTCGCGAAATTTCTCTGAGATCTCTTCTCTCCAACACTCCTGAGACGCAGTTGAGATCCAATACAACATTATTTGCTTCACTGAAGATATACTATTAGGCTCCAACATCTAGTCTCCTATCATAAGCGTTTGTTTCCGGTTTAACTTGTCATAACATTTCAGATAAAACCAATATAGCTGTCACATTCTACATCCGCAGCTAGACATTGGGAGCAATGGCCTTTTGGGCTGGTAGCTCAGCGGTGTTCACCTCCCAGGCGAACCGTATCCCCCTGGAAGGCGGCAGGCCGAGGCCGGCTTTTCTCAACATGTTGTCGAGTAGGGGACCTGTTGGAAAGGTGGGAGGAGGCGGAGGGGCGGTTTTCAAGGGCTCTACACCCAAGCATAGAGGACCCTCGAGCTCTCAAGGGTGTAGACTTGTCTGCTTTGGGTATCGGAGAATGGGGCACCTGCAAAGAGCCTGCCTGGAGACGGTAGAGGAAGTAAAGGAATCCCCTTTCAGGGGGATCTAATTAGCAGATGCAGTCCAAGGGAGGAGGCCATCTCCACAGGCCCACAATAAGGTCTGTCTGGAGATCGAACAAATCCCATCTGAGCTATTCACAGGTCGAATGGACTGGCTCAGGCGATGCCTTTGGCTGTCGCCTGTAGAGGGAGGGATCGATTCGGAGGCGGTCAGGGAGACACTTAATGCTCAATGGGATTAGGAGGGCCGCTGGGAGGTTTGTCAGATTCACAACAAAGGCTTCTTAGCCCTAGGCCGGTCCTTGGAGGTGGTAGGGGTAGTGGTGGAAGCCGGCTACCTGGTGACCAACGGAGCCATTCTTTGGGTCCATCGTTAGGATCTAATGAGAGGGACATATCCCAACCCGAGAGAGTCAAGGCTCCGAGTGGTGTTCTCAGGGGTTCCTCGCATCCTTTGTGACAAGGTTCGAATAGCTCTGCTGGCTAGTGGTTTCGGGTGACCGGAGCTTGGGAGTCTATCGTTCGTCCCGGTCGGGACGTTGAACACGGTGGAGGCCACAGTGTGGACCTCTACCTCGGTGGCGATGCTACCGGTGCTTTCATTTCTCATCGGGGACAAGGCTTTCTTTGTAAGGGTAGCAGTCTGGCTAGAGACTCAGGTGCAGCGGTGGCTGTGCCAGGGTGGCTTAAGACACAGCCCTCGAGGTTGAAGATGAGGTGTAGGCGGGGGTAAGTGGCCATTCATTAGCTCCCGATTCAAATTTGAATTGGGATGCCATTCTTGATGGGCCGGGCAGACCAATCTCTTTAAATGGGTTGCATGGTGGGCCGGGTTTCGAGCTGGACAAGCCAGCGAAAGCTAGCGGGCCGGGCGACATCATGCACAATGGGCTCTCTCTGCCGAACGGGCCAGTCCCTTCGGTGGGCATGGAAGGCTTCCTAGACTCGACCTGGGTGACTCATAACTTATCCATTACCAAGGGTCATAGGCATATCGGGTATCACAGACCATAGTTGTCAAGGTGACAAAGGCGAACCAAGGCGTTCACGGGGTCGCTAAGCTCTTAGGCGACAAGACGCCCGCTTAGGCGACATTTCAGCCATTAATAAAAACATTCAAAATATATATCTTCTAATATATAAAATAAAAATAAAATATATGAAAAAATTACTGAAAAAGTATAGAAAATTCAAAAGCATGAAGAAATTGCAGCAATTAAATTGCATGACAATTATAGACCATTAAATTACATCAAAAAAGTATAGAATTTTCAGAAATAAATGCAAAAAATTTAGAAAATTACAAAATAACATAATAACACCAAAAAAATTATAGAAAACAAAGGACAAAGGGTTAAACACATTAACCTGAGGGCTACATTTTTTTAGTTTTATACTTTTTGTTTGATAGTGTATTTTATTAGCTTCATCTTGAAAGATATTAGAAATGACATGGAAAATAAATTCTAACAAACATAATAAGTTGTTAACAAATAGCAAACCACATTATTAAAAAAAGAATCAAATAGTAGTACTTAGCAAGTATGCTATAAGATAACTACTAGAAATGTTCACACAACCATAATACTAGTCATCTAGTTAATACATCATCTAAATTATTTTTCATGTATAAGTGTCTAACATAACATGAAAGACTAAATCCTAAAACCGGTTGGCACTTCTCTTGGAATGGTCTCATCATGATTGTCATTCTCATCATATTCTTGGTGAGTTTGACTTTCTTCACTAGACTCCTATAGAGCATCATCATCATCCTCTTCAGAATCTTCTTCTAGCAATTCTCCATTATCTAATGGATCATCATTATCTCTTGGTCGTGCTCTACTTCTTGTTGGTCTTTCATATGATACTTCCATGGCAAGCTCAACATCTGCCCAAGTAAAATCGCCATCATCATGAACTAAATTCTTTGACTTTTGAGTCATCCACTCACTCCCCCAATCTAAATCTGGTAGACAAATGGGATCATATTTTTTGGATGATTTTTCCTCTCTTTGAACCTCTCTTGCAGACGACGATTATATTTAATATATATAAGATCATTCAATCTTTTATGTTCCAAGCGGTTCCTCTTCTTAGTGTGAATCTGCCTGCAACAAGAGGAGAATGTAAAATAAGGATAATATTAATCAATGTAAAAGAAAAAATTAGAATTAGATGAGTTTATGAAACCTACAAACTCAAATGTGTTTCAATTGTGTTCACACCCAGAAGCACTACAACAAAGCCTTAAAATTCTTATGGCAATGTTTTTCAATTTGGAAGTTTCCCCACCATATGCTACCCACCATTCAACTATAAAAAATATTTAACATGTCAAAATATTATTATTTGAAAAATACCAAATAAGTTTAAAAAACATTAAAAAGATACACTTGGCATTCTCCTATCGCGAGCTCTTATGGCTAGCTCTCTTTCGAACATTCCTCTTTCATTCAAATACATTGCAACTTGATCACATATTTTGTCTTGAAGGTCCAAATCCGGCACCATTCTTTCAAGACACGTAAAACATCCACTCTCAAACTTCTCACATGAAGCAACATCTTTCTCTCTAGCCTTGAAGTATAAGTCGGGATTTAAGAAAAACCCTGTCATATGTAAAGGACGATGCATTTGATCTTGTCACCTCTTATCAACTATCTTCAAAACTGACTAAAAATTTACTTCCTACATATGAATGATGGAGTTTAAAGAATGGTAAAATTTTAATTCATGTATAATTGTATATGAATTATGCAAATTAAAGAATGGTAAATTTATCTTATAGTCAAAATTTTGAACAATTTGCTCTTTTGCATACTCCATGGTAGTGTATATGTCATGCCCCGATGCGGAAAATCAGAACGCAGCAGTTATAAACATTCACGTCAATCAGAGCGACTAATGAGAATCATTACCATCTATAACAAGAGGCAAATAACAAATATACTCAATAAAACTTCCAACATTCATTTATAAAAATTTCACCAACAATATCCAAACCATCAAACTTACATAACTGATAAATAACCAAATCTTTAAAAAGTTTTATAACTCCAACAATCTTGAAATGACAACTCTAATTAAACTGACATAACTACACAACTAGGACATCACAAAGACACGACTCGACTCCTAGGTTGGCTCGCTCCAATGCTTTTACTCTCGTCCTTCCCCATCAGTCTGAGCGTCCTCATCCGAGCTACCTGAAAAGGGTTGGAAAAATTGGGTGAGCGAGAGCTCAGTAGAAATTATATCTCTATGTCAGGCAATGTTAAAGTGATTAATCAGTTACTAATGTCTTTCATGCGAGCGGAGAGAAGAAAAAGAACAAAATGAACAAAATAAATAACGCTAAGAGGCATTAACTGCAATCAACCAATGAGGAGATGATAGCAATGAATATCAGGACATATTGTATAACAGGGATTTCATGTATTTGGCCGTTACAAGCACGCAAGTATAACATGTCATGTAGAGTCATGAAATTTTTATGTAGGAATGAATGTCATAGATTAACACGCTAGCAAGTACTCGGTGCAATGTCACACCTTCTCATTACAAACTCCCATCGGCACAAGTACTTTCGGGCGCTCCTCCCAGGACCAGACCAGGCCCTTCATGATGCGTTGGCATTGAGTGGTGGATCAAAGATCCCAAGTAAGATCCAGACATTCATTTATTTCCGGCCAAGAGTTCCAAGGTTCAGCTCAAGTATCCAAGCACTAAGAACGAAGATCCTTCCTTAGAAGGAATTTCAAGTGATAAGTCATAAAATATGACTTGGGAGCCAAGAATTATAAAAGGTCGTGAACAGGGCTAGATAGTAGCCTGAGGGGCTATAATCTAACATGGCTATTATGTCACACAAAAATCACGAAATTCGAGAAAACTGGACGAGTTCGCGGTCAGCACAGAGCCGCTAACTTATGGTAGCGGTCAAGGCAGAACCGCTATCATAAGGGGTAAATCAGGGGGTTGAGTTGACTCACTAGTCAGGTGCGGTCGACTCATTGAATAGGAAAAGATGATCGCGGTCCAGAGAGAACCGCAGTCAAGGCGTAGCGGTCCAGAATCAACCGCTATTAACCGAGGCCAACAAAAGCCTGCTTCGACTCACTAGGTCGGTGGGTCGACTCACTGACTAGGAAAAGATGATCGCGGTCCGGAGAGAACCGCGGTCATCAAGTAGCTGTCCAAGGATAACCGCGATTAACAGAGGCTAACAAGTGCCTGCGTCGACTCACTAAGCAAGTGGGTCGACTCAATCAAGGTTCGGTCGACTGGAACATGGACCAGTCATCTGGACAGGGTTGGCGCACGGCCAGAGTAGAAGCAGAACGCGGTCAGTAGCGGGCCGCGACCTTCTGGTAGCGGTCCCCAGAGGGCCGCGTTATGGACGGAATTGGGCAGAACTCAGTCACAACATCGGACTGCCCACTCAAAATTCGATCGAGTCAGTAGGTTCGGGCTTTCAGGGTACAACCTGCTCGGCATCTTAGTGGGAATCCTTGGCTCGCGGGTCTTACGGAGGCCTTGAGATAGCGGTTCTAGTCCGACGGAAGAAGTATCCGGCGGAGAGCCCCAACTATCCCAAGAAATTGAGGGTTTTAAAAATTACGGAAAATGGGATAAGTCGGTAAGTCACTACAACCGGAGTGGCATGACCTTCAAACAATCCCTAGAATGTAATAAATAACGTGGCTAAACAAGTGAAGATATTGCAAGAACTTCAAATATGTGAGTAGATTCAATAGCAATTAATCTACTTATTTTTAGGGTATAGCATGAGAGAATAATGATAATCAATGGACATTGAGATAGATCTTAGTTAGACTTTGACGTTCTTTCATGAACCCTAGTTATTAAGTGCGTTTTCAGTCCTAAAAACATGTTGTCTATCAGAACAGAACGCAAGAAAAATTGAGATCATGCTATAACCCGAGCACAGAAAGCGGTTAGGGAAGGGCCGCTACCTGATGGTAGCGGTCGGTCAACGGCCACTATCTGGCCACTTTGACTCATTTCAAAAAAACGCGCCTGCCAGGAGATGGCGGTCTGTCGCGCGGCCGCGGTCTTCAGGTCGCGGTTACTGGTGGTCCGCGATCTGGGACTGCGCCCCGCCTTCCGGTGATCTCTGACACACTTCGAGTAAAACACATGTAGCGATCGTTATACTAAATAAAAATTGGGCAAAATGCAACCAATGGAAAGAGGACTTCAAGACGCATGCGATGGTATGATTTAATTAGAGTTGGGCCTGAGAGAAACCTACCTTTTAGACGAATAAAAGGAGATCGACGACGTCGGAACCCTAACGAAACCTCCTCTTAGACTCGACGTTCTCGCCCTCGAACTCGCACGCCGTCGGCCGCCTCAGCAAAATGAGGTTCCTGGTAGTGTTGGGCTTCGATTTATAGGGTTGGGGGTAACCCTAGAGTCGTGGCTTCGATCGAGGATCGACGTGGAGAGGAACCCGCGCGATATTCGTGGTTGACCAAGTCGCCGCCGCCTATCTTCAAAATTCGAATCCTAGGGTTAGGGTTTTCGAGGGGAAAGAGAGGGAAAACGCTCCTTCGACGTGGGCCAAGGTTTAGGGTTCGAATTATGCCCATTAGAGCTCGAATTGAGCTCCAATTTGATCGGTTTTGGGCCGGTTCCACCTAATTTCGAGTTTTAGCCAAAATCCTCTAATTTGGGCCAAATCAAATTTTCCTTCGGGGTTGTCTTAGTTGGCAATTTTGTTAGAAATTCTTTCCTCTTCAAGAATATGTATTTTTCGTATTTTTATAAATTGGTCAAAATTTTGACCTAAGAGGGAAATTAATTTAATTTATTATTTAATTTGGGTTGCTACACCCTCCCCCACTTTAAGGAATTTGGTTCTCCAAATTCACTGAACTTATCGAAGCAAAAGAAAACCACAGATACTGACCTTAGAATAACTCGGGATATTGCTTCCTGATCGCCTCTTCAGATTCCCACGTGGCTTCTTCAATTCCCCGTCTTCTCCATTGGACCTTTACCATCGGTATGGACCGATTCCTGAGTTGTTGCTTCCGGTCCAAAATCTTGATAGGCTTCTCTTCGTAGGATAAGTCCTCCTTCATCTCTAAATCCGCATGCTGGATGACGTGTGAGGGGTCGTATACGTACTTCCGCAACATGGACACATGGAAAACATTATGAATGCCCGACAACTGGGGTGGCAACGCCAGCTTGTAAGCAACTTCGCCAAAACCCTGTCCAAGATTTCAAACGGGCCAACAAATCTCGGGCTCAATTTACCTCGGATTCCAAATCTTCGGACTCCTCTCATGGGTGAAACTTTCAGAAACACATGCTCACCAAGCTGAAATTCCAAGTCCCTTCTTCGGTTATCAGCATAGCTCTTCTGTCTGGACTGAGCAACTTGCAGACAGTCTCTGATGACCTGAATACTCTTGGACGACTTAGAGATAAGATCTGGCCCGAGCCATTGCTTCTCGCCTACTTCTTCCCAGCACAGAGGTGATCTGGAACTTCTTCCATATAAGGCCTCAAATGGTGCCATCTGAATGCTGGACTGATAGCTATTATTATAGACAAATTCAATTAGGAGCAAGTGTTCATGCCAACTACCTCCGAAGTCAATCATGCAGGTCCTTAACATATCTTCGATAATCTGGTTGGTCCTCTCTATCTGTCCATCAGTTTGAGGATGAAAAGCGGTATTGAAATTCAGACGAGTTCCCAGGATGCTTGCAATCCTTTCCAAAAGTGGGAAGTAAATCTGGGGTCTCTGTCAGATACAATAGATACAGGAACACCATGCAGCCTCACTACTTCTTTCATGTACAAGGCAACTAACACATACACAGTCCACTTTGACTTAATGGACATGAAGTGTGTGGACTTAGTCAGTCGATCGATAATCACCCAAATCGCATCAAAGCCGCCACGAGTTCTTGGTAAGCCCATAAAAAAATTCATGCCGATGCTCTCCCACTTCCACTGTGGTATTCCGAGAGGTTTCAACTTCCCAGTAGGCCTAAAATGCTCGGCCTTGACTTGTTGACGCACTAGGCATCTGCTCACAAATTCGGCCACTTCCTTCTTCATGTTCGGCCATCAAAAGGTTCTCTTCAAATCTCGATACATCTTTGTAGCTCCCAGATGAATACTGTACTTGGATCTGTGTGCTTTTTTAAGAATCTTATTCTTTACCTCAACAGAATCAGGGACGCAAGTTCTCCTTCGTAAAAGCAACCTACCGTCATCGGCCATCAAGAAATCGGGTCGACTACTCAGACTTCCCTTAATCTCCACAAGCAACGGATCATCATCTTGTAGCTCCTTAATTTCAGAGAGTAAATCTGATTGTAGCTTAACGTGGGCAATCATAACCTGATCTCCCTTCTCTTCAATATTGAGATCCAGACTTGCTAATTGCTCCAACATCCTCCATTCCTGCAGCATTAAACTTGATAACTTGGCCATCAGCTTACGGCTCAAAGCATCTGCTACCACATTACCCTTTCCGGGATGGTACTCAATGGAGAAATCAAAATCTTTTAGATACTCGAGCCACCTTCTCTGTCTTATATTAAGTTCCTTCTGGGAAATAAGTACTTCAGGCTCTTGTGATCAGAGTATACTATAAAAGATTCCCCATATAGGTAGTGCCTCCAGATCTTCAAGGCAAAAACAACCGCTGTGAACTCCAAGTCATGGACATGGTCATTCTCTTCATGCTTCCTTAACTGTCTAGAAGAATAAGCTATCACCTTCCCTCGCTGCATCAACACATAACCTAAGCCAATTCCCGATGCATCTGTATACACCTCAAAACCTCCTTCTCCAGAGGGTAAGGCCAACACAGGGGCAGTGGTCAAACACTCTTTCAAAGTCTGGAAACTCTATTCACAATCCTCTGACCACTCGTATTGGTTCTCCTTACGGGTCAGTCTAGTCAAGGGTACTACAATCTTAGAGAAATCTTTGATAAATCTTCTATAATAACTTGCTAGGCCTAAGAAACTTCTGGCCTCAGTCACATTCACAGGCCTTTCGCAATTTCTTACTGCCTCTATTTTAGAAGGATCTACTGCAATACCATCTTTGGAAATGATGTGACTCAGAAAAGGTACCTCTTGCAGCTAGAACTCACACTTGCTAAACTTGGCGTACAGTTGATGATCCCTTAATATCTGCAAAGCCATCCTCAAGTGCTCCTCATGCTCCTCCTTGCTTATGGAGTATATAAGAATATCATCAATGAATACTACGACCCATTGATCTAAGTAGGGTCGAAACACACTGTTCATCAGCTGCATGAAAGCTGCAGGAGCATTCGTTAATCCCAAAGGCATTACTATAAATTCAAAGTGCCCATACCTACTTTGGAACGCCGTCTTAAAGATATCTTCGTCCTTGATCCTCAATTGATGATACCTCGATCTGAGGTCAATCTTCGAGAAATACTGCGCTCCAGCTATTTGATCAAACATCTCATCAATCCTTGGCAACGGGTACTTGTTCTTAACAGTAAGCTGGTTCAACTGGCGATAGTCAATGCATAGCCTTAACGAACTATCCTTCTTCCTTACAAAAAGAACAGGAGCTCCCTACGGGGTTGTACTCGGACGAATAAAATCCTTCTCCAGTAATTGTAGCAATTGCTCCTTCAATTCCTTTAACTTAGCAGGGGACATACGGTACGGAGCCTTGGAAACCGGGGTAGCGCCAGGGACTAAGTCAATAGAGAAAACCACCTCCCTTTCTGGAGGAAGACCTGGCAAATCTTCAGGGAACATATCAGGAAAATCTCGGACAACAGGGATGTCCTTCAACTCTAACTTCTTATCGGCCAAAGTAACTAAGGCCAAGAATGTCTGACACCCCTTTCGTAACAGCTTATCACCCCGAAGTGCCGAAATGAGTGACACAGGCTTAGAATGCCTAGAGCCGGAAAAGAAAAGCCCAGGGTGCCCAGAAAAAGACACCGATCCAGACTAACAATGAACGCTAGCTCCATGCCTAGTCAACCAATCTGCCCCTAGGATTACATCATAATCATTCATTTTCTTGCATACTAGATCAACAGACAAATTATGACCATTAACCAAAACCTCACTAGAGAGATAAAAGTATTTGATTTCTGACCCCGAACCAATAGGGGTTGTGATTACCAGGTGAGAATCCATTAACACAGGTTTCACAGATCTAGTGTTGGCAAAATTCTGAGAGATAAATGAATGAGTAACTCCGGTGTCGAAAAGTACGAAAGCGGGCTTGGAAAGGATAGTAAGAGTACGTTTAACAACACCACCCTCCTTGGTGGCTTCAGTTTTGGGTTCTTGAAGGGCTTGGAGTCTGCCCTGCTGCTTCTGACTCCCTTGCGGCTTCTCGGATGGAACTTGATCAGCAATGAGGGGACACTCGGGGATCCGGTGGTCCCTACTTCCACATCGTAAGCAAGCGCCTAACTTGCGCCATCACTCCTCCATCTTGTGACCTGGCCGGTCACAATACTTGCAAACTGCCGTAGAAGGGGCAGTCGATCCCGTCCTCTTGTCGTTCTCCCTTGGTTTCTTATCCTTTGAAAAACTCGGCCCACTATTGGGCCTCTTCTTGCCATTTGTCGGTTTGAAATTTCCGGAGCCAGTAGCCTGCTCCCTTTTCTTGTCTCTTCCTCTAATCCGGTCGGTCATCTTCATGGTATCTTCCAGCACTTGTGTCTTCCGCACAATTTCAGCATAACTATGGATCTCCATCGGCGCCAATTGGTTGATATATTGAAGCTTCAGCCCGTTGAGGAACCGCTTGGCTTTCATCTTCTCAGTATATATCAAGTGCGGCGCATATCGTGTTAGTATGGAAAACTGTGCCTCATATTCAGCCACAGATAAATTCCTTTGTCGTAGGGAAGCGAACTCGGCCGCCTTCTTCTCCTGGACTCGGTCCAAGAAATATTTGATGTTGAAGTGTTCAAGGAAGTCCTCCCATGTTATAGGTCCATTTGCCAGTGTGGGCTCCACTGATTCCCACCAAGTACGAGCATCACGTTCCAGCTGGAAGGTCGCTAATAATACACGTTCCTGATCACTGCACTGCATGACCTGGAAGATACGATCCATCTCTTTCACCCAGTGCTCCGCTTCGTCTGGGTCGGGAGAGCCATTAAACCTCGGTGGGTTCATGCCTCGAAAATTGCGGTGAAGATCACCGGCACCATGATGCGCGCCTCCCTGCGCTACTTGCTGCAAAGCCTGAGTCTGGCCCTGCACGGTACGCTGCATCTCTCGCCATTGCGCGCGCTCCGTTGCCATCGAGACTGCTAGACGAATCCTACAAGCATAGAGAAAGGAATAAGAACATTCTACCGAATTTATTTTTAGGGTTCTTTTATTAATTAACTTAACTCAAGTCTCTACCCCATCTCACTTGGTTTGATCCTATAGACTTTACCAATATCACGGGTTCTAACGACACTTCTAGAAACTTAGGGTCTTAAAAATCTAGGCTCTGATACCACAAAATTGTCACGCCCCAATACGAAAAATCGGAACGCAGCAGTTATAAACATTCACGTCAATCAGAGCAACGAATGAGAACCATTATCATCTATAACAAGAGGCAAAGAACAAATATACTCAATAAAACTTCCAACATTCATTTATAAAAATTTCACCAACGATATCCAAATCATCAAACTTACATAACTGACAAATAACCAAATCTTTAAAAAGTTTTACAACTCCAACAATCTTGAAATGACAACTCTAATTAAACTGACATAACTATACAACTAGGACAGCACAAAGACACGACTCGACTCCTAGGCTGGCTCGCTCCAATGCTTTTACTCTCGCCTTTTCCCATCAGTCTGAGCGTCCTCATCCGAGCTATCTGAAAAGGGTTGGAAAAATTGGGTGAGCGAGAGCTCAGTAGGAATTATATCTCTATGACAGGCAATGTTAAAGTGATTAATCAGTTACTAATGTCTTTCATGCGAGCGGAGAGAAAAAAAAGAACAAAATGAACAAAATAAATAACGCTTAGAGGCATTAAATGTAATCAACCAATGAGGAGATGATAGCAATGAATATCAGGACATATTGTATAACAGGGATTTCATGTATTTGGCCGTTACAAGCACGCAAGTATAACATGTCATGTAGAGTCATGAAATTTTTATGTAGGAATGAATGTCGTAGATTAACACGCTAGCAAGTACTCGGTGCAATGTCACACCTTCTCATTACAAACTCCCATCGGCACAAGTACGCCCAGGACCAGATCGGGCCCTTTATGATGCGTTGGCATTGAGTGGTGGATCAAAGACCCCAAGTAAGATCCAGACATTCATTTATTTCCGGCCAAGAGTTGCAAGGTTCAGCTCAAGTATCCAAGCACTAAGAACGAAGATCCTTCCTTAGAAGGAATTTCAAGTGATAAGTCATAAAATATGACTTGGGAGCCAAGAATTATAAAAGGTCGTGAACAAGGCTAGATAGTAGCCTGAGGGGCTATAATCTAACATGGCTATTATGTCACACAAAAATCACGAAATTCGAGAAAACTGGACGAGTTCGCGATCAGCACGGAGCCGCTAACTTATGGTAGCGGTCAAGGCAGAACCGCTATCATAAGGGGTAAATCAGGGGGCTGAGTCGACTCACTAGTCAGGTGAGGTCGACTCATTGAATAGGAAAAGATGATCGCGGTCCAGAGAGAACCGCAGTCAAGGCGTAGCGGTCCAGAATCAACCGCTATTAACCGAGGCCAACAAAAGCCTGCGTCGACTCACTAGGCCGGTGGGTCGACTCACTGACTAGGAAAAGATGATCGCGGTCCGGAGAGAATCGCGGTCATCAAGTAGCGGTCCAAGGATAACCACGATTAATAGAGGCTAACAAGTGCCTGCGTCGACTCACGAAGCAAGTGGGTCGACTCAATCAAGGTTCGGCCGATTAGAACAGGGACCAGTCGTCTGGACAGGGCTAGCGCGCGGCCAGAGTAGAAGCAGAACGAGGTCAGTAGCGGGCCGCGACCTTCTGGTAGCGGTCCCCAAAGGGCCGCGTTATGGACGGGATTGGGCAGAACTCAGTCACAACCTCGGACTGCCCACTCAAAATTCGATCGAGTCAGTAGGTTCGGGTTTTCAGGGTACTACCTGCTCGGCGTCTTAGTGGGAATCCCTGGCTCGCGGAGTCTTACGAAGGTCTTGAGATAGCGGTTCTAGTCCGACGGAAGGAGTATCCGGTGGAGAGCCCCAACTATCCCAAGAAATTGAGGGTTTTAAAAATTGCAGAAAACGGGATAAGTCGGTAAGTCACTACCACCGGAGTGGCATGACCTTCAAACAATCCCTAGAATGTAATAAATACGTGGCTAAACAAGTCAAGATATTGCAAGAACTTCAAATATGTGAGTAGATTCAACATCAATTAATCTACTTGTTTTCAGGGTATAGCATGAGAGAATAATGATAATCAATGGACATTGAGATAGATCTTAGCTAGAGTTTGACGTTCTTTCATGAACCCTAGTTATTAAGTTCGTTTTCAGTCCTAAAAACATGCTGTCTATCAGAACAGAACGCAGGAAAAACTGAGATCATGCTGTAACCCGAGCACAGAAAGCGGTCAAGGAAGGGCCGCTACCTGATGGTAGCGGTCGGTCAACGACCGCTATCTGGCCACTTTGACTCATTTCAAAAAAACGCGCCCGCCAGGAGATGGCGGTCTGTCGCGCGGCCGCGGTCTCCAGGTCGCGGTTACTGGTGGTCCGCGATTTGGGACCGCGCCCCGCCTTCCGGCAATCTCTGACACACTTCGAGTAAAACGCATGTAGCGATCGTTATACTAAATAAAAATTGGGCAAAATGCAACCAATGGAAAGAGGACTTCAAGACGCATGCGATGGTATGATTTAATTAGAGTTGGGCCTTAGAGAAACCTACCTTTTAGACGAAGAAAAGGAGATCGACGATGCCGGAACCCTAACGAAACCTCCTCCTAGACTCGACGTTCTCGCCCTCGAACTCGCACGCCGTCGGCCGCCTCAGCAAAATGAGGTTCTTGGTAGTGTTGGGCTTCGATTTATAAGGCTGGGGGTAACCCTAGAGTCATGGCTTCGATCGGGGATCGACGTGGAGAGGAACCCGCTCGATATTCGCGGTTGACCAAGTCGCCGCCCCCTATCTTCGAAATTCGAATCTAAGGGTTAGAGTTTTCGAGGGGAAAGAGAGGGAAAACGCTCCTTCGACGTGGGCCAAGGTTTAGGTTTCGAATTAAGCCCATTAGAGCTGGAATTGAGCTCCAATTTGATCAGTTTTGGGCCGGTTCCACCTAATTCCGAGTTTTAGTCAAAATCCTCTAATTTGGGCCAAATCAAATTTTCCTTTGGGGTTGTCTTAGTTGGCAATTTTGTTAGAAATTCTTTCCTCTTCAAGAATATGTATTTTTCGTATTTTTATAAATTGGTCAAAATTTTGACCTAAGAGGGAAATTAATTTAATTTATTATTTAATTCGGGTTGCTACAGTATGTATAAGGCATTGTAGGTTTTTCATCTCCATTAACCAATCTTAACACTTGCAAGACTGGTTGAGAGGCTCTCAAAACATCTTTAACACCATGCTAAAATCTCACCTGAAAGACAATACTTGAGGCATTCTACATTTGTTGAGGACCATACACTCTTATACCAAGTTTCAGAACTAAATAGTCTTCGAAGAGCGCTTTTTTTTACGTCATCATTCAACCTCTTCAGTGTAAGAAATGTAGTGGCAAATCTAGTCACACCTCATCTCACCAATTTTTTACCCTTGGTTTCCTTTCTAATTTTTTAAGAAGGTGAGTGTGAGTGTAAATATAAGTTGTCAACTTCTTAGCTTTTGTAATTACACCTTTGTAACCTTTTAACTTACCAATATATTCTAACATGAGATCCAAGCAATGTGCAGCATAGGGTGTCCAGAATAATATTTTTTTTTATCCATTAACAAGCGACTAGTTGCTACATTATATGATGCATTATCCGTTACAATTTGCACCACATTTTCTTCTCGAATTCTTTCTACCATTTTATCAAGCAACTCATATAACAACCCTGTATCTTTTTTCTTGTCAGAAGCATCAACTGACTCAACAAAGAAAGTCTCCTGCAAACAATTGACTAGAAAGTTGATTAAATTTGTCTTTTATCAGTCCAACCTTCACATATTTTTGTACAATCATATCTTCCAATGCTTTTGATATTCCTCGTACATCAATTTTGTCTTCTCCACCATGTCCTTCAAAAGGGACACCCTTAACATGTGATAGCTTGGGGACTTATATCCCAGTTCAAACCGTTCTATAACCTCCACTACATATTCAAATCGTTTTAGACGAGTTACATTGAATGGAATGCCACCTTCATAGAACAAAGTGGCAACATACTCATCAACCATCATTTTGTTTTCTTTGTTTCATCTATTTTCCAACGTGGTTTGAATTTTCTTCCTACTTCTTCTAACATCAACAAAGTCTTCTATACTCCTTCTTTCAAAAGCATCAATTGGCCCTTTGGATTGAGCTTTAAATGGTTTGTTAGTCACCGAACTCTTTGCAGAAGAGTCCAATGTTGAAGAACCTTGTCGGGACTTTTCCACATGCCCCTCCTCTTCTCATTCATCATCAGAATCTCCTTCAGTCGGAAGACTCTCATTTGGCTTTCTTTTTTTATTTTTGTTCATCCAACTGAGCATCTCTTCAGCAATTTGTCTATTAGTGTTTGGACATTTTTTCACATCCCCAAAACCACCAATCAAATGTTCCTTTTGTCTCTTGATGTTCCTATGAGTAATCAAGCTAAAAAGATCGCACTTGACCTTGTTCTTATCATTTACATCAGGCCAATATGCATACTTCCATCCCGGATCTTTTGACTTTGCTTTTTCTTTAGCTCGGTCTCAACCGCGAAACTATTTTTATGTCATTATTCACACACAAGATAATAACTAATAATGAACAATACTAAAAATTTAATTACTTAACATTTTAAACTTGAAAACAAAAAATTAATAATAAAACTTGTGTGTGACTGACTGTTACAGAGAGGGTGAGAGAGAGAGGGGAGTGCTCTGTGTGGGCAGTGGGGTATCAGACTTCAGACTAGGTTTCGGAGTTCAGACTTAGAGAGGGGGGTGTTGTGGCTTGTGGGTACATGGAGAGAGGGGGTACCTTGCTCTGTCCCAACTCGGTAGATAGGGGCGGGTGGGCGTTGGGCATAACAGGGGGGTCAAGTGAGACTGTGGGGGAGATAGAAAGAGAGAAGGGAGAGCTCACTCTGTCCCAACAAAGGTGGGGTCTGTGGGGGAGACAGAGAGAGAAAGAGAGAGAGATAGGACTGAGAGGGGCCCTCTGTTGGGGATCAGACTGAGAGAAGAGTGGGGAGCTCGAGTGGGGGCTATAGTCTATGGGGAGGAGAGAGAGAGAGAGAGAAGGGACCCTCTATTGGGGCTCGAACTGAGAGAGATAAAAATAATGGGGGAGGCAGAGGCGGGTGGGGTTGGGGCATACCAAAGCGGTCGAGTGGACTATGGGGAGACAGAGATTTGGGGGGCTCACTCTGTCCCAGTAGAGGTGGGGTGTGTGGGGGAGACAAACAGAGAAAGAGATAAAGGACTGAGAGAGGCCGATGGGGACTGTGGTCTGTGCCTCTGTGGGAGAGACAGAGAAAGGGAGAGAGGAGGTAAATACTGGAGATGGTAAACGTCGATGGAGTTGGCTCCGGTAGTGGAGGTGGCAGCCGCGACGGTGGATGATGCTCCGGCGCGTAGATGACGGTCCGGCGAAAGAAGATGGGACGACGGTTGCTCCTGTCGCTATAGACGGTGGCGATGGTGTCGGAGGGTGGTGGCCGATCGACGGAGGAGGGTGACCCACGACGAAGGAGGGGGACTACGGGGAACCCTAGGGTGGGAAGTGGGAGAGAAGGGGGATCGGGGGTGAATGGGTTTAGACGATCGGGGGTTGGATGTTTAAAACGGGGGATCCGCGAACCTTAAACGGTTTGGATCCGATTGGCAGGTTGTCGTCAAAAGGGCAGAGCGGCCAAGCGACGCCTTGGCGCTCGGTTCGCTTAGGCGACCCGCCCGATTTGCCTTTTGGGTTAAGAACGAAGCGGTTGAACGCCATGTTCCTTATGCCTAGGCATCCGTCTTGACTACTATGTCACAGACCCCTTAACGGTTGCCCCCTCTGCTTGTCTGCGACTACAGTGCAGACCATGGTGCAGGGCGTGGGTGGCTCCAACTCCAGCGGCCGGCCATAGTCGGTGATTGTCCCCGCTTCTAACTATCCCGCCGCTTCCTTCGGCTGACACACCAATAGGCTGATCGGCTTTCAGTGTCTTCAAACACCTCCCTGTATGAAACTTGCGTGCTACCCTATCAGCCTTCAGAGGTGGTAGACAGCAGTAAGGCGGTACTGACGGCAACTTGGCCACCCCAGTTTTATGATGCCTCCCTGTCGGAGGTGAGTAGGCGGTTGCTAGTGGACCTTGACAGCTCCGGTGGGCTGAATTTGGCGGCTGTCTTTCGGTGTGAGGCGCAGCAGGGTGATTCGGAGCTGGCCGCAAGACTGTCACACAGGCTCTTCGAAGCTTCACTACCCGTGGCTTACGTTGCCGTTGGAGTATGTAGGCTCTGGCGATCCAGAATGTGTGGCCCTGGATGCTTCGAAAGGTTCCTCGGGATATCCCGGGCAGAGGAACAAATGCCTTTTGGAAGTTAGGCAAGCACGGAGGGACAGGTTGACTTAGGAGGATGAAGAACGAGAAGAAGCTGTTAAGGAGGACACTACCCTAGAGACACCGGGAGGGATCTGGGAGTCGGAAGGAGGGGAATCAGATAGGGAGGGTCTGGTAGAGAGGAGCAAATTGGGAAGAAAGGAGGTGAAGGAGTTGGTGGGGGGCAATGGAGAGGTTGATAGAGGCACAAGTCGAGGAGCTGGCAAGTAAGGTGGGGATATCCTTTATGGGGTTGGAGGGGGATCTGAGAGGGCTGTTCACTGATGCTCAAAAGAGGTGGCTAATTGGTATGGCGAGGGAGGCCAAGGGAGGAAAATCATAAAAGAGGGTGGAGAGGAGAGGAGGAGAGCAGGACTACTCCCTTGTCCTTATGAGGATTGTCTCTTGGAACGTAAGGGGGATCTGTGGGGTGAGAGAAGAGGAGGGGGTGGTGAGGGGGTTAGTAAGAAGATGCAAAATTGACATATTGTGTCTAGAAGAATCCAAATGTGAGGGAGATGGGGAGTTAATTATGAGAGAGATTGGGGATGTTAGGCTGTCGAAGGGGGTTACTTCTCCAGCAGAGAGGAGGTCAGGAGGCATTATGATTCTTTGGAATCAGTTTGAGATGGAGGAGGTGGTGAAGGACAGACAAGTTGGTAGTGGAGCTATCTCCCTCCACTTCCGAAATGTCAGATATGGTTTTTCATGGGATTTTTATGGGGTCTATGGACCATAGAGTAGAGACTGAAAGAGACTCCTTTGGGAGGACTTCCTTCGATATCATCACTCTTCAGGCAGGCCATGGTGTGTGGGAGGTGATTTCAATGTAGTTGCTCCTACTTGGGAGAGGACATGTGATAACACTCAGTCGGGAGAAACAGAGGATTTTCTTGGTTTCGTTTTTGATGCGGTTTGATTGACGCCAAAATGTCAAATGCTCAATTCATGTGGTCCAACATCAGGGTCAACCCTTCATGTTCTCGCCTAGATAAATTTCTGGAGTTTGTTGAGTGGGAGAATCTCTTCCCCCGCAGTTTGTTGCTTGGCAAGACCTGTGTCTGACCATAAGCCCATCTTGTTGAAGACTTCTTGCAAGATTCAAGAAAAGCCTACATTCAGTCTTGAAAGATATAAGTTTAGAGAGTTGAACTTCATGGATATTGTTAGACAGACATGTAATGCTCCAAGGCAATAACAGTCCGCAATGGGTAGATTTGTGCGTAAATTGAAGCATGTGGCACAGGTGTTGAAAGAATGGGGTGCAACTAAGGTGTTGCCTTACAAGGTTGCTAAGGATAGGATCCTAGATTCCACTGGAGGGCTTAGACTGCTTGGAGGAGGTTGGGCTTCTGGATGAACCAGACAGATAGCTTACGGACAAACGGAGGGCAAAATATGATGAGATCTTTATGAGAGAAGAAATCTATTGGAAGTAGAGATTCAGGGAGAAATGGCTCAAGGAAAATGATATGAACACTACTTATTTTTAGCGAATAGCCTTGGAAAGGAGAAGGGTCAACTTAATCGGATGTATCAAGGTCTTGGAGGAGGTTGGGCTTCTGGATGAACTAGACAGATAGCTTAGGGACAAACGGAGGGCAGAATTTGATGAGATCCTTATGAGAGAAGAGATCTATTGGAAGTAGAGATTCAGGGAGAAATGGCTCAAGGAAGATTGTTGGTCCCGGGGTAGGCGAGCGGACAAGAAGGGGGGTTGAATTGTCCCCCACGCGTTATGGTAAATTTAAAACTTACTCAGCGGAATTAACACGATTATCAAATTTAAGCTATGATGGAATGAAATTAAAACCTATGTAGAAATAATTCTCTCAACATTTCTGATCTCACACGATCACGCAAACAAATGTATCATGCAAACTACACAATTACACAGTGCAAAAGGGATTTTTAAGGTGGTTCGGGACCACGACGGGCTCCCTACGTCCACCCCTTACCAAACCGATAAGGCTTCACTCAGGGAAAGCTCCCCAACACGGAGGCGACGCTCCAACACACAAGGGGATAAATCCCCACGAGGAGAACTCTCCTCATGCTGTAGACACAGCACCAACGGGGATGAACCCCAGACGCTCTGGATCGTAAGTCCAGCAGCACACACACACACGCTGCAACAGACGCAGCAACAACGACACACGATCGTACGCAGACGGTCCACACACACGAATATCTCTAGTTCAGAAAAATCAACACAAATATTCAAACATGCTCAAACCTAAACATAGATCATGACAAACATCATAAAAAAGAAGAAATAAGATGTAGATATTTTCCCCTTTGATTTTCAAAGCCAATGGATGTTGATGTTTGACTCTCGGATCGGATGATGGCGATTCTTGCGTCCTCTTGTTCCTCTCGTCGATCCGCTCCTTTTCTTCTTCTTCCACGAACCCCGGAGATGCCTGGATGCAGATCAAATTCACTCCACAAGCGCTCCTTCTTCCTTTCCCCCTTTTTCTTCTCCTACAAGATAGAAAGAGTTAGCACAAATGGGGTTCTCACTTAAATTCGTAGGTCACATATGAGTATATATAAGAGACATGAAAAGACCCATATAGCCCTCATAAAACCCTTAGAAAACCCCTCTAAGATGTGTATAATAACCCTAGGGGCAAATGGGTAAAAGTAGAGCACAAATGGATTGGGTTTAGATGGTTTTCGGATCCACGTTTTTCGATTTTCACCGCATTCGGTCGATCAATGAAAGGGCTCGGTCGACTAAACTTTTACAGGCACAGAACTAGCCAGCTCTGGCCAGTTCGGTCGACCGAACTCTACAGTTCTCCAGAAATGCAGAAGTTCAGTCTAATTGGAGGATCAATGAATTGGGAAGGGGTTAGATGATAGACCACATGACCAAGTATAGACATGAGAACCAATGATCAAGGAGCATAATGAAACTAAGAAAAACTTGATTAACCACACCAAGAGATCAAGATCATATATCAATGCAATTTATGCATTACATGTAAGCAACTCGAAATTGAAATTCTCACGAGTGAAATGAAGGATTTTCGCACTTGTCATTTTCACAAAACCATGCATGAGATGTATTGTCTTGATGTTAACCAAGCAAGGGGTCGATTCCATGAGAGATGTCAAGCCATGCTCAACCAAAAATCAACTTTATATAGCCATGCACATATGTAATTTGAATGAGCATCATGAAGCCAAATTTCACCTTGAATGATATAAAAGATTGACGCACTTGTGAGCCTCAATAGTCATGACAGAAATGCATGTGAACACTTTGAAAAACTGGATTGACCACATCTAAAGGTCAAGTTCATATAGATATGCATTTGTCCAATATGAGTGCATCATGTAACCAAGCTCCATGAAGAGTATGCATAGAAAGCATTCAAAGTTTTGCAAGATAACCATGAAACCTTCATTCACAAAAGAACCCTTCTTCACAATTATCAAGATGCGTATTATACAAATTCACCCAACTAAGGATTGGAATGAAAAACCATGCATCCAAGCAAATCTATGAGGCTATCAAGCCGTGCATCCATTTCAATGAAAAAGCATCTTTCAACTCGGTTTCTATCAAGACTTGTTTAAGGAACTTGAACACTATACAAGCCTCAAAATCTCATGAAGAGAATGCATTAAAGCCTAAGCAAGAACTCAGTTTTCCTCAACCAACACTCTTAGCATATCACCAAAGTAAGCTCAAAAACCTCTATGAAGAGTACGGGATGAGTAAATTCAAAACATTAAGAACTCATGATTGATATACTTGAAAAACCATTCATGACTTTGAAAAACCAATGTATGAAGTCCATTAAACAAAGAAGGGTCGATGCAATGCGTAGATGCGTCGACTCTATTGAAGAGAATCCAAATGATGTTCCGATGCAACCCTTTGACATCAAGATATCACCCACGATTTTTCACCGTGAAAAACAAGATAAGACGTGATTAATCATGGATATCAAGATCAAAATAGTAAATGACTAAAAGGAGCTTCTTCACTAAACATGCATCATTGAAACAATCACACCACAAGTTTAATCCATGATTCACACAATACACAATATTTTGTTATCATCAAAACCAATATCAAAATCAATGAGGGAGCACAACGAACCCAACAATCTCCCCCTTTTTGATGATGACAAAATATTGTGGCAACCGACCAAATCCAAATCAAATCAAAACAAATCTCTTTCTGCCCCTTTGGCATTATCAAAAAGTGGGAGGAATGCAATGAGGTTCAAATTTCAGATTCATGAATCAATAAAAACTCACTTCAGAAGTTCAAGTGATGTAGTATCAAAGCTAAGGCAAGATGGTCAAAGTATGTTGATTTTGAGATACCAATTCTTTGTTGGTCAAGTGAACAGATCAAGATGATACCAATTGTTGATTATCAAGATGGGAAGATGTGGTCTTAAGATAAACAAATCAAGATGAATCCAACAATTAGAGCATATGTGAACAAATCTGATGCCATTCAATGTCTAAAACCCATTTAGCAAATGTAAAGCATTAGAATCCCATGTAAATATGTAGAGAATGTCTGGATTTTCATGATTTTCAAATTTTTAATTTTCTTTTTGAAATGCATGAAATGCATGAAGCTAAATGCACACAAATGATGACACTATGAATGCATACAATGTAATCAAGCAGATATTTATATAAATACATGCAACATATCTCCCCCTTTTTATTTACAATGTGATACCAAAGATGAGATAGGTGTACGAAAAGTACAGGTAAGTCAATACAACCAGAATGATCATGTATAACACCTAGGAGACTGTGCAATCACATAGAAGAATCATGCAATAGTCAATCTAGTCAATCAATTTTCTGAATACATATTAAATCAAATTTCTAAGTGTGTAAGTGAATAACATGAAAATAGATTGTTGTCGTATGGATATTCAGATTTTCAGATCAACACACTGAAAGATTATATAGACTGCACTTCAATTTATGAGAACAGCGTATTGGAGACTACGTTCTGCCACAAAGAATTTTTCACCATAATTTTTCAACTCAAGCAATATCACATTGACAATCAAAATTTTTCAAGAGTGATCATGTTCATAATATCCCTTTTTACGCGAGAAGACACATGGAGCACATGTTAGACTCCCCGGTTACTCAGAATATTGAACAATTTCACCTCATTTTGAACAGAGATACTACAGTACAACACCTTTCAGAAATGAACCACATCACGTCTCAGGTGATATGTATCCAGTTTACTCAGTGAGATTGAGCATTGCTCTGCCATTCTTTTCAGATTCTTTCTACAAAAATAGGCAGGCAACTTTTTCCTCAACTGCCTCTTCAACATACATGCAGCAAGTTTAATATCTCTAGAGTGTTGAAAGGAAATTCCTATATCCTTATGTTTAACACTCATTTTCACATTTTGTGCAAAATGTGTGCGAATTTGATTCAGCATGTGTATCGAAAATTTTATGAACACATAACAAAGCAGCTCCCCCTACATAGATGCACTTATCAATTATTTACTCCCTCTGAGTGTGTGACATGAGACACACCGGTGATGACTCAAATGTAACATTATTTATCAAGAAGGCATAAGGTCATAGAAATTCCAAGGATGGGGGTAAATAACATATATAACATGCAAGCACACAATTTGGAAGATATGTAATGTGCAAAGTAGAATGTAGAATGCATTATGAATGCAAAATTTCAGATTTTATTTGAACATTCCAAACGCATTTCAGAATATAACATGGGTGCAAAATGCAAGTTTTCAGTTTTTCATTTGAATGATCTAAATGCACCTAATGCATCAACTCCAATGCATGCAACCTATAACGACATGAGAATGCAATGCATGATGCAAAAGCAAGATACAAAAGATTGTTTTTCAGAATATTTTGACTGATTCCACAGGAAGGCATTCAGTTTTAAAGGATGAACAACGAGCATTTTTCATCCTATGTCATTTATAAATAAGGGTGCATAAATGATCAGAAATGAGTAAAGTAACCCAATTGTTTTCAAAAATGTTTAAAAATAGATTTTCATTGACTTTTCAGAAGAAAAAGAATCCAATCAGAAGATAGCCATTTGATTTTTCTAAGTTCTGGTATAAGGAGGAGTTTGAGGTCCGAAGACCCGACTCACACATGGTGAGAGCTTCCAAGTGGACGTGATCAACTCTTCCACTTTCACACCATTTTATATATCAGAAACTTAGTTAATCTCAAAGGCTCATGCACATCCAATAGATGAATATTCAATCCATTCAAACATTTGGCAAATTCATCACAGCATAATAGATGAATAACAGTTCAAGTTTTCAGAATCAATACCTGTCATAAGAACAACCTCACCAATTGCCATAAGCTACTATAGAGATTTCAGATATTTTTAATCAAGTTGCTAGGCACAATGGTTGATCCAAAAATCATATAACAACATCATGATCAATTCAGGTATAACAATTGGCATGAGATGCATTTCCACAAAAATGAGTTAGATTCACAATTCCAAGTCATTCATTCAAGAAACTCCCCCTTTCTAGGTGCATGAATTTCACAATTGACATAATATCATGCATCCTATGACTTATATGAACAAATGACTCATGATACCAGGCGGAGACATATTCTCACGCATGGTGATAGATTTCAGACATGAATGACCTGCCCTTCCTCAGGTCACCATTTTTTATACCATGAAGTCATGCATGATGATCAGATAGATGCAATCCAAACTCATAAGAAAATATATTTTTCATAATCTTCATGAATGGAAATTCAGTTAAAACAAATTTCAGTTATCTAACGAGAATTCAGAAAATTTATTTTCAAAACCTGTGCCTTGAGCAGTTATTATTTTCCAAGCCTTCCACATGGCCTCAAGGCATCCCTGCAACAAAGTTCTCATTCAATAGTTTTGGGTACCCAAACCTTCTTGGGTCCCGGATGGTTAGTTGCACCTCTAGTGGGTGCTCTCCACATTCTCTAGGCATGCATATCATCAAAATTCATTAAAGCACAGTCATACATGGTATGCCCAAAATTGCCACAGTAGTGACAACTAACATAAGACGTAGCATTCTTCTTAACAGGATAGGTATGAAATTTCTGTGGGTTGACAAAATTATTATTATTTTTAACATGGAAGTTCTTCCGTCTATTTGCTTGCCAACATTGTGACACATGGTGTCCTGGTTTACCACATGAATGACAAAGATCAAAAGAATTTCTTTGTTTGCTAAACACAATTTCATTTTTGTATGGATGGAAGTTATCCCTTTTCACTTGAAAGCAAAATTCCATTCTATGGCCATTTCTACCACAATTGCAACAAAACAAAGATGCATTCCTAGCATATGGTCTTTGAACTTGAACTTTAGGATTTTCAAAGTCATTTATTGTCTTTGAAAACTTCCTTGTATTCTTGAATTCTGCTTTTCCATTGCATGCTTTCAATTCATCATTTTTCAAAACAAAGTAGTCATGCATGATGTGACCACGTTTACCACAATAAAAATAGGAAGGATTTTTGTTAGAAACATGGTATTTAGCATTGTGCTTCCTAGCATGAACATTTGTAGAAGCAGGATTGTTTTTCAGTTTTGATTCAATTTCTACTTAACATCATATTTATGGGTTTTCTTGATAGCATGCTTAACCGGGTGAGCATTTGAGGTACTAACTACATCCGAACTTGAGACAAAAGATGTATACAATTTATTTTCAAATTTCTTTTTGTTTACCGGATCATAGTCTAGCCATTCTTTTTGAAAATTAATCTTTGTTCCCAAAATTTTTTCTAGGTTATCTTTCCCCTTGACAAATTTGGACAGAGATGTATTCAAATCAACAATTTCTTTTTCAAGGGATGCAATGTGCAATTTATAACTAGCTATCTCCTGTTCACTGCAGACAACACATTCATTCAGCACTCTATTTGCAGTTTTATAACTTTCAAGTTCTTGTTCTAGCACATGCAATTTTTCAGATTTATCAACAACCAAACTTTTTCCCTTTTCAAATGCAAGCAATTTTTCAGACATGGTCGTATTCAGATGTTTCAACTTTTCATTCTCTTCTCTCTCATAGGAAATGGTTTCTTCATGCTTTTGTGTATCAATCAATAATGACTCATTTTTAGTTTTGAGTTCTAAGCATTTATCACGTGAAGAATTTTCATGAAAGGATTTTTTCAAGATTTTTTAAACTACCTTCGAGCAATGAGATCTGAATCAACATTGCACTATTCTCCTTTTTAAGTTTTTCAAGTTCAGAACTTTTGTCACAAGAACCATTCTCAAGGAAGGTGTTTTCATACTTCTTTTTCAGTTTTCTATTTTCAGATTTCACCTTTTTATACTTATCAACCAATTCATTATAAAGATCCATAAGTTCTTCGAAGGAAACTTCCTCATCTTCAGAGTCTAGCTCTGAGCTTCCCTTGCTCGTTGTATCCTGCTTGTCGGCCATCAAGCACACATTGTTCTTCTTTCCTTCATGATCCTTAATCAACCACTTTAATATTTCCTTGGCCTTCCTGCACGAGGAAATATGTGGAAACTTGTCAAAATCAATTGAACTTCTAAAAATATTTAAGAGCATAGAATTATCTTTGTTTCTCTTCACATGCTCGACAGTCCACTTAGATTCATCATTAGGCAACCCATATGAATCATACATAACTAAATCCCAGAGTTTGGGATCAATGGTATCAACATAACGACTCATGTGCCCAAGCCATCCATCGAAATCTATTCCATTGAAACGAGGGGGAAGAGAAGACAAATGACTATTAGACATGATGCTTATGAAAACTCGCCGAGGGATCTCTCTACAGGTCGTGAGACCTCAAGAAGTTAGAGCCGTGACTCTGATACCAATTGTTGGTCCCGGGATAGGCGAGCGGACAAGAAGGGGGGTTGAATTGTCCCCCCAGCGTTATGGTAAATTTAAAACTTACTCAGCGGAATTAACACGATTATCAAATTTAAGCTGTGATGGAATGAAATTAAAACCTATGTAGAAATAATTCTCTCAACCTTTCCGATCACGCAAACAAATGTATCATGCAAACCACACAATCACACAGTGCGAAAGGGATTTTTAAGGTGGTTCGGGACCACGACGGGCTCCCTACGTCCACACCTTACCAAATCGGTAAGGCTTCACTCAGGGAAAGCTCCCCAACACGGAGGCGACGCTCCAACACACAAGGGGATAAATCCCCACGAGGAGAACTCTCCTCACGCTGTAGACACAGCACCAACGGGGACGAACCTCAGACGCTCTGGATCGTAAGTCCAGTAGCACACACACACACATGCTGCAACAGACGCAGCAACAACGACACATGACCGTACGCAGACGGTCCACACACGAATATCTCTAGTTCAGAAAAATCAACACAAATATTCAAACATGCTCAAACCTAAACATAGATCATGACAAACATCACAAATGAGAAGAAATAAGATGTAGAGATTTTTCCCCTTTGATTTCCAAAGCCAATGGATGTTGATGCTTGACTCTCGGATTAGATGATGGCGATTCTTGCGTCCTCTTGTTCCTCTCGTCGATCCGCTCCTTTTCTTCTTCTTCCATGAACCCCGGAGATGTCTAGATGCAGATCAAATTCACTCCACAAGAGCTCCTTCTTCCTTTCCCCCATTTTCTTCTCCTACAAGATAGAAAGAGTTAAAACAAATGGGGTTCTCACTTAAATTCGTAGGTGGTGCGGACACCAGAGCGAGCGAGAAGCACGAACCGGCAAGCCGTCGGTACCGTACGCGGAGCACCACTCGAGCTACATCAGCTTCTCTTTGGCTCGGAGATAGTCTGGAGTCTCCGCCATGAGTTTGGACACTTTTTTACATTTATTTGCATTGTATTTGGGCTTGTAATGTGTGTTTTTATTTGGGTTATCATGTTGGGCTTTTTGTAAGGCTCTTAATAAGCCATTTGGATTAAGCCCTTTAGAGTCCATTAAGAAGTGTGGCCATATTGGACCACTAGACTTCATAATGGGTCTTTAAATGACTTAAGGCCCAATTGGGCTTCTCTCTTTCTCATGGGTTTCCTAGATTGGAAGGCCCAATTGGCTGGTCTATGGCCCAACTTGGACCAAGCCTCTCTTGTTGACCAAGGGAGACAAAGTGGGAAGAAAAGCCCACTTTCTCTCCTTAAAATAAGGGGGCTGCCCCCCTCTTTTGGCCTCATTAGGCTAAACTTATTTAATTAGGCTTGACCACATGGGGGAAATAGCATTTGGCATCTCCTCTACGTAAACCAAGATCCATGGGTTTCATATAAAAGGGTTGTATTTCCTATTTTCAAGAATTAATGAAGAGAAAAATCTGAATTTTGTTGGAGCAAGCAAGGGCTGCCCCCTATCTCTCTCCTCCCCCCCTTTCTGTAGCTGGGAAGGCTGTGAATCAGAGGTGTGAAGCCTCTTCTATCAGTTCGTGAGTTCGTCGTTGCCGCCGTCGCACCACCGCCATCGTCGCCGGAGTTCTGTCCATTCAGGAAAGCCCCTTCTTCCATGAATTTCTGCTCCCAGCCACGAGATCTTTTGGAGCCCAAACTTTCAGGGTGAGTTCCATAGATCATCACCACGTCCTAGAAAAATTGGTGGAGCCTCTAGTTTCTATTTTCCATTTTTCCATTTTCGTTCTCCACCTTCTTTCAGATCTGCCAGCAGTCTGTCCAGATTTCCAGATCTCAAATAGGTCGTCCATGAACCCACCTTCTAGTGATCCAACTGACTTGAAATTTTTATTGGAGGTTCTGTCCACCTAATACCACATCCAAAAATTTTCTTGTGAATTTAGGTTCACGTTCATATTTTCTAAAAATTCACTCCAGATCCCAACTCAATTCTGTCAGCCACTGTCCAGATCCGACCCCCAGTCAGTATAAAATCCCCAACAAATCGAAACCTCCATCAAACCCTTCATAAAAATTATTGCCGTTTTCCTCTTTCTCCCCTCTACAACTTTTATGAAGAGCTCAAAGTCTGAATCGGAGGTCTACTTCGCGGTCAACACCAACTCTCAGGAAACTTCCTTTCTGCCCGGCCAGATCTGAAACAGAGATCAGTCCGGTTCATAAATCTGCCAACAAAAGTACAGCCCCCACGAATTTTCTGGAGTCACAGAGGGTCGAAGGATTTCGAGAGAGCTTTCTAACGGTACCTCTTGTCCGTCGATCCGACGTCGGGAGTGATCGCAGCGACAGATCTCGCCGGATCGCGCGCGGCAAAACAGAAGCAGCAGGTCTGTGGGCAGCCACTCCAAGACTTGGAGATCGGAGCCGATCGGCCTCCGACCGGTGTTCCAGCCCGGCCGCCGTCCCGGGGAGCGCGCCACCTGGTGTCACCATCACAGCGGGACTCACCCCGCCAGGTCCGGAGGATTGAGCAGCACGTGGGCCCCACGTACCCGCAGATCGCGCCGTCCGGACAACACTAAAACGCGGGTTTCGGCACCGTCGGAGCGACATCAAGATGCTGTCCGTCAACCCAATTTCCGGTACTCCCGGGCCCCACATGTGACCTGTTACCTCCCTGCGTGGAGTGGGTCAAAACTTTGTACCGCTGTAAAAATTTGTTAACCGGGAGTACGGATTTGGCCGAGGTTGTCTTTCCCACGCCGGGTGCGTGGAGGTACGGTCTTAACTTCTTGGCATTACGCTTGCTTAGCTAGTATATGGTCATATGCCGCTGTGAGTGCGTTAGGATTCTAGCCCGTGAGTCCATGTCACCGCTGTGAGTGAGAGAGTGACCCGTCCCGTGGCTCGATCCGAGCACGGAAGTGAGTCGACCACCCTTGACTCTGTCGGTTTCTCAATCGCGCGGATCCGCGTTTCCCCTCGCCTGGGACGACGATTGAGCTTGCGTTTCTGTTAGCGACGTATAACCCATAGGAACTCTTAGTGTTGGGCCGAAGTGTGGTTCCTACTCGTATGTTGCTGGTCGCGTCTCTATCTAGAGTCCGAGGTCCGCATCACGTAGAGTCGGTCCCCCGTGTCCGTCCCGCATCAGTTTGGTATCAGAGCACCAGTTGAGTCTAGGGTAGTCATTAGTCTTTGTTTAACAAAAACACAAAAAAGGTGTCTAAGTCTAGGTGCCACTTTTGCATACCATTATTCGGTATATGAAAAGGTGTCGCCTGACCGTTAGGTTACGCCTATCGGGGAGGTGATTCACTCGCGTGAGAGGATCTTCGGATCCCCGGACTCCGCTAGGTACCGGATTTTGGTTTAAGTCTAGGGTCCTTAGTGTGCATTAGTTAGTGCATTCCAACCTTGCATAGTCGTGTCTAGTGTCTTGTCCAAGTGTCAGCATGTCCGTCTTATAGTTCCCCATTTCCAATGGAATCTCGATCGCCCAGACGATATGACCGTTGGCACACCCATCGGCTTGGTAACCACCCTCTCCACTTCCGTAGGCCCGAAGCCTCGGATTTTTATGGCTCAAATGACCCGGGCGACTACCTCAAGTGGGAGGCCGCCATGGACACATACTTTGATTGTTATACCATGTCCGAAGCCGGTCAATTCTATTTCGCCAAGGAGAGGCTTCTACACGAGGCCGCCAAAAAGTGGGACCACATTGAGCGCTTGAGAGAGGTTAGGAGGCAATGGCCCATCGAGTCATGGTGGGACATGAAGAGAGAGCTTAGAAGGGTCTACCTTCTCCATCTGGTCCCTTCCAACCCGTCCCACCCATTTACTTCCAACCATGTGGGTCACACCTCCAACCGACCCCACCAACTCACTTCCAACCAAGTGGGTCATATCCGGAGGCAAGAAGCCCCTCAGGTACCCAAGCCTAGGTCGGTTGATTACGGGCGAGTCTACCGCGATACCCCTACTTCAACCCACACCGTTGCCAAACTTGTGCAAATGATTTCGGATCGGGTGGATAGGAGATGTGCTTATTTTGAGTCGCTGGTCTCCCCTTGCCCACCTCCGAGTCCGAACATAGCCATACTCGAGCCTAGGGAGGTCATGGCCGGTAGTCCCAACCCGGCTCCACCTACGGGGTCCCAAGGGCCTCTTCCCCTCCTAGTGGACAACCCTTCTCCTAGTGCTCCTTTGCCACCCATTTTCGATCCTCACCCGGAGCCATTTCATTTGGAGTCATCTCAGCCAGAGTTACCCGTGTTTCTAACGGGAAAGCTACTCATAGCCGAGCCACTCTTTAGCTGGCTTAGGACAGGTTTGGTCCCTGCCCCATCTCACTACCCATCCATGGACCCCGCACTACAAGTAGTGCCCGTCAACTCCTTCTACACAACGTTTCGGTCTAGTCACCACATAAATACCTTGGAAGACCTTCTCCAGGGATTAGACTGCTAATGGAAGTTGACGCATATGTTGGCCCCAGGCTTCGACCGACCCACAGGTCGTAGCTTCACCCATTCCGCTTTGGGGTCCATTACCTCCGTGTACACCGTGGGCCATATCATCACGGAGGTTCTTTTGTTCCTTCCCCTATCGCCTGAGCCTCACTTTAGTCCATTTGTCCCAAGGGAGGAATCCTATATCCTATACACCGTCCCATCTCCCTTCATGGATGAAGAAGATCAACAACACCTTCTAGACTTCCACACATGGGACCTTGAGATGAGGGAATCCATATCGAGGGGTCACACATTCTTTGATCCCTTTGATCCCTTTCTTAGTGGGCCCCTTGGTCCACAATCTCCATTCCACCTCTTTAGGGGAGTCCACCATTATACCCCTTCCCCACGGGTCGGGCCATCAACACCCACCGAGTCTGTTCACGGGCGAGAGACACCCAACCCTCCTGGTCCACCCAAACCTCCCAAATCCAAAGGACCATCTTATGATTGTAATGATATTCGGTCACACCTAGGGTATGCATGGCACACATTCGGATGTCCTAGACCACCTTGCATATGATTGGGTCGGACTAACCGTAGGGTTGTTTAGGGTCGTGTGTGCATCCGTGTGTTTTTCTTTTTGCTAAGCATGTTAGGAGTCTACATGACGACGTCCGTCGTCACATTGAGGCCAATAATGCACGGTATAAGGAGTTAGCCGATGCCCATCGACACCACCGTCAGTTCCAAAAGGGTGAATATGTCATGATCAGGGTAAGATCTGAACGGTTTCCCTCTGGAACCGTAAAGAAATTGCAAGCTCGCGGAGCCGGTCCATTTAGAGTGTTGAAACGCGTTGGATCCAATGCGTATGTTGTGGACCTGCCCGAGGAATATGATATAAACTCAACTTTCAATATGTCGGATCTAGTTGCATATAGGGACCCAGCGGTGATCCCTAGTGAGTCTTTTGAGCCATCTCCTCCCATTGAGAGTGATCTCACACTGGAGTGTCCACCACCGGCCCCATTTCCACAGCAGCGAGAGCATATCGATCATATACTGGATGAGCATGTGACAGTTACCAGGAGTGGATCCTACCCGCGCTACCTAGTACGTTGGAGAGGGCGACCCGCCACCGAGGATACTTGGATCACCCGTGGAGAGTTGCAGCGGATAGATCCGGACCTCCTGGAGCGCTACCAGAGCGATGCAGACCCTTACTCGACAGGGTCGAGTTTCTCCCACCCGGGGAGAATTGGTGCGGACACCAGAGCGAGCGAGAAGCACGAACCGGCAACCCGTCGGTACCGTACGCGGAGCACCACTCGAGGTACATCAGCTTCTCTTTGGCTCGGAGATAGTCTGGAGTCTCCGCCATGAGTTTGGACACTTTTTTTAGCATTTATTTGCATTGTATTTGGGCTTGTAATGTGTGTTTTTATTTAGGTTTTCATGTTGGGCTCTTTGTAAGGCTCTTAATAAGCCATTTGGATTAAGCCCTTTAGAGTCCATTAAGAAGTGTGGTCATATTGGACCACTAGACTTCATAATGGGTCTTTAAATGACTTAAGGCCCAATTGGGCTTCTCTCTTTCTCATGGGTTTCCTAGATTGGAAGGCCCAATTGGCTGGTCTATGGCCCAACTTGAACCAAGCCTCTCTTGTTGACCAAGGGAGACAAAGTGGGAAGAAAAACCCACTTTCTCTCCTTAAAATAAGAGGGTTGCCCCCCTCTTTTGGCCTCATTAGGCTAAACTTATTTAATTAGGCTTGACCATATGGGGGAAATAGCATTTGACATCTCCTCTACGTAAACCAAGATCCATGGTTTCATATAAAAGGGTTGTATTTCCTATTTTCAAGAATTAATGAAGAGAAACATCTGAATTTTGTTGGAGCAAGCAAGGGCTGCCCCTTATCTCTCTCCTCTCCCCCCCCTTCTGCAGCTGGGAAGGCTGTGAATCAGAGGTGTGAAGCCTCTTCTATCAGTTCGTGAGTTCGTCGTTGCTGCCATCGTGCCATCGTCGCCGGAGTTCTGTCCATCCAGGACAGCCCCTTCTTCCACGAATTTCTGCTCCCAGCCACGAGATCTTTTGGAGCCCAAACTTTCAGGGTGAGTTCCATAGATCATCACCACGTCCTAGAAAAATTGGTGGAGACTCTAGTTTCTATTTTCCATTTTCGTTCTCCACCTTCTTTCAGATCTGCCAGCAGTCTGTCCAGATTACCAGATCTCAAATAGGTCGTCCATGAACCCACCTTCTAGTGATCCAAATGACTTGAAATTTTTATTGGAGGTTCTGTCCACCTAATACCACATCCAAAAATTTTCTTGTGAATTTAGGTTCACGTTCATATTTTCTAAAAATTCACTCCAGATCCCAACTCAATTCTGTCAGCCACTGTCCACATCCGACCCCCAGTCAGTATAAAATCCCCAACAAATCGAAACCTCCATCAAACCCTTCATAAAAATTATTGCCGTTTTCCTCTCTCTCCCCTCTACAACTTCTATGAAGAGCTCAAAGTCTGCATCGGAGGTCTACTTCGTGGTCAACGCCAACTCTCAGGAAACTTCCTTTCTGCCCGGCCAGATCTGAAACAGAGATCAGTCCGGTTCATAAATCTGCCAACAAAAGTACAACCCCCACGAATTTTCTGGAGTCACAGAGAGTCGAAGGATTTCGAGAGAGCTTTCCAACGGTACCTTTTGTCCGTCGATCCGACGTCGGGAGTGATCGTAGCGACAGATCTCGCCGGATCGCGCTCGGCAAAACAGAAGCAGCAGGTCCGTGGGCAGCCACTCCAAGACTTGGAGATCGGAGCCGATCGGCCTCCGACCGGTGTTCCAGCCCGGCCGTCGTCCCGGGGAGCGCGCCACCTGGTGTCACCATCACAGCGGGACCCACCCGCCAGGTCCGGAGGATTGAGCAGCACGTGGGCCCCACGTACCCGCAGATCGCGCCGTCCGGATAGCACCAAAACGCGAGTTTCGGCACCGTCGGAGCGACATCAAGATGCTGTCCGTCAACCCAATTCCCGCTACTCCTGGGCCCCACATGTGACCTGTTACCTCCCTGCGTGGAGTGGGTCAAAACTTTGTACCGCTGTAAAAATTTGTTAACCGGGAGTACGGATTTGGCCGGGGTTGTCTTTCCCACGCCGGGTGCGTGGAGGTACGGTCCTAACTTCTTGACATTACGCTTGCTTAGCTAGTATATGGTCATATGCCGCTGTGAGTGCTTTAGGATTCTAGCCCGTGAGTCCATGTCACCGCTATGAGTGAGAGAGTGACCCGTCCCGTGGCTCGATCCGAGCACGGAAGTGAGTCGACCACCCTTGACTCTGTCGGTTTCTCAACCGCGCGGATCCGTGTTTCCCCTCGCCTGGGACGACGATTGAGCTTGCGTTTCTGTTAGCGACGTATAGCCCATAGGAACTCTTAGTGTCGGGCCGAAGTGTCGTTCCTACTCGTATGTTGCTGGTCGCGTCTTCATCTAGAGTCCGAGGTCCGCATCACGTAGAGTCGGTCTCCCGTGTCCGTCCCGCATCAGTAGGTCACATATGAGTATATATAAGAGACATGAAAAGACCCATATAGCTCTCATAAAACCCTTAGAAAATCCCTCTAAGATGTGTATAAAAACCCTAGAGACAAATGGATAAAAGTAGAGCACAAATGGATTGGGTTTAGATGGTTTTCGGATCCACGTTTTTCAGTTTTCGCCGCATTCGATCGACCAATGAAAGGGGTCGGTCGACCAAATTTTTACAGGCACAGAACTAGCCAGCTCTAGCTAGTTCGGTCGACCGAACTCTGCAGTTCTCCAGAAATGCAGAAGTTCAGTCTAATTGGAGGAGGATCAATGAATTGGGAAGGGGTTAGATGATAGACCACATGACCAAGTATAGACATGAGAACCAATGATCAAGGAGCATAATGAAACTAAGAAAAACATGATTAACCACACCAAGAGATCAAGATCATATATCAATGTAATTTATGCATTACATGTAAGCAACTCGAAATTGAAATTCTCATGAGTGAAATGAAGGATTTTCGCACTTGTCATTTTCACAAAACCATGCATGAGATGTATTGTCTTGATGCTAACCAAGCAAGGGGTCGATTCCATGAGAGATGTCAAGCCATGCTCAACCAAAAATCAACTTTATATAGCCATGCACATATGTAATTTGAATGAGCATCATGAAGTCAAATTTCACCTTGAATGATATAAAATATTGACGCACTTGTGAGTCTCAATAGTCATGACAGAAATGCATGTGAACACTTTGAAAAACTGGATTGACCACATCTAAAGGTCAAGTTCATATAGATATGCATTTGTCCAATATGAGTGCATCATGTAACCAAGCTCCATGAAGAGTATGCATAGAAAGCATTCAAAGCTTTGCAAGATAACCATGAAACCTTCATTCACAAAAGAACCCTTTTTCACAATTATCAAGATGCGTATTACACAAATTCACCCAACTAAGGATTGGAATGAAAAACCATGCATCCAAGCAAATCTATGAGGCTATCAAGCCATGCATCCATTTTAATGAAAAAGCATCTTTCAACCCGGTTTCTACCAAGACTTATATAAGGAACTTGAGCACTATACAAGCCTCAAAATCTCGTGAAGAGAATGCATTAAAGCCCAAGCAAGAACTCAGTTTTCCTCAACCAACACTCTTAGCATATCACCAAAGTAAGCTCAAAAACCTCTATGAAGAGTACGGGATGAGTACATTCAAAACATTAAGAACTCATGATTGATATACTTGAAAAACCATTCATGACTTTGAAAAACCAATGTATGAAGTCCATTAAACAAAGAAGGGTCGATGCAATGCGTGGATGCGTCGACTCTATTGAAGAGAATCCAAATGATGTTCCGATGCAACCCTTTGACATCAAGGTATCACCCACGATTTTTCACCTTGAAAAACAAGATAAGACATGTGATTAATCATGGATTTCAAGATCAAAATAGTAAATGACTAAAAGGAGCTTCTTCACTAAACATGCTTCATTGAAACAATCACACCACAAGTTTAATCCATGATTCACACAATACACAATATTTTGTTATCATCAAAATCAATACCAAAATCAATGAGGGAGCACAACGAACCCAACAAAGATGATATGAACACTACCTATTTTTAGCGAATAGCCTTGGAAAGGAGAAGGGTCAACTTGATTGGATGTACCAAGGTTTGAGACCAATTTATTTTTTGAGAGGAGGATATTAGAAGACAAGCAAGGGACTTCTACTCACACCTTTTCATCGAGAAGGATAAGGCTAAGCATCTCATAGTTGATGATCTTCTTCCATGTATTTTTGTTAAGGGTAGAGAAGCTTTATCTCGCTTTTTCTCGAAGGAAGAGGTCCATAAGGCTATCTTTTCTCTCTCGGGTGACAAAGCTCCTGGGCTTGACGGCTTCCCCTTGGCCTTCTTTCAGAAGTGCGGGGACATCATCAAGGCAGATCTCATCCTGGTAATGTAGGAGTTTCAGGAGGGAATGGCGCATCTGAGGGGTATTAACAAGACTGTATTTGTGTTCATACCCAAGAAGCAAGGTGCACAGAGCTTTTAGTATTTCATACCTATTAGCCTCTTGAATGGAACTTACAAAATCATTTCCAAGCTTTTGGTCATGAGACTTAATAGTGTGATTGACAAAATAGTTAGTGGCTATTAAGGATTTTTTATCAGGGGCCGTCGTATATAGGAAAACTTCTTAATAGCCCATGAATGTCTACATGTTATGAAGATTTAGAGAATAGGATTGATGCTCAAATTAGATTTTGAGAAAGTCTATGATATTGTAAACTGGAATTGTTTATTTGCTATGCTCCATAAGATGACTTTTGATGAGAAGTGGATTGGATGGATTTGAGCTTGTGTCACATCAATCAGTTTTGCAGTCTTAATCAATTGACAGTCTTCCTCTTATTTTTACAGTGGTAGGGTTTTCGGTAGGAAGACCCGATGTTTTCTCTTCTCTTTGTTCTAGTTGCACATATCCTCAGCAAGATGTGGTTGAGAACTTAAACACATAGGTTGATCAAAGGCTTTCAAATCGGAGCATGTAACGTTCATATCACCCACTTGTAATATGCTGATGATACCATTCTCTTCTTAACAGACAACGAGAGGCAATTTTATGTCACGAGACTCATATTGGAGCTGTTGGAGGAAGTCACTAGACTCAAGGTGAATTTCAGTAAGAGTCAGATAGTTGGGATAAATATGGGAGATAGAGCTCTATGGAGAGCGACTTTTATCGTAGGCTGCTATATAGGAGATTTCGCCATCTCTCATTTAGGCCTATTGTTGTCTCCAGGGGTCCTAAACTATAGTGATTAGCATAGGGTGATACAAGGGTATGAATTCAGGCTAGTAGGTTGGAAGGCGAGACTTTTCTCATTTTGGGAGAGAGTGGTGTTTTGCAAATTAGTGTTGAATAGTCTTCTCATCTACTACTTGTCCATCTTCCAGATTCCGAGGACAATTGTAAGAAAGTTTGAGTCTATTCAATCAAGATTTTTTTGGCATGGCAGTGAAGGCAGGAGCAGGGGATGGCATGATATAACATGGGACACAATTTGCAAGAGTAAGGAGATGGGAGGATTGGGCATCAGAAACATTAGAGATTTTAATCAAGTTTTGTTGTGCAAATGGCTATAGAAGCTTGGTTCCGAAGATAGTGGACTATGGTTGCAAGTCATCCATCAAATGTACTATGGGAGAGTAAGGGAATGGGACTTGACCTCAGCCTCTCAACACAATATCTCTCCCATTTGGAGGGGTATCTTGCAGTGCAAAGATATTATTTTGGCTATCACACGGGTTAGACTCGGGAGTGGGCAAAAGTGTCTATTTTGAAAAGATAAATGGTGTGGTGACTTTACACTAGAGGACATCTTCCTGCAGCTCTTTGCGGCTGCTTCTACACATGCGACATCAATTTCCTAAGTTTTTGACCCATAGTTATTGGGAGGAACTTGGGCTCCATCCTTTTGGAATCTTAGGGTGGAGGAGATTGAATAATTAGAGAAGCTCCTTTCTTTTCTTCTGGATTTTGCTCCAGAAGTTAGTGGAATTGATAGGTGGTGGTAGAGATGGGATAAAGAAGGAAGGTTTTCGGTTAGCTCAGCTTACAAGCTTATCTCAAATGGTGGAGTAAAACATGGGCTTGTGTCTCAGATTGGAACCCTAGGAGTCCCCTTAAAGTAAAGATGCTTATATGGAGGATCTCACATGGGCGGCTATCGACTTGTGATAGGTTGGCTCCATTCTTGGAAACTATACTCTCGTTGCGTGTGCTGTGGAGAAGAGGAGACACTGAATGATCTCTTCACAGGCTATCCCGTCTTTAAGAAGATTTGGACATCAGTTTTGAGTAGGTTCCCAGGCATCACCTTCGTCCACGATAAAGTGCAGCAATTGATTTGAAAATTGCACAAGAGATGGCCATGTAAGGGTGATAGGCTAATCTGGTGGCTCATCCTCCATGTTAATCTTTGGACCTTATGGGGAGAAAAAAAATAATTGAGTATTCAGGAGGGAATCTAGAACTTTGGATAGTATTGTCTCTTTTATTTTGCAGAAAGTGAGAGTGGGTCTTGGTTTTTTGTAAAGTGGACTCACACAACTCTTCCTCTTTGTTTAATTGGGGGCTTAGTGGGTGCCACGGCATCTTAGTGTGGAGATTGATTGTATAAGGATTTTTTGGGGGCATTTGGACTATACTTACATGTCCCTCCATTTTTGTTTTAATACAATTTGCTGGTTTGTACCACTTTCAAAAGAAAAGAATATTTCAGATAAAACCAGAAGCTCTGAAAACTCATCATCTTTGATATTTCTCCTGAAGATATTTTGTAAGGACTGTCATGTTAAAAAATATATCCCTTTACCTTTAACATGGCGGTCCTCCATATTTCCACCCTCACCCCCCCATCTTGGTGAAGGTTATGTACCATCTCTCCGATAGTTGAACAGAGATTGGAAAGGCTCATCTCTCACATGGAGCCACTCCTACAAGCCAAAATCTGGTTTGCTTGATTGAAACTACATTTCTCCTTTTCTCCCTCCCCCACGCACATGCGGCCCCATGCTCCCCCAAATCAGCATGGTAAGAAGTGTCTTAGTGATGATTTCTCAATCCCAAGCATAAACTTCTTGTCATGGTTAACAACATTTTAGAAATCAGCCGCCTAGATGATTAGTCAAGCTGTATAGACAACTCATGGCCCTTCTTTGCCTAGGTAGTTTATGCCTCGTTGTGTTTTACAAATTTTTGATTGATGGGTGACTAACCCCATTAATTGGTTTGTGTGTCCATGAAAATTACACCTTATATTCACAAGTTTGCCCTCCTTTCCCTTGTCACCTCTACGGTTATCTTCTTTTCTATTTCCCTTCCCCCCTCCCCCCATCTTTCACATGTTGTGAACCCAATTATCCCATAGTTTGCTGAGACCATAGATAATGCGAGTTCAGCACTTCTTCCTCCACAAAAATATAATCTTCTTTCTTTTTGTCATTTTTGATCCCCCTTCTGCTATCCAATGTTTGATGGATATTGGGTGTCTTTAGATGAAGATAGCAACGTGCAGACCATAGTATGAGTAATGAGATCAATGCTCTTTCCTTTGAGCTATACGTTTATGTATACTTTTTCATCATCTGTAGTTTGTTTTCTTAATGCGTGTCATATTTTTTTTGAAAGTGGGTGGAACCACTATTGTATTAAAAGTAAAAGAGGAATGTGCAAGTATAATCAATATGTTTTCAAAAAATCCCTATACAACAAAAAACAGTCCACACCAAGACAGTGTGACCCACACTAACCTTCCAACAAAACAAAGACCGAAAAATTGTGTGAGTTCACAGTACAAAAGAGCTCAGCTCTCTCTGTCACTCTCACAGATAAAAGAAACCGCCCTATCTGCAGCTCTGGCTTCCCCTTTGAAAGTTTTGTTGCTCTGGCTTCCCCTGTGAAAGTTTTGTTGTTCCTTTCTCCCCATAATGCCTATAGGGTCCCATGAAGGATAAGCCACCAAGTAACTATGTTCCCTTTTAGAATCCAGTCTTTGTTCCACTATCCAGTCAGATGATGGACACTCCCTTGCAAGCTGATAATGCCATGAATTTTGCTGGTGATCTTTAGCCCAGACCTCCTGTGTATAGGAGCATCCTACGGAGAGGTGATTCAAGGTCTCATTTTCCTCTCTACACAAGCAGCAGATGGTGGGTATATGCTATAGAAAAGGAAGAAGCCTATCATAGGTTGGCATTCTCCCATGCAAGATCCTCTAGATAAGAAGTCTCACTTTCAAGGGACTCCTTGGATCCCAAATCTGTGGGGCAAAATGATGATGCACCCCTCTGTCGGAGATGAAGGTATGGGTTGACCTAACTGAGAAGTATCCCTCCTTATCCCACCTTCACTACCACTGGTCATCTCTGGCTGGCTCTAGAGCACAATCAAGAAGGAAACAAAAGAGTCCCTCTAACTGATCCATCTCCTCAAGCCTGAGGTTCCCCCTGAAGGACGACATCCAAGTTTCTCCTGATAGATGAAGATCAATGGTCTGAGAGACTAATGCCAAATGCCAAATGCGCTACTTAAATAGCATAGAGCTTCGGAAAAGATGCCTCTAAGGTAAAGTCATAACACCACTTGTCTTTCCAGAATAGGCACTTCTCACTACTACCCTACCGGACACAGACATTAGAGGTCATGATGTCCCTACATGCCAAAATGCCCCACCAAATGGGCGAAACATTATGCTGAGACGTTGGTGGCATATCCCAGCCCTGACTCTGCCATGGCCCATAATAATGCATGTCATGATTCTTCAAAACATAGATGCATCACAATGATCACATTAAGATTTATAATTTATTGATCAGCTTATGATGCTTATATAATTAAATGAGATATGTCTAGTTAATAGCATTACCATTTGTAAAAGATTAACCACCTCAGAATTGAGGCACCCTGTCTTGCCACCTAGGCAGTCTACCTAGCCACCTAGTCAGTCCTTCTACACAGTTAGGGGCCAGCCGACTCGCTCTGCCTAGGTCTTTTTAAAACATTGATAGTTAATTTAACCATCAAAGGCATCCCCCAAGTGAAAGGCTGAATGCCTAGATTCTAGGCAACACATTAACAACAATTGTGTGTATTCACAACAGGGCATAGATTATTCTTTTCATAATACTTGTGCGTGCGCTGTGTTATATCAAGAGTCAATATATGTTGTTCACTAAATGGAGACGATTATCAATTCCTTATGGTAGGTGTTTGGGTTTTTGTTTTGTATAGTATTCAGTGGCCCTTTCTTAGTTCCAATTTTATGAGATTTATACTCTTGCTCCTTTGACCCTTATAGCAAGTGCAATTGAGTCTATAGTTGGATGTTTGGCTTCAGTCTCGTGGCTGCCCTTGTTTCTTCTCTGTAGTCATTTCTCCAAAATTGGAAAGAACTGGTTAATTCCAACTTGCTGATTCCAGATGAATAAAAAGGTGATTACAATGCAGTTGCTGCATGCAACTTGTTAACAAGTGGTGCTTGAACCGTACTAGCATGCAACTTGTTCACAATTGTTTCTCGAAACCTTGCTGTACCAGCATGTTCAACTGTACTATTTTCTGAAATCCAGTTTACACTTTTTGATCATGTCAGTAAAACTGTACAGGTCAATTACTGTGATCCTTTTGAGTGGAAAACAAGTCCTATTCAACCTTTTTTCCCTAAGATTACTCCAAATAATACTATCAGACGAAATTACAAGTCTGGTAATACCATTATATGACTAGAAGAAGTCTGACCAGTAAGTGACCCATCTCTAAAACCTGCCCAGGACAAGAGGAATGACTAGATACAACACCTTTTGCCACTCATTGAGAGTCATCCAATTTTCTGATCTGGCAGGTCTTAATTGAATACATCAATTTCAGGGGTGTATGAGCATTTCTCCTCAAAAGAACGAAGAAAGGTGGTGGTTTTGTTACTAATCCCATGAGGCAGACTAGCAGGAAAAAAGGGCTACCTTCTTGGTTTTACAGTTCAAGCTTGTGCAACCAAGGGCGGCTGTTAGAGCCCTTCATGCCTAAACATTTGTTTGGATATTTTTAACATGTTTTCTAATTGTTTCATAAATTCTGGTCATTTCCTTTCCTTTGCATCACAATCAAAAAGATGTGTTGAAATTGGTATTTACCATTGAAAATAGAATAATCAAGTTTCGAGTTCTTGGATTTTCTTCCCTTAAAGCTAGGGTGAAAAACTCCCCTTTCACTTCGTTAGGAAACTCAGGCTAGTCCTTCCTCTAACATGCCAGCTGGCATGAGGCCAAGCTTCTAAAACCCCCAACTGCTTTGCTGAATTTGGACAGTGAAGTCCATGAACATTTTAGGGGCAAATCCAAGCCATGCAAACCTGAGACCTTGTGAGCAAACTTAAGTCCCAAATAAACGGCCACCTATGTTGTTGCTTGAAGTTTTAAAATCGAAAGAAAGCCTAGGTTTAATGATTTAATGTAAGTGGAGCAAGGCAGCTCAAGTTATTCAGGTAAAGAACGTACAATTCCATCTGTGCATTGCCGACCCATGTGGACTCAAGCCAACCTGACATGAGCAGTCTTGGGTTTTTATCTTTTCAAACTCAGATTTGGGTTGACTCTCATGAATGAGTGGATCCAGAGTCTCAGAATTGTGTGTTTTCTTTATTTTTTTTAAAAAATTTGACTGGAATTGGTGGAAATTTCTCCTTTGTTGGAGGGAAGATTTGGACACTATAACAAGTCAGTCCGAGTCGTGTAAAAGTAAGCTACAAGTTGATGTGTTCTGGCTCCGTTTTTCAAACCCGAGTCAAGTGCATCCTGAGTCAGACAACGTTGGTTCCATCAGATATGTATTTATTTAAAGGAATATATCTAATTTAGGTAACATTTTTTTCTAGAATCTTTCAAACAAAACTCAAGACAGGTTGTGTAATTGAAAGTTAGGCTTCTAGCATTCTACAAAGATTACATGAGGTAACAAAATGATTGCTATGGCTATTCTATGCCCGTTTTTATGTGGTTCATGAATCAAAGCTACCGTACAGCTGAGAAGAGATTGGATTTTGATATGCAGCTGGTTATTTTGTTTCTCTGCATTGGATATTTCCTTTGATTGAAAAAGGAACTGGTACCTTTGTAGTCACTGGATCTTCCTTCTGGTTGGTGCATCTCCACTTTCCTTAAATAGTTGATTGTCTCTTGGTTGAGTTTCGAATTTCAAGAAATTTGTTTTGTGATTCCTGGAGGTTATTGTGCTTATGTGCTTCATGCTAAATCTTCAACAGCAAATTGCAGTATCAGTCTAAAACCAATGTGCTGACCCGATAAACAAGCAATCTAGCCTACAACATGTCTCCCACTGAAATACTTCCATGAGAGCTCATACTAGAAAATGTCTTGATTCTACCTTAAAGTCAATGTGGTACTGCAGGCTTCTGCTGATCAAAGAGGAAGATTACTGATGTCAACTGGAAGACTGAACCAATCTAGTGAAAGAATCCAGGAAGGTAGGCGAACTATGCTGGAGACAGAAGAACTTGGTGTTTCAATCCTTCAGGATCTGCATCAACAACGTCAATCTCTTTTGCATGCTCATAATACGGTATGTTATGCATCACCATGCTGTAATCCTTTTTACTAATTTGGCCAAAAATTTAATCTTGAAGGCTATGGATTCTTGTTATCTTACAACCAGCATTTCAAAATTTCTTCTCCCTGGTCACGTAGTCATCTTTCCTTTCTCTTTTTCCAACGGAAGTGGATGAGGAGAGTGTAGGTTAGATATTGTAGCTTAATGAATAAACACTATCTGACAGAATACTGGTGGCTGCAAATCGATGTGCAATAGATTTGCAAAATCTATAGTTTTCTGTTTTTGGGAAATATGACCATCTTATTTGTGTTTTAATTATGTTCCTTTGCAGCTTCATGGTGTCGATGACAACATAGGTAAGAGTAGAAAAATTTTGACGACCATGTCCAGAAGGATGAGCAGGAATAAATGGATCGTAGGTTCCATCATTGCTGTTCTAATTGTGGCAATTCTTTTAATATTGTATTTTAAGCTTTCTCATTAGTCCACTTCAACAACTATGCCTTTTCTGCTTGGGTCTTGAAGTGGTGTATATTTGGTTTTCCACAGTTTTGTGGATGCTTTTTGTCTGTAATGAAATCATTATCGGTTAACCCAAGGTGGATCCTTTCATGTCCTTGTCAATTGTTTGTTTGACAGAAGATTGTGCATTTTCCTTCAATGTTTGCATCCGGTTTAATTTAACTTCAGCCCGATGCTCCCATCTTCACCTTCACATCCTTCGGCCAATTGTAAAACATGTTATTTTATTTTTAGGTTTTCAGTATCTGAAACTTAAATAAAATGCTTGCGTGGTTTATGTTATTCCGGGAAGCCCTCTTATGAAAGGAATGTTTCAGCAAGCAGCAGGTCTAGTTTGTTTATTCATCATGCTGTATAAGATGCTGTTATTGACGGAGATTGATCATGTGACAAGTTACCATTTGCAGCAAAGGTATCGCATGTGACAAGTTCATTGCAGGTCGAGAATTCTGCTGCTCTTTGTCTCGAGGCATTATTAGAAGCTCCCCCAGGTTTCTTCAGTTGACATGCGTATTCAAAAGCCAAAACCCACCACAAAATTGCCCTGCTAAAAATGCTGTACAAATCCCCGCAAACTCCCGGAGGAAATCCCAAACAAAATCGATCTTTAGGTACCCCGGACATGGATCTAGGTGGAGTACCCTGATAATGGCTAAACCGGACTTACCCAATTGCATACAAGACTGGAAAACAGGAGAGGAAAACACAGCCACGTATAAATTTAGAGAGGGAGGGGGGGGGGGGAGAGAGAAAAAGAGTGTAACGTAGATGGGGATAGAGAAAAAGGACTGAAAGGAGGGGATGTCATTTGTTAGGAAAAGTCTGGACTGATCCTCTCGCACGAGTGACCCACAAAAACTCTCCTTAGACGCTCGAGAGAGTGACCATCTCTTATAAGAAAAGGCCTTGTGAGTCTTATAGGGTGATTGAGAATAATTGTTTAAAAATCTACTTATCATTTGAAAAATATTTTATTGTGCTTTTTTGCATAATTTTTAAAATTAAAAATATAATTTTTGACTTGTTTGGTAAAATCTAAATAATATTTAAGGGAGGAATAAGATTACTCGTTGGGGAGGTGAGAGAGAGAGAGAGAGAGGGGAGGGCCCCAATGGTTAACCCGTTAGTTCCCAAGATTGTCTACGGTTTCTATTTATAAGATAGAATTCATGTTCATCCGGGGGTTTACCTCTGTCAACCACCTCCGCCCCACATAGAAATCGCCTCTGCATTATCCCTATCTCGAAGAGAATCTCTCTCAAGTGATCGACTTGATCCAGTCAAGGTCGTTTCGGGATATTGGCCACATCTCCCACTTGGCCAACTAGATCGGATAATTTTTGAATACACTCTCATTATTTGTGAGATGTAGTTCTCATTCTCATATTTTCACTATCCATGAGATGTATAATGTTCTTTCTGATATACTATCACTATCTCATTTGCTAGGAAAACCCTGGACTGATCCTCTCACACGATCGACCACAAAAACTCTCCTTAGAATCTTGAGAGAGTGACCATCTCCTATAAGAAAAGGCCTCGTGAGTCTTATAGGGTGATTGGGAGTATTTTTTTTAAAATTTACTTACCATTTGAAAAATATTTTATTGTGATTTTTTACATAATTTTTGAATTTAAAAATGTAACTTTTGACTTGTTTGGTAAAATCTAAATAATATTTAAAGGAGGAATAATATTGCTCGTTAGGGAGGTGAGAGAGAGAGGGGGGGGAGGGCTCTGATGGTTAACCCGTTAATTCCCAAGACCTCCTACGGTTTCTATTTATAGGGTAGAATCGATATTCATCCGGAAGTTTACCTTCGTCAATCACCTCCGTCCCTCGTGGAAATCGCCTCTGCCTTATCTCTATCCTAGAGAGAATCACTCTCAAGTGATAGGCTTGACCTAGTCAAGGTCGGTCCGGGATCGTTAGCCACATCCCAACATCTCCCACTCGGCCAACTCGACTAGATAATTTTTTAATAGACTCACTATTTGTGAGATGTGATTCTCATTCTCAAATACTCTCACCATCCATGAGATGTATAATGTTCTTTCTGATATATTCTCACTATTTCAGTTGCTAGGAAAGCCCTGGATTGATCCTCTAACACGATCGACCCCACAAAAACTCTCCTTAGAATCTTGAGAGTGACCATCTCCTACAAAAAAAGGCCTTGTCAGTCTTATAGGGTGATTGGGAATACTTTTTTTAAAATCTACTTACCATTTGAAAAATATTTTATTATGCTTTTTTACATAATTTTTAAATTTAAAAATGTAACTTTGGACCTGCTTGGTAAAATCTAAATAATATTTAAGAGAGGAATAAGATTACTCATTAGGGAGGTGGGAGAGAGAGAGAGAGGGGCGAGGGCTCCGATAGTTAACCCGTTAGTTCCCAAGATCTCTTACGATTTATATTTATAGGGTAAAATTTATATTCATTCAGAAGTTTACCTCCGTCAACCACCTTCGTCCCTCATGGAAATCGCCTTTGCCTTATCTCTATCCCAGAGAGAATCACTCCCAAGAGAAAGGCTTGACCCAGTCAAGGCCGGTCGGGGATCCTTGACTACATCACAATATCTCCCACTTGGCCAACTAAACTGGATAATTTTCAAATACACTCTCACTATTTGCGAGGTGTAGTTCTCATTCTCGTATGCTCTCACTATCCATGAGATGTATAATGTTCTTTCTGATATACTCTCACTATCACATTTGCTAGAAAAACCCTGGACTGATCCTCTCGCACGATTGATCCACAAAACCTCTCAGAATCTTGAGAGAGTGACCATCTCCTACAAGAAAAGGCCTTGTAAGTCTTATAGGGTGATTGGGAATAATATTTTTAAAATCTACTTAGCATTTGAAAAATATTTTATTATGATTTTTTGCATAATTTTTTAATTAAAAATGTAACTTTTGACCTATTTAGTAAAATCTAAATAATATTTAAGGGAGGAATAAGATTGCTCATTAGGGAGGTGCGAGAGAGAGGGGAGGGCTCTAATGGTTAACTCGTTAGTTCTCAAGACCTCTTACGATTTTTATTTATAGGATAGAATCCATATTCATATGGAAGTTTTTCTCCGTCAATCACCTCCGTCCCTCATGGAAATCGCCTCTTTCCTATCTCTATCTTGGAGAGAATCACTCCCAAGTGATAGGCTTGACCCAGTCAAGGCCGGTTCGAGATTGTTAGTCACATCTTAACATCTCCCACTTGACCAACTAGACTGGATAATTTTCGAATACACTCTTACTATTTGTGAGATGTAGTTCTCATTCTCATATACTCTCACTATCCATGAGATGTATAATGTTCTTTCCGATATACTCTCACTATCTCATTTGCTAGGAAAACCCTGGATTGATCCTCTTGCACATCGACTCACAAAAACTCTCCTTAGAATCTTGAGAGAGTGACCATTTCCTACAAGAAAAGGCCTTGTGAGTCTTATAGGGTGATTGGAAATAATTTTTTTAAAATCTGCTTACCATTTGAAAAAAATATTTTATTATGATTTTTTACATATTTTTTGATCTTAAAAAATGCAACTTTTGATCCGTTTGGTAAAATCTAAATAATATTTAAGGGAGGAATAAGATTGCTCATTAGGGAGGTGTGTGAGAGAGAGAGAGGGAAGGGCTCTGATGGTTAACACGTTAGTTCCCAAGACCTCTTACGGTTTCTATTTATAGGGTAGAATCCATATTCATCAGGAAGTTTACCTCCGTCAACCACCTCCGCCCCTCATGCAAATTGCCTCTGCTTTATCTCTATATCGGAGAGAATCACTCCCAAGTGATAGGCTTGATCCAGTCAAGGCCGGTTTGGGATTGTTGGCCACATCTCAACATCTCCCACTTGACCAACTAGACAAGATAATTTTTGAATGCACTCTCACTGTTTGTGAGATGTAGATCTCATTCTCATACACTCTCACTATCCATGAGATGTATAATGTTCTTTCCGATATACTCTATCTCATTTGCTAGGAAAACCCTGGACTGATCCTCTCACATGATCGACCCACAAAAACTCTCCTTAGAATCTTGAGAGAGTGACCATCTCCTACAAGAAAAGGCCTTGTGAGTCTTATAGGGTGATTGGGGATATTTTTTTTAAAATCTACTTACCATTTGAAAAATATTTTATTATGATTGTTTGCATAATTTTTGATTTAAAAAAATGTAACTTTTGACCTGTTCGGTAAAATCTAAATAATATTTAAGGGAGGAATAAGATTGCTCTTCAGGAAGGTGAGAGAGAGAGGAGGGCTCTGATAGTTAACTTGTTAGTTCCCAAGACCTCTTACGGTTTCTATTTATAGGGTAGAATCCATATTCATCCGGAAGTTTATCTCCGTCAACCACCTCCGTCCCTCATGGAAATCGTCTCTGCCTTATCTCTATCCTAAAGATAATCACTCTCAAGTGATAGGCTTGACCCAGTCAAGGCCGGTCCAGGATCGTTAGCAACATCCCAACATCTCCCAGGTGGCCAACTAGACAGGATAATTTTTGAATACACTCTCACTATTTGTGAGATGTAGTTCTCATTCTCATATACTCTCACTATCCATGAGATGATTAATGTTCTTTCCGATATACTCTCACTATCTATGGGTAGTGTTTCATATACTCTCACTATATGTATGTATTATTCCGATACGCTTCCACTATCTATCAGAGATATCATTATTTTCATTATCCATGAAAATATTCTTTTTTAACTTATTTATTTCTAAGCCCCATTAAGTCAATATGCTTAATATATTTTTTAATGAGATACTTTTCATCAAAGGATTGGCAATCATGTCACTAATAGGAGATATAAGTCACCTTAGTTTATTTTCCTTTTCAGAACAATATCCCGAATGTAATGATATTGTACTCCAATATATTTTTCTCTTGAACTGTTTGCTCCATTGTTAATTAAGCGAATTACCGCCTGATTATCACAATATATCTCATTTGGTCTATCTACCAAGTTGAGATTCAAATCGTTCAAGAATCTTTTGATCCAAACCGCATGAGTAACAACGGTACTACATGTAATGTACTCAACTTCCTATGTGTATCGAGCGACACACCATATTTCTTGCTTCCCCAATAAATAGCAACATCACCGAAGATGAACAAATGTCACGATACGGACTTTCTGTCATCTTTATCTCTTCCAAAGTATGCATCTGAATAATCAAGCACCTCAAGTATATCATCTTGATAAACAAGACTATAGTGTAAAGTTCCTTTGAAATATTTCATGATCCTTTTAATAGCTTCCTAATGTGCTGGACTAGGATTGCATTGGTATCTATTTACCAAATTAACTAGGTACGCTAAGTTCGGTCTCATACACATCATTAGATATATCAAGCTTCTGATTGCTTGTGCATACGGCAACATAAGTGGTTCATGTCCCTCTCTAGGCATTGTCCCTTACACAACCATTTCTAATGGACCAACGGTGTAGATGGCAAATTATAATTTTACATTTCGAATCTCTTGAGTACATACCGTAAATATTTTTCATAGTTTATACTCAACATTATAAACTTTATATCCTTTAGGATTTATACATCAAGAATACAGGGTGTCTCACCCATGTATTTCATCTCAAACTTTCCACTAAATTCAGATTTGACTTTATTCAACATCTCTATGTCACTATCGATGAGCAAAATATCATCCACATATAGGGATAATATGATATACCTGGTCCCACTCTTTATGACATATGAACAATTATCTAACTCGTTTGAATCAAACCTAGTTGGACAACTACTTCATGGAATTTGAGATATCATTGTCTAGAAGATTACTTTAAACTATATATTAATTTCTTTAACTTGCATACACTTTTCACTTGGCCTTCCACCTGAAATCTCTTAGGTTGTTGTATATAGATATCTTCCTTCAACTCTCCGTTAAGGAATGTTATTTTTACAACCATCTGGTGTAGCTCCAGATCAAAATATGCAATAATTGCCAAGATCATTCTTATGAATATCAACTTAGTCACTCGAGAATAAGTTTCTTGAAAGTCAATGCCTACCCTCTGAGAAAATCTCTTGGCAAGTAATCGGGCCTTAAATTTATCAAGAAATCTATCAGCTCAAAGCTTTTTCTTAAATACTTATTTATTACATTGTATAGCCTTTCTATTATTGAGTAGATCACATAATTTCTATACATCGTTTCTTTTCATGAAATCAATTTCTTCATTCATAGCACTTTGTCATAATTTCGAATCATGTGATTTCATCGCATCTATATAGTTTATTTATTCTACATAATTTTCTTCTTCCATGTCTACTACCAGACATGAAAACTCACAGGAATACAAATGATAATCATCCATCCATGCAGGTGAAGTTCTCGATCTGTTGTTATCTATTCTGGGTTGATCATGCTACACTTCATTCATAGGTATTGGTTCATTTTTCATATTTTGATGTTCTTCCTCAATTTCTAAATCATTTCTAAAGATATCATTGTAATAGTCATCATTTATTACAATCAGGGGTTCTTTCTCTTTTTCATGAGATTCTTCTTCCTCTAAATTTTCTAGAAATGTTGTATCTCTATACTCAATGATCCATTTTCTTTATGAAACAAATTATATCTAAATGATTTCTCACAATACCCTATGAATATGCATTTAAATGTCTTTGAGTTCAACTTATCTCTAAGTTGACTAGTAATGAGAACGTGAGCGATCGACCCCCATTTTTTGAGGTGGCTCAAATCAAATTTCCTCCTATTCCATAATTCATAAGGTGCACTTTCTATAGATTTTGTGAGAATTTTGTTCAAGATATAATTTACCGTGAGCAATGTCTCTCTCCACAAATTCTTTGGGAGATCTGAATGCGATAGCATACATCTAACATTCATCAATGTTCTGTTCTTTCTTTCAACTATACCATTCTATTGTGGTGTATAAAGTATTGTCACATGTATTTTAATTCCATGTTCTTGATAATATGACTCAAATTTCCTTGAGTTATATTCCTCACCTCTATTCATTCTTAACTCCTTAATATTCCTTCCAAGTTATCTTTTCACTTCCATTCTATATTTTTGGAAACAATCAAATGCCTCTGATTTTATAGAAATCAGATAAATATATGTAAACCTAGATTAATCATCTATGAATGTTATAAAATATTTATTGTTATTATATGTATTTATACTTAGTGGGCCACAAACATCAGACTGGACAAGCCCTAGTAATTCTTCCAATCTATGTTCTACTACGAAGGGCTTCTTAGTCATGTTTCGACTAAACAATGTTCACAAGGTGACAGTTCTACCTTTGTCAAACCCGGCAGTAGACTCATCTTTATCATTTGTTCCATTTTAAACTTTCCGAGATGTCTCAATCTAAAATGACATAGATCGCATTCTGACAAAAAACACAAGAAATACTCAGAAATTTTAATATTATTATTCTCGGTGCTAATTATATAAATACAAAATAAATCATGTTCTGAGATAAATTTTTCCATAGCAAGTACCTTCTTATCCTTTCCAATTGACACTCTTTTATTATAAAACCTAACTTCTAGGCCATTTTTCATTAAGGCCAATACATAGATCGGATTTTGTCGATTTTTAGGTGCATAAAACATGTCTTTGAGGACCATGATGTTATCCCCAAAATCCAACCCATATGCATCAACACTTTTTACGTCCAGGTAAGTGTTGTTATTTATGTATACTCTATTATCTTGTCTTGAGTTTGTTCAGCGTTACCAACCCTTTCTTCATATTTGTGATGTGTCGAGTGGTTCCAGAATCGACTCACCATTTATTTGAGTCGACAATAGCGGCGTTGCATTCTGTGACATTGACGAATTCCCTCTTTTCAGCTCCTCTATTTTTGAGTGTTTATTTCCCCCCTCATTCCCTTGCCTTTGGGGATAATTTGCCTTGAAGTGGCCAAACTTCCCACAAGTGTAGCAAGCATCACGAGGAGTCTTCTTTATTTTTCCTTGGAGTTTGTTGGCCTTAAATTGGGCATTTTGTGCTCCAAGGGGGCGATTCTACCCTTTGGGCTTCTGGTGTACAACACTAGTCTCTTGCAGGTTCATATCTAGTTCTCTTCTCATGGCCATTCTATCCTACTCAATTGCTAACCTAGTTGACAAGTCCATAACACTCAAAGTGGAACCACTAATTCTTAAGGTAGCCATATCTAGTGATGCTGACAAAAAATTCAATATAGTTGCTACATGTATCTTCTCTGGAATTTTAGTTCTAGTAGTAGATAGCTCCTTAGCCATAACAATCATTCTATTCACATGTTCAACTACACTGTCACCTTCCTACGTCTTGCATGTATTGTAATGATGCAACATGAGTTAGAGTATTTACCACAGTCTTGGTGTCATACTTCTCCTTGATAGCTTTCCATAATTCATAAGAGATTTTATAAGTTCCAAAGAATTTAATCAAATTATCCTCCATGAACATGAGCATTAGGCTCCTAGCCTTTCTGTCAACTGTCAACCATTGCCCTCATTTTTTCCTTTTCACTTTCGTAGATGTTTCATTAATTTCTAGAGCATTAGTGTCAATGACATATTATATATTGTCATGGATAAGGGCATATCTTATTTTTCGGTGTCACATGTTATAATTGGTTCCATTCAGCTTGTTTACTTTTGCCAGTTCAGTAGCAGTAAGTTTGCTGGCCATTCCGGTTAAAATGATTCTGAAAATTAAACATCTTAATTCAATCATAAACCTAAACATGATGTCAAAAATTGTTCTAAGGTTTATGTTGATTAATTCTACCATTTCTTTGTGAGGAGTGTTCCAATTTATTCCTGTCTTGCTTAATTTGTGGGCAAAACAACTAAATAACAATTATAAACAACTATATAATAATTAAATAGTAATTATAAGTATAAATGCAAATATAATTTTCATAGGAATTAACTGGATGAGTTTTTATTTTTTGAACAGGGCATAAATATAGTTAATATTTTAATAAGCTATAATTATTAACAAAAAATGCTTATGGTAGATTATTTTAATGGGTTTTTTGCATATTAGTCCCTACAAATATGACGAATTACTTTTTAGTCCCTACAATCTCTCTATTGTTTAAAAAGTCCTTGGAAATCTTACCGTTAAACTAAAAAGTCCCTATCGTTTTTTACTGTCGACGATATTAAACGCAAGGTGAGTTAACTTGACCGTAGTTGGTGAAAAGATCAACCCACCCTCGATTAATCGAGGTTCATGGCCGTAGTAACCCTTCTGCCGCGCCACCCTCCTGTTTAGGGTTCCCCCCGTACATAATCGCCACCCTCCTCTTTCCCTTCCCCCCGTACACAGTCGCCATTACCGTCGATTTCACTCTTTGGTCGTCGTGACAACAACGATCGCCGGCCACTGCCAGGGTCGATTAGGCACCATCGCCATTGCCCAAACCTGCACGTAACAACCGCGGCGCTTCACGGCACCCCATCTGCCGCCGCAGACGTACGACCGCCCTCGTTCAGACGCCGCATCACCGGAGTCAACACCCCACGTCCAGGTCTGGGCCACACACCTCCGTCTCCACTCCGGTACGCGTCAGGCGCTCCTGCCACCTCACACTCAGTATGATCTGCAAATATAAATGTTTACTCATGCATTTTATATGTTTACTGTTGGGGATATGGACCGGAGTACCCAGACGAGGAAGAAGAGAAAAAACCAATCACACAAGAACACACAGGGATTTTTTACGTGGTTCGGAGGCAAGATGCCTTCCTACGTCCACGGCCGCAGCAGGATTCCACTAAGATAATCACAGACCAGAGTTACAATACAAGGAGAGAGCCCATCCTTTTATACTAGGAGATTAGGGCGTCATTAGTCAGGACATTAAGGACAATAATACCCCTGATCAACAGAAATCCTCTTCCGGGATACATCAGACACGCATGCTCGCCTGTCCCCCCGGATGCTCTCCTGGGACCGAGCATGCCCTCCAGCGACTGCAGATGCTCCCCCACCATCAGTCAGGTCGACGCACTCCAAGTGACATAGAAATGCCTTGAGCCCGCAATGCCTGCCCTCCTGACGACAGTGATGCTCTCCTGAGGCAATGAATGCCCTCCAGAGACAGCATGTGCTTCCCTGCTAGAACCCATACAGCATATGCTCCCCTGGAGCAGCGGTTGCTCCACTGGCACTGAAGGATGCTCCCCTGGAGCAGCGATTGCTCCTCAGAGATAGCGCATGTGCACGTCATGCTCCCATGACGCTGGTGATGCTGTCCAGAGGTCATAGATGCTCCCCTGAGATTTCATATGCTCCCGTGCGAGAACGCACAAAGACATGACTACATGCTCTCCTGAAGTAGCATGTGCACGCCATGCTCCCCTGATGCTGAGAATGCTCCCCTGGAGCAGTGGGTGCGCTCCTGAGTCAGAGTGTGATCCCGTGCAAGGGCGCATGAGTTCTGACTCCACACTCTAACAGTTTACAGAGTCGAAATATTAAGGACATCAATTTTTATTTTCTTTCTATATGGTTTAGGGATAAGATTGTTGTTATGTCATTTTTTGCTATAATGTTGTTAGATTATTTAATGCTCTAAAAAGTTTTGTTATTAATTGTACATGTCTGAATTCACGGGTGCAGTTTCTTTATGGTTCTGTCAAAAATTTTTGCTTTAATATTTTTCGGTCACTCAATTCATATTAGTTAAGAATGTTATTATTGTACTCAGATTATTGGGTATGCGTGCTGATTTTGTAATGTGGATAACTGTTCTAGAGAGTTTATTTCTGTCTTCAGATTGTTAGATTGTGAAAATGGGGGAACGAGAGCCATCATTAAAGTTGACATATAAGTTTGGTGGTTATTGGAAAACTCTTCAGTCTGGGAGGAGGGCATATGCACTAGGTCAGAGCAAGACAGTCGTGGCATATCCTGATTACTACAGTAGATGCATATTAATTGAGGATATGGGACATCTATCTAAGTGGGCAAGTACACATTGTTTAGAATTTCATTATGAATTACCTAATAGCAGACCTGTTCAGTATGAGGAAATTGTTTCAGATGCTCAATTATATGAGGTGATGAAAGCCCATTTGCCCGTAGGGAAGATGACCATATATGTTAGCACATTGGACAGTCGGCCATTAGACTTACAGCCAACCAATATTCCACAGAAAGGTATGGCCAGCCAGTCTACTCAGGCCCATTCCCAGACATTTGTTGACATTGATGAGATGGATGATGATGCTGAGGTTGGTCAACATCCTGAGTTTGTTCATGATGCTGCAGTTGTTCATCGTGACGAGGTTATTCATGATGTCCCTGCCCCTGCCCCTGCCCCTGCCCCTATAGTTGATGAGGATTATCATATTTTAAAGAAGAGGATATGTTCTGAAGCTGAGCACAGTGACTCAGAATATGTTGCATATGAAGATGAGTACAGCGAATCTGACGAGAGTGTGGCTGATTCTGATGAGGTACACACTGAGGACAGCTATCATTCAAGGCCATGTCCCTCAGATGAATCTGATATTGATGGAGAAGTTTCAGATGATGATGGAGATTTGTTAGAGGCTGATGAAGAGACCCCAGATATATCAGTTGGTTCTCTATTTGCAAATAGTCAGGAGTACAGGATTGCTCTACGTCAGCATGCTATTAAAAATCAATTTGAGTTCAAGCAAGTGAAAAATGACAGCATGAGAATTACTGTTGTATGTGCAAATGTTAACTGCAAATGGAGAGTGCATGCCTCAAGACTGCAAGATAGAGTTACTTTTGCAGTCAAAACAATGCAGGAAAAGCACACATGTTCAGCCACATCTAGGTGTGATAGCAGGATGGCATCCAAATCTTGGATTTCAGCCAGGGTATTGGAAGCAGTGAAGGAGAATCCTGACATACCTCCAAGAAAGTTGCAAGCTGATTTATTGAAGGCTTACAATATTTCAATCCCTTATCACCGCATTTGGCGTGCACGAGAGTCGGCAAAGGAGAAGGTGTTTGGGAAGGTTGAGGAAACGTACAAGCATTTGCCACAGCTACTGAATGAATTAAAGCAGAGCGACCCTTCTTCAGTTGTACAGTACAAGATTGGATTGGATGGTTGTTTCCAGAGGGTGTTCATTGCCTTAGGGGCATGTATTAGTGGTTTCAAAGATGGCTGCCGTCCAGTGCTGGGCATAGATGGATGCCACTTGAAAGGGTATTACACTGGGATCTTGGTGGCTGCAGTTGCTCTTGATGGGAATCATGGTTTGTTCCCAGTTGCCTATGGTGTTGTTGAGGGGGAGAGTATGGACTCGTGGACATGGTTTTTGCACAAGTTAAAAGACGCTATTGGAAATCCGACAGGGATTACATTCATTTCTGATATGGAAAAGGGCATTGAGGTAGCTGTCCCAGATATCTTTCCAGGTGCCGAGCATAGGTAATTAAGTTTCTCCTTTTACAATGTTTGATCTACTGCTAGTTTTATTTTCCATAATGTATGAATTGAGTGACTATGTATTTTAATGACATTGACTATAGGTTTTATATTAATGATGATATTGTAATTTCGAATTGCTTGTAGGTTTTGTATGCGACACCTTTACAGGAATTTTAAGAAGAAATGGCCAGGCCCAGGTTTCAAGAATGCTGCATGGGCAGCAGCAAAATCTTACACTGTTCAAGAATATAAAGCATCTATATTTGAGATGAAGAAACTAGATCCACAAGCTGCTTCCTATTTAGAAAGTTTGCGTTGTGCCTGGTCAAGATGTCATTTTAATGACAAGGGTAAGCTAAACTACATCACTAACAACGTAGCAGAGTCATTCAATTCATTTGTTGGTGATACGAGAGGCCTACCACTTGTAGACATGTTAGATGGAATTAGGCAGAAAATTATGGTGAAAATGGATCACAGGAGGAGACATGCACGTAGGATCAAAGAAAAGTTTGTGCCACGGGCTGTTGCCTATTTAAATGCAATTGTTAGGAAGTTGGGAAAATATGCAGTCAGATATTCCACTGATTTTATGGCTGAGGTGGAAGGTCCGTATGAGAGGTGTGTTGTTAAATTGGACGAGATGTATTGTTCTTGTCGTCAATGGCAAGTCAGTGGGCTACCTTGCCAACATGTTGCTGCTGCTGTTGATGCACGTAGGGGCCTCCAAATTAATAATTTTGTTGATAGATGTTATTCAATTGAGACATATAAAGCCACATATGCAAAGTCAATACAACCATTGCCAGGTAAGAGCATGTGGCAGACTGTAGAATCTGTTGAGGTGCTTCCTCCTCGCTGCCAAAGACCCCGAGGTCGCCCTCGGAAGAAGAGGATTAGAGATGCTGATGAAAATCAAAAGGCACTTAGGAGATCCCATAAATGCAAAAGATGTGGACAATGGGGCCACCATAAAAATACTTGCAAAGAACCCCTCCCAGGACCAGAATCTTCAGTTACAGACATTGGCACTACTTCCACAACTGTGGCACGGAAGTAAGTTTGTATTGCAATTATGATTTGTATTTTGTCTATTTGATTTACTTTGTGCATAATATTGAAAGTTATGTTGTAGGCAAGGCCCAAGAAGACCACCCAGGTTCGTAAGTGGTAGGGCTACTCAGGCTCAAACTAGTGATGGTGGTGAAGGGCCACAAGTTACAACTTCGGTTGGTCCAGGTCAGACCCACGGGAGGGCTAGGAGAGGTACCAGCAGGGGCAGCACTGAAGGAAGCAGTCGGGGGAGAGGTAAGTTAGCACACATGTTAAATTTCTAAATTGAAATAAGAATTAGACTGATATTAATACATGTATAACTCATGTAGGTCGCACAATTTCGGTGGAGGCACCGGGCTCCAGCAGCACTAGCGGAGGAGACATTCGTGTGCACACGGTGATAAATATGGACAGTCAAGCATCCATTAACTTTGATCAGCATTCCTCCATGTTCAACTTCCAATAACTCCCGCCAAATTGTGAGTTTAAAATATACTTTTTAATTTGTAGGTAAAGATTATGTTATTTCTAATAGTTAACATCCTCTCTTTGTCACACCTACAGGACATTGGCTGATGTGAAGAATGTTGTTGCCGACCGGATGTGAAGAATGATATTGAAGAACAATATTTCATATCCGTTTTATGTGTTGTTGTCCTCAATGTAAACTCTTATGGATTGTGAAGTTTTGATGTAACTGATACAAGTATATGTTTATTTGTTGGTGATATGAATGATATTTGTAGTTTTGTGCTGGGCTTAAACCAGGTTTGAATGATAGATGGTTTGTGTTGGTTAAGTGAAGAGCTCTGTATAGATTTGTAAAGACGATCATGATGTATAGACTTGTAATGTAAAATGCGTTGTCGCACGGGAGCATATGAAGTCTCAGGGGAGCATCTATGGCCTCTGGACAGCATCACCAGCGTCAGGGGAGCATGTGGAGCACATGCTGTCTCTGGGGAGCAATCGCTGCTCCAGGGGAGCATCCTCAAAGTTAGGGAAGCATTAGCAGTCACTGGAGAGCATACTCGGTCCCAGGAGAGCATCCGGGGGGACAGGCGAGCATGCACGTCTGATGTACAGACTCTACCAATGTATAGACTTGGTGGATAGTGATGCATAGCCAAACGGATGTACAGACTTCACTGTGAATGCATGAACAGTGAATGAGTGTATAGACATGAAATGAACGCTGCATGATCGAGCCTAACCAATGTATAGACATTACAATGCTCATCCACTGAATAGACTTCACAGTGCTCAATCAGACTTCACGATGCTCAATCACCCTTGAAGATGTGAGCGAGACATTGTATGGACTTCAAAAGCTTGAAGGCCCAATGTACAGACTTTGAAGAGTCTGAACCAATGTACAGACTTGTAATGCTTGAGGACCGATGTATAGACTTAGGAGCATATGAAGCCAATGTACAGACTTGGCATGAGACGCTGAGAAAGACGGTGGATGTACAGACTTCTAGATGTACAGACTTTCCACCGACCAATGTATGGACTTGCTCAGCCTGAGGCACTGTATAGACTTTATGCGTCTCTGCCCAATGTATAGACATCATATATGTAGTGCTGTGCAATGTACATACTTCATATATGAAGTCACTCGCTGTACATACTTTGAATATGAAGACTCATCGTGCAATGTTGTCTAGACTTAGAATGCAACGCATGAAGCAGTGAATAGACTCTGAGTGCAACCAATGTCCATACTTGATGGTGTGCTGTGCAAACAAGCTAAGATGCAATGTATAGACTTATGCGAGCATGCTGCAGACTTGAGACACACTCACAGCGTTGACGCTGCATGAGACACTAAATCAGATATAACACATCAAGCATTCAAATCAACATGCCATCATCATAAAGAACACATAATATCATAATGCACTCACTGTGTTGCAATCATCAAAACAAAACAGCATTGCTATCATCAAATCAACATAGCACATGCTTGTGCCTAAGGGGCACAACATTAAAGACAATAATACCCCGGTTAAACAGAAACCCTCTTCCGGGATACATCAGTCGCGCATGCTCGTCTATCCCCCCGGATGCTCTCCTGGGACCGAGTATGCCCTCCAGCGACTGCAGATGCTCCCCCACCACCAGTCAGGTTAATGCATTGCCAAGACAAGTGTCGACACCTCTTCATGCATTACCAAGACAAGAGTCGACACTTCTTCATGCAGGTCGGCCTGCTCCAAGTGACATCGAAATGCCTTGAGCCCGCAATACATGCTTCCCTGACGCCAGTGATGCTCTCCTGGGACAATGAATGCCCTCCAGAGACAGCATGTGCTTCCCTGCTAGACCCGGACAGCATATGCTCCCCTGGAGTAACGAATGCTTCCCTGGTACTGAAAGGATGCTCCCCTGGAGCAGCGATTGCTCTCCAGCGACTGAATGATGCTCCCTTGGAGCAGCGAATGCTCCCCTGGAGATGCGATATGCTCGCCATGCTCCCCTGAGCTGAGGAAGCTCCCCTGGAGCAGTGGATGCTCCCCTGGGGCAGCGATTGCTCCCCTGGAGCAGCGAATGCTCGCCATGCTTCCCTGATGCTGTGAATGCTCCCCTGAAGCAATGGATGCGCTCCTGAGGCAGAGTGTGATCCCGTGCAGAGGCGCACGAGTGAAAGAGTTCTGACTCCACACTCTAACAGTTCACATCTCCTCGCAGCTTAGTTCCCAGCATCCAGCCGGCTCCAGCTCTGATATTCCCTCTATAGTCACAGTTCATGCATTCTTCCATCGCCTTCAGTTGATATTTGACATCCACAACATTATATGTAGTATCATCAACCCACTCAAAGAAACCGCAATCCCCGTCAGTATTTGCATACGGACAACAATAGAAACGCTTGTCTTTCGACCTCTCACGATTTGAGACGTAAACCCGACAATTACCCCTTCTACAGTTGCATTCCATCGACGGCACACGAGATGAGACGACAGCTCCTCGAGACAACTGCATTCCACTAACATTTGATGACTGCATACGACACGAACAAGTTATTATCACTGTAAATATAGATGTGGAGAATAATCTAGCCATCAAAATAGCATACCATTTCAGACATGGGGAGAATAACAAGGGTCGATTTGTCATGTTGGGCGTGATGGCAAGGGCCGGCGGTGGTCGGTGGGCCGTCGGCAGTAGGCCGTCAGCGTCGACCGGTGGGGCTTCTGCGGCTGGGGCCTTGCGGTGGGGCGTCTGCGGCGGCCGGTGGGGGTAGTCCGCAGCTTGCAACGGCGGTGGGGCGTCTGCGGAAGTGAAGGGTTTCACTGGGAAAGGGTCATGAGTAAGGGTAGTTTAGGATTTTCAACTTTTTTTAACGGAAGGATGGAATATTCCATCGAATATCCAATTGTTTTAACGTCGATGAACTACACGGGCCTTTCTGTAAGAGTTACATGATTTTAAGGACTTTTTAAACAATAGAGAGATTGTATGGACTAAAAAGTAATTCGTCATATTTGTAGGGACTAATATGCAAAAAACCCTATTTTAATTTTCAAATTAGGAGTATAAATGCAATATTTTTAAAAGTTAGGTATAAATATTAAAGTAGGGGCACATATATATAATTTTCTTAAATTCTGAGTACAAAAATAAAATAGGGTTATAAACACAATATGCATGATGAAAGGTTTTTCAAAAAAAAGAATAGTGTATACCAGACTAAGATTTTCCAAACTGGTCCGGTACGGGGTGAACCGCCCGTACCGAACCGTGCAACGTGACAGGTGGGACGGGTGGGCTTTGGGACGTGGCTGGGTCGCACTAGACTGCATGGGACCAAGCGTCTAGCTACGTACTAGACCGGTTCGAAGTGGGGATGGCATGGTACGTGCGGGCCACCCGGCTTATGCCGGTCCAACATTAAAAGTCAGCGGTGGGCATGGGGGTGGAGGCGTCTAACACAGGGGTGGGGACCAGCGAGGGATGGTGCAGGCTGGCGAGGGGCGGTGTAGGCAGTGGGGCCCGATGATTGGAGGCCTATGACGAGGTATTTTAATTTTTTTTTTATTTGTAGAGAGGAGGAGGGAGGGGGGTGGCCGATGGGTGGGCGAACGGGCCGGTGGACGGCCATAGGGGGGCCATGGGAGGGTTGTGGAGGGCGGCTTGGGCGGTGGGAGGTTGTGGGAGGGAGGAGGGGGTGGTGGGAGGGTGGAGGTGGGAGGGGTGTTCGGCAACTGGGAGCCATGGGAGGGTGGTGGGAGGTTGTGACGACCCAGGGTCTGGGTACCGGATAAACCTGATACCACTTGGATCCTGCGAGGCCTCCCAAGAGCGGAAAAGCTCCTTAAAGAGATAAAAGGGTTGTCGTGGGATGTACAACAATCTAAAATAAGTGCAGGAAAGAAGGAACTGAAATTTAAAATTTCTTTTCATATAATTTACATCATTTACATGTTTTAAACAAGACAGTAGTCCAGTCACTATACAAGCTCTCAAAGTACAACTCAAAAGAAAGGTACAAAGCCTAGGGACATACCCTGGCTGACACATGCTAGTTGACCTATCAACAGTCTTCAAACCACGCTTGAAAGCCAAGTCTACTGCGTTTCACCTGTAACCACAAAGGGCGAGCCTCATTTTATTGGCTTAGTAGGGGTCACGCCGATCCCTACCTCGCAGCAAACATTACAAGAACAATATCATAATTACATGGAACATAAGCAATTAAATAGAACTGCATGAAAACATCAACAGATTAACAGTTCATGGCAAGTCTGGACATCATTAAGACATATGATTACATACAAGGATCACATGTTCATCACGAGAAAGGAATAAATCACATGGAGAAGCAATTAAAGTTAAACATGAGTATCAAGACTTTAACATGTGAATGAAACTAACTATTTCATTGACTTCATTTTACCATATGTTCTACAACATGGGAACAAACATATAATGAAACTAGCTATTTAATTGAATACATTCTACCATATGTTCTACAACATGGAAACGAATATATAAATAAGAATATTTCAACATTCAATATATTCGAAGACCGTTAAACGAATAAACGGATATATAAAAGTATCCTAGCATATTCGAGGACCTTCATACGAATACAAAAATAGTCTAATATCCAATTAAGTCAAGTTCCTATAATCCATCTGACAGGAGAAAGAAGCCACTAGAAGCAAGGCCAGATGCGTCCACTGACGGCTTACACTGCGTCTCAGGAGTCTCACACTCGTGACGAACACGGGAACATGAGACACCGTAGTAAGTACAAGGGACAACAGTAACGAGTGACTAGTCAGGGTTGCACCCGTCGGCGCTAGTCCAAGCCCCTGATCACGTGTGCACACACCGGCTCGTGCCTAGAGCTAGGCCTCTAGCTAGTTTTCCCCCCCAGCAGGACGCTACTGTAAAGCAGGGGCCCACAGAAACTAGCCTAAAAACCGTATATCGGGATTACCTAGCCACCCCTCCCAGGTGGTTCGACTCGTCGTCGCTAGGCTACGTCTAGTGGGATCAGTCAAATAGAGATAAGAAGTTAACTCTAATGGAATATGAAAACACGTTATAAGAGAAAGAAATGATAATACGTAACATAACAACATATCATGATTTATAGCTATGTCTAAGCATGCTATACATTTAGCATTAAGCACATGATCAGAAGAATATGATGAAAATGTGATAAAACTATAGATTGGAAAGAATGACGGTCTAGACTTGGCCGTAAAGGTCAATAGGTAGTCTTGACAGGCCATTTACATGACAATAGCGGTTAGTCTAACGGCCGCTACATTCTTGCCGCTTATTAGAATAGAAACCTGTAAATAGTGTACGAAGATGAAACGGTCTAGCCTGAACCGCTAAGCCGAGAGATGGTCATAGAAAGGCCGCTCGACAACAATAGCAGTAAGCCATACGATCGCTACACTGTCAGTTCGACACACCTGATTTTCATATTAATAAAGTTATAAACACACATGAGGAATAAATCTAAACAGTTCATTGCGCTTCTAAACACCATTAAGACATGTGATTATATACAAAACTACTCATTCATCATGAGAATTTAATAAATCACATGAAGAAATAATGAAAGCTAAACAATTTATAAATCATGGGATCAATTCATCATTAAACACGTTCATATTATTATCACAGCATAGGAGCATATGGAAAATATGACTCATGCATCAATAAATGTAATTCAACATACATGATTTCCATGTTAATGAAGGTTTAAATACACATGAGAGATAAATCCAAACAGTTTATAAATCATGGAATCAATTCATCATTTAATACCTTCACATTATTAACATATCATAGAAACATATGGACGACATAACTCATAACTCATGCCTCATGCATCAATAAATATGCCACAGTTTAGCAAATTATTTAAACATGGTAAATATACAACATTAAATGCATAATTAAATGAACACGCATAAATTACATATTAGGCGGTCGAATTTTCAGCCGCTCGGGTCAGCAGACGGTTTATGGGTAGACCGTTACAAAATCTAAAATAATTCAAACATAGTCCTTACCGGAGAACCGGATCCACCGGAATCACAACCGGATCCCTTCCCGGTCGACTCAAATCGACGGGAATTATTATTTTTAACATGTTCCCTGCCATTTCACCATCATAATATAACAATTTATCGCCTATGAACTCAGCAACGATGGGCATGCCAGTTAATCTATGAACTCAGCGACGATGGGCATGCGATTGTTAATCTATGAACTCAACGACGATGGGCATGCTATTATTAATCTATGAACTCAGCGACGATGGACATGCTATTATTAATTTATGAACTCAGCGTCGATGGACATGCTATTATTAATCTATGAACTCAGTGACGATGGACATGCTATTATTAATCTATGAACTCAACGACGATGGGCATGCTATTATTAATCTATTAGGAACAATTTAACGGGCTAGGGCTACGATCCCCCTACCTCAATCGCAATGGAAATGTTCGATCCGACCGCGAACAAGCTGACGGTCGTCGCGACTCACCTTTGCTTGGTCGTCTCTCCACTCCACGATTATTCTCGGGTTGATGCCACGGCGTTGCACTCGTCGTGGGGAAGCTCCCGCCGGTCCTAGCACGGGAAGAAGATCGCTCCCCCCTCGAATGCCGAGCCGAGGACGTCGATTCCACCTTGACAAGGGGAGGGAGAAAGCCGCCGTCTTCACCGCGGGTTCGCCCCTCCACACCGAGGTTTGGAGCTGACAAGGTCGCTGCGCTCTCCACCTTGCATGCTCGCCGGCGCAGTCGCCGGACCTCCTCCGCCGTGGCCGATGAGACGTCGCACGCCAAGAAGGGCAGAAGAGGTGAGAGGGGGGTCCCCGGTTCGTGCGGGCGTTCGGGGTTCTGCGGCTCCGTCGAGGGCGCCGTTGACGCCGCCGTGGTGGCCCACCTTGCAGGCTCGCCGGCCGCCGTGGACGATGGCGTCGCCGTCGAGAAGATGAAAAGGGGGAGAGGTTTTTCGCGTCCGCGGCGTGCCTGTGGGTTTCGCTGCCCGCGGGTTCGAAAGGGGGGGGATTTGGTAAAGTGAGAGAGAGAACGATTCTCTCTTTCTCACAAAAAAAAACACCCTTTCGATGTATTATTTTTTTAAAAAAACCCTTAAATTTCTAAAACCCCTAAGTTAAGCGAAATTGGATATATGCCCCATTAATTTCTTAAAACTCTTTAATCTAATTAGATTAAATACTAGAAAAAGCCCATAAATTTCATAAACATATCCAAAATTTATGGAATTAAATTTTATTTTATTACCGGTAAAGATCCGTTAAAGAACGGGTCTCACAGAAGTGGTGGGAGGCATGGATAGGAGGGGGGAGGGTGGACGTGGGAGGGAGGCGGTGGGAGGTGGGTCCGGCCACCACCTCCCACCGCCCACCGCTGCCTCCTCTGTCCATCCACTGGCCAGGGGGTGTCCGGCAGGGTGATGGGAGGCGGGGGTAGGTGGGACGGGGTCTGGCCACCGCCTCCCACCGCCCACTGCCGCCTCCTCTGGCCTCCCACCGGCCAGATCAGAGGCCAGAGGAGGTGGCGGTGGGCGGTGGAAGGTTGTGGCCGAGGGGGAGGGTGGAGGTGGGAGGGGGGTCCGGCCACCACCTCCCACCGCCCGAAGGAGGCGGCGCTAGGCGGCTATGGGAGGGTGGAGTGGGGTCCAGGAGGCCGTGGGAGGGGGAGAGGGAGGCCAAAGGGAGGGTAGAGGAGGGCAGTAGGGAAGTGGGAGGGGGTGCGGGGAGGGCGGAGGGCGGTGGGAGGGCGGAGGAGGTGGCAGTGACGATTCAAATTTTAGATTTAATTTAGATGTATTAGATTTGATTTTTTTGTTTTAGATGTTCTAGAATTAATTTTCATGTTTTAAATATAATTTACATTTGTAAATTTTATTCGACAGTCCTATTTTATAATTAATACTTCACTCTTCACACTATATTTCATTATTTTTTTATGCATATAAATTTGTAATTCCTAAATTCAGGGGATACATTTAATCACTTGATGGCTCCCAAGGAACGTCCAAATGACATTGGATGGTCACATAGAGTTATGTTGGATGACAACTGTAGTTGCTGGCATTGCAACTATTGCAAAATAGAATATAGGGGAGGAGGTGTGTCCCGGTGAAAGAAGCACTTGGCAGGAGGAGCAGGTGCGAGATACTCTGAGGTTACTGGTTGTACCCATGTGTTTAGAGATATGAAACTTGCAATGGATATGCACCTACGGGAAATAGAGTTGATATGTAACAAAAGGAAACAAAGAAGAAAAGGGATGAAGTGGTGCTCAGCGGAAGAGTAGGCGGTAGCGACGAGGATGAATGCACGTGGACAGCCAGTGACGAAGAACAACGAGTGCGTACTCACCAGCCTAATGTGTATGTCACAGTGAATGATCGATATGAAGCGTAGTTCCGTGAGGTAGTATGTTTGAGTAGAGATGAGGCAGCACATCCAGAGGAGATGAGACTCCGAAGCCGTGAGGTAGTAAGGACCAGAGCATCAGCCAGTGGTGGTTCATCTACTACTCGACAACCATGGGACATCAGAAGTTTCCACACTGGTGACTCGGGTTCACAAAGAAAAAGGACACAATCAATCAACATTGAAGATATGGAGTCCGGTACATTATCTCGAGAGCATGGCAAGCAAACGAGGATGGATGATGCATATGGCCAGAAGGGGATAAAATAGAAACTCGGACATGTGTTGACACAATAAAATAAACACCAGAATTGAACGCCAAAATCAAATGCTCAAATCAACGCTTAAAAGAATTTACGTCTCTCCAAGAACGATAAAATTAACGCTAAAATCGAGGCTAAAAAAATCTACTGAAATCAACACTGAAACCAATGCTAAAATGATTTACGCTTCTTCAGGCGGGCGCATACCAATATGCGTCCCCTGCTCTGACGCTAAAACTTCCTTTTGCTACTTTCTTATTCTTCAGGGACAACAAGGAGAAGATGAAATGAAATAAGAAGGGCAAAAGCAAAGGGCAGAAGAGAAAGAAAAAGAAAAGAAAAGAAGAGGAAACGAATGATGGTGCGAATCAAATCCGAACGCCCTCCTGTCATGAGCATTAAATGCTCATGCGCGCTCGAATTGGCAACGCTGCTAGATCAGGCACCGGCGGTCACGCCTTCGGCAAGGCCTCGCCTGGCAGCGGCGGGGCAGGTGCTCTACCAGTCCACAAGGGGTAAGGCGCCCCTGTACGCGCTCCTCCGTGTCCCTGCAAAGAAGGAAAGATGACAGCAATAAAAAAAAGAGAGAGAAGAAGAGCTCGGACGTGAAGAAGTCCGTGAGGAGCTCTCATGAAGAGAAGACCCCACGTCCGCCTCTACAAAAAAAAAAGAGGACTTGAAGCTAGGCGAAGGGCTCTCTCCCCCGGTTCTCCTGAGGCTCTCTTCTCTCGCTCCCCCCAGTTCTCCTGAAGCTCTGGGCCCTGTCCCTATCCTGCTCTTGGCTTCCCTTGACTGAGCTCCAGAGAGGCCGATCTTCAACTTGGAGAGATCTGCAGAGAGTGAGGAAGAGAGTGAGAGAGAAGAGAGAGGTGAGGGAGGAAGAACAGGGAGCTATTGCTCTTATTCTCCCCTTGTATTCCTTTTGTTTTCTCTCTTGTACTCCTACTCCTCTGCTGATAAGAAATGAAATGAATGCTCATATTGGAGATTTTTCTTATGCTACAATGACCATGATGTCTGATCTTCGATGATCGTAGTTTTCTTTTCTCCCTCTTCTCCGCTTCACATTGCTTTCTCCGAGTTGCTCTTTACGTTCAGTGATCAGGGTCAGTAAGAACGCTTTCTTCTCTCGAAGCCTCCTTTTGGGATTTGACTACCTTCATAGTCATGATGCCAAAGGTGTGAGAGATATGGGACATAATCCCAGAATGATCGATCTATAATATTCTGCTTATGCAGATTTCGGGGAAGAAGCGCAGATAGGATCATCGATCCGAAGGGTGCCTTTCAGAAAGGGTTCTAGGTCTATCCAGTCTCATGGATATGATTCAGAGTTCAGGCTCGTCTGAGCTCCTGTGGGCTACTTCCCCTTTCGGTCTCTCTTGATTTATATGATGTTTCAGTTATGCAGTCTCTCCCTCTCAGGGTGATCTCACAGCCCCCACAGGGGTTGATCTCGTAGTTAGGCATGATGCTGGTCCAACGGCCATCAAACCCGAACCCCCTTTCTCTGCACTTCATCAGAGTGAAGGAGGGGAACAGCTAAGGCCCTGGAACCAGTAGATTCTGTGTATTCTTACCGTATTCGGATTTTTTGAACGATTCGTGTTTCAATCTAATCTGCTCATTCCCTTGGAACTCATGAGGAGGCTACCATGGATGTTTCCGCTTTCGTGCGCATCATTATTATTACGGGACCTTCTCGGATTCTCCCTGGATGAGCACCCAATTTATACCCCCCAAACACTCCAGGTCTAGGGGAGGTGGTGCTGAATTTTCGCCAGAACATTTGGACCAATTCTAAGATAAAAAAATGAGTAAAACAAAGCAATGATAAAAGATGTTTGATAAAACAATGAAGATGATAATACAAAGAAAATGATACAATGATAATGATCCAAGGACTGTCAAAGAAGAAAATGAGACAGAAGAAAGAAAAGGAAGAAGGAAGATAGAGAAAAAGGAATTCTCATATCAAACTAGGAAATGACTGAATGGGCAATTGCATGCACATGTGAAAAAGCGTTATCTCGCGCTGGACCTGAGCTGGGGGGATGATCACCGAATAGTGAACTGCAAGGAAGGGAAACAGATCAGGGGGCCCGGGGATGATTCCCTAGGGTAAACCCTCCGATGCCTAAGTCAGTAGAGCAATGGTGGAAGCTATGAAGGGAGGAGGAAAGAGAGGCGCGAGATCCCTCTACACCAAGGTGGTGAAGTGGTTCCTGCTCAGGGAGTTTTAGGCGTGTCTTGGCCTTACCTTTTGCTGGAGGGAGTCCCAAGTTTAAATAGTGCACCGGCCTCATGAGTCCCGTAAGTTGAGGAGTTTCAGGCGGGAGTTACGTCCTCAATGTGGGCTCTTTACGTCCTCATCGTGGGATCTTTATAGCCTTGAGGGGTCGTGGGTCCCTTATCCCCGTAAACTCCTGCTCATAAAGGGCTCTCAACGGCAGCGTGGATAAGCAATCGTCAGTTAACCCAAGCATGAAGAGTGCCAACCCTGTCCGGGCGATAGGCATAGCTCGGATGAGGATCGGTCGGAGTGGGCGCTGAGCGCTAGCCTTTATCCCGGCGAGGGGATAGGTCGGGCATGGGTCTTCCTCCGACCTGACCGACGCTCGGGCCTTCCGAGCCTAAGGGCCGCCGAGGAAGGGTTTGATCCCGAGTGATCTTATTGGGCTTTTTAGTCTGAGTGGGCCCTGCGGGGCTGTCACTTAGATGAGCTAGGCCTCGTTTGGTCCCGATGGACCTAGTTCGGCTGCTCTTAGATAGGCTACAGAAATCCCCCTCTCCACTTGTCCCCCTCCTACTCCCGAGCTTTGGTAAGCTCGGAAGAGTAGCCGTTAGGGTTTTGGACCAGCGTGGCTTGGGTGGGTGGAGATCTGGCGGTGTTAAGAAGCCACGTGTCATGGTCACCTGGGCCCGTAATAATGATGATCCTGACAGATTTGAACTGAAGGGGCCCCCCTTTCTCAGAGGTCGGAACGACGCGCCGCCTTCCGCGTGGGAATAAAGGTGGTGTGCGCTTGTCGTCGCTCCAGACTCCCTCCGTTTTTAGGGTTTGGCTCTCCTTCGTGCTTGCTTTTGGGGCTCTTTGATGCGTCGTGAGGATACGACGGAAGAGCAGAGGCTTGCAGCGACGTTTGCAGAGTTGGCGAAGATAACTGCGGAGGCAGTCTAACAGCTTCCTCTTCCTCCAGAGTCTTCGGGGTCTCGGGAGCATCTTTCTTCAAGTTCCTCTCCGGATTCCATGGCGGATCAGCGTCCGGATGTCGAAGAGTGGGAGGGCGAGCCTGCGGCGAAGGCGACGGTTCCAAACTGTAGTGAACTGGGGGAGGCGGAGGTAAAACGGCTTGAGCTCCAGTTTCGTCTGCCCAATAAATTTTATTTCGCCGCGACTGCCCCGCACGAGGCGAGCTTGGATTCTCGTACGGGCCACATCTGCGCCTTTCTTCTGTTGTGGAAGGGTGGGTTCCGCCTCCCCTTCGAGCCCTTTGTTCTTAAGCTTCTCAATTTCTTTTAGTTGGCGCCTGTACAGTTGGTAGACAACTCTTATCTTCTTCTTTTCGCCTTTCGCATCCTCTGCCGTCAATGCGGAGCTCCTCCTTCCTTGGACCTCTTTCATTATTTTTTCGAGTTGAAGGCGCATCCCTCGGTCGGGAAGGGCTTCTATTTCATCCTGGCGAGGCGGAATAGGAGCTGTGTCTCCTTGGCCGCGAAGGATTCTTCGCACAAGGGGGGGAAACTTAGTTCTTCTGGGTGGGGATTTTCTCGGTGGCGGAGACTTGAAGGTGTCCCGTAATCCCCAATTTCCATCCGAACATTCCTCCGAGGTAGGACGAGTTTCCTCCGGACGTGGAGGAGTACGCGACCATCTTGTTCGAGCATCGTCGATCAATAGAGGAGCTGGTGACTCCGAAGAACATCGAGCAGTGTCTTCTCCATCGGCTAAAGCCGACAGGTACGGACATCATGAGCTAGCCTTCTCGTCGGGCGATGACGCCTTTGTTTCTTCTGACCATATCTTTCTTCTGTGCAGACACCAGGTGGCCGACTTTGGAGGAGACCGCAGAGGTGATTGATCTCGGCGATGACTCGGGTGTCGATGAGTCGGTCGCTCCCACGGGTTGCTCCCGAGCTCGAGATAAGGGCAAGGGAATGGCCCGGGAGGGGTCTTCCGGGTCACGGGGGTCCAAGCGCAAGGATCCCGTAGAGGGCATGATCCGGGACGCCGTGAAGGCCAGGAAACGGGCCAAGAAGGCCGGGGCCGCCCCCGCAGTCGAAAGTGACCCTGCCTCGGCTCACCCCTCCGCCGAGCATGGTGGGGCCGACCCTACTGGGCGAGCTCCCCCACCCGCTGAGCAAGAGGGGGCCGAGGAGGTTGGGGCTGCTCCTGTGGCCGGCGATGATGCTAGCTCGGCTCCCCCCTCAGCCAGAGCCGAGGGGGCCGAGGCTGCCTCTGCGATTGGCAGCGGTGCTGGCCCGGCTCTCCCGTCAGCAGGAGCCGAGGGGGTCGTAGACGAGGCAGGTGACGCTGGGACCACGGCCGAGATTGGGGCGTTGATTGAGGCGGGTGACGCTCCAGGTGGCGGTGCTGGTGCCGAACCGATCCAGGCTAGGGGGTCGCAAGAAAAAGCGAGGCAGCCCCAACCGACCGAGGCACGAGGGGTGAACGAAGCCGCGGCTCGACCCGGGCCGTCCGATGGGACGCCGATCGAAGAGGGGGTCTCTATTCCGGCGGTCTTGGAGAGGCTCGACATCCAGGGCCCTCTGTATCAAGTATGTCACGGTATAGCCGCGAAGGTGAAGGGGGGAGACATGCAGCACTCCCCGTCTGTGGCCCTCGAGACGGTTATGGAGGGCGGCTTGGTCCAGGCCCAGATGGGGGCCACTCTGGCAGAAGCTTATGCCCGGTCGGAGTCAGAGCGGGCGAACCTGGCCTGGACCCTTGGTGGGTCTGACAGGAAGATGGCTCGGCTCGCCGAGGAGCGTGATGGGCTTCGGCGGGAGCTTTCCTCAGTTAGGGAGCTGGTGCGGGCGAGCCAGGTGGAGGCCCGGGCACTAACCGAGCAGCTAGCTAAGGCCCGCGAATCGCTCGAGAGGAAGAGCAGGCTTGTTGAAGAGGAGTGCATCATTCGCATCGAGCTAGATGGCCGGTGGGAGGCCGAGCGTGTCGAGCTGGTGGACCGGGCGGAGGAAGTCGAGCGCCTTCGGCGGGAGGCCGAGGCTGATCAGGTCGAGGCGGAGAAGTAGGCGGCGGAGGCCGAGAAGCAGACGGCTGAGGCCGAGCGGAGGTTAGCCGAGGCGGAGCAGAGAAGGCCGAGCTCGCTGGTAGGGTGGGATCGGCCGGGGCGGAGGCGCTCGAGCAGTACAAATGCTCGGAGGCTTACCGGGTCGACCTTAAGGAGGCTGCCCTCCCCTACTACGAGTCAGCACTTCACCGAGGCATCCGCAAGGGGTTCAAGCAGGGCTACGACCGGGCCGTCTCTTTTGCTGAGGAGCAGGCGTCTGGGACAATCGATTTCCCCTCCGGGCAATGCTATGACTCGGACTTGTCATCCTCCGGTTCCTCTGCTTCGGCGTCGGAAGAAGAAGATCAGGGGGGCTCTTCGTCCGAGGGGTCGCCAACTCCGGATGCCTCGGGAGGGCGCGCAACCGAGGCAGTTCCCACTCCGGTGGGGTCAGTGCCAGGGTCGGCCGTCGCCGAGGGTGCCGGGGGCAGACCATCTGAGCCCTCCACTTTCGAGCTTCAGGGTGGGCCAGAGGCCTAATGTCTTTGCTTTCTCTTTTTGTATGTCTTTCCTTTTTTGAAGGAAAACTTTCCTTGTTGTGTAAGAAAAAAGTAAGGCAGTAGCATTATGATGAAGACTTAACTATTTCGTATCGCCATTGCCGTATTTTGTTCCGCGTATATGCAGTAGTTGGAAAGTGCTGATATTTTCTGCGTGGATCTCGCACGATGGTTGGGTGAGCGACTGACAGGGTGTCTTTCCGTTTTCTCATGCTTTGAATGTTTGGCCACTTCGTATGTCCCGCTGGGGCAGAAACGAGGAGTTTGAGGTGACCGTTCGTAGGGAGAGGTCCCTTTGTCTTGTTTTCGAGGGGAGAATCATTTAAGGCAAAATAGCCTCCCTTCACCTATAAAAGGTCTGAAGGGCGTCCCTTCCTCTCCACCGCTTAGGGTTTTCCCCGACAGTCTTTCCCCATTCTTTCTTCACGTAGCATTGTGCCGCTATATTTGAAGCATGGAAGATGCTCTGGAAGATGAGGCTGCCGATGACGGAGGGCAGATAATCTTTTCTGCTTCGGGTTTGAAGGGAGTTCGACGGCCGACGGACAGGTTAGAAGGGGGTTCGACGTGCGGAAGCACGTCGCCTTCTTTTATCAGTTCCGGCGGCGCTTGCGGGGGGGGGGGGGGAGATGGTGGATGGATGGGTGCATCAGGCATCCTTGCTGCCCGTCCCTTCCCGCTCGCTCCATGGAGGGGAGGAGGAAGCCAATTAAGCTCCCTCCTTTTCGGCCTTTCCTCTGCCTCCTCGTCCAGCTCTGCTGGTTTCTTTTTCTCTTTCACTCTTCGGAGGGTGCCTGCACTCTCTTCCTTCCAAAGAGTTGGCAGATTGGCTGAGAGGAGGCCCTCATTCGTGTTCCCTCTTCCCCTTCCTCCATCTCTGTCAACTTGGAAGGTAGCCTTCTCCTTCCTAACTCCTCTATCACCTTTGTTCCGAGCTACCCGAGCCAACGGGGTCGACTACCCTTTATCCGAGTCAGTTTCTGCACGAGGCAGAGTCAGTGGCTGGACGCAGGAAGGTTAACCGAGTCAGCTGATCGATGGGCTCATACGGCGGTGCCAGATGGATTTTTTACTTTTTTGACATGTATTTTCTTGGCTTCGGCCTTTCTGATGTACAAGCGAGTTGTTTGAATAAAGGAAAGGAAGCTTTTGTTTTAGTTCATGTCGCTTACACAATGCTCAGTATTCAGAAGTAGAACTTGCATAGTGTAGTCGCGTTCCAGGTCCGAGGGATGGGCTCTCCTTCCATTGTAGATAGCCGGTATGCTCCTTTCCCGAGCGTCTCGACCACTCAGTAGGGGCCTTCCCAATTAGGGGATAGCTTGCCCGCCGCCTCAAGTGGTCGAGAGGCTTCGGCTTTCCTGAGGATGAAATCTCCCGGTTGAAAGTGTCTATCTCGGACTTTGGCGTTGTAGTATCGAGTAAGGCGGCGTTGATATTCCATTACTCGGATGCCGACAATCTCTCGGAGTTCATCCGCTAGGTCGAGGTTTTCGAGCAATTTCTGGTCGTTTGCCTCGGGCGAGAAACAGATGACTCAGAGGGAGGGACTGGCAATCTCCAATGGGATAACGGCCTCGGCGCCGTACACCAACTGAAAGGGACTTTCATCGGTTGCCATTCTGGGAGTCGTTCTGTGTGACCAAAGTACATTCGGTAATTCCTCAAGCCAGCTGCCCTTGGCTTTGCCGAGCCTGGTCTTGATGCCTTTTAAGATAGTCTTATTGGCATTTTCAACCAGCCTGTTAGCCTGAGGGTGGGCGACCGAGGTGAAGTGATTGCGAATGTTTAGGTCGGCGCATCTGTCTCGGAAGTAACGAGAATCAAATTGCCGACCATTATTGATCACTATCACCCGGGGGATGCCGTAGCGACAGATGATCGACTTCCAGATGAAACTCCAGATGACTGTCTCGGTGATTCTTGCTGTGGCTTCGGCCTCGATCCATTTGGTGAAGTAGTCGATGGCGACGATGATGAACTTCTTCTGGGCCTGAGCTGTAGGGAACGGCTCGAGGATGTCGATTCCCCAGCGAGCGAAAGGGTATGGCTCGGCTAGGGTGACGAGCTCTGTTGCCGGCTGATGGACCAAGTGGTCAAATCGCTGGCATCGGTCACAGTGCTGAACGTAGGTCGAGCAGTAGCGCTGCAGAGTGGGCCACCAATAACCCTGCCGTAGCAAGATCCTAGCGAGCGACCTTCCTCCTAAATGCGCTCCGCACAGGCCTTCGTGAACTTCTTGAATCGCTCGGTTGGCTTCGTCAGTACTGAGACACTTCAGGAGAGGACCGGAGAAGGATCTTCGGTAGAGAGTGCTGTCCAGAACGACGAATCACCGAGCCTGGTACTTCAATCTCCGGGCTTCCCGGGGGTCGGGAGGCTCCTGAGAGTCTTGGAGCCATGACAGGTAGGGGGTGCGCCAGTCACTTGAGGAGGCCGGGTCAACAGCCAGAAGCTCCGAATCGATGCTCGGTTGCACTAGCTCTTCGAGAAGGACCGATCGAGTACCCTCGGGGTCAAGAGAGGAGGCCAGTCGAGAGAGGGCGTTCGCTCGGGAGTTTTCTTCCCGAGCTATTCGGACTACCTCAAAACTCTTGAACTGTTGTGCCACGGCTGTGACCAGCTAGAGGTATTTGACCATCGGTGCTTCTTGAGCTTCGTAATCGCTGTTGACATGGCTAGCGACTAGCTGGGAGTCAGTGTGAATTCTGACTCGCTCAGCCCCCAGCCGTCGGGCCATGCGGGCTCCCGAGATAAGGGCTTCGTACTCGGAGGCGTTGTTGGATGCCTGGAAGTTGAACTTCAAGGCATATTGTACCTCTGCTCCTTCGGGGGACTTCAGAAGGATTCCAGTGCCGCTTTCGGCCGAGTTGGAGGATCCGTTGACGAACAATTCCCAGGTCGGCCCGGGTGAGGACGAAGATCTTTCTTCGGTCGGGATGGTGCTCTCGGCGATGAAGTTGGTGAGCGCCTGTCCTTTAATATCTGAGCAAGGTTGGTACGATATATCGTAAGCCCCGAGCATGATGGCCCACTTGACGAGGCGTCCCGAGGCTTCAGGGTGAGCGAGGATCCTCTTCAAAAGTTCGCCGGTCAGCACGGTGATGGAGTGCCCTTGGAAATAGGGTCGGAGGCGCTTGGCCGAGGTAACCAACGCTAGCACGAGTTTCTCGGTTGCGGGGTACCTTCTTTCAGCCTCGTTGAGCACCTTGCTGGTGTAGTAGACCGGTCTCTCGACTCCCGAGTCATTTCTGACTAGGACTGAGCTAACTGTAGATGGAGTTACCGAGAGATAGAGATGCAAGACTTCACCTGGGATAGGCTTGGAAAGCACCGGGGGCGAAGCCAGGAACTCCTTAAGCTCGGTGAACGCCCTTTGACATTCCTCGTCCCACACGAATGTAGCAGATGCCATTTTGGGCCTCCTCAACAGTTTGAAGAAGGGTAGGCATCGTTCGGCCGCACGGGACAGGAATCGGCTGAGTGCGGCAATGCGCCCAGTAAGGCGTTGAACGTCTTTGATGCAGGTGGGTGGGCGCATGTCCATGATGGCCTGGACCTTGTCGGGGTTGGCCTCGATCCCACGCTGGGTGACTAAGAAACCCATGAATTTCCTTGGATTTTACTCCAAAGGCGTACTTGGTGGGATTGAGCTTCATATTGTACCTCATGAGGGTGTTGAAGGTCTCAGCTAGGTCGGCGAAGTGATCCTCGACCTTGGGGGTCTTGAAGAGCATGTCGTCAATATAGGCCTCGACGTTCCAACCGAGCTGTCCTTCGAACATATGATTGACCAGCCTCTGGTACGTGGCTCCAGCGTTCTTCAAACCGAGAGGCATCTGGGTGTAGCAGTATACGCCGAAGTCGGTGATGAAGGCGGTCTTCTTGATGTCTTCTGGATCCATTCTGATCTGGTGGTAACCTGAATAGGCGTCCAGAAAACTGAGTATCTCGTTGCCCGAGGTTGAATCAACCAGTTGGTCGATACTCGGTAATGGATAGCAGTCCTTTGGTGTAGCCTTGTTCAAGTCGGTGAAGTCCACGCACATTCGCCACTTTCCATAAGGTTTTGGCACCAGGACGACGTTAGCCAGCCACGTCAAATACAGGACCGGTCTAAAAAGACCAGCCTTTTGCCCCATGGTGACTTGCTCCTTGATGATCGCCTGCTTCTCTGGCGCGTGCTTCCTTCTGCGTTGTTGTATGGGCTTCACGGTCGAGTCGAGGTTGAGCTTATGCATCACCGTCTCTTCCGGTATTCCGGGGAGTTGATCATCAGACCATGCAAAGACGCAGATGTACACGGAAAGAAACTCTTTGTATTGCTGCTGAACCTCAGACGGTAGGTCGGCTCCAATCTTTACTCCTAGGGTCGGGTCGTCGTTTAGGAAAACCGTTAGCAGCTCGCCTCCAGGCTCGGAGGTTGCGGGTTTTTCCTCGACTTCCCGGGGACCCTTGTTCTTCCCGTCCGACCTTGTGGCTTCAACCAAGATATTATAGCACCTTCTGGCCGTCGCCTGGTTACCTCGGACTTCCCCCATCCCATTTTTGGTGGGGAACTTCATCTTTTGGTGATCGGTAGAGGGCACCGCTTTCGTTCGGCTAAGGATTCCTCGTCCGAAGATTGCGTTGTATGCTATCATACCCTTGATCACTATGAAGTCCACCATGACCGTAACGGTTTTGGGTGGGGTGCCGAGAGTAACCGACAGGCTTAGGGTTCCCTCGAGATAAGTGGCCTGGCCATTGAACCCGCAAAGGGGGGTTCGGATCGGGCGGAGTTTAGACGGATTCTCCCCCATCTTAAGGAAACATTCGTAAGATAATACATCAGGGGCACTTCCATTGTCAACTAGAATCTTGTCTACGTTACAATAGTTTATTGTGGCCGATATGACTAGGGTGTCATCATGCGGGGTGGTCATCCCTTCCAGGTCTTGGTCGGAGAAGACTATGACCTGAGACTCACTTGGCGGGGCCTTGGGAGGCTCGACGGCTCGGCTCGCCCGCTCAGCATGACACTTCCTTCCTCGGCTACTGTCCCCTCCTGATACAGCTCCTCCAGCGATGACGTTGATGTGGAGCCCGCGAGGGGCATTGTCGATTTCCTCTGGGGCGCCTCGATCTTCCTCACGCCCAGCCACGAATCGGGATAGGTGTCCCTGGCGGACGAGGCGCTCGATCTCATCCTGGAGCTAGTGGCAATCGCCGGTGTGATGCCCGTGGTCGCTGTGGAACAGGAAATGCTTGCTGCGATTGTGGTTTTTTGACCTCATTGGCTCAGGTTGGCGGAGGGGGCCCGAGCCTTTGTTGTCTTCATATATCTCGTACACCGGAGCGGTTAAGGGAGTGTACTGCTCGTACTTCCGGGACGGCTCCTTGTGTTCTTCGTCTCGATTCCGCCTTTTTCCTTGGCCCGAGCTTGACTCGAGTGCCCGCTTCTTGTCCCCCTCCCGACCCGAGCTGGTTGCGCCTCGACATGCGCTGAGTACTTCTTCGCACTCGGCGTGGCGCAAAACCAGAGTCACTAGCTCGGCAAGGGTCGAGGGAGGGTGGAGGACAAGTTCGCGGTGGAGGTTCTTGTCCCGGGTGCCCCCGGTCAGCGCGGTTATGGCCGAGGCTACATCTAGGCGAGGGATTCTCAGGGCTTCTGACTTGAATCGGTTGATGTAAGCCCGGAGTTTCTCCCCTTGCGCCTGTTTGAGAGCCAATAGCCCCGCTACCGACCTTGGGGGGCCGCTACCGGCGAAACTCTCCTTAAATATTCGCCCGAATTGCTTAAAATCCCGGATGGATCCGGGGGCGAGGGCCCGGAACCATGCTTGGGCGCCTAGGACCAGGGTGGTCACAAAGGCTCGGCACTTGATGGCGTCAGACGCTCCGTGAAGGGTCATCAGGGCGTCGAAGCTGTCGAAGTGGTCGGCCGGGTCACCTTGGCCGTCGTAGGACTTGAAGGTCGGAATGGAGGTTCTGGGAGATACCTCTACCTTGAAGATGTAATCGGAGAACATGGATTTCTCCTCATCCTCCGCCGGAGAGGCCTTCTGCAAGGCGCGTAGGGCGCGCTCCTGTTCTGCGAAACGCCTCTCGAACTCTCACAGTTGGAGGAATAACTCCGGCTGTCGTTGCGCCGTGGGGCTGGGGGGGCTTCCTAGGCGCTCCCCGGGGGCTTCGGTCTTTGGGTTCGGACGGTGTCCCCCAGGTCTTCCCCTCTTCGGCGTAGAGGAGGCCTCTTGCTCCGGGGGAGGGGCTTGTGAAGGTCCTCCTGACCTGTTACAGATAATCTGCCGGCCTCGGAGGGTGAAGCGGCCTCCAGCAGTGTGCTGGGATTCGTTCTCGCGGGGAGGGCTCTCCGGAGGAGCGCATGACCTTCCTTCCCTGGCCGCCTGGGTCCTCAGGAGTTCCACGAGGATGTCCAATTTTACGTTGAGGGCTTGGAAAGCGTCAGCGCCACCATTGAGTGGTAGCCCCTACGCAGCTGGAGGAGGGGGTGGTCCGTCGGCTGGGGTGTTGGTGTTGGAGGAAGGGTTTTGTGAGGCCTGAGAGGGGCATTCTCCCGCCGCCACCATGGCCTTTCCCCTATCGCCGGCGGACCTCCTCCCTGAACTTCTTCGCACCATACTGGCTCCATGGTCGTTTCCCACAGACGGTGCCAGATGAAGAGGCGTTATCTTGCGCTGGACCTGAGCTGGGGGGATGATCACCGAACAGTGAACTGCAAGGAAGGGAAACGGATCAGGGGGCCCAGGGATGGTTCCCTGGGGTAAACCCTCCGATGCCTAAGTCAGTAGAGCAATGGTGAAAGCTATGAAGGGAGGAGGAAAGAGAGGCGCGAGATCCCTCTACACCAAGGTGGTGAAGTGGTTCCTGCTCATGGAGTTTTAGGTGTGTCTTGACCTTACCTTTTGCTGGAGGGAGTCCCAGGTTTAAATAGTGCGCCGGCCTCATGAGTCCCGTAAGCTGAGGAGTTTCGGGCGGGAGTTACGTCCTCAATGTGGGCTCTTTACGTCCTCATCGTGGGATCTTTATAGCCTTGAGGGGTCGTGGGTCCCTTATCCCCGTAAACTCCTGCTCATAAAGGGCTCTCAACGGCAGCATGGATAAGCAATCGTCAGTCAACCCAAGCATGAAGAGTGCCAACCCTGTCCGGGCGATAGGCATAGCTCGGATGAGGATCGGTCGGAGTGGGCGCTGAGCGCTAGCCTTTATCTCGGCGGGGGGATAGGTCGGGCATGGGTCTTCCTCCGACCTGACCGACGCTCGGGCCTTCCGAGCCTAAGGGCCTCCGAGGAAGGGTTTGATCCCGAGTAATCTTATTGGGCTTTTTAGTCTGAGTGGGCCCTGTGAGACTATCACTTAGATGAGTTGGGCCTCGTTTGGTCCTGATGGACATAGTTCGACTGCTCTTAGATGGGCTACAGAAATCCCCCTCTCCACTTGTCCCCCTCCTACTCTCGAGCTTTGGTAAGCTCGGAAGAGTAGCCGTTAGGGTTTTGGACCAGCGTGGCTCGGGTGGGTGGAGATCTGGCGGTGTTAAGAAGTCACGTGTCGTGGTCACCTGGGCCCGTAATAATGATGATCCTAAGGGATTTGAACTGAAGGGGCCCCCCTTTCTCAGAGGTCGGAACGACGCGCTGCCTTCCGCGTGGGAATAAAGGCATTGTGCGCTTGTCATCGCTCCAGACTCCCTCCGTTTTTAGGGTTTGGCTCTCCTTCGTGCTTGCTTTTGGGGCTCTTTGATGCGTCGTGAGGATACGATGGAAGAGTAGAGGCTTGCAGCGGCATTCGCGGAGATAACTGCGGAGACAGTCCGATAGTTTCCTCTTCCTCCGGAGTCTTCGGGGTCCCAGGAGCATCTTTCTTCAAGTTCCTCTCCGGATTCCATGGCGGATAAGCGTCCGGATGTCGAAGAGTGGGAGGGCGAGCCTGGTGCGAAGGTGACGGTTCCAAACTGCAGTGAACTGGGGGAGGCGGAGGTAAAACGGCTGGAGCTCCAGTTTCATCTGTCCCATAAATTAAGGAGAATGAATCGGTTGATGTAAGCCCGAATATTTAAGGAGAGTTTCGCCGGTAGCGGCCCCCCAAGGTCGATAGTGGGGCTATTGGCTCTCAAATAGGCGCAAGGGGAGAAACTCCGGACTTACATCAACCAATTCAAGTCGGAAGCCCTGAGAATCTCCCGCCTAGATGTAGCCTCGGCCATAACCGCGCTGACCGGGGGCACCCGAGACGAGAACCTCCGCGGCGAACTTGTCCTTTACCCTCCCTCAACCCTTGCCGAGCTAGTGACTCTGGCTTTACATCATGCCGAGTGCGAAGAAGTACTCAGCGCATGCCGAGGCGCAACCGGCTCGGGTCGGGAGGGGGACAAGAAGCGGGCACTCGAGTCAAGCTCGGGCCAAGAAAAAAGACGGAACCGAGACAGAGAACACAAGGAGCCATCCCGGAAGTACGAGCGGTACACTCCCTTAACCGCTCCGGTGTACGAGATATATGAAGACATCAAAGGCTCGAGCCTCCTCTGCCAACCCGAGCCAATGAGGTCGAAAAATCGCAATCGCAGCAAGCATTGCCTGTTCCACAGTGACCACGGGCATCACACCGACGATTGCCACCAGCTCCAGGATGAGATCGAGCGCCTCGTCCGCCAGGGACACCTATCCCGGTTCGTGGCTGGGCGTGAGGAAGACCGAGGCGCCCCAGAGGAAATCGACAATGCCCCTCGCGGGGTCCACATCAACGTCATCGTTGGAGGAGCTGCATCAGGAGGGAACAATAGCCGAGGACCTCCGACCTGACCGTTGCTCGGGCCTTCCGAGCCTAAGGGCCGCCGAGGAAGGGTTTGATCCCGAGTGATCATATTGGGCTTTTTAGTCTAAGTGGGCCCTGCGGAGCTGTCACTTAGATGAGCTGGGCCTCGTTTGTTCCTGATGGACCTAGTTCGGCTGCTCTTAGATGGGCTACATAAATCCCCCTTTCCAACATGTATATGCATACGTATGTGTGATCAGTATAAACCCCCTTCAGATCAGGCTGGGAGCTTGCTGTTGTGTGAGTTGACTCCTGGGGTCCCCCCCATCGTGTCGTTTCTATTTGAGCATCCTATGCAGAAATGTACACAGGGGTCAACCCAGGGAGTCGACTCCTTGGGGCTAGGCCACCACTCGTGGCAGCTTTTCCCTTGATAATAAAACCAAGCAGTACATATGCATGCTTCATACATCTACCAAGAAGGAAAAGAAAAGAACAAAATGAAATGAAGTAAAAGAGATGGGGGGGCTTACAGCCCCAATCCCAAAGATGAAAGAACAAAAAAAATGAAGTAGCGCCAAGCTCAGCTGGCTTGCACATGACTGAGTCGACGCAGCCCATGCCCTGCGTTGACGCAACGACTGGCTGGGTCAGCTCACTCAACACACTGCGTCGACGCATGGCAGTGCTTGGGTTGACTCAGTCCACTACCAGGTCTACCCAGCCTTAAGCTGAGTCGACCCAGCTTGCGCATGACAATAGATTTTTGGCCTGAATGGCCTGTTTCTGCCCCGTAGGGGCCTTGGGCATTAAAAAACCATGAAATGCTAAAATAAAACAAACTCGAAATAGCAAAACGGAAGAAGGGGAAGAAGAAACAAAAAGAAATGAAATGAAGCAGAGGATAAAAGATGGAGAATCAACAACACCCTTGATTCGCTGTGTTAAACCCATAACATGAGCCAAATGAAGAAAGAAAGAAGAAAAAGAAGAGGGTCAGCTCACTGCTGAGGAGTGAGTCGACATGGCTCTCATGCTGGGTCGACTGAGCATGCTTCTTAATCAGTGCACTCAGTGCACTACGTTGACACACTATGCGCAGTGCATCGACTCATTCTTATGCAGTATGCTGAACTGGGTCCTATAAGGCTCATGCCAGCTTTTGCTGGCCTTGTGCATAAAAAGGAAAAGAGATGAAATGAATGAAGTAAATGAATAAAACAACTAAAACGAAATATAAGGCCAAGAACCAAATGGAACAGCAAACCTGAAAAGAAGAAAAGAAAAGATGGAAAAAAAATCAAAAGAAAAGAAGAAAGAATATCATCCTTAAGAAAATTAATGGCGTTTAATTTGGGGCCCCTCCCCCTCTCCTAGACCCTTGGTAAGGGGATACCAATGTTGCCCTTGCAAGTCGGGCTCGGACCCCGGGGATCACCCCCGTCATGGTCACAACCTTACTTTGTCCTGGGCTAATAACCCACTAAATCTAACCCATCTTGACTGGGATTTAACCTTATTTCTTTAATGATTAATATCAAACTTGCCGTATCCTTGACAGAGATTTGCTCGAAGATTATTTATTTATCTGTCATGCTTCCAACCCGGACTCCCGTCCAAACATAAAATGGTCAATGAATGACCGATATGATTTGAGTGCTTTATGCCCAAATATGGGGCATTTCAATGCATTTTAAGATATCCCTTACCTATTTCATTAACATTAATTTGTAGGCCATAGGGCCCCTCTTCTTGGCGACTAATCAAAGGTTCTCTCCCCTTCGGGGAGATGTAATTAACGCCGTGGCCTTTATGACACGGCGGGTTCCAGTCCTGACCCGATACCCACTATCGTCTGATCAGTCAGACGACGCGCACCATTGGCTCCGGACCACCTCGGTCTTGGAGCCTAAATTAACTATCATTCTGTGACTGGCACGTTCACGTACTAATAAACCAAAAAATATAAAGACAATAAAAAGGATGATATGATAAAAAAAGTGCATCCACAACAGGCCGTTGCAAAATGGTGGCACCACGTGGGATCCCCTTTCAATGCGGCCACATCCCTTACTGTAAGCCAATATTCCAAGAAGCATAAGTTCTTAGGTTACACATGCAACCACCTACATCGAGAGAGTTGGCCGGCATATATCTTGATGAACAAGTTGTTGAGATCAAGAGTTATGTGGACTCCTTCAAACAGAAATGGTCAAAGTATGGAGCCACACTAATGTGTGATGGATGGTCAGGTACCACTAAAAGTAGCTTGATCAACTTTCTTGTTTATTGTGACAGACATGTATTCTTTCACAGGTTGGTGGATGCGTCAGGTCATGTCCACAGTTACCAATATATTTTGTCATTGATGGAACAAGTGGTGAACGAGATCGAGGAGGAGTACATTATTCAAGTGGTGACAGATAATGGCTCAAAATATAAGAAGGCTGGGGAGAAGTTGATGAGGACCAGCCGACACCTTTTCTGGACCCCCTGTGTAGCACATTGTGTAGACCTGATGCTGAAAGAGATTGGTCAGCTTCATGTAGTCAAGTGTATGGTCGAGGTGACACAAAAGGTCATGTATTGGCATGGATGAGAGATCATTGTTGTGATGAACTATTGAGGCCTGACATCACATGATTTGTCACTAACTACATCACATTGCAGAGACTTCTGAAGCACAAGGATGGGTTGAAGCAAATGTTTAGGGGTGAGCCTTGGCTGAGTTCCTCTTTTGCCACTTCACGTGAAGGAAGAGAAATTGAAGGGATTGTTAACACTGGCTACTTTTGGGACAGAGTCAAGATATTAGTTTCATTGATAGAATCATTGTATGAAGTATTGAGGTATGTGGACGAGGATAGAATACCAACCATGGGGCTGATGTACAGTAAAATTGAAGCTACAAAGCGGAAGATTTTTGTAACGTTCAAGAAATATGGACTTGCGATCTTAGAAATTGTAGAGGACAGATGGGACAGGCAAATGAGTTACGATCTTCATATGGCAGGTAAACATATTTGACCCTAATGTCGGTATCCGTATTTACATGACAAATATTCTTTTAATATGCCGTGATTGTAGCGCACTACCTACACCTGGCATTTCAATATGCTCGTGGTCTCGCTTATGACGATATTTTGATAGAATCCATCAACATTGTGGTAGATCGACTGTCTCGCAGCCCAACAGATGCTACTGATGCATTGAATGAGGTATATTTGGATACTTCACCCTATTGGACATGAAAACAATTATGTAACTATTTTTTTTGTAAATGTAGATGAAAATATCTAGAGAGGCAATTGGTTCGTTTGCGACACTTAATGCCATTGCCAGCTGTGACAGATGTGATGCAGGTAATGTGTTTGGATAATACATATTCTATGGCTCGACAAGTAATTATTACATCTAATTATTATAATGTTCATCCTCCGCCTTACTAACAACTGAGTGGTAGCTCAATTATGGCATAAGTGCATCGACATTAGGGAAGATTACAATGAAAGTTCTATCACAAACATCCTCCTTGAGTGGGTGCAAGCAGGATTGGTCAACATTCTTCTTCTTACATACCAAACTTAGGAATAGGCTAACACACAGAAGACTTGACAAAATGATCTCTATACATTACAACATGAAGCTAAAGGTTAAGCATGTACAGATGGATGTAAGGAGAGGAGAGGAAGACTACGACCCAATAGATGATATGTACTTGCGAGACGATGATGACCCTATGGTTTCATAGGTTGCAAGAACAACAACAACCGAGCGTGATGAGGCATAACTTGATGAAGAGGGCGAAGAACCAGGCGAGACACCATGACTTAATACTTTTCTCACAACAGCTGTGCAGCAGGCAGTGGGGGAGGGAGATGACACCGATGTGCAGATGGTTGGAGACGAGTCAGTGGCGGGACGTGATAAGGAAGTTAACTTGGATGAATACCTCATCATTGGGGGCAGAGACACATCATATGTGTACGATGATGCAACATGGGAGCGATTAATGCAGTCTCCAGTAAATCCACGTCCACCAGTCACTCAGAACATATACATATTGAATCGCATATTTGATTAGAGAACGTAGATATATATTTATGTATTATGATGTAAGAAATAAATTACAGGTCGATCCAATAAATGAACAGTGGTCTCGGGTTGCTGCACCGCGACATTCAATATCTACAGAACTCAGAAGGACATCCACTTCTAGAGAGGCTATGGGAAGTTCATCATTTAGAGAGGTGAAATTATATGGCTATAAGAATATTTATATGCTATATTTCATGGCTAATTGAATATGTTATCCTTTCAATTGTGTAACCTTTGGTAGCATCCAACAAACTATCTCAGTTTGCTGCGCTACGACGCTCAACGTCTAAAGCACTCACTCAGTCGTCTCAGGTATACTCACACGTATTGAGTTACACAGTACGAAATTAGTTGAAGTTCTTATCAAACATGACCTCCGCTTCTCAGGTATCCGGAAGGAGACAACATGCAGCAAATAAGCTGCTGCCTGCTCCACAGAAGAAGAAATCATCATGGACCACATTATTCAAGACCAAAAAGAACACAGAACTACCAATAAATCTGATGGACATAGCAGACTTGGAGACGTTAGATCCCAATACAGATGACGACACTCCTAAGCCATCTGTGAAGCCCTACATCAGTGGGTGTCATGACTCTGATGACGACAAAACACCGATAGGGTCTTTGTCCCATAGTCGTGGTGGTTCTCACGGTGGTTAATAGAGTCGTCATGGGGATATTAGTACTGGTGGCCTAGAGTATAGCAGTGGTCAAGGCAAAGGTCATGGGGGGTCATGAATGTAGTAGTCACGAAGACATGGTATGGACAAAGGAGCAGCACTTCACACATGCCACGCAAGATGAGGAGCACAGTGCTTCACCGTCAGGGGCGAGACGGGCAACTGATTATTGGGATCCCTACTATGGAAGTTCTGTTGCAGATAGTACCAGCTATCAATGCATATCGTCTGATTTTGAAAGGATGAGCACACATGACTCTCATAGATCTGGAAGTGAGTATGGATGGTCATGGTAGCAGCAACCCAGATATCATGACGATTACGAGAACAATAGTGCATTCTTCCCATCGTACCCATATCCTCATAACCATGCTTCAATGTCGCAATATATCGAAGGATACGGTCAGCTCTCAGCTGCGCCACCACTGGTCGTGTACTTACAGGGTTCCCAAGAGTATGAATACTATGTACGCATGTACTGGGAGCACTATGCAGGTTCCATGCAATATGAAGACTACTTGTTCTATCTGCGGAGCATACATAATGTCAGATTGTTTGGAGATGGGATGTGAACGAGTTTGGGCCCATATGATTAGAAGTATGTATCATTTGTTTATATTTGTACGCAGCTATAAATTGATCGTTTATTACTTCATGTCTTGAGTTTTGCACTTGCCTTTCAAGTTACTGATGTAAAACTGTTCAACATTTGTAGGTCATCATGGACAGACGACGTCACTCTGTGTTGGAGCATAGGTACACTGTTGAGTGATTGACATGTGCATTGTAGATACTACGGGCGTCATCATCGGCATACACAAATTTGTGGAGAGAAGGAGAGAGAGGGTGGAGAGAAGGAGAGAAACGAGAGAAGAGAGAGAATGAGGGCAAGAGGGGGTGTTAAGGGATTTAAATAGAAAATATTTTGAGATTTTAAAAATCTAGAAAATAAAAAATAGGGAAAAATTATTTTCTCGATCCTCAGAAAATGCACAAGTCACCTGCAGCACCCCGAAGCCTGAAAACATATTGTTTCTCCGAATTCGAGGGTCCGAAGGCCCGATATCTAATATTCTGATTTAATTACAAAACACGATTCGGGACTCGTGGAAACACTCCAAAACCCACATATTCCCAATCCTAAAACCCAGGTCATGACAATCGTGGTGGCAAGCAAGGCCTCCGACGACGGTGGAGAGTGGAGAGGAGAAGAGAGCGAGATAGAGGGGAGGACTCTGATGGTTAACCAATTAGTTCCCAAGATCTCTTACGATTTCTATTTATAGGGTAAAACCCATTTTTACTGAGAGGCTTACCTCTTTCAACCACCTTCGTCCTTCATGGAAACCACCTCCGCCTTATCCCTATCTCGGAGATCATATCTCCCAAGTGATAGGCATAGTCAAGGTCGTTCCTAGATCGTTGGCCACATCCAGAGAGAGAGAGAGAGAGAGAGAGAGAGAGAGAGAGAGAGAGAGAGAGAGAGAGAGAGAGAGAGAGAGAGAGAGAGAGAGAGAGAGAGAGAGAGAGAGAGAGAGAGAGAGAGAGAGATTATTTTCTAAATATATATTTTAAATATTTTTGTTAAAATCTTTTAATTTTATAATAATAATTAACACAAGAAATAGTTTTAATAAAGATCATTAAGAACTTTTTTATTTTTATTTCTAAATGTTTATAGGTTCTATAGAGACATATCTCACGCACTATTTATATATCAATTTTTATTTTATTTTATTTTATTTATTTTTACTAGATTCTATTAATTAATTACATCATACTTAGGAAAGTTATTTAAAAAAAGTCATTAAGACTCATAATTAAAATTCAAAAGTTTGGGAGGTCCTCATGGGTGATTATTTTAGAGTTATGCTTAGTGCACACTCGGGCTAATTGCACACCTAAGTGTGCCTCAATCAAACTATTTTTTTGAAAAAATTTATAACGCGTGACCCACGTCCCCTAATTTATCGTACAAGACACACCTCCATCCGACGACTCAAAAAAATCAAAGTCAAAAGAGCCGATTCAAGAAAAATTAGGTCTAATACTATTCATTAAATCTCATTTTTAATTTTTAATTTTTTGAATCATCGAATGGCAGTGTGACTTGTACAGCAAATTAGGGGGACCTGAGCTTGACGTCACAAAAAAATGTTTATTTGGTGCACACTTTAAGTGTGTAATTGGTGCATCGTGTGCACTATGTTTTTTTTATTATTTTAATAGCCATGGATGGTAATCATAATGAGAGAGAGGGAGATGGGCCAGAGATAAAGAAAGAGAGAGACGTACCAGAGAGAGTGAGAGAGAGATTATCTTTTAAATCAAAATTTTATTATTTTGTTAAAAAACTCTTAATTTGATAAAAGTGATTAGCATAATAAAGAATATTAATAAAGATCATTAAAACTTTTATTTTTAAATATTTATAAGTTATATAGATCCAACTAATCACAAATAGATACATACCTCACGTACTATTCATATGTCAATTTTTATTTTTAATTATTTTTACTAAATTATATTAATTAATTATATCATAATTATTTTCAGAAAAGACAATTAAAAGTCGTAATCAAAATTCAAGAGCTTTGAGATCCTTACTGAATGGAGAGGGTGAGGTTTTAATAGTCGTGAATAGTAATTGTCTGGGCATTATGGTAACGCTTATATTTGTTTCAAATCACAATTTTTCGCCACCCGGATTAACCCAATGAGTTAACCCACTGCTTTCCAACAAAAAAGTAAGTTAACTCTGCTATCCTAAATAAGTTAACCCAAGACTAGTCTGCCTCTTTGATAATGGGATAGACAAATAGAGGATTATCTCTCTTCGATTAGTCTATCCTCTCATTAGTCTCATTTGCTTTGATAAGTAACGGGTCTATGGGACAAAGAGATTAACTCTTCTTTTATCCACTTGATTTGGTTGTATCGAGAGGTATAAAATGGGTTAACTCTATAAATTGACTTAAATACCTCTCCTTTCTTAACCTCAACTATAATATTTCTCTTTTTTTAATAATTTACCTCTCATATCCCCAAATTATGTTAAATGTCGCTCAATCTATATCCAATTTAGCTTATGGAAATCTAAATCTCATTTTTAAAATATTTTTGTATATATTTAAAGTGTATGTTTTATATTTTATTAAAATTTTAATTTGAATAATAATACTTAGCATAAAAATATTTTTTAGAAAACATTTCTAAAAAATTTATTTTTAAAACATCTCATGTGATCTAATGCGCCTAACTAATCACCAATGAACACATGCTCCATCACTATTCACTTTCAAAGTTTTAATTTTTTTATTTTTATAATTAATTTTAACAAATTTTATAAAATAAGTTTATCATCAAAATAATAAAATATTTGATATAAATAGTCATTAATAATACTAATTAAAAAGCAAAAGTGAAAATGAACATAGGTATTTTACTGTTCACTTTCAAGGTTTTTTAATTTTTTAATTATTTTGAATAGATTTTATAAAATGAATTTAAATTTAAATAATAAAATATTTGATAGTAAGAGTTATTGCTACTACTAATTAAAAATCAAAAGCAAAAAACGTTCTTTACGTAATTTACTGTTCACCTTCAAGGATTTTAAATTTTAAATTTTAGCTATTTTTATAAAATTTTATAAAATAAATATAATCTCAAAATAATTAAATATTTGATATTAAACGTTATTTCTAATACTAATTAAAAATCAAAAGTGAAAAACATTATTTACACAATTTACTATTGACCTTTATTGATTTTAATTGTTTAATATTTTAACTATTTTTATTAGATATAAAATAAATTTAATATCAAAATAATAAAAGATTTGCTATTAATATTTGTTAATACTATTAATTAAATATCAAGAGTGAAAAACATTCTTTACGTAAGTTAGTGTTCATTTTCAAAGATTTTCTTTTTTATTTTAAAATTATTTTTATTCGATTCTATAGAATAAATGTAACTTCAAAATAATAATATATTTGAAATTAATATTTATTAATACTACTAATTAAAAATTAAAAGAGAAAAACTTTCCCTCGATTATCTTCTTCTCTCTGGAGGGAGAGAGGGGGTTAGGATAGTCATATGCACCGTAGGATAAATTATTCCACCAATTTAAGTGAGTTAAAATATGCAGGTTAGATAAGAGTTGTCCTCCGATCTAACTCTATTATTTTTGGAGGGTTTAGGAAGCCTTATTCTCTCCCCCCAATCCTTTACCATCACTGGGACGTCCTAGATAGACCTTAAAATAAAACTTTTAATTAATTAATTAATTAATTAATACCATCCATATATAACAATAGGTTAAAGAGAGGACCACTACCAAAGATCAAAGAAGGCGTTAAGTCATGAAAAGGGAGGAGAAGAAGAAGAATACGAAAGAATAAGGTGGAGACAAAAAAAAAATGGAACAAGACGAGAGAGGAGCAGCCACAACTAACTAACCCATCACGTCACCTACGTCTACATGAAATGAGATCAATCTAGTGACAAACCAACCCCAACATACTTTTATTTGATTCCTTTTTTTTTTGTGGGAATGCATGGGACCCAGCAAAGGTCTTCTGTTAAACATTAACTCACGCAGCGCAGGTCACCGATAGGTTTCTTGCGGAGAGAATCCTTCTTTCTGCGGGGTGATCTCAAAAGTTCGGAACAGGCCTTCTTTTCAGAAGGTGGAACAATTGTGGTTGTGTGAAAAAATTCCTCCATTGAAAGAGAGAAATTGTGAATTCTAAGATTTAAACTCTTCCTACCGCAAGGAAAAAAATGTACTTTGAAATGGACTCTCCGTGTGACCCACCGAATTAGGATATGTGGCGCCCTCCCACCGCTTCGGACTCCCTTGCTTATTTTTGAATTTCAGCCGCGTTAATGATACCATAAGTTAACACGTCACTCGTGTACGGTCTAGTGACGGGCGACCCAACTTCTCACTATGTCGCCGTCTCTACACGTCACCCAACACATGCCGCACGTCACTCTGTCACCAAAATTTAAAAAAAAGAGTAAGAGATATTTTAACCCCGTTTAGTGTTTCTTTCTTAAATTTTAGGGAGAATAACTCATCCCGTGTAAATCTTCCTAAAAAAAAATAACTCTACCAATTTTTTTTTGAGAACGCGGGCTCTCTCGTCTCTCCTCTCTCCCCTGCACGTCCCCACCCCCCTCCCCTTGGCCGTTCTCCCTCCCCCTCCCTCCCCTCGGTCGACGTCCCCTCCCCACTCCCTCCCCTGCGCATCCCCGCCCAACCTCCCCCGGCCGCCTGCCTGCGGCCCCCCCTGGGAGTCCGGCCCAGCCGCCCCCGGCCGCCTGCTCCCCGCCTCCCCCGGCCGCCCGCCTGCGCCCCCCTCCCCCCCCCCCCCGCCTGCGAGTCCTGCCCGGCCGCCCCCGACCGCCTGCTCCCCGCCTCCCCCCGCCGCCCTCCTGCGCCTCCCCCCCTGCGAGTCCCGCCCGGCCGCCCGCCTGCGAGTCCGGCCCGGTCGCCTGCCGCCCGCCTCCCCCGGCCGCCCGCCTGCGCCTCCCGCCCGGCCGCCTGCTCCCCGCCTCCCCCGGGTGGGCGGTGGGGGGGGGGAAAGGGGAACAGTCGGGATCTGGCTCCCCCCCTGCGCAGCCCCCTTCCCCCCCCCCTCCGGTTTCCCTCCGGCTCCGGCTCCCCCCTCCGCAGTCCCTTCCCAAACAATTCTATATAAATTTTAAAAATTATATCACTTTTACCCAACAGATGTTATCAATTTTTATTAATTTTAAAATTTAAGTTAAAAATTAACACAACATAATTTTTAAGATAGAAAGAGTTCTAAAAAAAAAATTACTCCCAAACACCCTATTAAGCATTGCAAATAAGTTCATCCTAACGATGAGGTTGGCATTTAATGTTCCTCGGTTCAAAGGCCATAAAGACAAGTCACAACAATCTCCAACGGGGAGATAAGACAATATAAGGTAAGTGCGGCCCCAGTGTTTACTCTTCTCTGCACTCTTACCTACTCTCTAACTCCCTCTGGCCTGTCACTATTGAAGTCTTTCTCTCAGTGCTGTCTTAAACGTCGGAGGATTCTCTTGAGACACATCACCTCCCGTCGGGGACTTCTTTTTCTCTATGCAAGAAGACTCGATCGTCAATACTCGACTCCCTCAAAGCTTCACTATAGTCGCCTTCACCCTTCTCAAGGAGACCCGGCGCTCGGTGCTCACCCTCGACATTAAGACTCATCAACCAAGGAACTCCGCTCGCTATTGTCTAAGCTCGTTAGATCGGTCTCGTCTTATAAATTCAAGTGTTACACCAGACATATATTTGGCCAAGTAATTAAACTTGAAATAGGTGGGTTGGATTTCATATCCATTCAAGCAACTATTAAACTTGAAATAGGTTTACAAATTAAATTTTTTATATAAACTTGCACCCTATTTCACAAGTTGACCAATGAAAGCTCCAAATACACAGAAAACTTTATTAAACTCTTACTGAACGTAACAAATAACAAGTCTATTTTTTACTTAAGACCCGAAGGATGGAACCGAGTCCACGTATCTCAGACCCGAGTAAAATGTATTAATCAGTGCCTGGAGATATCAAATATGGTTGGGGGGGGGGGCTAAGCAATCATTTATAAGGACTTACTCAGTTATTAGATCTTTCAGAATTTCCTTGTTTATCACACTAAGAGATGACCTCCTTCAATCTTGGGCAACAGCATTGGCCGGGCGTGAGCGAAATTTCTTAACAGCATATTGGTCGTCCCGAAAAAAAATAAAGATTTACGAAAAAAACGAAATCCCCTTGACTTTGTTCCGGGTGTCTTCTTGATTTTTTAGGTGATGAGCTAATGTTTTTGTTTCTTTGTCCAACGGTGTCGTGGTGTAGTTGGTTATCACGTCAGTCTAACACACTGAAGGTCTCCGGTTCGAGTCCGGGCGACGCCAGTATTTTAGATTGTGACTTCTATATTTTAGATTGGATTTTTTGCATATGCGGCCCCCCCCCCCAACAGCCTTATATCTGATAACGCTCGCTGGATTACGAGCTAATTTCGATTTACACTCTTACTGGTCAAAGGCACGCGGTTCACGTGTGTTAATTTAGGGTAGGGAAATTATGGGAGAAAAACAATATAACAAAAGGAAATTGACAATTTATGAGATAAAAATCCCATGTGTAGATTTCTTTTCTTTGGATATGTGCCTAAATTCATCAAACCTTATTCAAGCATCTAAATATAAATGGATCAAACAATTAGGCCATAAAAGATAGAAAATGTACAATCGCCTAACTTATAAAAAGGTAAACAACCCAAAGTTATTTAATTTTCCATAAAACTAAAACACAAATAGAGATAACCAAAAATAAGTAATAAATCAACTTTATATTCATTACAAGTATATGGAATCAATTGTTTTTCTAATAATGATACCAGTGCTACTGGATGGACACTGAAGAGAGAAAACTAAATTTAAAAGTCCTAAATGAAAAGCTTAATGGAACCATACAAAGACTTATATTAATTTGTCCCGTCTTATTGGCCATCCCACCACCTTCTTGGCCATGCTGCGGAGAGCTGCCATTGGACCGCTTGCAAACGGCCCCTTGAAATAACAGAGCCACCACCTGAAGGCACTGTCTAAGGAGGAGCCTCGGTCTCAGCCGCCCATGCAGATTACCGAAAAAACACGGCTCCAATGGATACCCAAAGGTCCACGACAACAGTCCACCCCGGCCATGGTGCTGCCACATCCAATGAATTCGACCTCATCATTTGCATACTTCACCCATATGGTGTCACCGCCTCAAGTGACCTCCTCGACAACAATGCCTTCGGCGTCAACTCCCTCGACAAATGTTAACACAACAGAACTAGAAGCCTTTCCTTTCCCGAGCGATCTTGCACCATCAATGCAGTCATTCCATGTTGTTTATCCCCAAGTTGCAATGCCTGTCGTTAAAGGATGTTAATGTTGCTCTAAGGCCATCTCCAAAGTCAGATCCATGGGTTTAGTTCTCGACTGCGCGCCGTCGTTCTCCCGGAATAGGGGTAGTGTGTTCTGACCGGATGATTTTAGCGTGACTTCTCGACAGCGAGACTGAGACTTTCCTGACAACGCTGTCAGGTCTCTCCCGATAGATAGTTTGGATATGATGTTACGGCGGCATAGTTTTCGTAGTGGCTCCTATCCGTGAGGATAATTCGCACGATAGAGGTTTCGTAGGTTCTTTCGGCAGTGCGACCGTGACCTTCCTTAGATCAGTGGTTCCGACTCGAGATTGTGGTTCCCTTGTGAGGGTAGGAGTAGCGTAGAGACTCCGTAGTTCTGTTGTTTTACTTTTATATTGTTCTAGCCACCACCGTTGATATCGTTCATATTTTAGTTGTTTTGCCACTATTGTTGCTCTCGTTATTGTTGTTATTTCTGCTGCTGTTACTGTTATTAATGTTTATCGCTTTTATTGTGGTGGGGATCCACGGGACCCCTACTGAGCCAATGATGTGAAGCTCACTCCCTACTTTTTCAGGTGCATCACTTCTACTCGAGGTGGTGTGTCTCGGTCAGAGGAGCTTTAATAGCCAACTCACCAGTACCGGGATAAGCCCCGTTATAGTGTACGTTTTTTTTTCTTGTTGACTGTACTTATGGAATGGACTCTGTAGTTATATTAAATTGTTATAAAATGTTAATTTTATTTCTGCTAGTTAATTATTAATTCTATAATTTTTTTCCTACTTTTATTTAGAATTTCAATGCATAACTACACCATCCCAATTAACCCTTCTGAGCTTTCTGGCTCGTGGGTGGCGGTGTATGATCTGAATGGTATCGGGTTCGACTCGGTATCCAGATCTTGGGTCGTTATAGATGGTATCAGAACGTGGTTGTGGAAATGCATGGGAATTCGAAACAAATGCAGTGACTAAGAGTCTGAAGAGTCCAGTACAGTCGACAGCTGACATAGGATGTTTGATTTTATGCACCCCCTTTATTTTCTGTGTTCATGTTAAGGGTCTGATGGCACCGAGGAGGCAAGTTTGATTGTTGTCATAGGTGCCGGCAAGGGCTAGGGAAGAGCCGAGTAGAGATGAACCGGGTCAATAGTTACCTCCTCCAGAGGTAGCGACCCTGGGTGTGCCGAATTAGGTAGTGTTTTTCGCCGGCATGTATCAGTACTTTGTGCAGCAGTGGGGTCAGCAGCACCGTGGTCAGGAGGTCGGCGAGGGTAGTTCGTCGCATGGTCGCCGAGGATGTGTTTTGCCAGAGTTTCTGTAGTTCCAGCCACCGACATTTGAGGGCCAGTCGAATCCTAATGCAGCGAGATCGTGGATCGATGGAGTGGAGCGAGTGTTCCGATCGATGGAATGTGCAAATGAGGAGAGAGTCCTGCTGGCAAGTTACCGGTTGCATGGTCCTGCTCTCTCATGGTGGACCTCAGAATGGGAGATGACTTTTCAGTCTCGACCGCTTTGGCAGATTTCTTGGCAGGAGTTTGTTGAAGTTTTTGAGCGAGCTTATAGTCCTGAGTACCTGCGGATGGAGAGGATGTTCCAGTTCCTAAATTTGCAGTAGGGAGAGATGTCAGTGATGCAGTATCAGGCCTATTTCGTGGAATTGGGCTGCTTTGTCCCTCATGTTATGACAGATGAAGTCTTGAGGAGTCGACAATTCTTCGGGGTCTGAGAGTTGAGTTGCTGCAGATTTTGATTGCGACTCGAGTTATAGGCCTGGACGTGGCGTACCAGACAGGGGCGGCTTTGGAGGCGGATATTTTGAGGACTCGGGAGTCTCAGGAGAGCAGTTTTCGTCGGGTCAGGTTCAGGAGATTGATGATCAGCAGATGGAGGTTCAACAGCCTTCGAGCCAGCCATCCTTGACGACATCTTCACCTTCCAGTAGGCGTCCTCGAAGATTGGGATGGAGATACAGGCAGTGGCTTAAGGGTCAGAGGCAGGCATCTCAGGAGAGCTTACTGCAGTCATCGGTCCAATTTTAGCGACAGAGTGTGGCTGTAGGTCAGTAGAGTCAGTGTCCGAGTTGTGGCAGGCTGCATCTAGGCAGATCATGTTCGAGTGTTGGAAGGTGCTACAGGTGTGGTCAGGCAGGACACAAGGCACGTGATTGCCCTGAGGGGCCATCCCAGCCGAGGTAGCGGTCTTTCAATGCAGCGAGGTGCGATTTTCAGGGCAAGTGAGGCATGGCTCTGGTAGTAGTGGAGGCGTCCCACCTCCTGGAAGGTATGCATTATATTTTTGGTTAAATTTTATGTTATGTATTTTGATTTAATTCTGTGGTTCTCTTGTTTTAATTGTGTTTATAACCCTCCGTAAGTGTTTAGGAGTTCGTAAGAGTGTCCTATACGTTGGCAGTAGAGCTGCCTATTGGGGATTGTGTGCCCATTTCCCCTGGTGTGATGATGTGTAAGTGCCATTAAGATGGTGTAGAATCGGTTGAGTAGAGTTACCTGTCGGGCTAATATGTCGTATGGTGAGGCCGGTGTTGAGCCACTCGAGGTGTTTTGGTTTAGAGGCCAGTGGTGTTGTAGGTGGGTTGTTGGGCATGAAAGGAAGGCTGTGTTCCAGAATCGAGGGAGTGTGGACCTCCTCACCCATACTTCTAGATTTAGCCGATTTAAGTTGGAGGTCGTGTCATGGCAGATGCCAGGTTTTCCCCCATTTTGTGGTATAATTGGTGCAGAGTTGCGCAATGGAAGTGTGGTGGGCCCATAACCCACAGGCTCTAGGATCAATAGGTAGTGGCGTATGGTGTGTGTTTCAAGGGCAAGCTAGTCTCGGAGGTTTTTGTAATCAGCTTAGAGGGTTGCCCTTGGGTGAAAAGCGGTGATGGCCATGTGAGTGGCCTGGGTTGCCGGGTGTCAGCAGTGGTATAGTGCTGAGTGGCACTGCCAGGATTGAGAGTTGGGTAGCATGGTGATAGGAGCTGTCGGATGAGAGTAATTGTTGTGCCAGTCCTTTCCGCGAATTGTGTCGCGCGGCCCAGAGTGGAGTCGGTTAGGGCCACTTTGATAAAAGGGTGGGTTAGGGGCGGGTAAGTCACCCCGAGTGGCCCACCCCGGGTGACTTATTCTACCCTTTTGGTTGGAGTGAAAAAAATCAAGCTTATCCCTAACCGACCCCGGTTAAGACAAAAAGAACCAAATCAAGATTAAGTCATCCCACCCCGGGTAACCCACCCTAACCCGGCTTACCCTTTAATCAAAGTGGCCCTTAATGATTGGTATTGGGGCAGGTCGTGGCGATTTGGACTGGTTATAAGGTGTAGGTATGCATGCTCGGAGTTGAGGTAGTGATTTGGCCGACCTGGATTGATGTGGATGTTCTCAAAGTGGATCCGGGGAATGAAAAGGGTTAGTGTCAAGGGTGTGACCCTGTAGGAATGCCATGAGTAGTTGAGAAAGCTACTGGAATTGTAAGGCGCCCTGATAAAATGAGGTTTAGTGCCCCAGTTGTTCGACGGGCGCGGTGTTCAAGGCTAGATCAGTGATGCGATAGCGATGGATAGAGTACTCGGCTATGACAAGACTCGGGAGAGTTTGGAACTCAGTGCTTTTGTGTGCCACTGACCGGATGGTAGTGCTAAGGTCAGAGGCTTCCCCTGGCTCATAAGGAACTGTGCAGGGGGATCGTGTGTGAATCGAGAGGTTGTTTAACTTGAACGGTGTTGTGTTCAGATTGGCGCTGAGAGTTGGTCACTATCGGTTGGCAGTTCATGGGAACTGTGGTGTTGCTAAGTGCGGATTTGATGGTTGTAATAGGGAACAACTATCTCCTCGACAAAAGAATCCCCCAAAGTGTGTATGTGAGATGGGGGCCCTACCATTGGGAAAGGAATTGGAGCGGCGTGCCCAGGATTAGTGTGATTAAAGAGTTTGAGGTTCGCGTGAGTGACCTCGTTGTTCTTTCCCCTCTCGAGAAGTTGGCATTGGCCGGAGGGCCATGGAGGACCAAGATGGTGCCAAGTTATGTGTGGCCAGTGTTCGGAGTAGCTGACTGGTGGCCCTACAAGAAAAACATGAGAGGAATGTGGTCAGAGGACTTTCGGTTGATGTGGGACTGGTGGCTGGCGGATGATTTTCTATAGCCGATGTCTTGTGTCTCGGGCTGGCTATTGTATCATGCGAGTTGTGAATTGTGAAGTCTCTGGTGGTCGATCGTAGTGAGTCTCATGAGTATGGATGGTGATCGGAGAGACGTTGGCCTTGATACTGGTGTTAACCAGTGAACTTGAGGTGTGTTGACCCTGGATATGAGTGGCGCTGGTTGTGTGAAACCGACAGAAGAGTTGTGGTCAGCCGAGAGGGCAGTGTGAGTGTTGTTTGGGGATGAAGTGTGTTTGTGCTCCTGGTAAGGAGTACTCGGTGTTCAGCAATTGAGGGAGCCGATGTCCCGAGTGGATCACTAGGCGTGGAGTTCCTGGTTATGGATTAGTGTAGTGCCCCAAGATTTATATAAATAATTTTTGGATTATTTTAAGAATTTTCTGGAATTTATTAGGAATTATATAGCTTAAATTGATTATAAGACCCAAGTATGTTGAATAATTGATCCAGCTTTGATAAATAAAACCCAAAAGGTTTAAGGACCAAGCCCATTAAGTTTGGCCCAATTCTAGAATGTTATTTAGCCTATTCACGAATTTTAAGGATAAATATCTTTTTTTAGATAATTATGTGGATAAAACAAATAAAAGAGTTTGAATTAAGTTATATTCTGCGCATAGTAGCCGTAGTGGTCTATCGTGCGACCACCACAGGCATGTAACGCGCCAAGAGTCGACGGTCACGCTCCGTCAGTTCCGTGAATGGAAGAAAGAGTAAAAAGATTAGATTTTTGCTAGTCTATCTCTTAGGGATCGAGATGGGAGGACTAGTGAATGTGTTAAGGACTCTCTGAAGTCGATCTAAGCTTTAACAAGGACTCTAGAATCGATATAATCCACAAAACCATAACTAGAACCTATAAATAGACCCTAGTTTTGACCTGCGCGACCCCTACATTAGCTCGTGTGAAACTAAAGTAAGGAGATAGTATTTCGGGTAAGTTCTTTGGAACTTTTTATTCCTTATACATAGGACTAATCTTCCTCAAAATTTCGTGCTAGGAGATCAACTACACAAGGAGTTTGAAGCTTCCAAAGTTACTTATTTGACCATAGCGACCTAGGAATCTGAGCGAAAGTCCACTGAAGATCAGGAGATTAGAACACCAAATCGAGGTAATTAGCCTAAGTGTCTTTAGAACTTTCTGTTCCCCTTAGTTTCACCTTCTTACCCTCCAAATTTCACATCCTTAGGTCAAGAGATTGAGGAGTTAGAGTGACGTGAAGTTGCTAAAAACTCACAGGAAGGGAAGAACTAAGACGTGTCTTGCAGTCACAAATTGGAAGTTGAAAGCCCAATAAAGAAGTAGGTTATCTCATGAACGGAAAGAATAGCATGATAGGAGTAAAAGCCCTCTGGTTTTACCTGATTCCATGCACTGTACACCATGAATTTCATGTTTTAATAGGTCTATGCATACATGCATGCCCTTAGCCTAATTTAAAGATAAAAGATATTCTCTTGTTCATTCACTGCGACCTATGCATCTAGATGGCCTATTCTTCGTTCTGTCATGACTAGAGTAGTTGTTTATTTTGATTCTCCTTGCATGAAAGGTTTTAAACCATAGATCTTTTACTTACTGTCAGTAGTACTCTGACGGATGATAGTTAGATCGTCACATGACTCTGACGGCCTTACGATAAGCCGTCACACCGCCTGTTGTACTTAAATTTCTCTGTAATCTCTGACGGACCAGAATCAGAGCGTCACAACCCTCTGACGGCTCCACGATAAACCGTCACAGCCATATGACGCGCTTGTCTTAGACCGCCAGAGTGCTGGGTTCTGTCCATCCGAGATAGAATTGAGAACAATCAAGGTAACTTAGAAATAAGCCTAGTTATCTAAGTTTTGACCTATCTTCATGAACTTTGAGTTTATAAATTGATTCATGCATGTCTAAAGCACTTTGAGTTATTTTAAGTACATGTTAATTTCATTTGCTAAAACTATATAGTTTTATATTAAAAGCATGATTTTAAATGATGTATCGACGAAGTTTCATCATGGTTTCACATCGTTACACATTCTTTCCGTCTATAGAGTCATTTTCTCTAAGTACATGGCATATATTCCGGTATATGACCATTAGTTCACACTTTGCACATAGGAACATATTCTTGGACTTGAGGACCTCTCTATTGGATATTCCTTCCAATGGACTAGGAAATCTGGTTTCAAGGCCTCTGTAATTCTCTGCGAGCCTGAGATTCCCACTAGGACGCCGAGTTGGTTGTACCATTAAAACCGATTGTTTAGAAAGCACTATCGATGTTTTCTGATTTTTACTATGTAACGGCCTATTACTCGACCGTCAGGCCCATCTAACGATCCAATATACAACCGTCACATATACTGAGTCCAATTTATTCTTTCTGGATTCAGCCCATTCTAACGGTCCAATACTAAACCGTCACGTTCATGTAACGACCCATTAATAGACCGTCACAATTCCTGAGTACTTGAACCCAATGTTAGGGTTGATGTTTCAAAGTTCCTAGATGGATTATTGATGGTCTAGGACTTGTCATATTGTTCAAGATATTTAATTTTAAATTATGGAAGATAAGGAATATACTGTTATGCTGTCGAATTGTTTCCATGAGCATAACCTTGTTTTAAGTCATTCTTGATCCCTCGCATTCTTAAATTGAAGCGTTCATTTATTGGAACTTATTGAACTTGTTATATTACTGGCCATATTTATTGCTTGAAACGTGGAAGTAGCTTGATTTATACTTGAAGATGCGATCGAGCACTGATTGTGTTCAAGGGCTCTATGCTAGTCCTCTCGATTGATTGTCAGAAACATACTATTGTAAACCATGGGATATGATGCTACTGGCGTCGCATTGCGCTGGGAGTACTTTCTTTATAAATAAGTGAAGATCCACGGCTCGTGAAGTGAAAATCCACGACACGATATATATACACGTACATGACTTTCTGGCTTGTTACATGATATTCCACAGAAATTCACGAAGTACTTGCTACTAAGTGAAAAGTACATTCTTGATTATTACATGACTTTCTAGTACATTCTTGTTCATGAAGGGCCATATCATATTCTTATTATATTCTTGATAGTTCATACTTGCTCATTCTATCTTACCTGATCATCTTTGTTACTTTGGTGTAATCGCATGATTGATCGCATTGGCATGATTTTACCATATTCTTTAGAGCTAAATTGCTAATCACTTTAATAGTGCCTTCATGTTGATGCGAAGATACCTACTGGGTAAGTGTACTCATTACCTATTTTTTAATCTTTTCAGGAGATGGAAGTGATTCAAATTCGGATTCGAGTTATACAAGTAGCGGGTCCGAGAGCGAATGAAAGTCTTATCAAATGAGAGTGAAGACTTAGGAAAGTCACTATTGTTTAGATCAAGTCTTTGTAATTTCCTTTTTCCATGAGTCTGATGGATTAATGAAGTTTGAAAAGTTATTGTATTAGAATATTTTGATTATTAATGAAATAAAGTTGGAGTTTGAGTAATTATTATGCAATTGCATTTTTACGTATGATTGTCTTGCGCTCTGATCGTTCTTACTCGCAAGAGGCTTACCATGCTGGATGTTCACGATTCCCCGAGTTGGTCTTCCGCTGTAATAAAGGCCCACAATTAGAGTCGTGTCTTGACTCGTGTGTCTTTCTCCATACGCGGAGTGTGTCGAATGTTGTTTGTGCCCTTGAGAGTTTCAAGGAAGCTGAGGTGATGCCAAACTCGCCTGTCTGCCTGTGTCTCGATCGGTTTGAGGATTGGTGTGGTAAAGCGAGAGGGCTTTATTGGTTGCATTGGTCTGGCGGTGTTCCTCGGAGGAGGTTGTATGGAGAGTATGGTGGTTATGCTGTGATCGTGAGGTCTTACCCATTGGGTGCGTTCTCCCCAGTGAGTCCTGTGCATTATCCCAAATTTCGAGGATGAAATTTCTATAAGGGGGGATGACTATAACGTCCTCAGATTTTGGATCGTGTTTCCGCGGGTTACAGATCATGTCCGTGTGGGTTCCGAACTTGAATATTAGATTTCCCTTAGGTGGTGTTTATGTGAGTTATTTTGGGTCCGTGGTGGCATGCTGAGCGGCCTAGCTTTTTCTTGGAATTTTTCAGATTCTGAATTTATTTTTTAGGTATTTTTGGGGTTTAAGTGAATTTTCAAAATAAAAATGATAATAAATAAATAAATATATAATAAAAAAACATTTTAACCCCACACTCTCTCTCTCCATTCTCTCATCTCTCCCACTCTCTCTCATCTCTCCTCTCCCTCACTCTGTCGCCTCTCTTTCCCTCTCCCTTTCTCACCTCCGGTGGCCGACGGCGGTGACGAGGGGGCGTGCAATGGAGCGGTGGTGGCGGCGTGTGGCGAGGACGAAGCCGAGGAGCATGACGAATGGCGTGGCGGAGGAGTCGTGGCCACGGGAGTCGATCTTGCGGGTGATTGTTATTTTGCAGGATTTTCGACGGGGGGGATAGATCTTTAACACTCTCAACTATTTTCCCTCGCGATTCCATGCTTCGGCGAGGTCGAGAGTGGGTGCATTGCTTATATGGGAGAAATGTTCATGTTTGGGACGAGCGACGATTTCGGTCGATTTAGGCCTTGATTTGTGGTTTGAATGCGATGTTCCGGATGTAGGATTGTCTGGAGATGGATTCCCCTTGTTTTTCCCTTCTCTTTGAGGCGAATGGAGCGTAAGATCAAACTCCACGAGGAGTTTGTTTCGTTTATGTGAAACCAGTAGAGAACGGCCATGGGAGTGGCCATGTGCCCCAGAGCTGGGCAGCCAGAACCCTGGTCGCCTAGGTCTGCTAGGCGGCCAGAGGTCTGGCCGCCATACTCCATTTCTTTCCCCCTCTATTCCAGCCTACATGCAGCCAGACTACTGGCCGCCCTGCACTCTGCCTCGACAACCAAAGGCCTGGCCGCCCTGGTATGCTAGGCGGCCAGCACCCTGGCCGCCCAGGCCCCTATTATTCACTAGTCTGGGTGGCCAATGAGGTGGCCGCCTAGCCTGTTGGGCGGCCAAGGTTGTGATGCCCCGGACCTTTCGGATCCTGTTCGTGGGTCCCGGATCTCGTTTCTCGGAGTGTCCGACTCCGTTGTGTCCGAAATTCCGTTTCGGACATCTTTCATTTTTGGATCGGTGCGATCCGGAGTTGTTTCGGAGGCCCGGAGTGCGTCCGCAGCTTTCCCGCGCGTGTTTTCCGATTGCCGGTGTGTGTTTCGTCAATTCCTTCGGAACCTCGTTGCGGGTGAACCGGGTCGTTCACCTAGGCGAGAGTGGTACTGTTACGATCGGTGCATCCCGAGGATCGAGAATATGTATTTTTCTATTTTTCGGTATTTTTGGCATTTTTTGAATTTTCTATTTATAGCCCTTTTCTTTTTCCTTTTTCTTCTCCTTTTCTTCTTTCTTCTTTCCTCCCCGTGAGCGCAACGGTCACCTCCTCCCCCTTCTTGCCAGTTGGACCTCGCGACGCCCCTTCCTCCTTCGGCGACGGGTGGAGGACGACGGCGACGGCGCGGTGACGACGGCGGCGGCAAGAGGATCGCGGCGGTGCCCTCTTCGTGGCGCGTGGGTGGAGTTCGTGTTCGAGCTAGATTCGAAGATCGGTGACTTCCCGGCGAATTTCGAGCTTCATTGAGATAGGGGGACAGATCCTTGACCTCTTTACAGCATTCCTCATGATTTCTAGGCCGTAGAGAGGCCGAGAGGGGCTTGATTCATGCCCGGAGGGTCATTTTCATGCTTGGGGTTTGAGCGCCGGATCCATCATTTTTTTGGAGTTTTTGATCGATTTGGGGCTCTAGATGCATGCTAGGACGTCTGGGGGTGATTCCCCGTTGTTTTCCCTTCACCAGGGGGGGTGAATGGGCGTGGTTTTACGATTTTCGGACGTATTTTGCGAACCGGGCTTGGCCCGTTGTCGCGCTATAGTCCAGTGGCGCGTTCATGATGAACGCGCCGTGTCGTCCGGGCGCGTTCATCGGAAGGGATGACGGTCTGGCGGTTCGAAACGCGCCAGGGTTGGGTGGCGCGATCGGATGATCGTGCTAGCCCAGACTAGCGCGTTCAGGTGTGAACGCGCTAGCCATTGCTAGCGCGTTCTTCTGAGTCGCGCTAGGGGAGCCTAGCGCGACCATCCCCCTCCCCTGAACCGTGTTCCTTTGGGTAGCTTAGCCTCCAGTTGAGTGAGTTTTGGATCTAGTTGTGGCGTATGGCCCGAGGGTTACCGTGGGCACCCAGTGAAAGCCATAGGGGCGCCCGGGGGTCCCCGGAGAATCAGTTACCTCGGTGGGGGTGCCGCGTGACTTGAGGGACGGTCGGACCTCATGCGTGTCCCCGGCATCCGTACCTACCGTTTGGTTACCGAGAGTCTGTGTCAGTGTGTTAGTCGATGGGTTCCGTGAGTCGAGTCCTTACTTCCAGTGACCTGTCCACTAGTCGTAGCTTCCTGCGCACGCGTGTGCGGACCCACCTGGGTGTGGTGGAGAGCGAGACCCAGTGAGAGGTGATTTTTAGGCTGGTTACCGTAGGGCCCCTTGCCTTTGCCACCAGAGTCTGGTGGGGGGGAAAACCAGCTAGATGACCCGACCTAGAGCAGATGGTCTGTGTGTGAACACGTAGTTGGGGGCTTAGGACACGTGCTGACGAGCGTGACCCCAGCTAGTCCTTGTTGTGGTACTTGTTGTGTGTCTGAGTCTCACGCCTGGGGCATCATAGCTAGACACTTGTGACGCGGTGTAAGACGTCAGGGGACGCTTCCGGTCGTTCTTCTAGTGGGTAGTGCTCCCGTTCGCTGGCAGGTGTGGACCCGAGTGTTGTTGGACCGTGGTTCCGTAGTACGGTACTGTTAGAGTAGACGGCTTTTCTGTTTATTTACTTTAGCTTGTTGGTTCTACCATACTCCTGTTAGGTAGGGTTGCCTTCTGCTTCTCGTTTTCCGTGCGAGGTGGGGGTTCGCGGGATCCCTACTGGGCCAATGAAATGAGGCTCACCCCTACTTTTCAGGTGAGGCTGGGTCTTCGAGAGGCGCGGCCGAGTTCCAGCGTGGTTCTTCTAGCCAGGGTTAGTCGCCAGTCTGCCAGAGCCGGGGGATGCCCCGTGTAGTTGTACTTTCCTTTCTGTTGACTGTACTTTTATTTGGACATGAGACTCTGTGGACCTTGTAGCAGTTTATTTTATTTATATTATTCTGTGCATTTTATTTCCGATCATTGTGCTATCTCTGCGGTCGTTTCAGCTTCTCTTGTGCCCCCACACCACTCCTTTCTACCCTTCCGAGTCTTCGGGCTCGTGGGTTGGCGGGCCGAGATTCGAGACGTGCCGGTTCCTTTCCGGTACTCGGATCCCGGGTCGTCACAAAGGTGATGTCCGCCCAGTGCACATGGTGGCACTGTTGTGGGTGGCCAGTGATGTGGCAGCCCAGAGAGGCCAGTAGGTTGGCCGCCTAGTCCCTTTGAGCCCTGGGGTGTAGTGCTTCGCCGTTTCACACCCCGAGGTGTCCGTATGCGATGTGGTTTCGCGGAAGAGGTTTCCGCGTGATTCTATATGATCCGAGATTTCTATATAATTATCATGGGCCATTGATAAGCTGTCACGCCTCAAGATATACATCGGAATTAAGTCGGGAACGTGAACAGCTGGCAAATAAAGTCTCAAGCTAGAATGACAATTAGAGCGCTAAACACATAGGAGAATGAACACAACATATGCTCAAAAATCTTCACTTTATTGAATAATAATCAATGTTTACAATGACACTTGACTTCTTACAACATAATATTTCACTAGACTCAATAAAAAGGAAAAATTACATGAACATGACTTTTAACTAACTTAAACAACTCATGAAAATCTAAGGCTTCGCTCATTCTTCATTCACTCTCGGACCCGTCACTTGAGTAGTCCGTTTCCGACCCGTTAGAATTTCCTGAAAAGATTGAAAAGTAGAGAATGAGCGCACTCGCCCTGTAGGTATCTTCGTATCAACACGATGGCAATGTTAAAGTAATTAACATTTTAGCTCTATAAAGGGCAATAAGGAAAATACAATAAAACATGCGAAATAAAACCAAAGTAAGAACAAGTATCAAGACAAGTGTAGAGATATAAGATATCAAGTAAATATGAGCATGATCAAGCAAGATTATAATATGGCCTTTAAATAACGAGAATGTACTAGCATGTAACGAGAATGTACCTTCGTAACCTTGGAACAAGGCTACACATAATAAAGTCATGTATCAAGCACGTATAATTTCATGAGATCGCCTCGTGGATTTCACATGTTTATAAAAAAAGTACTCCCAACACAATGCGACGCCAGTATTCATCATACTCCATAGTTTATAGCATGTTTCCGACCATCTGCCGAGGGGACTAGCGTGGAGCCCTTGGACACTGTCTGTGTCCGCTCTTGCATCTTCAAGTTATAAATCAAGCTATTTCCACGAGATATAACAATAAAGTCAGCTAATAATATCAAGTTCAAACAATAGTTTCGTGGCAAGAAAAACCAAGGTAAGAACGTACCAAAATGAACATGAGAGTTCAAGGATGAATTAATTGGACATTACGCTACGAAGGAATTCTGGCAGCATAGCGGTACATTTTCATAGTTTCATAGTTCATTAATGACTTATTGAGTAGGGTTTGGGTTCCAGATAATCAGAAGGTCATCTGAAAATAGTGTATAATCAACCCTTGGGTCAGATCTCGGGTTGAACAAGGATTGAAAGAAAGTGGTCTAGAGAGGGCCGCTATCTCAAGGTAACGGCCAGCAGGTGACCGCTATCAAGAGGAAGTCAATAAGGCTGCATCGACGTATTGGACAAGCGAGTCGACGCATGTCACAAGAAAGAAGAAGACGGTCTAGTGAAGACCGCAATATGGAAGTAGCGGTCATGTCAAGACCGCTATTAAGTGGTGGAGTCAACACAGGGAAGGGAATCAGGTCGACTCAGCCAGAAAATTGAACCAGGTAGCGGTCATAGGCCGACCGCTATCTTCAGGTAGTGGTCATGTCCAGGCCGCTATCATGACAGTTCATAGAAAACATAGAAAACACGAAGTGCTCTCTAGACTTTGGGTTTTTAGGGTAAAACTAGCTCGACGTCCTAGTGGGAATCTCAGGCTCGCGAAGACTTACGGAGGTCTTGAAATAAGATCACCTAATCTGACAGAAGGAATTTCCAACGGAGAGTCTCTCAAGTCCAAGAGGTGTTCCTATGAAGTTCAAGTGAACTAATAGCGTCGTATCGGAGTACGGGCTATGTGTGAAGTAATAAAACAGAAAGGGGATGAGAAAGGAACGTGGCAAAGCATAAATCCAAGTGTAAGAACTTGCATCAAAACCCGTAAATACAAAACTATATGGTTTGGGCATGAAAATAGCATATATGAAATTAAGCTTTTAAAACATGTTATGTAACACCCTGAAATTTTACTAAGATTTTTCAAGAATTAAATAACATTATTAAGCATTTAAAAGGGCTTAATGGGCTATTAAATGAATTATGGATTAATTAAATTAATTTGAAGGCCCTAAATCAACCAAAGGGTTAAGGCCACTTAAAGTAGGCCCATAAACCCAATTCTAAGGCTTGTAGGCCCAAGTCCACTTCTAGAGACGTAATTAGGGCTATTCTAGGATTTAAATTAGATAAATAGGCTAATTAGGAGATAAATAGCTGATAAATATAAAAAATTATAAATTTTGGATAAAGCGCCAAAATGCGGTCTATCGCGCGATCGCGTTCTGTTAGTAGCGGTCCAGGGAAGACCGTGTTTTGCTTCCGTGAACAGAAGTGCTAGAGGCGTGGAAAACTTAGATTTTTCCCATTCCAATCCCCATATATCGATGCTATCCAGTGAGAAAATGTGTCTAGGACTCCTAGGGATAGATCCTACTCTAAATTAGGACTCCTAGTTCGATCTAATCCCTCAAACCTAGGCCAACTCTATAAATAGGCCTGAACTTCGACCTACGGGAACCTTAGTTTTGGAGCGCGTATTTTGAAGGTAAGGAATCATCTTCTCAGGTTAGTCCTTTCAAAGATTTTATTCCTTTTAGTTTTATCTAACTTCCCTCTAAACCCCATGCCAAGAGATCAAGCCCCTGAGAAGTTAGAGGCCTCGGAAGTCGCTGGTTCTCTGCAGACCACACAGGAATGAGTGAGTTTCTCCGAGGAAGATCAGAGATTTAGGAACCCTAACCGAGGTAATTTCAAGTTTGGTCTTTAGAATAAATTATTCTACTCTATATCTTCTAATCACCCTCCAAATCTCGTGAATTTAGGTCAATAGGTTAAGGAGATAGAAGGTCCGGAAGTTATTGGTTCCACGCAGGACACGCAGGGACTGGGCTGTTCTTCCAACAAAGAATTCGAAGTTTAGAACCCATCCCAGAGGTAGGTTATCTCATGAATGGATTAAATATCCAGTTAGGATTAAAAGCCCTCTGACCTTGCTCAATTTCATACTTTCCACGTTGAGTATTTGATGTTTTCCCATGACTGCACTTGCATGCTTTTCTGTGCATATTAGCCCTGCACCTTGTAACTAAAAGATAAGAATTTTTAGCATGATTCATGTCTTCCCATGCACCTTTGACATTCTAAACATGTTCCCATATGTTATCCTTCTATTCTTCATGGTTTTTATACATTTGTTGCCCTAGAATAGGCCCTGCATGTTAGTTTAAACTTCTGTCTGTTACAAGACAGAAGGTGGTTCCTCAGAGACCGCCTATTCCAAAAGGTGGCCCTCGAATGACCGCGGCTTTATCGTAGCGGTTTCAACTAGACCGTGACTTGGTTTCTAAAACCAAGTTAAATACTATTTATTTCCCCTATATATTTATTGCTATGCATGCATTAGCCTAGTTATTATACCCCCAGGTCATGGCATATTTCCTACTGCATGTTTGAAGTTCGATTTCATTTAATGTTAGCATGTGTTAAACTTATTTATCATGTATATTAGTTTCTTTCCAAAATATTATAGTTTTGTACTTAAAGAAATTTCCCTGATTTGATTGTACTTTGATTTATGTTTTTGCACATTCCTTTCTCACCTTATTTCTATTTTTATAAGTCACATATAGCGCGTATTCCAGTACGTTGCTATTAGTTACACTTGCACATGATAGGAACACCTCTTAGACTTGTGATCCTCTCCATTGGATATTCCTTCCACCAGACTAGGTGATCATATTTCAAGGCCTCCATAAGTCTCCGCGAGCCAGGGATTCCCACTAGGATGCCGAGCTGGTTGTACCCTAAAAACCCAATGGATTCGAAAGCACTTGAGTTTCTTGCATTTTCCTGCACTCTGGACTAGTCGTGGCCCTCAGGCGACCGCCTACTTCTAGTAGCGGTCGGTCCGTGACCGCATTTTTCCTGCAAGAGCTACTGCGTCAACCCTTTTCCTTCCGGCGTTGACCCTATCTAAAAGTGGTTTTGACTTGACCGCGGCTTCAAGAAACGGTCTAGGAACGACCGCGTTCTGTCAAACGTGTCTTCAACCCATGGTTTGACCCAAGGGTTAGTTAAACTTCATTCCTAGATGGTCCTTGGATTGTCTGGAACCTAACACAATGTTCAATAAGCTATTGATAAATTATGGAAAGTAATAAATGTATCGTTATGCTACCGAATTTCTTCCGTAGTATGACCTTGTCATTAATTCATCCTTGAACTCTCATGATTCATATTTGGTACATTTTTATCTTGATGTTGCTATCATGAACCTATTGTTTGAACTTTACATTATCGGCCGAAACTTTATATTACTCGTGGAAGTAGCTTGATTTATAACTTGAAGATGCAAGAGCTGGCATAGACAGTGTCCAAGGGCTCCACGCTAGCCCCCTCGGTGGATGGCCGAAACATACTGTAGACCATGGGATATGATGAACACTGACGTCGTATTACGCCGGGAGTACTTTTTTTTATAAACGGGTAAAAATCACGAGGATCATCATGAAATTATACATTCTTGTTACATGACTTTCTAGTGCATAGCATGTATGGTTATGAAAAGTACATTCTAGTACATTCTAGTTAATGAAAGGTCACATTATATTCTTACTTGATTATGCTCTCATTCTACATGAGCTCTCATATCTCTATGATTTATATCTTGCTACTTGTGTTATTACTTCAGTTTTATCCGCGTGTTTTATTGCATTTTCCTTACCTTACATTCTAGAGCTAAATTGCTAATTACTTAAATCATGTCTTCATGTTGATACGAAGATACATATTGGGAAAGTGTGCTCATTCCCTACTTTTCTAATGTTTTTCAAGAAATTCTAGCGAGGATTCGGACTACTCGAGTGATGGGTCTGAGAGTGATTGACGAACGAGTGCAAGCTTAGATAGATAAAGTGTCATGAGTCATATTGTAACTTTAGTTCCTTCACTGTAATGGGCGGTGAAGTTGATCATGTTATGTAATTTTCCCTTTTTCTAGAGTTTAGAGTTTAAAGAGTCCCTTAATTGTAAACTTTGATTATTATAATTGAATAAAGTTAGAATTTTGAGTACATTACATTGTGTTCACTCGTCTTATGTGTGAATTTTATTGCGCTCTGATTATATTGCTAGCTTGAGGCGTATTGCCGACTATCCACGTTCCCGAATATCTTTCGCTATAGATATATCTCGGGGCGTGACATGTTAACACTAACATGAAGTCAGAACATGATCAGGAACATCAATGAACGTAATGAGGCATGCTTACTATCATGCATAATAGGGATTTGAACACAGTTTAATCTGGTTACAGGAACTAGAGAGTGGCTGATTGAGGACCGTCACTTGGAAGTAGCGGTCTCTGCTGGACCGCCTTCTGTCTGCAACAGATAGAGACAAATTTTTGTTACAGAGCCTATTCTATGGCAAATAATCATGAGGGCTATGTAAAAACTATAAGATAAAACTTGATAACATGTCAATGATGCATGAGAACGCATGGATTTGGCCAAACTTAATATTTTTCCCTATTAGTTTGCAAGGACATGCATGTAGTGATTATCTAGTTGTGCAGTCATGGGAAAACACGAAATATGACATGCACAATGCATAAAATTGCAAGGGATTGGAGGGCTTTTGTTCCTAGCTTGATGTTTTAGTCAACCATGAGATAACATACCTCTGGGTTTGCTCCTAGAGTGCGAATTTGTCACCGGAAGAGGGCTCTGGTTCTTGCGCGTCCTGCATAGAAACTGCGACTTCCAGACCTTCTAACTATCCGACGGCTTGATCTCCTAGCACGGGATTTAGAATAAAGTTAGAAGATACTAAAGGAATAATAAACCATGAAGGACGAACCTGTGAAGACGACGCCTTACCTTCGAACAACGAGATCCAAAATTAGGGTTCGCGCAGGATGAATATGGGACCTATTTATAGGGAATGGCTTAGGGCTAAGGTTTTAGATCGAATTAAGAGTTCTTATTGAAGGTAAGATTGATCCCTAAGAGTCTTAGATAGGTATTCTCGTCAGATCACGTCGATACATGGCAATTGGGTGAAAAAAATCTAGATTATTCCGTGTTTATCAATTTCCATTTTCGGAAGAAGGTAGTTGTCTGGTCTGGACTGCCTTCACCAGGTAGCGGTCTCGTGATAGACCGCCACTTGCCCGGCTCCCAGAAATTTAATTTTTTACATAATTTAAACTATAATTTCCCCTATTTATCTTATTTTAATTAGAAAAAATTACCCTATTACGTTTCTAGGGTTGGGCTTAGGCCAAGAGGCTAAATTTTAGGGTTTAAGGCCCACTATAATGGGCTTAATCACTTGGTTATTAAATGGGCTTATTTATCAAAGGCCTTAACCTATAAATCAATTAATTAGCCTATTAAGCCATTAAATGCTTAAAAAATCCTTTTAAACTTTTAATAATTATGGGAAGATTACCAGGGTTGCTACACCCTCCCCCACTTAAAAAGAATTTGGTCCTCAAATTCATTGCATGGGATTTGTGGAGAGTGCATTTGACTTACAATTAAATAGCTCTGGAAATCTCGTGCGCATAGCTTCTTCCGTCTCCCATGTAGCTTCTTGTTCTAGGCATTTACTCCACTGGACTTTTACAATGGGAATGGTTTTATTCCGAAGCTAACGTACCTCCCGATCAAGTATTTTATGTGACTTTTGCTCGTACGTCAGGTCCTTCTGTATTATCTGATCGTCATGGCTTACAATATGGAATGGGTCATATACATACCTTTTGAGCATCGATACATGAAACACATCATGAACTCCAGATAATTGAGGGGATAAAGCAATCCGATACGCCACTTCGCCAACACTTTCAAGAATTTCAAAGGGCCTATAAATCTTGGAGTAAGCTTACCTTTAATGTCAAATCTTCGAATTTCACGACCTAGGAAAACTTTGAGAAATATATGATCTCCCATTTGAAATTTCAGGTCTCTTCTTCTATATCAGCATATGTCTTTTGTCTTGATTGAGCCATATGGAGTCTTTCTCTGATAAGTTTCACCTTCTCGGTTGTATCTCTGACAAGATCTGGGCCTAGAAGTTATTTTTCCCCAACTTCATTCTAACAGATTGGTGAACGGCAACTCCTTCCATATAATGTCTCGAACGGTGCCATTTGTATGCTAACTTGATAGCTATTATTGTAGGCAAACTCGACTAGAGACAAGTGGTCATGCCAACTCCCACCAAAATTAATAGCACAAGCTCTAAGCACATCTTCAATCACCTGATTTGTTTTTTCTGTCTGGCCATCAGTTTGTGGGTGAAATACTGTTCTAAAATTTAACCGGGTCCCTAATGAATGTTGTAGACCCTTCTAGAATTATGATGTGAAACGAGAGTCTCGATCAGATATTATTGTGACAAGGACTCTATGTAATTTCACAATCTCCTTCGTATATAAGGTTGTTAGAATATCCACAGACCATCGACTTTTAATAGGTAGAAAATATGCAGATTTTATCATTTAGTCAATAATCACCCATATTCCATCATGTCCACCTCTTGTCTTTGGCAAACCCATGATGAAATCCATCCCTATGCTCTCCAATTTTCACTCAGAAATTTCCAAGAGATGTAACTTTCCAGCGGGCTTTAGATGTTCCGCCTTAACTTGTTGACAAGTGAGGCAGCGAGATACAAAGCCCGCCACTTCTCTCTTCATATTAGGCCACCAGAAATTTCTTTTTAAGTCTTGGTACATCTTGGTAGTGTAGATTCTAATTAGAAATCCACTTAATGGAATTATTAAGAATTATGCAAAAGATGGAAAAGCATGCACGAGGTGCTAAGATGGAGTTTGTGATCGCTAGAGACACGAGGCCTCAAAAATAATAAAAAAGGGAGATCGCGAATACCTGGTGAAGATTGAAACGCGGGATGATGTGAGTGCTCCTTTCTCTTCAAATCGGCCGACCGATGAAGAGACTTCTTCAACTTATTACCCTTGCAAAAAAAAGACACAAACACCAATAAAGAATATGGAATTAGAACATGGTGAGTGTAGCATCAATTCTTAATAAAAATATGAGCATGAAAATATGATGAAGAACACACCTTAAGGGTGTTGGCCCTTAAACCCCTATGCAAAAAGGGTAGAAAAATATGAATGTATGAAGATGCAAATATATGAATAAGGGGAAAGAGTGCAAGAGTTGCACTAAAGGGGAGGTTTCTCAACGTGGTTGAGAGATATTAAAAATAATAATAATAAGATATGAACATGCAAGCATATGAACAATGATAATAAAAGTAGAAATAAAGGAAGCCTGTTGCTTTTGACTTTGATTCTCGATGGTGAGAAATCTTCCAAAGGATGAAGAAATTAGTATAGGAGTTCCTCCTTCAGCCAGCAGCAGCAACCTGCGTGAAAGAAAGAAAGAAGAAGAAAAACAATAGAAAAAAATAACAGAAGAAGAACAACGTCGGAGGGAAGAAGAAAAGGAAGAATCCGAGCCAACCCCTTAACAGAGCTGAATAAGCTCTATAAAAAGGGTCGAATCAAGAGATAGAAGGATAATAATGGGCAAGAGCCCAAGGAGGGAAGGATAAGAATGGGCAAGGTGACCAAACGAAGCAGGGACTCTCTGGGAAAGGGCTGCGTCCGTTTAGAACACGAAAGTGAAACACGACTTGAACAAGGGCATTAATTAAAGAATTGACGACCTACCAAAGGGCTTTATTTCAAAAACACGCCTAAGACCAAGGCGTTAATTCCTTTACTTGTGAAAGACGTCTGAATGTGAGGCGTTAATTAAAAAAATTCAAATTAGGGCCATTTTTCATTTCTCAATATTATTTTTCCATTTTTTAGGTGGAGGTGCATCACATTGTGCTGATTCCAAAGACTATTTTTGCGTATTTTTCTGACACCCAGAAAGCCACCAAATCACCTCTGGAATGAGGTTGAAAATAATATTAAAATAATTAATTGGAAAGTGACGCCCGTGCCATATGTCGTTAATTCAATTTTTTTTATTTTTATTTTATTTAAAATAAAGGTAACGTCCTATTCTTGGTCATTAATTCTAAAAAATTCTGAAAAAACTTCAGAAAATTCTAGAAAAATAGGAAATTGAGAGAAATGGATGCCCTCACTATATGTCGTTAGTTTTCTTTTATTTTCTTTTAATTTTCTTAAAAAGAAATGATGCCCCTCTTCAAGTCGTTAATTCTGAAAAATTCATAAAAATAGAGAAAAATATCCAAAAAATTTAAAAAAATCCAGAAAAATAGAAAAAAAATAAGAAAAGGGAGAAAAAAGGGAGAAATCTAAAAAAAGTGAGAAAAACCACTCAAACAAAGGTAATTTGAGGGTCAAATTGGGGCATTACAAGGTAATATGAGATGTGCTCACAGTAACGTCAATTTTGGCGTGTCTACAGCTGCCCCGCCTTGGCGTCTGCTTTGCAAGGGAGCAGAGCAAACTGAAAAGTAGATGCCAAGGTGTGATGAGACACGCAATCAATATCACTTGATGAGAATGAAATCAAAAGCTCGAGATGAAACAATCTCGGAAAATTCAATGAAATCAACGATGTTTGGATAAAAAGAGGGAGTGTGCACGTGGGCACGAAGGAGATAAAAGAATGATCAACTTCCAGCGCGGTGGAAGTACCCCAGGTCACAAACCTGTAGGTTTCACCATTGGGGAGCGGTTACCGGCCAATGTGGACGTGCTGCAGCCAAGGTGGATCAAAGGGAAAAATGATTAAAATAAGATGATAGAAATCCAAACAAGGAGCTTCCGAGAAAATGACCCAAAACAGCAGCAAGGTGAACTGAGGATTCCATCAGCAACGAATATCTCATATCTTGAAAGATTAAGATCAATTTGACTCTCCAAATCAGCTTATCAGAATGATTTCCAACGTTAATTCAAAGTCCTACATGAATGCATGCTGGGTTTAAAAGAAAAAATTAAATCAAACGAAAATATAAGATACTCAAGGATAATATTGTTAAGCTATCCAGACTGAGTCAAGAAAACCATTCTGTGAGCTGATACTAAGCCGAAGCCCGTTTATCCGCGCACCAACTCGCAAAAGGGAACCATCGTCCCCAGTCTTAGACGGCTCAACGGCCTATCCGTATGACTAAGACTCCTCTGGAATCGTCATTATTTTTGATGAAGGGGAACTCAAATTCTAGATTTACCAAAGCCACAAGGTCCTTGATATAATCTAATAGGGTATGCATCATATAGTGAAATGCATACAGGGAGAGATGGTGATAGCAAAAGGCATGGGGGAACTGAGAAGAGGTGCCGACACCGTGGGGCTTGGATGATGATGCCCAGTCGGTGGGACCAAGAGCTTCTTCTTGCACTCAAAGATTCATCATGCAAGATATAAAAGATAACAAGTAATGAATAAGGCATTTAAGCATAGCAAGCATAGCATGAATAAGCATCAATAAGCAATCATAGACATCAAAGCACTTAAAGCTTGGTGTGGATAGCATTCAAGCATGTATTAGCAAGGCGAAGCACGTTTAGCATCATAGCATTATTATTTGTTGTTTTATCATTAGGATGACAATCTTGGCATGTGAGATTAAGATTGGATGATCAGGATCAAATAATGCCCAGTGGCAGAGTGATCAAGTGAAATCAGCAGGAGTTGATTCGAGATGAATGATCAATTAACACCCAGCTAAAGATTGGCAAGAGTGCCTTGTAGGAGAATGATACGCAGATTGATGTCCCGAACATAACAGGAGATGGGCGTGAATAATCAAAAAATGTCCAGGGAGATGATAATCAAAACGCCAAGGGTGGCATGAAAATGTCGGGAATAACTAACAGATTGATAGCAATGAGTAGAGAGGACTCATCCCGTGATCTTGGCCCCTTGTAAAATTGTTGTTCCTGTAAAAACACCATCAGAAAATATAATGCAATTTTTTTTGGATTTTGAAATATGTAAATTTTTATGAGTTTTGAAAAAGATATTCAAATTTTTATGGAGATTTTGGAAAATATTTGAATTTTTATGAATCTTGAAAATATTCAATTTTTTGTTTGATTTTGCTCAGGAAATATTCAATTTTTTTTTGTTTGATTTTGTAATATTCAATTTTTTTGGATTTTGGTTTAGACATAGCTAATGCAGCATCAAAGGGTGTTTAAACCATTAATTGGGGGTCCTCGTTCCTTCCCTTTTTGCTAAAATTTCCCAAAGCCGGGCGTGCATTGAGAGTGGCATCCTATAACCGACAGTCTTTGATCGACGGTGCCCCTATCAAGGCCATACCTGAGGAACGTTCGGTCTTGGAGGGAGAAGAGAAGAATAAGTGAGGATAAGCTTTATGCAGGATGGGAGATGTCGGGACTTGAATTCCTTCCAAGGTGTTTCCCCTCAAAGAGGTAGTCTGTTGTGCCGGGGCTTTGTGCCTTTGATTTAGACCCTCGACATGCATACGACCAGGCTTTTCCCTGCGGGGACTTTGCCACACTTGACATGCCATAATTCATAATTTTGCTTTTATCAGAATTTTGACTTGATTTCTATAATAGCCCTTTTGGCGAGATGTATATCATTAAAACTCATATGAAAACTCATATTGATTTTGGGTCAAGACTGCCCCTATTTGAGACTCCTCTCGTATTGGGGATTACCGAGATTGGTCATCTCATCCGTCAACCTCTTGCCCCTGCATTCGGTCGAGTAAAGAAGAGAAAAGACTTTCAGATATACTCATGGCATGGCCAAAGTAGGGACGGTGTTTAACCAAAGGAGCCGGCTAAGGACGCCGTGAAGTGTGTGCGATGCCCAGCTAAGGGTTACTCTTAACAAGCGGGGAGAGAATGTTGAATTCCCAGCGTGGGGTTCTTATTACCAAAGGTGCTGCAAAAACAAGCCTAAAAGACTGTTTTGAGAATGATTTAGTAAAGATAAAGATTCGACCTAGGATAAAGGTCTTGACTACCACTCTTAATCTTGTTAAGAAGTACTTTATTTTGAAAATCATGCGTGAAGTAATGAGATAATGATATCATAAAATGAGTACTTACGCCAATATGTTACCTTGCAACCTTTGTAGAAGCAGCTGTCAGAGGCGAGGTTGATCATCGTGGGATAGTCCTCTTTGGTAGTCAAAAGGATTGGAAGCAAAGGATTTGAAAGTGGCTTAACAAGAAGGAGTGGTGCCAGAGTCAGACGAATAAGGAGAAAAGGAAGAGAGGCGAGGGCTAGAACTCCCTCGCTAAGGCGCGGAGACCCTGATCACATGGAACAGTCTACAGAAGAAGCGGAGAATCAAGAAGAGGAGTGAGGACTAAAGCCTCGAAAGCAGTGAGAGAATGGGCAGATGCCCAAGGCAGCGGACGTGGAAGAAGTTGGGTCGGACCCAGGATCAGGGGGAGTCAGAAGAAGAAATTGATAGATGGAAAGAGGCGGATCTGGAGGGTCTGGCGGCAGAGGAGGAGAATCGTGATAGGAGGAATCCGGAGGCTCTGGAGGGATAAGATATCGAGGGACGCGGTGCCCTGGGAAGAAATATGGAAAAAGATGATGGAAGAGGAGGAAGAAAATGAAGGAGGTGATGTTCTGGAAAATCAGAAAGATGAATCGGAAGAAAGATGGAGGGTCCGGAGGTTCCGGAGGAATGAAATCAGGAGGGGCGCGATGCCCTGGAAGAAGATAGAAAGAATAAGATGGAGAATCCAGAGGTTCCGGAGGAATAAGATGGAAAGGGGCGCGATGCCCGAGAGGAAAGTATGAAGGATCCGAAGGGATGAGAAGGGAAGGGGTGCGATGCCCGAGGGGAAAGTCCGGAGGTTCCAGAAGAATAAGGTGGAAAGGGGCGCGATGCCCGAGGGGAAAGTCCGGAGGTTCCGGAGGAATGCGGTGGAAAGGGGCGTCATGCCCTAAGCAGAAGGAAAGAGAATCCGGAGGTTCCGGAGGGATGAGAAGGAAAGGGGCGTCGTGCCCAAGGGGAAAGTTCGGAGGTTCCGGAAGAATAAGATGGAAATGGGCGCGATGCCCGAGGGGAAAGTCCGGAGGTTCCGAAAAAATGAGGTGGAAAGGGGTGCGATGCCCGAGGGGAAAGTCCGGAGGTTCTGGAGGAATGAGGTGGAAAGGGGCGTCATGCCCTAAGCAGAGAGATAAAACACCTGGGAATTCCAGGGAAATAGGGGGAAAGAGGACGCGATGCCCCGGGGAGAGTGGATTAGAAGAGAATGAAGGTGAATAAGATGGGAAATGCGGGATATCCGGAGGTACCGGAAGGCGGGGAAGATACGGGTTTGGAAACCCGGGACAGAAGAAGTGTATGCAAAATGATGGATGCGATGAATGCAATGAATGCGCGAATGCAACAAAATGCATGAGATGTAAAGAAGATGGAGAATGTGAAAGGTGAGAGGACGAGATCCTCCTCCTAACCCCGGGAATGGCCCATGAAGAAAAAGTGATAGAAATGGATGCATAGAAGGTGGAACAAATAAGGGACGGCCCCTTAGCGCCAAGATAACTGCCCCTCCACGGCAGTGAAAGAGTATAGCCAATTGGCCCAATGGAAGAAGCTTCACTAATGAATGACAACCCCCTTGGAAGGTAAGGATCAATGATGTGAGGGAGTTGGAAAGTTGGAACATGAAGCATTGCCATGCCCATTAATTGTGGTGTATAAGAAGTGTTGAACAAAATGGGCATTCGCCCCTTGTATGGAGGAATGGAATCAAGATTTGGAAGATGGAACAAAGGGTGCCCTGCCCGGCCCTTGGATGGCATGAACGCTTGGCATTCTCTGAGCAATAGCGGTGACCTGGCCCCTTCGACCATGTTTGGCACAATAACCCGGATCGGCATCCGGTAAATAAATTCTTGAATCTTGAACGGCACAGCCACGGCCAAATTCTCGTTGCACGGCGCTTGATTATCCTTGACACAAGTTCTTGAGGCGGAGGCGGAAGGCTTCGTGGATGGTGGAGGTATAATGGAAAATGTTGGAGAAAGGGTGAGTGGAAGCGGAGGTTCAAACATGTCGAGCTTCCCCCTTTGCTTGGAAGCAGCAGGGGTTGGCTTGAGTGCAAAAAGGGGTGGACCTTGCTCAGGATTAGCCACGGGTAAGGGTGATAGGTTAAGTGGTGGAATAGGGGAAAGGACTGGCAAAGCTGGTTTTGGCATTACAGGGATAATGGACGGCTTAGGTAGCGAACAAAGAGGAGGGGTAATAGAAGGCTCGGAAGAGACCGGCGTAGTGGAGGGTGATGGAGGTTCGGCGGAGGCCGGTGGAGTGGAGAGTAGTGGAGGTTTGGCGGAGGCCGATGGAATAGAGGTTAATGGTGTAAAAGGAAAGGGTTTGGTGCGCTGAAAATGTCGAATGGGGCGAGAGGTGTCAGGTATAGGGGAAGGCGCATGATGCACCGATGTGGGTGACTGGAGTATCGACCCATCATCGTAACACCAAGTATTGGGGTGAGGAGGAGACTCATGGTGCGGCGGTATGGGTGATTGGAGTATCGACCCATCATTGTAACACCAAGAGGTCTCATAAATGGGGGTTGGATCGGCAACTGTGGCATAATCCTGAGCATAGGGGTCTTCTGACAGTGGAGGAAGAGGATGGCGAAGGAAACTCGGAAGGGATGCCTGCGGAGCTTCATCATCGTATACCGGCTCAAATTCTTCAATTGCCGGTTCTTCATCATCAAATTCAAGTGGACACCGTAGTGGAGGCGTATATGTGGATGGAGGAATGTAATGATGTTGCGTATGTGGAGGTGGAAGGCCATATGAATGAAGTGTGCGGATGGGTGGAGGGCGGACGGTGTCCACTTGATCGTCGAAATCTGCCGGCTGCTGCTTGCTTGAGCTGCCGATACCATAATCATCTCTCCTATCCTTCCATTCTTTCTCCATCTTAGTAATATCATCCAAAGCGGCATGGAGAGGATTGACCGGAGTAGGAGGAGCCATGACCCTTCTTAATTGTTCCTCCATCAAAGTGACTTTATCAAGAAGGGTTTGTTGGAGGGGTGTAACTTGAGCAACCAAGGGTTGGCAGGGCCTTGAAGGAGGGGTGGCATAAAAAGGCCGTGGAGGGGAGTTAACGGGATGACCCGCAGAAGAACCCGGATGGGCCGGATTGCAAGAAATAAATGGGCCTCGGGGCCGTGATGGAGGAGGAATAGAAGGAGGCGGGTGTCGGACCACCCGGGGAGGAATGTGAATAGAAGAGGATGGGTAATGGGCTACCCGATTAGGATTGTGAATAGAAGAGGGAGGTGGGTGATGGTCCACCCATGTAGGGTTGGAAGGAGGAAGAGATGAAGGAGATGCACCCTCAACGGCGGCCTTAAGGGCTTGGATCTGTTGAGGGGTGAGATGATCTAATGCATGAATGATTTGGGAGACCTTCTCATCGTTGGGAGGAGATAATCCCGAAGGAGTAGTGGCTTGAAATTGAGATGAGGGACCATAAGTTTGGACATTGCCCATGGGCCGGGCATGACCATAAGAATGAGGATGTGGTCCCTCGAAAGCATGGTGAGAGTTTAGATGAAAATGTTGAAATTGAGGAGAATAAGATGTGCATGGTTGTGCATCCTCATGAATTGGATTAAACATGTTGGTTTTCTTATCACGGTAAGCCATTATTCAATCAAATTTCAAAATAATATGCAAAAAGCACACAAGTTGGAATGGTTACCTTTGATCTTAATTTGTTTGAACCTTGGTGAATTAATGAATTTTAACAAAGTTTGGTGTGATTCACACAAGGGAGGATCCTAGTTTCAATATGGTTTGAACTCCGGTGCCAACTAGGAACACTCTCTCACCGTGTATAGGCCAACTAACTCGGGTCTTCAAAAGGGTACAACCTGCCCGGCGTCCGTGAGGGAATCTACGGGTGCGGGGGCTTATGGAGGCTTGGTTTAGGAACTTCCAATCCAAAGAGACGGAATGCTCAATGGAGGGTCCTTCCTTCACCAAGGGGGTGTGTGGAATCCTAATGTAGAGAGAGGAGGTCTCCCAAACCAATGCAAATGAGTGAATGCAGGGTAAACAAGCCAATCACAACAATATAATCAATCAACAAATATAAGCATGAATCATGATGAAAAGCCACACACGGGAGGGTTCTGTAAACCCACAGTAAAAAGACGCCCTGGCAGGGGGCGCTATTAACCAAAGCGACGACAGTATCACTGTCGTGAATCACTGGAGGACCCAGGGGCAGCGAAAAAAACGCCTTAGTGTGAGGCGCTATAAATAAAAGGACGACCCTGCGTGAGGGCGTCAAATTCAAAACCCGCGCCTTGATGTGAGGCGCTAAGAAACAATAAGACGCCCTTGGGAAGGGCGTGAATTCACAGAAAGCAGGAGATGTGATGGAAGACGCCCTGGCAGAAGGCGTTACACATAAAGAAGACGCCCTGGATCAGGGCATTAAAATAAAACGCGCCTCTGTCTAAGGCGTTAATTTCCTCTATCTCCAGAAAAACTCCACGGCCAGAAATATCAAACACTCACAGTCAGAGGCAATCAACAAATATATGAATTAAGATATTAGCATGCTCATCAAGATTTTTGGATAAGTGGAAATTATAAAAAAAAAACCTATCAAACTGACAGATCACATGGGGAGAGTGCAATGCACAATGGAGGGTGCCCGAGGGGCACAAAGGAGGGGTACCGTGGGTACCAAAGGGAAAGGGCACGCGAGGGTGCCAAAGGGGAAAGGGGTAATAAAAAGAAGAACGCAAAGTGTCCCACCGTGATCGCCAATTTGTAGATTCTAATTAGAAATCCACTTAATGGAATTATTAAGAATTATGCAAAAGATGGAAAAGCATGCACGAGGTGCTAAGATGGAGTTTGTGATCGCCAGAGACACGAGGCCTCAAAAATAATAAAAAAGGGAGATCGCGAATACCTGGTGAAGATTGAAACGCGGGATGATGTGAGTGCTCTTTTCTCTTCAAATCGGCCGGCCGATGAAGAGAGTTCTTCAACTTATTACCCTTGCAAAAAAAAGACATAAACACCAATAAAGAATATGGAATTAGAACATGGTGAGTGTAGCATCAATTCTTAATAAAAATATGAGCATGAAAATATGATGAAGAACACACCTTAAGGGTGTTGGCCCTTAAACCCCTATGCAAAAAGGGTAGAAAAATATGAATGTATGAAGATGCAAATATATGAATAAGGGGAAAGAGTGCAAGAGTTGCACTAAAGGGGAGGTTTCTCAACGTGGTTGAGAGATATTAAAAAAAAAAAATAAGATATGAACATGCATGCATATGAACAATGATAATAAAAGTAGAAACAAAGGAAGCCTGTTGCTTTTGGCTTTGATTCTCGATGATGAGAAATCTTCCAAAGGATGAAGAAATTAGTATAGGAGTTCCTCCTTCAGCCAGCAGCAACAACCTGCGTGAAAGAAAGAAAGAAGAAGAAAAATAATAGAAAAAAACAACAGAAGAAGAACAACGTCGGAGGGAAGAAGAAAAGGAAGAATCCGAACCAACCCCTTAACAGAGCTGAATAAGCTCTATAAAAAGGGTCGAATCAAGAGATAGAAGGATAATAATGGGCAAGAGCCCAAGGAGGGAAGGATAAGAATGGGCAAGGTGACCAAACGAAGCAGGGACTCTCTGGGAAATGGCTGCGTCCGTTTAGAACATGAAAGTGAAACATGACTTGAACAAGGGCGTTAATTAAAGAATTGACGACCTACTAGAGGGTTTTATTTTAAAAACACGCCTAAGACCAAGGCGTTAATTCCTTTACTTGTGAAAGACGTCTGAATGTGAGGCGTTAATTAAAAAAATTCAAATTAGGGTCATTTTTCATTTCTTAATATTATTTTCCTATTTTTTAGGTGGAAGTGCATCACATTGTGCTGATTCCAAAGACTATTTTTGCGTATTTTTCTGACACCCGGAAGGCCACCAAATCACCTCTGGAATGAGGTTGAAAATAATATTAAAATAATCAATTAGAAAGTGACGCCCGTGCCATATGTCGTTAATTCAATTTTTTTTATTTTTATTTTATTTAAAATAAAGGTAACGTCCTATTCTTGGTCGTTAATTCCAAAAAATTCCGAAAAAACTTTAGAAAATTCTAGAAAAATGGAAAATTGAGAGAAATGGACGCCCTCACTATATGTCGTTAATTTTCTTTTATTTTCTTTTAATTTTCTTAAAAAGAAATGACGCCCCTCTTCAAGTCATTAATTCCGAAAAATTCATAAAAATAGAGAAAAATGCCCAGAAAATCCAAAAAAATCCAAAAAAATAGAAAAAAATAAGAAAAGGGAGAAAAAAGGGAGAAATCCAAGAAAAGTGAGAAAAACTACTCAAACAAAGATAATTTGAGGGTCAAATTGGGGCATTACAAGGTAATATGAGATGTGCTCACAGTAACGTCAATTTTGGCGTGTCTACAGGTAGTACCAGGGTGAATAACATATCTTGACTTGTGGGCTTCTTCCATAATTAGCTTTTTAGTCTCCTCGTGTTCCGATACATAGATCCGACCTCGGAATAACAATCTTCCATCAGTCGTAACGGAGAATTCTGGTCGTTGATCTATATTAGTTTTGATCTCCACTAGTATAGGGTCATTTTCTTGAAGCTTGACTAGATCTTCTATTAATGTGGGTTGTGACATGATATTGGTGATAATACACCCTTGATTCTCTGTGTCAATATCTAGATTAAGCTGAGCAAAGTCTTCTATAAGGTTGGTCATAGCTCTCCTGAGACTTGATAAAGTTGCCAGTGGTTTTTCACTGAGCGCATCAGCTACAACATTTGCCATGCCAGGGTGGTATTGAATAGAGAAATCGAAGTCCTTAAGGTACTCCTGCCATCTTTTTTGTCTCATGTTCAACTCCTTTTGGGAGAAGAGATATTTCAGACTTTTGTGATCTAAGAATACCGTGAGTTTCTCTCCATAGAGATAATGTCGCTATATCTTCAAAGCGAAGTTAACAGTAGCTAGTTCCAGGTCATGCACTGGGTAATTCTCCTCGTGCCGTTTCAATTGCCTTGAAGCATAACAAATGACTCTACCATGCTGCATTAAGACACATCCAAGGCCAACGCCTAATGCATCAGTGTAGACTTCGAAGCCACCATCTTCAACGGGTTGTGCTAACATAGGTGCAGTGGTAAGAAGTTCCTTGAGTGTCAAGAAACTCTCTTTACAATCCTTTGACCATATAAAATAATTTTCTTTTCTTGTAAGCCTAGTCAGAGGTACGGCGATCTTAAAGAAATCTTTTATGAACCACCTGTAATAGCCAGCCAACCCAAGAAAACTCCTGATTTCAGATATAGTTGTCGGTCGGCTCCAATTCTTGATAGTTTCGACCTTAGAAGGATCCATAGTGATACCTTCCTTTGATATGATATGATCAAGGAATGAGACTTCCTTTAGTCAGAATTCACATTTATTGAGCTTTGCATAAAGTTGGTGCTCTCTTAATATTTGCAAAGCTATTCTTAAATGCTCTTCCCGAGTCTTGGAATATATTAGAATGTCATCAATGAAGACGACCACGAACCCGTCAAGGTAAGGCCTGAAGACATTGTTCATGAGTTGCATAAAAGCTGCAGGGACATTAGTTAACCCAAACGGCATAACCACAAACTCATAATGCCCATATCTGCTTCGAAAAGTAGTCTTGGAAATATCTTCATCTTTAATCCGCAGCTAATGGTAGCGAGACCTGAGGTCTATCTTTGAGAAATATTCTGCACTAGAAATCTGATCGAACAGCTCATCGATACGCGGCAATGAATATTTGTTGTTTGTGAGTGTATTTAACTTCCGGTAATCAATACATAGTCTGAGAGATCCATCCTTCTTTCTAACAAATAGGACCAGTGCACCCCAAGGGGACATGCTTGGCCGAATAAAACCTTTCTCCAATAGCTCTTGAAGTTGCTTCTTCAACTCCTTGAGTTATGTGGGGGACATCATGTAAGGAGCTTTTGAAACAGGAGCTGCTCTAGGGATCAGTTCAATGGAAAAGTTTACTTCCCTTGCGGGCGGTAAATCAGGTAGTTCGGAAGGAAAAATGTCAAGGAAGTCTCTCACAATAGGGATCTCTTCTATAATAAGTTCCATGGACTTGGTGACAACTATGGAAGCAAGGAAAACTTCACAACCTTGAGAGAGGAGTTTGCTGGCGTGAAGAGAAGAAATACGAATAGGATGCTTCCTATATTTGATGCCAAGGAAAGAGAACTTTGGTAGATTGGGTTTGTGGAAAGAAATCCGCCTATTGGGATAATTAATGTCGGCATAGTGTTCACATAGCCAATCTACACCTAAGATGGCATCGTAGCCTTCCATGTCAAGACATGCGAGATCGGAAGGAAGATTATGGCCTTCTATGGTCACCTCGCTATTAGGGTAGTGAGTTTTAAGTTCCGTTCCGGAGCCTAGAGGTGTGATAATTGCTATGTCTGAAGGTAAAGGAACAGGAGAAACTGGCAAAGTTTTAGCAAAAGCGATAGATATAAAAGAATGAGAAGCACCAATATCGAATAATACAAAGGCAGAATGTGAGTAAATTTGGATGGTACCTTCAATCATCTCATTTTCCTTTGTAGCTTCCTCCTCCATTACGGCATTGAGACGAGCCTGCCGCATGCGCCCACCATCATTCTTAGAGGATTGCTCTTTCATAAGGGGGCAATTGGGCATGCGATGCTCCCGGCTTTCGCATTGAAGACAAGCACCAAGGTGCTTCCAGCACTCTTCGACCGAATGACCGAACTTCTCGCAGAAAGTGCAAGCCGGCATGACTTGCTTCTCTTCTTCTTTCACCTTCTTGTTTTTGCTATTCCCATTACCATTACGGGATCGCTTCTTGTTGTCACAAGATTTGTAAGTCCTTATGATGTTGAATTTCTCTTCTTTCCTTCCTCGCTTATCATGCTTCTGGCTAGATTCTTCTCCCTTGCCCTTGAATTTCTCGACCTTCTCAAGGGTCCTTTCACATAAGTGGGCTCTATGGACCATCTCCGTATATGTGTGGATATTTTGAGGCCCAAGTTGTTGAACAAAGACGTGCCTTAAACAGTCCATAAAGTGATTATCTTTGAGAAGCTCCGTAGCAACAAGATGTGGAGCATATGGCGCCAGCCTTGAGAATTGTAATTCATACTCCGCCATCGTCATCATACCTTGCCTAACGGAGGCAAATTCGGCCACCTTTCTCTCTCGGACATGCTTCGAGAAATACTTCTCACGGAAGAGCTCAAGGAACTCTTCCCAAGTGAGTTGTGTGTTATATAGATGAGCCGAGGTGGCCTTCCACCATGTACGGGCATCCATGTTTAATTGAAAAGTGGCTAACAGGACCTTTTCCTTGTACGTGCATTGCATGACATTGAAGATGCGATCCATTTCATCGATCCAGTTCTCGGCCTCATCAGGGTTGGATGATCCCGAGAACCGAGGAGGGTTCATACTCTGGAAGTTCCTGTGTAGATCACCGGCGCCCGCCCATGCGCCAGCTTGAGCTACCGTTTGCAGAGCCTGGGTAAGACCCTGGACAGTTTGTAGCATGGCTTCCCAATTTACACGATTAGCGGCCATTTGGAAAGAAAGGTTCCTGAGGAAATAAATAATTTATCATTTTTCTTTGGAATTAGTCGGGGTAACCTAGAAGTTAATTTCTAGATAACTATCTTATCTCGAGCTCTACCCGATCTCACATGGGTTCGGAAGTTTCTTCCCTAATTCATAGGTGTGGGTCCTTAATCCTTGGACATAACCTATGACTTGACATTTTTCATAGGACTTAATAATACTAGGCTCTAATGCCACTTTAACTGTCACACCCTGAGATATGCAGCGGAATTAAGTCGGGAACGTGAACAGCCGGCGAATAAAGTCTCAAGATAGAATGACAATCAGAGCGCTAAACACATAGGAGAATGAACACAACATATGCTCAAAAATATTCACTTTATTGAATAATAATCAATGTTTACAATGACACTTGACTTCTTCCAACATAATATTTCACTAGACTCAATAAAAAAGAAAAATTACATGGACATGACTTTTAACTAACTTAAACAACTCATAACAATCTAAGGCTTCGCTCATTCTTCATTCACTCTCGGACCTGTCACTTGAATAGTCCGTTTCCGACCCGCTAGAATTTCCTGAAAAGATTAAAAAGTAGGGAATGAGCGTACTTACCCAGTAGGTATCTTCGTATCAACACGATGGCAATGTTAAAGTAATTAACATTTTAGCTCTATAAAGGGCAATAAAGAAAATGTGATAAAACATGCGAAATAAAACTAAAGTAACAACAAGTATCAAGATAAGTGTAGAGATATGAGATATCAAGTAAATATGAGCATGATCAAGCAAGATTATAATATGGCCTTTAAATAACGAGAATGTACTAGTATGTAACGAGAATGTACCTTCATAACCTTGGAATAAGGCTACACACAAGAAAGTCATGTATCAAGCAAGTATACTTTCATGAGATCGCCTCGTGGTATTCACCCGTTTATAAAAAAAGTACTCCCAGCGCAATGTGACGCTAGTATTCATCATACCCCATGGTTTATATCATGTTTCTGGCCATCTGTCGAGGGGGCTAGCGTGGAGCCCTCAGACACTGTCTGTGCCTGCTCTTGCATCTTCAAGTTATAAATCAAGCTACTTCTACGAGATATAACAATAAAGTCGGCCAATAACATCAAGTTCAAACAATAGTTTCATGGCAAGAAAAACTAAGGTTAGAACGCATCAAAATGAACATGAGAGTTCAAAGATGAATTAATTGGACATTACGCTACGGAGGAATTCCGACAGCATAGCGGTACATTTTCATAGTTTCATAGTACATTAATGACTTATTGAATAGGGTTTGGGTTCCAGATGATCAGAAGGTCATCTGAAAATAGTGTATAATCAACCATTGGGTCAGACCTCGGGTTGAACAAGGATTGAAAGAAAGCGGTCAAGAGAGGGCCGCTATCTCAAGGAAACGGTCAGCAGGCGACCGCTATCAAGAGGAAGTCAATAAGGCTACATCGACGTACTGGACAAGCGAGTCGACGCAGGTCACAAGAAAGAAGAAGATGGTCTAGGGAAGAACGCAATGTGGAAGTAGCGGTCATATCAAGACCGCTATTAAGTGGTGGAGTCAACGCAGGGAAGAGAATCCGGTCGACTCAGCCAGAAAACTGAACCAAGTAGCGGTCATAGGTCGATCGCTATCTTCAAGTAGTGGTCATGTCCAGGCCGATATCAAGACAGTTAATGAAAAACACAGAAAACACGAAGTGCTCTCTAGACTTTGGGTTTTTAGGGTACAACCTACTTGGCGTCCTAGTGGGAATCCTAGGCTCGTGGAGACTTATGGAGGCCTTGAAACAAGATCACCTAGTACGGCAGAAGGAATATCCGACAGAGAGGCTCTCAAGTCCAAGAGGTGTTCCTATCAAGTGCAAGTGAACTAATAGCATCGTACCGGAGTACGGGCTATGTGTGAAGTAATAAAACGAAAAGGGGATGAGAAATGAACGTGCCAAAGCATAAATCCAAGTGTAAGAACTTACATAAAAACCCTTAAATACAAAACTATATGGTTTGGGCATGAAAATAACATATATGAAATTAAGCTTTTAAAACATGTTAACACTAACATGAAGTCAGAACATGATCAGGAACATCAATGAACGAAATGAGGCATGCTTACTATCATACATAATAGGGATTTGAACACGGTTTAATCTAGTTACAGGAACCAGATAGCGGTTGATTGAGGACCGCCACTTGGAAGTAGTGGTCTCTACAGGATTGCCTTTTGTCAGCAATAGACAGAGATGAATTTTTGTTACAGAGCCTATTCTATGGCAAATAATCATGAGGGCTATGTAAAAATTGTAAGATAAAACTTGATAACATGTAAATGATGCATGAGAACGCATAGATTTGGCCAAACTTAATATTTTCCCCCAATAGTTTGCAAGGACATGCATGTAGTGATTATCTAGTTGTGCAGTCATGGGAAAACATGAAATACGACATGTACAATGCATGAAATCACGAGGGATCAGAGGGATTTTGTTCCTATCTTGATGTTTTAGCCAACCATGAGATAACCTACCTATGGATTTGCTCCTAGAGTGCAAATTTATCGTCGGAAGAGGGCTCTAGTTCCTACGCGTCCTGCGTAGAAGCTGCGACTTCCAGACCTTCTAACTCTCCGACGGATTGATCTCCTAGGATGAGATTTAGAAGAAAGTTAGAAGATACTAAAGGGAACAATAAACCCTAAATGATGAACCTGTGAAGACGACGCCTTACCTTCGAATTACGCGATCCAAAATTAGTGTTCGCGCAGGACAAATCAGGGACATATTTATAAGGAATGGCCTAGGGCTAAGGTTTTAGATCGAATTAAGAATCCTTATTGAAGGTAAGATCGATCCCTAAGAGTCCTAGATAGGTATTCTCACCAGATCACGTCGATCCATTACGATTGGGTGAAAAAAATCTAGATTATTCCGTGTTTATCAGTTTCCGTTTTCGGAAGAAGGTAGCGGCCTGGTTTGGACCGCCTTCACCAGGTAGCGGTCTCGCGATAGTCCGCCACTTGCCCGGCTCCCCGAAATTTAAATTTTAACATAATTCAAAATCTAATTTCTCCTATTTATCTTATTTTAAATAGGAAAAATTACCCTATTACGTTTCTAGGGTTAGGCTTGGGCCAAGAGGCTAAATTTTAGGGTTTAAGGCCCACTCTAAATGGGCTTAATCACTTGGTTATTAAATGGGCCTATTTATCAAAGGCCTTAACCTATAAATCAAATAATTAATTAGCCTATTAAGCCCTTAAATGCTTAAAAATTTTCTTTTAAACTTTTAATAATTATGGGAAGATTACCAGGGTTGCTACATAAGCGCTCATTTATTTATATTTATTCATATCACACACATCATTTTTTGAGCTTTACCAAAGTTAATTATGTAATTTTTGCACGATAATCTTAGTGTAGCAACCCTGGTGAATTGAAGGAATGAAATCCTAAATAGATTAAAAACTAAACTAATGTTCAAGGCCCAACCCATATATATACTTAAACCACTTATATATATATATATATACCTAATGGGCCTTGGTCTTAAAAATGGGCCAAAGATGAAGGGCGCCTCCTCTTAGAGCGCTAATTGAAGAATTGAAGACCCCTCATGTGGGCGCCAATTACATGTAGGGCGCCCCTATCTTGGGCGCTATTTACATGGAGGGCGCCCCTATCCTAAGCGCTATTTCCTTACAATAGGAAAATTGGTAAGTCGACTGTAGTGTTTGGTTCGAACTGGGAAGCTAACTGCTACTCGGGATAGTATTAATCTAGAAAAGTTGAATACGTGGAAAGTTTAAATACTAGTAGGATTCCTTCCATGAAAACTTTGATCCTAATCGAACTCTTAAACCCCATTAGGATTCTCTACTCTTTGAATACCCTGTTACTAGCAACAAGCACCGATTACTGCTATTTGTGTGATCCCTTGCCGCTGAGAGAGGAACTAGTTGCCCCTCTTCATCCCGACGTCGACCTACGTACTGCTTCACCGAGCAAAGGAGAAGGAAGCCTTCTGTTTCTTATTCTTCTACTCTTGTTCATGTGTTGCCGTGGAGAAGCTATAAGTTTCTTCTTCTGAAGATTTCCTTTGAAGATGAGAAGAAAGCAGAAAGCTTTCCTCCCTCTTCTTCATCCCTGAGGCTGCCGAGGAGTTGCTGTTCTTTCTCTGGTGTTGTCAAGGGATTGTTCTGCTACAACTTCCGAGTTCATCTTCTTCCTGCTGCGGTTACTCCTTCTATCCAGTTTCTCTGTTGCAAACAGAGTATTGTTTCAGGGGTTATAATTCTTGATGTTCTTCAATCCCTTCACGTTTCCATCATCCAAATCAACCACAAGGTAGGTGTTCTCAAGTACAAGCCAAATCTAATAGATATCAGATCATGAGCATGCATATAGGTCTGTTAGATTATTTTCCAGTAGGTTTTTGTAATGTTTCTGTGAGTTTCAGAAAGAGTCCCTCTAGGGCGCTATTTAATTTAACGACTGTGTAAACAGTCATTATTCCTTCAGTAATTTAATAAACACACATGTTCAAAATTTAATAACCATGAACCATGATATCTAATCTAATGCATGAGTATACTGCTAGATTCCTACTATTTTTCTCTACCTGTCTATGTACTTGTTCCTGCGAAATTATTTTTATTGGAAAAGTGCTACTATTCATGACCAAATTATGCTGAGATTGAAATCACGACAGGCACCCTGCCATTATTTTGAAATATGGCGCCCCTGACTAGGGCGCTATATGCTGAATTGAAGACTTAAGCCAAGGCGCCATTTACCTCACATGAAAATTCTAAAAATATGTGGAAATGTATATGTATATATATATATATATATATATATATATATATATATATATATATATATATATATATATATATGTATATATATATATATATATATATAACCTGGATACAACGACTTAATGAAGAGTCGCTATTTCATGAACTAGCGACCCTGCCCAGGGTGCTATTTCATGAAATAGAGACTTGACCCCAGGCGCTATTTTACCTGATTTTTGATTTTTCATGGTTTTATGTAACCCTTGACAGTGGATTATGTATATAGGCACTATATTCTATTCCGTGAGTATAGTCTCACGTTTCACGATGTTTTATCGATTACCCCTCAACTCTTGGTGACATATGAGCCCTCCGTTGGACATTCCGTTCCTTCGGATTGGTAAGTTAGTCATTAGGACCTCCGTAAGACTCCTCGTAACCTTGGATTCCCTCAAGGCCAATTGAGCAGGTTGTACCACTAAAATCCATGACACTTTTTGATTGCCATGTCACTCTAAAAAAACATGGTATACTGGCCCTCATGGTATGCTAGTTAGCCACCGTGGAATAATTCTTGAGCTAATGGAATGGGAAACCATACCATTGCTATCCGTCTTGGATTGTGTGCCTCTACGAAGACACCAATTCTTTCTATCTTATCATGTACAAAGGACGATCAATCATGTGAATGTGAGTGCTTATTCTTGTTCACTTGACACCCACTAGGGAGTCAAATCCACCCAGTTTCTATGAGTATCGTGATTGTACCGACTTGACCGTACTATGTCCTTACATGAAAATTCTATCCTTGTGATTCTATTCCACAAGATCTACCTTATATTCCTACAAAGGGTCATTCCGTTGAAATTCTATATTGACTATAACTAAAGTGGATGTCGAAATACATGATTCAATACTTGCGCATATAAGGGCCCGATCTGGTCTTGGGAGGAGCACCTGAAAGTACCCGTGCCCATGGGAGCTAATATTGATCACGATGTGGCATTGCACCGAAGTACTCGTCGTTCTGGATAATGGCATTTCACAAACTCTTGTACTTGTACTTGACTTGACGTGACTTGACATGCGTGGCCCGGAAGGGTATTTACTTGCTTGCTTGATAACATGATAGCCAATTCTTGACATGACTTGCTAAGCGTACATGCTCGCCTATCTTAATATAATTACATGAAATCTTGGATATCTTGCTAGTTCATTCTAAGTTATCTCTTGCTATACACTCTCTCTATTGTCGTTTCATGCGAACATGCATAGCTTTACTTGCATCCATACAACATGTAATTTACTTAAAACAAGCTAGCACTTGAGATATAATTCCTATTGAGCGTTCGCTCACCTAGTGTTTTCCCCTATTTTTCAGATAATTTCGATGACGAGACTCATTCGGATGGGGATGGACTTGAGTGAAGAGTTTAGAGCCTTTCCGACCGTCGAGCGTTATCTAGTCCTGTCTTTTCTATTTCCTTGAGTCATCCATTGTACTTTTATTTTATTGAGTCCTAGTATTTTCATTAAAGAGTTGTAACAGGAATACTTGAAGGTTTATGATTAATAAAGGACTTGGTTATCATTACTTGTGCGCGCTCTATCTATGTATGTCGAATACGCTTACGCTCTGATTGACATGATTGATATAAACTCGTCACGCATCTCCAGGTTCCTTCCACGCTTGGGGCGTGACACTCAGTCTCACACAAAATGGAGATTTTTCTATAATTAATGGAACTTGAGACATTTTCTAAATAAAAAAAGAATTGCATAATTAAAGTTTAATGAAATAATTATAAACTTTACTATAATTGGTTTCTAAAAAATTCACTTTGCAAGAACAAAATGGGGCGACAAAAGGCAAAGCATATATTCATTGGCTTAAACCTTTTTGATTGAGGGGCTTATGTATACTTTTTTTTCATTTCTTTACCAACCTTGTGAATAGGGGCAACAGCTCGCATGGGCCTCCTCCGTGCGTGTGCGAACGGACGTGAGCAGCGGCATGGGCGACGATCGCAGGTGACAGTGCAGCAGCGCGTGGAGGCCCCTCTGGCGAGCATGCAGCAGGTGGACGTGGGAACGCAGCATGCGTGCTCTGGCAGCGGCGTGCGAGCATGAAGGCGTGCTTTGGCATCGGCGGGCATGCGTGCAGGCGTGGCCTGCACACCCATGGTCACCCATTTCCTACAAAACTCAGAAACCTTCACCCCCTGCGGTAGACTTAGCTTCTCTCCCCCATCGCAGTCTTCTCTTCTCCTCCCCACTTCTTCTTCTTCTTTCTCCTCCTTCCCCTTCTCTTCTCCTCCTCTGGTTTCCTCTTCTTCTTCTCCTTTCTCTTCATGCTCCCCCATCTTCTCCTTTTTTTCCTTTCTCCTTCCCCTCCTCCTTCTCTTCTCCTCCCCCTTCACCCCACCGCAGGCCGGCACCCCTGTTTTGAACAAGGGCATCGCCAGCTGCACTTCCCCTTCCCCTTCTCTTCTCATCTCTCTCCCTCCCTCTTTCTCTTTGTTTTCTCAGTACACCCGTCCCCCCTTCTCTTCTCATCGCTCTCTCTCCCTCTTTCTCTCTGTTTTCCCACTGCACCCCTCCCCACTCTCTTTTCTCCCTTCTCACTCTTCGAGTAGCCGCTCCCCCCTTTCTTCTCTTCTCTTCTTTCCTCTCACTCTTCATACCTTCTCTTCACCCTCCTCACCACAGGGCTCTCTCCCTCCCACTCTTTCTTCTCTTCTTCTCCCTCTATCTCTTTCCTTCTCACCTCGCCTGTCTCTGCTCTTCCCCCTCTCTCTGTTCTCTCTCTCCTACTCCCCCCCATTTTGCATCCAACCCTTCTCCACTCTCTTTTCTCTCTTCTCACTCCCTTTCATTCTCCCTCTCTCGTCTCTGCTCTTCGATCCCTCTCGCTTCTCTTCCCTCCCCTCCCTCTCTCGTCTCTACTCCCCCTCTCTATTCTCTCTCTTGGTCTCCCTCTTCTCACACCGTTATTTCAATTTATTTCATTTTTATTAACTCTCCCTCTCCCTCTCCCTCTCCCTCCACCTCTATCTCTTTCTCTCTCTACATCTCTCTCTATTTTCTCTCTCTTTCTTCTATCTCTCTAACCCCTCTAAAGATAGCGCAAGATGGGCGTCCTCGGCTCTAGGTTTAGTGGAAATCAAAGGCTTAAGGAGGCGACGTCACCCCGACAACCTTGCCCCTCGTTCCTCCTCGATGTTATTTAGGATTTTTATTTTTTTAGTTGTAATTTTTATTTTTGCACTTCATGTTGTAAACATTATCGTTTAATTAGTGAAAATCATGTGTCTTTATTTCTCTCTCTCTAGATCTCTCTCTCCTCTTTCTTTATCTTCCTTCTCCCTCGCTTCCTTTCTCTCTCTAAAACTTTTCAAATTTCATTGGATAGATTTATTTAATGTTTTTTTATTTTGAGTTGCGTATAACCACCGAGTTCACGTTCCACTTAGAACACAAGATCTTCAACTCATAAATCTAAACCTCTCCGTGGATTCGACCCGGACTCACCGTTGTGCTACGTGATTTGTTTATTTTTATTACGAGTTCGGTAATTATTTGAGAGTGGTCGCCACATGTGTTTTAACGACGAGCCTCGCGACGCATCAATTTTTGGCACCGTTCCCGAGGAGATTTATGATTTTTGAATTGACTATTTTGTGTTCTTGTATATTAAATTGGCTTGTAGGAAAAAAATCAAAAAAAAAATATTATCTACCAATAAAGTATGCCTTATCTTCCCTATTCCCATTCTTTTTGTGTCTTTTTACTTAAGAACGAGGGATCGCGTTCCAAGTAAGTACCCTAAGTTCCCCTCGTTTCATTTGATTTTATTTGTTTAGTTTTATATTTTTTTTTGTTAGGTAGGTTCACCAAAAAAAATCACTTGAACTTAAATAAAAGACTTCATTCCAAGATTAGAAATCACACATCATGTTTTAGGTCATGCATCATGTAGGTTGCATTAATCTGGTTCCTCATTTTTATTTTAAAAAATAATTGTTCATGTATTTATATTTTAAACCCTTTGTTTGAACTTGTTTGTTGCATTACATTCTTCTAAAACACTCTAAGGGCGCTACCCCCTAAATAACATAAGGTGGTGATTTCATCACCCGTCTTTGGCCCACAAACCATAACCATCTTAGTATCTCTTTCATTACCTAAGCCTTAATAAAATTCTGTAGACATTGGCCCTAGGATCACATTATACTTTTCGTGCAACGTGAGTATATCCTCATTTTTAGAAACCTGTGTCTAAGGCTAGAGGTCAATGGCAAACGCTATAAGAGGACAGGTGATTTTTAATTAGGACCCTACAAAAGTAGGGGGAGCCTCCCACTACCCCACCTCTTACCTGGCCAGTGGAAGAATTTGAGGACAGATTTAAACTGTGTCTTAATCACTTTGTGAAACCCAACTCGTAGATCTAGGGTATACTTATGTCTTTTGGTTGTTTGTGTGCCAACTTGTTTGTCTTTGCATAAAAAAATTAAAAAAAAATAAACATGATGGGTTTCTAATCCAAAAAAAAACTCAATCTAAAATAAGGGAAAAGGAAGAGAGGGAAAACAAAAGGAAGAAAAATAATAAAAGAAACATAAAAAATAAAACACACAAAATAAAAAGAAGAAATAAAACAAAAAGGGATGTCAATAAAGGGAAAATAAAATAAAAAATCAACATAATAATAGTAATAATAAATTGTAAAAAAAATCCTTTTGAGGTCTAATTTATTTCGATCAACATAAATGGCTATCTATCAAGGAGAGAAACCCACGCCTATGAACGAACACGTCATTCCTTCTACTTATAAACTCTCAACGTGCATTGAACTGGCTGATATTCTTGTGAATCATTATGAGATTGGCCCTAGTATCATCCAAATGCTCCCATCTTTTTATGAGAATCCCAATGAAAATCCTTATTGGCATCTAGATGATTTTCTAGAAATTTGTCCTCTGGTCAAAATCTGAAACTTTAGTGATAATGCCCTTAGGTTGATCTTATTTCTGTTCTCGTTGAAAGATAAAGTAAAATGTTAGTTAAGAAGTTTTGGAAAGACCATTAGGACTTGAGAAGTTATACAATTATAATTTTTGAAAAGATTTTACCCCGGAGTCCGAACCAACATTATGAGAATGACGATTGTAGGTTTTACTCAGCTTCCAGAAGAGTAGATTCATGAATCTTGAGAAAGGCTGAAGGATTTGTTACATCAATGTCCACATCATGGGTTGTTCAAATGGCAAGTTATGTATGCCTTTTATGAGGGTTTATCTGATTATGATAGACAAATGGTTGACACATATTGTGGAGGGGCATTCATGAGCAAGAATGAAGATGAGGCTTATGACCTGTTTAAAATTTTGAGTGAAAATTCGATGAATCGTGTCTCAATCTCATCTCATAAATAATCTGTAGGACCTTTCAGATAGGCTGGGTGTTGTGAGATAGAAAATTGGGTAGGGCCTGACTCTAAGATAGATGTAAATGCCATTGTCCAACCCTCATTAAGTCTATATGAAAGTCCAACCCAAACTTCCAAGGAAGTCTACGATTTCTGGGCCAGTCCCACTCACTATGTGAGTGAGTGTCCTAATATAGCCCAACTCCCACCAGTCATCCAAGTTCAAGTCCAATATGCCCTAGGGTTCTCTCAGCTCAACTGTGATACCTTCTCAGATGATTATAATCTAGGCTGGAGCAATCACCCAAATTTTCCTTAGATGGATCAAACAATCCAAGCCCATTTGTCCAAACTTTCACCCCAAGAAGTCCACAAGCGACCCATGTGTAATCAACTTCAGCCCAACTCATCTCACCCTAACTTCAATAACAACATCGATACTAGGGGGGATTCACCAGGCCACTACTATGAGCTTCAAATCGTGTACTCTCGGTTTACTTACCATGACCCTCCTTCAATATTACACCAACCTCCTCAACACGTGAATGATAATGAAGATGATCTTATGCCTGTCATTTTGACTCAAGATGTCAATAGTGGGAGTGAGGGGGTGTCACGACCTAGGATCCGGATACCGAGAATGACCTGATACCATTTGAATCCTGGCCTGCCGCCCACGAGCCGGAGGGCTCAGAAGGGCTGAAAGGTGTGCGTGGAGTACATAGAAATATGAAATAAAGCCAGATAATTCAACAATTAATAGAAATAAATAATCTTACTATAGAGTCTAGTCCAAATAAAGTGCAGTCTACAGAGGAAGGAGCGTACTCAATGCCGAGTGAACACTCGGTCGAGTGAGCTGGCAACTAAGAACCTCCGCGCTACACCCTCGAACCTTGAGGAAGAACCGCCGCACCTGAAAAGCAGGGGTGAGCCTCCTATCACTGACTCAGTAGGGGTCCCGCGGATCCCCAATCGTAAACAATGGCAATAGCGAAAAGTAGCAATAACAACAGGAACAACAAACACGGTGGCTGGTAAAATCTCGGCTCTACAGCTACTCCTATTGGAACGGAAACCAACACTCCTAACTCACAGTCGGGGGAGCACCGAATTAACGGAAAAAGCCCTGGCTACGCTGCCAGAAGAAATGCCACGACAGCTCTATCGTGAAGGCCCGCCCTCACAGGCGACGACCCACCCAAGACCCCACGGTTCGGGGCAAATAGTCATGACCACGCAGTCGTGAACCCTACACCGTCTACAGATGAAACCTTGGTAACTCTACCGGAAACCCTAGACCTCTACATCAGGAAAACACACAGAACTACATGCAAGACCACGTCTCGTAGACGGGAAATGGAAGCTTGAGTCACGAGAATCTCACGTCATGTGATGGTAGTACCTGCCCACCAGAAGCAAGGCCGGATGCGTCCAATGACGTCTTACTCTGCGCCCCAGGTGTCTTCCTACTCATCCCAGGCGGAAACTGAGACACCATAAAATAACCAGGAACACTGAACAAGGAATAGCTGGGGTAGTGCTCGTCAGCGCGGGCCTGTAGCCCCCAGCCACGCGTGCACACAAAGACTATGTGCTCTAAGTTGAGTCCTCTAGCTGATTTTCCCCCCAGCCCAGACTCAGGCTGCACAGACGTGGGGCCCTACGATAACTAGCCTAAAAATCGTCTCTCCCGGGTAAGCCGCTCTACCACTCCCAGGTGAGTCAACACAACGCGTGCTGTAAAAAGGCCACGACTAGTCGGAGTCACTAAACGTGAACACGGAAGGTCACACATGCACCCATTGCGAGTAACACGGAGTACCAGGTGGCTCGGGGCCACCAAACTCTGGATGGTCTACTAGACCTACTAAACCCAACGGTCCTTGAGTCATGGGACTTGGGTCAAGACCGTTGTACCGGGACAGCTCCATGCAGTCAATATGGCCTATCCCTAGGTCAGAAACCATGGTAGAGTAATTTACGAGGCGGCTCACGGCCGCCAAGTTCGATCCTCTTTAAGGAGAGAAACCTCAAAAAGCCCCCAGCCCTAGGCTGGGTCATAAGGCTTATACTTCATAGGCCATACGCATCACCCACTTTGAAACGCTTTCCGAAAAAGCTACGACCCACAGGGACAGCCCTCCACACACATACCGATACACGGTGAGTCAACCTAACGAATGCACAGAAGCTCGGGAACACACAGGGTCGCCCGGACCCTCAAAACTCACGAGGACACTAATCGAGGTAACACGGTACCTCCCGGATCACGAAGAATCACGCGCACACCTCTTCCACGAATCCGTATCGCATACAGACACCTCGGGGCAAGAAAGCGTGAAACACGGCGGCCCGAGGGCTGAACGAGCTGGGCGGCCAAACTCTTGGCCGCCCAGAGGCCTAGGCGGCCACTGGGCACCCCTTGGCTTGGGCGGCCACATCTTTGGCCTCCCAGAGGGCTGGGCGGCCATCGTCCTGGCCGCCTAGACCTAGGCCATACTGGGTGAGGGTGGCCAGACCTTTGGTCACCCAGTGACCTCGGCGGCCAGGGTCTTGGCCGCCCAGACCAGGGCTCAAACGGCCACCGATGTGGTCGTCCCCTGCGTTTCCAGAAGACGAATCGAGCTCCTCCTCGAGCTCAGTTCCACGCCCCATTCACCTCCCAACTAAGAGGAAAACAAGGGGAATCTATCCCCGGACATTCCTACCATCGGAAAACTGAATTCAAACCACAACCGGGGCCCTAATTGGTCGAAAATCGTCGATCACCCCAAACATGCGATTTTGACCCCGACGTGAAATAAACCCACACTCGGCTCACCTCGGCCTACCAAACTCGCGGGAAATGAAGTACAGGGGTTAAGAAACCATCTCCTTACCTCCACCGAAGATTACGCATGCCGAGGACGCTGATTCCATGTGAAACGCCACACGAACCACCACCGACGCCACGAACCCACGGACGAACGTCGCCACGCCTCCACCGTCTCAATCCTCGTCCCGTCCACGCCGCTCCTCGCATCACGTACACCACGCCTCACCCTCGTCTATCTCCTTTGGCCGCCCAGAAAGAAGAGAAGGGGAGAGGAGAGAACGTGAGAAGAGAGAGGGCAAGGGAGAGAAAATGATAGATGGGGAGAGAGAAAAAGGGGTGGGGGTGGAAATTTGGGATTTAGAAAATCCAGAAAATGTAAAAATTAGGGAAAAATACTTCCCACGATCCTTGAAAAAGGTACAACACGTCTGCAATGTCCCGGGACTAGAAAACACAGCGGTTCACCCTACACAGGGTTGCGCAGGCTTGATAGGCAAAAACCCGAGTAAGTCACAAAACACGATCCGTGACCCACAAAGACGATCCGAAACCCACGGATCCTGATCCGAAAAATATCTGAAAAATCTGGGGCGTGACAGACTTCCCCCCTTCCCCTTGAGATTGTGGTTGTCTCAAATTTCATCCACAAAATTTGAGGCAACCACAATCTCAAGGGGAAGAACATCGCACCCAGCTGGTAAAGCTCCCAGAGCTCTAGCCAACCTTGATTCTCGTGAAAACACCGGTCCTGAGGTACACATCCCGACCTTGATCATGAACAACATGCCTCGCTCTATACACAACACACATCGATCATCAGTGCAGGCACAACACAAGGAGTATAGGTCTGGCCCTACCTCAGCCGTAACGGAAATTCCAATCATGGCATCGCTGCCACCATCTCGCTTACGGAGGAGACGCAATCCTCGCCACGAGAAACAACCACCGATCAAATCCCATGCTCGACGAACCAATCAAACATCAGCTTCACTACCAGATGACTAACCTTACGCCCCGCACAATGGATGGCTAGTGCTGAGCTTCCACCAGCTCACGCAGTCATTCCAACTAACTACCGCACATCTGTTGGCTCCACGCCAAGAACCATGTCATACCTGGGAAGGCGAGCGCCAACAACACCACGGGACCAACTCTGTCAGAACATAAACTTCGATAAAGCCCTGATCCCATTCCATAAAAGGTACTTCTTAAATCAGCCACCAAAGGCCTCGCTTGCACACAGCTCTCACCGTTCTCGATCCACAACAACCGGCATCTTCTGTCTGTGAAAGACCATTCACTGGTCACCAGATACTCGTCAACGGGAACCCTAGCTTGCTCAACTTCTTCCTTCTTTCCTAGTCCTTCACTAGATCCGAAGAGCAATTGCAAATCTGGATAGGCCATCCGCTGACTCTCGTACAGACCATTACCACAACTTGAGTCGATCCTCACTTGGACACCGCGTCCGATCCAGATCCTCATGCCAACTCTACCCTCTTAGGGGAGTATGGTGAAATCGAATGAGAAGACTTCATAGTCCTCGATCCTCACATCACTCGACTCAGACTTACAGGGAAATCCTCCCAAGCTGGTCGCAAGACCAAGGATCACCATCCAATGACAACGTCCCTCCAGGGACCTCCATTCTCAAGCATCGTCCATCGCACTGTCTCATCAAATCCTTTCTTATCTCAGTTATTCTAAATGGATGCCTACCCATCCCGGTTCCACTCTTACCACAGAGCCATGGGACAGAACCAAAACATGCCTCTGCACATATCTCCAGAACATACAAGTGTTGCCTGCCACCACAGCATCCTGGTCGACGATGTCGCGACCAAAGCACACGGACTTCCAATCATCGCATATCCTTATCACAGCTAAGTCTCCTCTTCACATCATTCCGAAACTCTCGGACTCAAGTGCGCCTCTTGATAATACAGACCTTGCCATGGTCGACCACTCAGCTAGCCTCACTAGCCGCTCGCAGCAACCAAGTGGGACCCACAATCTGTAGGAGATCACAATTTCGCGACCACGACTCCAGCCGAGGACACAGCTCCCAGCACGAGTCGAGAACACAGCTTGTCAACTCTAACCATCGCGTCCTCGTACTCCGTCAGGCGACTTCCTTAGCAACCCGATCCGGGTCCAGAACCAGATGCCTGACACAGCTCCTAGAAAATGAACATGGTACTCATGCGGCAACCTTGCCGACATATTTCCCCAACTCTCCATCCTGTCGATGCCACAAACCACAATGCCTTAAGCAATGGCACGTCATTCGACACGGCTCACACAGCCCGAGCCAAACTCACACCGAGGAAACAATCCCCCGCTGCTCTTCATGCATCCTCGGGAATCTTCCCGTAGCAACCAACACTACGATCCTAAGCCTATGGGTTATGGGCCCACCAAGCTTTCGCTGCACACTCTGATCCCTGTGTATAACCATCACAACGGCTCGGGATCCACCATCCCGACGATCCTCAACTTGGCTAGCTAACTTTGGAAAATAGGGTGAGGAAAGCTCCATTGCCTCGAACCCAGAGCACTAATTCTCTCTCTTGATCTAGAAATCCTCCTGTAACTCTACATGCTCCAATCCACAACGCATCGAAAATCACAACACCAACCACGAGTCTTCACAAGCACCGCCCAAACTGGCACTTAACCTTCCAGACAGCACCAGCACACCCTTACGCATCAGGGGAAGTGGGCAACGGTTCTCACAGACAGCCATCTTGCTAGAACACCGAACACGTCTCGCACGGACTTCATGTCACACAAGGGGAGGCCAACCAATCCGAACGCACGACGCAAGACATTAGAACTTAGTTAAGTGTGACTCTTTCCAACCAAGAGAGAAACCGGCACACCTCCTACAAGGTGGGAGATCTCCATGCCCAACCTAACCTCAAACCTTGCGCACGCTGGAAATCACGCCTTCCAACACCAGGAAAACCATTGCTTCCGTCAGGTCAGCTCTTCTAACAACGCTCGCCAAGTGTCTCGTCGGACCACTCTCGCCGCATCTCCCGACACACCATCATTGCAATTCCTCAAGCTGTACCTCGCCACGCCTCAAGCACTGGCTTTGCCGATCGCTAGCCACACTCTACCACAACGGTTGAGCTAGCCGCTGCCATACGCTCCCCACCTACGCCTTCCCCTAAACTCAAAACCATCAATACGCCAAAACGTTTACCGAGGAGCGAAGAAAATCACCAAAAAAATGCCAAGTTCGAAGGTTGGAACACCTTTAGCCACCGGACATCGAATTTGTCCGTGCTAACACCGATCCATCCTTAATTCTCGGATCCTCCAAAATATCCATCTCTTGAGCTACTGTTGCGCGGACCACCACGCCAAGAGCCATAGCACGAACCACGATCGGCACCTGCCAACGCTCATCCTCGTCCTGAACTTGCCGTTGAACCTTTACATCTCACCTGCCGGCTCACACAGCACATCCGAAGTGGTGCACAATGGCCCCAAATTCCACAACCTGGGCCACGGACCAAGCCACTATTGTACAATCCTGAGCTAAATCCAGGACTAACACAGCCCATTCGCGCGCAAGCATGCAGGACTTAGAACCCATTGGGACAATTCTACCTAATGCTGCCTCAAAAATCTGTAAAAACGATCAGGATTGGGACGTCATCTCTGATGCCACAGAGCATGAGAAGAATGTCGGGCTCAATAATCAGTAGCTCATCAGAAAGATCCTCAGCTCATCCGAGCGCAATTCTCGATCAGAGCACCCGCTTTGCCACCTCAAACCATGATCTCAACGCCTCAGGGGCTAGCTAAACCTTAAGCTGGGGTGGCCAAAACAACAATGACTCCCTTGGAGCGCACTTATGGCCACCTAGCCACAAACAATCCTCGCCAGCCACCTGACCTTGCAGCAAATTCCTCGGACGTAGCACCACAGCCTCCCACCTGCCAGAAACTCTGCCCCCCGTAGCATAACCGAGGCCACCACCCATTGAAAAGAAATCTCTCTATCACATCCCTTGGGCCCCACGCCAGCACTCCAACGAGAATAACAACTGCCTTCACAGCACCAACGCCGCGCACACAAGCTCTCAAGTGAGAAACAAAATGTGGTGATTAAACACAAAACCCTATGCCAGCTGTCGACTGTACTGAACCTTATGGACTCTGATCACTGCAATATCTCGAATTCCCATGTACGTCCACAACCACTGCTCTAATACCAATTGTCATGACCCAGGATCCGGTTACCGGGAATGACCTTATACCATTCGAATCCTGGCCCGTCGCCCACGAGCCGGAGGGCTCGGAAGAGCTGAAAGGTGTGTGTGGAGTACATAGAAATATGAAATAATGTAGGACAATTCAACAATTAACAGAAATAAATAATCTAACTACAGAGTCCAGTCCAAACAAAGTACAGTATATAGAGGAAGGAACGTACTCAATGCCGAGTGAACACTCGGCCCGATGATCTAGCAACTAAGAACCTCCGTGTTGCACCCTCGAACCTTGAGGAAGAATCGCCGCACCTGAAAAGTAGGGGTGAGTCTCCTATCACAGGCTTAATAGGGGTCCCGTGGAAACCCAACCATAAACAACGGCGGTAGCGGAAAGCAGTAACAATAGCTGGAACAACGAACACGGTGGCCGGTAAAATCTCGACTCTACAGCTACTCCTATTGGAACAGAAACCAACACTCCGAACTCACAGTTGGGGGACCACCGAATTAACGAAAAAAGCCCTGGCTACGCTGCCAGAAGAAATGCCACGACAGCTCTGTCGTGAAGGCCCGCCCTCACAGGCGACGACCCACCCAAGGCCCCGCGGTCCAGGGCAAACAGTCACGACCATGTAGTCGTGAACCCTACACCGTCTATGGGTGAAACCTCGGTAACTATATCGGAAATCCTAGACCTCTACATCGGGAAAACACTCGGAACTACATGTAAAATCACGTCTCACAGATGAAAAATGGAAGCTCAAGTCACGAGAATCTCAAGTCACATGACGGGAGTACCTGCCCACCAGAAGCAAGGTCGGATGCGTCCACTGACGTCTTAATCCGCGCCACAGGTGTCTCCCTACTCGCCCCAGGCGGAAATTGAGACACCGTACAAAAATCAGGAACACTGAACAAGGACTAGCTGGGGTCATGCTCGTCAGGGCGGGCCTGTAGCCCCCAGCCACGTGTGTACACACAGACTATGCGCTCTAAGTCGGGTCCTCTAGTCAGTTTTCCCCCCAGCCTAGACCCAGGCTACACAGAAGAGGGGCCCTACGGTAACCAGCCTAAAAATAGTCTCTCCCGGGTAAGCCGCTTCACCACTCCCGGGTGGGTCAATACAACGCATGCCGTAAAAAGGCTACGACTAGTGAGAGTCACTAAACGTGAACACAGAAGGTCACGCATGCACCCATTACGAGTAACATGGAGTACCAGGTGGCTCGGGGCCACCAGACTCTGGATGGTCTACTAGACCTACTAAACCCAACGGTCCTTGAGTCACGGGACTCGGGTCAAGGCCGTTGTACCGGGACGGCTCCATGCCGTCAATCTGGCCTATCCCTAGGTTAGAAACCACGGTAGAGTAATTTACGAGGCGGCTCACGGCCGCCAAGTTTGATCCTCTTTAAGGAGGGAAACCTCAGAAAGCCCCCAACCCTAGGCTGGGTTATAAGGCTTATACTTCATAGGCCATATGCATTGCCCACACAGAAACCGCTTTCCAAAAAAGCTACGACCTACGAGGAATGCCCTCCGCACACATACTGATACACGGTGAGTCAATCTGATGAATGCACGGAAGCCCAGGAACACCTGGGGTCGCCTGGACCCTCAAAACTCACGGGGACACTAATCGAGGTCACACGGTACCTCCCGGATCACGAAGAATGACGTGGACACCTTTTTTGCAAATCCGTATCGCATACGGATACCTCGGGGCAAGAAAACGTGAAACACGGTGGCCCGGGGGCTGAATGAGCTAGGCGGCCAAATTCTTGGCCGCCCAGAGGCCTGGGCGGCAATCGTCCTGGCCGCCTAGACCTGGGCCATACTGGGAGAGGGCGGCCAGGGTCCTAGCCACCCAGCACCCCTGGACGGCCAGACATTTGGCCGCCCAGTGACCTGGGCAGCCAGGGTCTTGGCCGCCCAGACCAGGGCTCAAACGGCCACCAATGTGGCCGTCTCCTGCGTTTTCCGGAAGACGGACCGAGCTCTACCCCAAGCTCAGTTTCACGCCCCATTCGCCTCCCAGGGAAGGGGAAAACAAGGGGAATCCATCCCCGGACATTCCTACCACCGGAAAACCGAATTCAAACCACAATCGGGGCCCTAATCGGCTGCAAACCGCCGCTCACCCCAAACGTGTGATTGTGACCCCGGCGTGAAATAAACCCACACTCGACTCGCCTCGGCCTACCAAACTCGTGGGAAATGAAGTAAAGGGGTTAAGGAATCATCCCCCTACCTCCACCGAAGATTACGCGCGTCGAGGGTGCCGATTCCATGCGAAACGCCGCACGAACCATCACCGACGCCGCGAACCCGCGGATGAATGCCGCCGCGCCTCCACCGTCTCGATCCTCATCCCGTCCACGCCACTCCTCTCCTCACGTACGCCGCCGCCTTGCCCTCGTCCATCTCTGTCGGCCGCCCGGAGAGAAGAGAGGGGTAGAGGAGAGAACGTGAGAAGAGCGAGGGAGAGGGAGAGAAAATAAGAGATGGGGAGAGAGAAAAAGGGGTGGGGCTTTAAATAGGAAAATTTGAGATTTAAAAAATTCAAAAAATGTCAAAATAATGAAAAAATACTCCCCACGATCCTCTAAAAATGCACAACGCGCTTGCAATGTCCCGGGGATGGAAAACATAGCGGTTCACCCTACACAGGGTTCCGCAGAGCCAAAAACCCGAGTAACTGAGTAAGTCACAAAACATGATCCGGGACCCACAAAGACGATCTGAAATCCACGGATCCTGATCCAGAAAATATCCGAAAAATTTGGGGCGTTGCAGGGGGAGTGCACTAGCAACACCATGATGAAGGAATGGATGGAATTAGGGGGTGGATTGAAGGATAATGATGATCATATTGATATCATCACCCCATTCTATGAATATTTTGAGGCTAAAAATATCACTGTGAAGAATAATGGCCCAAACAACTCATTTAAGGATATACATGAAGAGGAGGATTGCTTTGTGGTTAATAATCTTGATGATTTAATGAAGGCAAATTCTGAATATCCTCCTCCTTTTGAAGAACATGATGAAGGGGCCATGTTGGAAAAGTTTATATTTAATCTATCCACCCCATTATTAGATAATTTGATTGATAATCTTCATTCGATTGATGAGTTTGATGAAGAGGTCTTTTTAAAGAATTTTACCTTTGATCTGACTCCTGAGCCCTGTCCCATAAAGTCTGAATAATTAGATGACTTAGATTCTGGGCTCATCCTTCCTTCCAATTTGATTCCCCTGAAAGTTAAGCCTCTCCAATATGACATTATAGGACTTGAGGGGAATATGTCAGCTATATTCACCTTTGATTTGACTTTCCATTAGGAAGACCAGTTGATTAGTGCTCTAAATGCACATGAGGCTGTCATTGAGGGGAATGTGATAAATAATGTCGATCTTATTCATAAGCCACCGGTGCCTGAACAAGTTACCATGGAGGAAGTAGTCAATAAAGGGGTAGTCAGGTGGTTAGATACAGAACAAGGAGACCAATGGGTAGATACTAGGCAAAGGTTCCAACCCCGATCTTGAAAGATTAATGGCCATTGATCGTTACATGACCCCTAAAGAAGAGAACTGGCTTACACATATTGTTAATGTTAAAATTAATAATGTACGAAACTAGCATATTTCTAGCCCCAGTGCGTATATGCTTACTCTTGTCTTCAAATGGCACAAATGTTAGAATTTAAAATAAGATAAGATAACGTGGTGGCTCATTCTTAACACAACTCGTTGGTTATGGAACTTTATTACATTTAGTTGAAGATGTTAAACTTACCACTTGTTGGGACGCAACTAAACGTTTCATATTTGATGTTTAATAAGTCTTTTTTTCCCTATTTGTAGGAGTCAATAGTAGCACCAGGAGGATGTCTGGCAAGAACCACATTTGCACGTCCCAAGTTATACCTTTCCTTCCCAAGCATTCATGTGGACATTATTCTATTCATATATTGTTCATATCATCAAGGACATTGTCATTTAAGTTGGGGGGTAAGGGTAATCAATGTAAAAATCACATACAACTTAATGCCGCATTTTGCTAAAAAAACACCCAACAAAGTTTTCATGATTCATGCACTCATGAAAGAGACTCTAGAATGGAGAAGAATGTGGAGATGGATGATGGAATAATTTTTAGTGTCTAGTCATGGGAACTACTTTAGCGTCGCCTAAAGTCACCTAGCACTTAAAAAAAATCACTCGCACACTAATGAAACAGGTAGGATAAGCCTTTTGTCAGTGTCTGATACTCTGCCCTCCCTAGTGAAGAGTTAGATCTCGAAAAAAAATATAGAAAATGCCCCTGATCCTAGTAACTGGGCCTCTTCACCTAAGGCAAGTGTTGAGGTTTGCGTCAAACAGTGAAGGGATGTGCAACACCACATGTTTATAAAAAAAAAGGAAGGGTGAAATCTACCACAATCAAAGCTCTAATCTAAGTGGTGTAGAGTTGAAAGACACCTAATTGAAATGGCAATGTAATACCCCGATTTTTCAAGAAATCAATTTGAAATTCCTTAATAAATAGAATAAGCTAAATTTTGACCATTTTATAAAAATCCAAAAAAATTATATTCTTGTAGAGGATAACACGTTTAACAAACTTGTCTTCTGTAACCAACCCAAATAAAATTTGTAAATAGGTCGAATTAGTGGATTAAGCCCAAAATAAACACTTAGTTAACCATACCTTATAACGCTAAATTCGAGCTCAATACTCCATCAAATGAGCCCAAACCAGTGGCAAATGAAAGGCCAGATGAGAGGATCATTTTCCCCTCTCTTATTTTCCCGAAACCCTAACCCTAGGAGATGCAATCGGCAGAGATTGGATCGCGTCAACAATTGCAGCGGCGTTCACATTAACCCAACTTGCGTGGACGAATACTCCGCGCATAGAAACCTCTAGAAGGCGTGTGACCTATAAAAATGAAGCTCTCTAACCTAGAATCGTTTAGAACCAGTGGCGGCTGCAGAGGAGTTGGATCGAGGGAGATCTCCGGCGATTAGGGGCTGCGTGTACAAGCGCCTCGGGTTTTCTTCTCCTTCTTTCTTCATCCGATTCAGGTAGGTGATAGCAAGCCAAACCCTACAAATAATATATGGTTGGAAGCATCATCGTGTCAGCTTTTCATTGATGTAGAAAGCCCTAAATTTTATCAAGTGTTCTGCGAGAATTTCTGGTTTTAGTAGAAGCATGTCACATCTAGGGTTATAGCTGTTCCCTTTCGATTAAGTAGTAATTTCAGGCTGTAAACATAAAATTGATTCATGCATCTTGTAGAGTTTTTCGTGCTCTTTCTGTTGGTAGTAAAAGCCCCAAATTTCATGCTTTATATCATGCGAATTCCATGTTTTAGTCTAACCCTAGAAACCTCGCCGGAGTCGGGCAAGGCTAAGGGGCAGCGATCTGTCTGGACTTGTGCGGACACACGATAGACCGCACGTCCAAGACAGGCGGCCAGTAGTTGACCGTTTATATGTTTCTATCTCTGATCGTTTCCCTGGAACGTGCGGCCGAATCCTAACCGCATGTCTGTCCTGCGGCCAGTCCCAGACCGTACATCCCTCCCAATACGTGGCACCCCACCGACCGTCCATCTCCTGCAGGCCTTCGGACCTGAGGGGGCATGCGCGGCCTGTCCGTGACCGTATATGGAGATGTAAGGTCCAGGCCCGACCGCACATCTATAACAGAACAGATTAATTGTCATTACAGCATGTTATGTTAGTGGTAAATGGCATGTTAGCAACACACCTAATAAACTGTAATTCATGACAGTAAATAATTCTTGCTGATTTATTTAATTTGAGCTTGATCTTGATTCATCTTTCCAATAAATGTCAATCTTAATTGTGAATCATTTATAATTGAAATGGCTATTAGGTTTATACTTGTTATAACCTTATACCTGAACCGTTAATCTTGAACCATTATTATCCCCTAGAATTGAACTTAGACTCAATCGAACAGATGTGATATGAGTCATAGTCCGAATTGGACTAACAGAGACATGCACGGCCCTTAGCGGACCGCATATCTCCCTGAACGGCCCTGTGGCGACCGTTCATCCCTAGCTAATGTCAATTAGTTTTGGCCGATTATCCTTGATCCATCTTCGGCCAATTCCTGATTTGATCAGCCCAGTAGACCCTAGGCCGACCAGCAGACATTGGGCTAGACTCTGGTGCAGTTCCACCCTGCCTATGGCAGCCCGGGAGCCCACTTGGGCGAATTTCTAGATTTGTTGTTAGGCCCTGTGTTGTGCGGACAGTAATGGACCGTACATCTTATCAGGCGGCCCTTAATGGACCGTTCAATTAATGAGCGGCTCTGTCAGGACCGCATATCCTGTCTTCGATTTCTAAACTTCTGGCCTTGTGCGGCCCAATACTTACCGTTCATGCTGAAGAGCGGCCCTTAATCAGCCGTTCAACCTGACCCAGCCCAGTTCCTGTTAAGTGCGGCCCTGAGTCGACCGCACAAGTGCTTGAGCGGTCCATTAGTGACCGTATATCATCCAGAGACTAGTTTTCTCCGTGTTTCACGGTTTTGAATCCAAGAACATGATGGTTCTTGATAACTTGAACTCCTGGACAGAAATTCTGGACAGTATCTCTTCAACTTAGCCTTGGGATGTTCCGAGGTAAGTTTGTACTTGATTGTAATTGGCCATTTTAACTTGATTAAAGTCTAGACGAACTTGGGATCTTGGATCCAATAAATCAATGCCAACGCATCATAGGGGCCCGGTCTGGTCCTGGGGAGAGCGCCCGAAAAGTACTTGTGCCCATGGGAGTTTGTAATGACATGGTGAGGCATTGCACCGAGTGCATGACTAGCGTGATGTCTATGACAACGATCTCTTAATCTCTTACTTGAATCGTGTTCGACTTGGTTATATTCTTGCTTGTTGGCCAATTTCCTACAATTTCTGTTATTTATATTGTTCACAAACTTGCAATTCTTGTAGTTATATCATCCTGCCATATTGTTATTCCATTTCGTTCTTTAGCACTTTCTTTATGTCGTTTCATCCGATCGTCTTTTCTTTTCTTTCCGTTTCATATAAACATGTAATTAATTGGTTAATTACTTACACTTGCCTGTTGTTACCTACTGAGCGTTTGCTCATATAGTTGTTTCCCCCTTTCCAAGCAGCTCAAGTGAAGATTCACAGATGGATGGGAATGAGCCAGAGTGATGACTTGGAGTGTATCAGTTGATAGATGTTGAGATTGTTATAGTTGTTTTACATCTAGTTATGCCTTAGAGCTTGTGTTAGTTATTGTAACAGAGTCAAGTAGAGGTTATGTTTGATTATGTTTAAGTCGGTTTGATGGTTATTGTAATAAATTTGGAGTTATTTCTATTCGTGACGTTATGTTAATTCTTAGCTTAGCATGTTATCATTACTAGCGTTTTCTACTGCCAGTCCCGATATTCCGCGTCGGGGCGTGACAGTTTGGTGGTATCAGAGCCTAGGTTTTTTAATATTCCTAGGTTCTCTAAGTTCTAGGATCCTAAGTGATATCATAGGACCTATAGCTTTGTTATAGGTCTAAGGACCCAACCTGGTGAGATTGGGTAGAAGACTGGGGTTGAGTTAATAATCTAATTGCACGATTATCCATTCTTAATTGAACCTAACATAACCTATTCCATGTGTAGGCTTTTGCAATGGCAGGAGAACACGTGGAATGGAGGAACTTGCAGCGTACGGTTCAAGGACTTACTCAGGCCTTGCAACAAGTGGCCCAAGGAGGAGCTGCAAACCATGGCACTGGCGACCTCTATCGGAACTTTCGTGGGATGAATCCCCCGCGATTTGGTGGCTCGACTGACCCTGATGAAGCCGAGCACTGGCTTGAAGAGATAGGGAGAATTTTTGAAGTGATGCAAAGCAGCAATCAAGAACGTGTCCTCTTGTCGACCTTTCAACTTGAACGTGATGCGAGGACATGGTGGGACGCAGTGAAGGCTACCCTTGGTGATAGACAAGTCACATGGGAAGAGTTCGAGGAATTCTTCAATGGTAAATATTTTTCTGATAGAGTGCAAGAGAAGAAGGCGGCTGAGTTTGCTGCTTTGAAGCAACGAAATCTATCCGTAGCTGAATATGAAGCTCAGTTCTCTCGGTTATCTCGTTATGCTACTCACTTGATATCTACCGAGAAGATGAAGGCTAAGCGCTTTCTTAATGGGCTGAAGCTGCAGTATATCAACCAGTTGGCACCGATGGAAATTCAAACTTATTCGAGATGGTGAGAAAGGCTCAAGTATTGGAAGATACTTTAGAAATGACGGAGAGAATCCGTGGAAAGAATGTTAAGAAAGAACAACACCATACTGGTTCTGGGAGTATCAAGCCCGGTCATGGCGGGAAGAGGCCCATTAGCGGGTCTGGTTCATGGAAGGGCAAGATGCCGAAGATTGAAGACAAGAAGCCTGGCCCTATTGTTCCATTCAAGGGCGTATGCAAGTATTGTGACCGTCTAAGTCACAAGATGGAGGAGTGCTGGCGCAAGCTGGGCGCCTGTTTACGTTGTGGCAGTAGGGACCACCATATTCCCGAGTGTCCTCTTTTATCTGAGCAAGCTACCTCTGTGAAACCGCAAGGAATCAAGAAGCAGCAAGGCAAGCTCTAGGCTCTACAAGAAGACGAGGCAGGATCCACCGAGGAGGGTGGACTCGTCGAAGGTACTCTTATTATACATGATAAATCAGCTTTTGTTCTTTTTGATACTGGTGCCGCTCATTCTTTTATTTCTCAGAGATTTACGAAGTCTTTAGCTGTGAAGCGAGTTTTGATTAATTCTCCGTTAGAGATTTCGACCCCTATTGGTTCTGGATCAGCAATTAAGTATTTCTATCCTTCCAGTAAGGTCATGATCAATGAACAAAACTTGCCAGCTGATTTAGTTTGTATGGACATGAAGGATTATGATGTAATCCTAGGAGCAGATTAGTTGGCTAAGTATGAGGACAATGTTCAATGCATATCTAGTTCTATGTCTTTCACTGGACACCTTGGACTTTCTTTTATAGGAATTAGACACCATAAGTCTGTTCCACTTATTTCGGCTCTTCGAGCTGATAAGCTGATGAGGAGAGGATGTAAGGCTTTTCTAGCCTTTGTTTTTGTGACCCTTGAGCAAAAGATTGAGATTGAGGACTTTTCTATCGTCCGAGATTTTCCAGATGTCTTTCCTGAGGAACTGCCAGGACTTCCTCCTGAAAGGGAAGTTATCTTTTCTGTTGATCTAATTCCTGGTGCGACTCCTATTTCCAAAGCTCCTTATCGTATGTCTCCTGCGGAGCTAAGAGAACTAAAGCAGCAGTTGATGGAATTGCTTGAGAAAGGGTTCATTTGTCCAAGTACTTCCCCGTGGGGAGCCCATATATTATTCGTCCGGAAGAAGGATAGTTCGATGTGGTTGTGCATCGATTATCGGCAATTGAACCAATTGACTATCAAGAACAAATATCTATTGCCACGGATTGATGAGTTATTTGATAAGATAGCAGGAGCTCAGTATTTTTCTAAGATCGACCTTCGATCTGGATATCATCAGTTACGAATTAAGGAAGAGGATATCTATAAAATAGCCTTCCGCAGTAGGTATGGGCATTTCGAATTTGTAGTAATGGCCTTTTGGGCTAACGAATGCACCTGCAGCTTTCATGCAGCTGATGAACGATGTGTTTCGGCCCTATCTTGATCAATGGGTCGTGGTGTTCATTGATGACATCTTGATTTATTCTAAGAGTGAGGAGGAGCATGCTGAACATTTGAGGATGGCATTGCAACTATTGAGAGATCATCAGTTATATGCCAAGTTTAGTAAGTGTGATTTCTGGCTGCAAGAGGTGTCCTTTCTAGGGCATATCATCACAAAAGAAGGTGTTTCTGTTGATCCTTCGAAGGTAGAGGCAGTAAAGAATTGGGATAAGCCTACTAATGTGACTGAAGTGAGGAGTTTCCTAGGCTTAGCAGGTTACTACCGGAGGTTTATTCAAGATTTCTCCAAGATTGCGGTACCTCTGACAAAATTAACCCGCAAGGAGATCAAATTTGATTGGTCAGAAGATTGCGAGCGAAGCTTTCAGACCTTGAAGGAATGTTTGACCACTGCACCTGTTTTGGGTTTACCTTCTGGAGAAAGAGGTTTTGTTGTATACACTGATGCTTCAGGTATTGGTTTAGGGTGTGTACTCATGTAGCACGGGAAAGTGATAGCCTATTCTTCTAGGCAGTTAAGGAAGCATGAAGAGAATTATCATGTTCATGATTTGGAGCTAGCAGTAGTGGTGTTCGCCTTGAAGATATGGAGGCACTACTTGTATGGAGAGGCATTTACGGTATTTTCAGATCATAAGAGTTTGAAATACTTGTTTTCTCAGAAGGAACTCAATATGAGGCAGCGAAGATGGCTGGAGTATCTGAAGGACTTCGATTTCTCCATTGAGTATCATCCTGGAAAAGGTAATGTTGTGGCAGATGCCTTAAGCCGCAAGCCTATAGCTAAGTTGTCAAGCCTCATGTTACAAGAATGGAAATTACTGGAGCAGTTAGCTAGTTTAGATCTTAATGTTGACAAGGATCGGGTTATGATTGCTCATATTCAACTTAAGCCCGAATTATTGATGGAAATCAAGTCTCTGCAAGATGATGACCCCGAGTTGGTAGAGATCAAGGGAAGCTTGAGTAACAGACCTGACTTCATGATGGCTGATGATGGAAGATTGTTATTTCAGGGAAGAACTTGTGTACCTGATGTAGGTGAGGTAAAGTGTAAGATCCTCGAGGAAGCTCATAGATCTAGATACACCATTCATCCTGGAGGTACTAAGATGTTTAAGGATTTGAAAAGATCTTTTTGGTGGCCGAATATGAAAAGGGAAGTTGCGGACTTCGTAAGTAGATGTTTGGTATGTCAGCAAGTCAAGGCCGAGCATTTCAGACAGCAGGGAAATTGAAACCCCTTGATATACCCCAATGGAAGTGGGAGAGCATTGGCATGGATTTCATTATGGGTCTTCCTAGGACTCGTAGTGGATTTGATTCAATATGGGTGATTGTCGACAGATTGACAAAATCTGCTCATTTCTTATCTATTAAGTCTAAATGGACAGTTGATGTCTTGACAGCTTTGTATATGAAAGAAGTGGTAAGACTACATGGTATACCAGTCAGCATTGTGTCTGATAGAGATCCCAGGTTCACTTCTCATTTTTGGAAAGGATTGCAAGAGTCCTTGGGAACTCATCTTAATTTCAGTACTACTTTCCATCCACAAACAGACGGACAGACTGAAAGGACCAATCAGATAGTGGAAGATATGCTTAGAGCCTGCATGATTGACTTTGGAGGTAGTTGGTGTGATCACTTGGCATTGGTTGAATTTGCCTACAACAACAGTTACCAGGCCAGCATTCAGATGGCTCCATTTGAAGCTTTGTATGGTAGAAGCTGTCGATCCCCGTTATGTTGGGACGAGGTAGGTGAGAAGCAATGGCTTGGACCAGATCTCATTTCTGAATCGTCCAAGAACATCCGTATTATCAGAGATCGGTTGCAAGTAGCACAATCAAGACAGAAGAGTTATGCCGACACCAGGAGGAGAGCTTTGGAATTTCAGGTTGGTGAGCATGTGTTTTTAAAGGTTTCTCCTATGAGAGGAATTCGAAGGTTTGGTATTCAGGGCAAACTGAGTCCAAGATACATTGGTCCATTCGAGATTCTGGAAAGAGTGGGGGAGGTTGCTTACCGTTTGGCACTACCACCTCAGTTATCTGGAGTACACAATATTTTCCATGTGTCTATGTTACGGAAATATGTGTATGATCCCACTCACATTATTCAGCATATGGACTTCGAATTGAAGGAAGATCTGACTTATGAAGAAAGACCGATCAAGATTTTGGATCGGAAGCAACAACAACTCAGGAATCGTTCCATACCGATGGTTAAAGTGCAGTGGAGTCGGCGTGGAACTGAAGAAGCTACTTGGGAGTCAGAAGATACTATGCGGAGGCAGTACCCTGACTTATTCTAGGTGAGCTGTCTCACTCCCTCTTTTTATTATTAAGTGCATTGAATTTGGAGGACCAAATTCCTTAAGTGGGGGAGGGTGTAATACCCCGATTTTTCAAGAAATTAATTAGAAATTCCTTAATAAATAGAATAAGCTAAATTTTGACCATTTTATAAAAATCTAAAAAATATATATTCTTGTAGAGAATAGCACGTTTAACAAACTTGTCTTCTATGACCAACCCAAATAAAATATGTAAATAGGTCGAATTAGTGGATTAAGCCCAAAATAAACACTTAGTTAACCATACCTTGTAACGCTAAATTCGAGCACAATACTCGATCAAATGAGCCCAAACCAGTGGCAAATGAAAGGCCAGGATGAGAGGATCATTTCCCCTCTCTTATTTCCCGAAACCCTAACCCTAGGAGATGCAATCGGCAGAGATTGGATCGCGTCAACAATTGCGGCGGCGTTCACATTAACCCAACTTGCGTGGACAAATACTCCGCGCATAGAAACCTCTAGAAGGCGTGTGTCCTATAAAAATGAAGCTCTCTAACCCTAGAATCGTTTAGAACCAGTGGCGGCTGCAGAGGAGTTGGATCGAGGGAGATCTCCGGCGATTAGGGGCTGCGTGTACAAGCGCCTCGGGTTTTCTTCTCCTTCTTTCTTCATCCGATTCAGGTAGGTGATAGCAAGCCAAACCCTACAAATAATATATGGTTGGAAGCATCATCGTGTCAGCTTTTCATTGATGTAGAAAGCCCTAAATTTTATCAAGTGTTCTGCGAGAATTTCTGGTTTTAGTAGAAGCATGTCACATCTAGGGTTATAGCTGTTCCCTTTCGATTAAGTAGTAATTTCAGGTTGTAAACATAAAGTTGATTCATGCATCTTGTAGAGTTTTTCGTGCTCTTTCTGTTGGTAGTAAAAGCCCCAAATTTCATGCTTTATATCATGTTAATTCCATGTTTTAGTCTAACCCTAGAAACCTCGTCGGAGTCGGGCAAGGCTAAGGGGCAACGATCTGTCTGGACTTGTGCGGACACACGATAGACCGCACGTCCAAAACAGGCGGCCAGTAGTTGACCGTTTATATGTTTCTATCTCTGATCATTTCCCTGGAACGTGCGGTCGAATCCTAACCGCATGTCTGTCCTGCGGCCAGTCCCAGACCGTACATCCCTCCCAATACGTGGCACCCCACCGACCATCCATCTCCTGCAGGCCTTCGGACCTGAGGGGGCATGCGCGACCTGTCCGTGACCGTATATGGAGATGTAAGGTCTAGGCCCGACCGCACATCTATAACAGAACAGATTAATTGTCATTACAGCATGTTATGTTAGTGGTAAATGGCATGTTAGCAACACACCTAATAAACTGTAACTCATGACAGTAAATAATTCTTGCTGATTTATTTAATTTGAGCTTGATCTTGATTCATCTTTCCAATAAATGTCAATCTTAATTGTGAATCATTTATAATTGAAATGGCTATTAGGTTTATACTTGTTATAACCTTATACCTGAACCGTTAATCTTGAACCATTATTATCCCCTAGAATTGAACTTGGACTCAATCGAACTGATGTGATATGAGTCATAGTCCGAATTGGACTAACAGAGACATGCACGGCCCTTAGCGGAGCGCATATCTCCCTGAACGGCCCTGTGGTGACTGTTCATCCCTAGCTAATGTCAATTAGTTTTGGCCGATTATCCTTGATCCATCTTCGGCCAATTCCTGATTTGATCAGCCCAGTAGACCCTAGGCCGACCAGCAGACATTGGGCTAGACTCTGGTGCAGTTCCACCCTGCCTATGGCAGCCCGGGAGCCCACTTGGGCGAATTTCTAGATTTGTTGTTAGGCCCTGTGTTGTGCGGACAGTAATGGACCGTACATCTTATCAGGCGACCCATAATGGACCGTTCAATTAATGAGCGGCTCTGTCAGAACCGTATATCCTGTCTTTGATTTCCTAAACTTCTAACCTTGTGCAGCCCAATGCTTACCGTTCATGCTGAAGAGCGGCCTTTAATCAGCCATTCGACCCAGCCCAGTTCCTGTTAAGTGCGACCCTGAGTCGACCACACAAGTGCTTGAGCGGTCCATTAGTGACCGTATATCATCCAGATACTGGTTTTCTTCGTGTTTCACGGTTTTGAATCCAAGAACATGATGGTTCTTGATAACTTGAACTCCTGGACAGAAATTCTGGACAGTATCTCTTCAACTTAGCCTTGGGATGTTCTGAGGTAAGTTTGTACTTGATTGTAATTGGCCATTTTAACTTGATTAAAGTCTAGACGGAACTTGGGATCTTGGATCCAATAAATCAATGCCAACGCATCATAGGGGCCCGGTCTGGTCCTGGGGAGAGCGCCCGAAAAGTACTTGTGCCCATGGGAGTTTGTAATGACATGGTGAGGCATTGCACCGAGTGCATGACTAGCGTGATGTCTATGACAACGATCTCTTAATCTCTTACTTGAATCGTGTTCGACTTGGTTATATTCTTGCTTGTTGGCCAATTTCCTACAATTTCCTGTTATTTATATTGTTCACAAACTTGCAATTCTTGTAGTTATATCATCCTGCCATATTGTTATTCCATTTCGTTCTTTAGCACTTTCTTTATGTCGTTTCATCCGATCGTCTTTTCTTTTCTTTCCGTTTCATATAAACATGTAATTAATTGGTTAATTACTTACACTTGCCTGTTGTTACCTACTGAGCGTTCGCTCATATAGTTGTTTCCCCCTTTCCAGGCAGCTCAGGTGAAGATTCACAGATGGATGGGAATGAGCCAGAGTGATGACTTGGAGTGTATCAGTTGATAGATGTTGAGATTGTTATAGTTGTTTTACATCTAGTTATGCCTTAGAGCTTATGTTAGTTATTGTAACGGAGTCAAGTAGAGGTTATGCTTGATTATGTTTAAGTCAGTTTGATGGTTATTGTAATAAATTTGGAGTTATTTCTGTTCGTGACGTTATGTTAATTTTTAGCTTAGCATGTTATCATTACTAGTATTTTCTACTGCCAGTCCCGGTATTCCGCGTCGGGGCGTGACAGGCAATATGTAGGATGTAATTATCCAACTGTGGATATTAGATTTCACGAGCACAAGTGCTATGAAACTTTGGGAGTATTCTAAGAAAGTTGTGAGCATCATGTTCTAATCTTATAACTAGTATACTTTAATGATTTCAAAACCCTAATCCGTAGTCAACTCCACGAAGGAGGATCTTGACATGAGGTATGAAACTTTTAAACTCTTTGTGGTCCCTAATTTTTTGAACATGTTTGCATTGCTAAGGGACTAGTAAGTTGGAGAGTGTAATAAGCACTCATTTGTTTATATTTATTCATATCACACACATCATTTTTTGAGCTTTAACGAAGTTAATTATGTAATTTTTACATGATAATCTCAATCTCACACAAAATAGAGATTTTTCTATAATTAATGGGACTTGAGACTTTTTTATAAATAAAACAAGAATTGCATAATTACACTTTAAGGAAATCATAAGAAACTTTACTATAATTGGTTTCTACAAAATTCACTTTGTATGAACAAAATAGGGGGACAAAAGGCAAAGCATATATTCATTGGCTTAAACCTTTATGTTTGAGGGGCTTATGTATAAATTTTTTCATTTCTTCACCAACCTTGTGAACAAGGGCAACAGCTCGCATGGGCCTCCTCCATGCGTGTGCGAACGGACATGAGCAGCGGCATGGGCTACAATCGCAGGTGACAATGCAGCAGTGCGTGGAGGCCCCTCTAGCGAGCGTGTAGCAGGTGGACGTGGGAACATAGCCGGCGTGCTCTGGCAACGGTGTGCGAGCATGCAGGCGTGCTCTGGCAGTGACGTGCGTACGTGCAGGGGAACAATGGCAAACAACGATCGCAGGCGTGGCTTACACACCCCTGGTCACCCATTTCCTACAAAACCCAGAAACCTTCCCCCCCTGCGGCAGACTTCTCTTCTCCCCCCCCCTTCGCAGTCTTCTCCTCTCCTCCCCACTGCTTCTTTTTCTTTCACCTCCATCCCCATCTCCTCTCCTCCTTCGGTTTCCTCTTCTCCTCCTCCTTTCTCTTCCTGCTCCTCCTTCTTCTCCTTTTTTTTCTTTCTCCTTCCCCTCCTCCTTCTCTTCTCCTCCCCCTTCACCCCACCGCTGGCCGGCACCCCTATTTCGAATTGAGGCATTGCCAGCTACACTTCCCCTCCCCCTTCTCTTCTCATCGCTCTCTCTCCCTCTTTCTCTTTGTTTTCTCACCACACCCCTCCCCACTATTTTCTCCCTTCTCACTCCGCCAGCAACCGCTCCCCCCTTTCTTCTCTTCTCTTCTCCCTCTCACTCTCCCTGTCTTCTCTTCACCCTCCTCACTGCAGGCCTCTCTCTCTCCCACTCTTTCTTCTCTTCTCCTCTCTTCTTCTCCCTCTAGCTCTCTCCTTCTCACCTCTCCCATCTTTGCTCTTCCCCCTCTCTCTGTTCTCTCTCTCCTGCTCCCCCCCATTCCGCAGCCAACCCTTCTGTCCCTTTTCTCTCTTCTCACTCCCTTCATTCTCCCTCTCTCGTCTCTGCTCTACGATCCCTCCCTCTTCTCTTCGCTCCCCTCCCTCTCTCATCTCTGCTCTGCCTCTTTATTCGCTCTCCTGGTCTCCCTCTTCTGACACCGTTATTTCAATTTATTTCATTTCATTTTTCTTTTATTTTTATTAACTCTCCCTCCACCTCTATCTACATCTCTCTATTTTCTCTCTCTTTCTTCTATCTCTCTAACCCCTCCAAGCACGGAGCAAGACGGGCGTCCTCGGCTCCGGGTTGAGTTGAAATCAAAGGCTCAAGGAGACGACGTCACCCCGACACCATGGCCACGACATCCTTGCCCCTCGTTTACCTGTACCGGGCTATGCCACTCCGTAGTTTTAGGTGTGCATGAGTTGGAGTACTCTGCTGGCACATCTTACTGAGTGATGTGCATGTACTGGTTGGGCCAAGAGTGTTACTTACTGAGTGCCGACACGTACCGACTGCATGGTCAAGAGATGTTCTCGATGAGACGATTTTTAGGCTTGTTATACCGTCGGACCCTTTATCTTTGTAGCCAAAGTCCAGCTGGGGGGAAAATCAACTAGAGGACCCGACTTAGAGCAGATAGTTTATGTGTGCACGCATGGTTGGGGGTAGTGGACGCACGTCGATGGGCGTGAGCCAGCTACTCCTTGTGTTGTGTGACTCTGCCTCACTCTCTAGGAAAGCTAGTCAGGCGTGAGTCTGGTGGGCAGTGTAAGGCGTCTGGGACGCATCCGACCTAGTCCCTTGCCTCCTTTTCTGGGAGAGCTGGCCAAGCCAGGGAGGGTAAGTATGGTGTAAGACGTCAGTGGATGCATCCGGCTGGTGCTAGCGAGTGAGTACTTCAGTCACCCGTGGGCTTAGTTCCCGACTCCAAGCCGTGGTTCTCCCAGAGTAGGGGTAGTGTGTTCCGACCGGGTGGCTTTAGCGTGACTTCTTGACTGCAAGGCCGAGTCTTTCCTGAAAATGTTGTTAGGGTTCTCCTAGTAGTTTTGATAGGATGTTACGACGGCATGGTTTCCATAGTGGCTCCTGTCCATGAGGACAGTTTGTACGGTAGATGCTTTGTAGGTTCATTCGGCAGTGCGACTGTGACCTTCCTTAGATCGATAGTTCCGACTCGAGATCGTGGTTCCCTTGTGAGGGTAGGAGTAGCCTAGAGGCTCCGTAGTTCTACCGTTTTACTATTCTATTGTTCTAGCCACCGCCGTTGATATCGTTGATGTAAGACCCCAGAATTTTTATAAATTATTTTTGGTATATTTAATTATTTTCTGGGAATTTTAAAGACCCAAAATGGATTAATAAGCAAATGTTGAATTTATAAGTCATTATAAGTCCCAATTGTGTTAAATAATTAACCTAGCCTATTTAAATAAAATCCAAAAGGGTTAAGGACCAAGCCCAGTAAGTTTGACCTATATTCTAGAAGGTTATTTAGCCTATCTACGTATTTTAAGGATAAATACCATTTTTATGGATAATGATATGGATAATTAACAAAAGAGTTTGATTTATGTTGAAACTTTGTACACGTTGGGTGTAACGGTCTATCGGGCGACCGCTATAGACATGTAACGCACCAGTCCTGATGCGTTACACTCTGTAAATTCCGTGAAGTGAAGAACAAGCCAAAAGATTGGATTTTTGCTAAGCTTATCTCTTAGGGATCGAGATGGGAAGACTAATAGTTCTCCAAATTTCGTGCTAGAAGATCAACCAACCAAGGAGATTGAAGCTTCCAAAGTTGCTGGTTCGACCATAGTAACCCAAGAATCTGAACGCAAGTGCCCTGAAGATCCAGAGATTAGGACGTCTAAACAAGGTAATTAGAGTTCGGTTATTTGGAACTTTTTGTTCACCTTAGTTTCATCTTCTTACCCTCAAAATTTCACATCCTTAGGTCAAGAGGCTAAGGAGCTAGAGCAGCGTGAAGTTGCTGAAAACTCACTGGAAAGGGAGAACTAGGGGTCGATTTTCAGAATCAAATTAAAAGCTTAAAGCCTAGTTAAGAGGTAGGTTATCTCATGATTGGCAAAAATATCTTGTTAGGGTTAAAAGCCCTCTGATTGTGCTTGATTTCATGCATCATGAATCACGAATTCCATGTTTTAGTGGGCTCATGCATACATACATATCCTTAGCCCTAATCAAAGAGCAAAGATATTATCTTGTCTATTCACGAAAATCCATGCATGTAGTTGGCCATACTTCGTTTATCATGCCTAGAATAATTGTAGTATTTTGATTTCCAGGCATGTTATGTTTTCATAAACTTTTTCTTTATTTTACTGCCAGCAGACGATCTGACGCATCAAGGTAAGACCGTCACAATGATATAACGGCCTTACGATAAGCCGTCACACCTTCTTTGGTGTTTGAAGTTCTGTTGTCTCTGACGCACCATCGATGGAGCGTTACATTACTGTAACGGCCTTACGATAAACCGTCACAGTCACTGTGACGCACCCATTCTAGACCGTCAAGGTAACTGTAGACAGAATGGGAAACTAGTTAATTTAACTTATAAATAAGTATAGTTATCTAAGTTTTGACATGATTTCATGTCTTTAAGATTAATTACTAATTCATGATAGAAATTACATAATTTAGGTATCTTAAGTTATTTTAAGTTATGTTAATTTCATGTGCCAAAATTCTATAGTTTTGTATCTAAATCATGATTTTTCAAAGATGTATTGACGGAGTTTTATCATGATTTCCTATTGTTACACATCCTCTCTGTCAATAGAGTCATTTCTTTAAGTACATGGCACATATTCCGGTATGTTGTCCATTAGTTCACTTTGCACTATAGGAACATTATTCTTGGACATGAGGACCTCTCTATTGGATATTCCTTCCAATGGACTAGAAAATCTTGTTTCAAGGCCTCCGTAATTCTCTGCGAGCCTGAGATTCCCACTAGAATGCTGAGTTGGTTGTACCATTAAAACCTAATTGATTAGAAAGCACTATCGATGCTTTCTGGTTCTAACAATATAACGGACCTATATTGGACCTTCAGGCCCATATAACGGCCCAGTACAAGACCGTCACATTGAATTGAGTCTATTTTCTTATTTCGAGATTCAGACCATTGTAACGGCCCAATACTGGAGTGTCACATGAGTGTAACGGCCCAGTACTTGACCGTCACAATACATGAGCTAGTTAACCTGAGATTTGACCCAAGGGTTGATATTCTAAAGTTCCTAGATGGCTTGATAATGGTCTAGGACTTATCATATTGATCAAGAAACTTAATATAATAAATGGAAGTTAAAGAAATGTACCGTTATACTGCCGATTTGTTTCCATAAGCATAACATTGTCTTAATTTATTCTTGATCTCTCATATTCTAAAATTGAAGCATTCATTCAATTGAATTATTGTTATCATGAACTTGTTGAACTTGTTACATTCGTAGCTATACTTTATTGTTACACTCATGGAAGTAGCTTGATTTATACGTGAAGATGCAGTTCGGGCACTGATTGTGTCCAAGGGCTCTATGCTAGTCCCCTCGGCTGATTGTCAGAAACATACTATTATAGACCATGGGGTATGATGCTACTGGCGTCGCATTGCGCTGGGAGTACTTTCTTTATAAATAAGTGAAATCCATGAGCACTCATGAAAATCTAGTGAATTGTTACATGATTGACGTTCTCCTGCGTAACCTTTATGGTTATGAAAGTGAAAAGTGAAAGTGCATTCTCGTTATATTCTTGTTCATGAAAGGTCATGCTACATTCTTGATCATACTTGTTACATTCTTGCTAGTTCATTCTTGCTCTCATTCTATCTTATATGATCATCTTGTTACTTTGGTTTAATCGCGTGATTGATCGCATTCGCATGATTTTACCTTATTTCTTTAGAGCTAAAATGTTAATCACTTTAATAGTGCTAATCATGTTGATGTGAAGATACCTATTGGGCAAGTGTGCTCATTACCTATTTCCATTCTTTTCAGGAAATGAAAGTGATTCGAATTCGGATTCGGGTTATACAAGTAGCGGGTCCGAGAACGAATGAAAGTATTGTTAAGGAAAGAGCGAAGACTTAGGAAGTTTACATTGTTTACATCGAGTCTATGTAATTTCTCATTTCTTGAGTCTAGCATGATGGAAGTTGAATTAGTGGTTGTATTTGAATATTAGATTTGATTATTAATGAAAGTTGAAGTTGAGTAAATATTATGCGATTGCATTCTTATGTGTGATTGCCTTGCGCTCTGATCGTTCTTGCTTGCAAGAGGCTTACCATGCCTGCTGTTCGCATTCCTCGAGCGAGTCTTCTGCTGTAATAAAGGCTCGGGACGTGACAGTTAAGTTGGTATCAGAGCCTAAGTCGCAGGACTTAGGGAGAAGAGTTATGTCATAGGATAAGTCCAAGGTTTAAGGACCCCTACCTATGAACTAAGGAAGAAACTTCCACACCCACGTGAGGATTGGGTAGAGCCCGGGATGAGATAGTTATATAGAAATTATCTTAGGATAAATCTTCCCGACTCTAAATAACTAAAATATCCATGATTCTCAGGTACCTTGATTCTCGATGGCTCATCGTATAAACTGGGATGAGATGCAGCAAACTGTTGCGGGACTTACTCAAGCCCTACAAACAGTGGCCCAAGCCGGTGGAAGGGCTGGCACGGGTAACTTGCACGATAATTTCCGAAGTTTAAATCCTCCACGATTCTCTAGATCTTCTAACCCGGATGAAGCGTAAAATTGGATCGACGAAATGAATCGAATATTCGATGTCATGCAATGCACCGACCAGGAGAAAGTTCGACTTGTCACGTTCCAACTCAACAAGGATGCTCGTACATGGTGGAAATCCATTCCGGCACCACCTGCAGATGCACCTCATACATGGGAGGGTTTTATTACACTTTTTTGAGCCAAGTACTTTTCCGAGCATGTAAAGGAGAGAAAAGCTATGGAATTTGCCTCCTTAAAACAAGGCGCGATGTCTGTGGCAGAATATGAATTACAATTCTCTCGACTAGCACCGCATGCTCCTCACTTGATAAGCACAGATTTATTGAAGGCCAACTGATTTATGGATGGTTTAAGACCCGAATTTATCCAACAACTTGGAACCCAGAATATCCGCACCTATACTGAGATGGTTCAAAGAGCGCATCTATGTGAAAGAACCATGGAGAAGGTGGAGAGGCTCCGAGGAGGGAGGTCAAGCCGAAAATATTATAGGCAAGAAGAGAAAGAAGTGGATGAGGATGAAAATCGTCACATGAAGAGGTTCCGTAATGGGAACGGTAATGGAAAAAGAAATGGAAAAAGAAATGGAAATGGAAATGGAAAGAACGGGAACGTTAAAGAAGAGAAGGAGCAAGCCGTGGCACCTTGCTCATTTTGTGAAAAGTTTGGGCACTCGGTAGAATAATGTTGGAAGCGTTTCGGTGCTTGTCTCAAATGTGGAAGCCGGGAACATCGCTTGCCCCTATGTCCTTTCATCAACGGGCAATCATCAAGGGATAACAACGGACGCGGGAAGCAAGGTCGATTAAATGCCATTCTAGACGAGGGAGGTGAGATGATAAAAGGTACTCTCTTAACCCATTCACCTTACGTTAATTCTTAATACATTAAAATACTTACACTCTCCATAAAAACTCATATATTGAATTTGGGGACCAAATTCTCTCAAGTGGGGAAGGGTGTAAGACCCCAGAATTTTTATAAATCATTTTTGGTATATTTAATTATTTTATGGGAATTTTAAAGACCCAAAATGGATTAATAAATAAATGTTGAATTTATAAGTCATTATAAGGCCCAATTGTGTTAAATAATTAACCTAGCCTATTTAAATAAAATCCAAAAGGGTTAAGGACCAAGCTCATTAAGTTTGGCCCATATTCTAGAAGGTTATTTAGCATATTTACGTATTTTAAGGATAAATACCATTTTTATGGATAATGATATGGATAATTAACAAAAGAGTTTGATTTATGTTGAAACTCTGTACACGTTGGGTGTAACGGTCTATCGGGCGACCGCTACAGACATGTAACGCACCAGTCCTGATGCGTTACACTCTGTAAATTCCGTGAAGTGAAGAACAAGCCAAAAGATTAGATTTTTGCTAAACTTATCTCTTAGGGATCGAGATGGGAAAGACTAATAGTTCTCCAAATTTCATGCTAGGAGTTCAACCAACCAAGGAGATTGAAGCTTCCAAAGTTGCTGGTTCGACCATAGTAACCCAAGAATCTGAACGCAAGTCCCCTGAAGATCAAGAGATTAGGATGTCTAAACAATGTAATTAGAGTTTGGTTATTTAGAACTTTTTGTTCACCATAGTTTCATCTTCTTACTCTCAAAATTTCACATCCTTAGGTCAAGAGACTGAGGAGCTAGTGCAGCGTGAAGTTGCTGAAAACTCACTGGAAAGGGAGAACTAGGGCTCAATTTTCAAATTCAAATTAAAAGCTTAAAGCCTAGTTAAGAGGTAGGTTATCTCATGATTGGTAAAAATATCTTGTTAAGGATAAAAGCCCTCTGATTGTGCTTGATTTCATGCATCATGAATCATGAATTCCATGTTTTAGTGGGTTCATGCATACATACATATCCTTAGCCCTAATCAAAGATCAAAGATATTATCTTGTCTATTCACGAAAACCCATGCATGTAGTTGGCCATACTTCGTTTATCATGTCTAGAATAATTATAGTATTTTGATTTCCAGGCATGTTATATTTTCATAAACTTTTTCTTTATTTTACTACCAGCAGACGATCTGACACATCAAGGTAAGACCGTCACAATGATATAATGGCCTTACGATAAGCCGTCACACCTTCTTTGGTGTTTGAAGTTCTGTTGTCTCTGACGCACCATCGATGGAGCATTACATTACTGTAACGGCCTCACGATAAACCGTCACAGTCACTGTGACGCACCCACTCTAGACCGTCAGGGTAATTGTAGACAGAATGGAAACTAGTTAATTTAACTTATAAATAAGTCTAGTTATCTAAGTTTTGACATGATTTCATGTCTTTAGATTATTTACTGATTCATGATAGAAATTACATAATTTAGGTATCTTTAGTTATTTTAAGTTATGTTAATTTCATGTGCTAAACTTCTATAGTTTTGTATCTAAATCATGATTTTTCAAAGATGTATTGACGGAGTTTTATCATGATTTCCTATTGTTACACATCCTCTCTGTCAATAGAGTCATTTCTTTAAGTACATGGCACATATTCCGGTATATTGTCCATTAGTTCACTTTACACTATAGGAACATTATTCTTGGACATGAGGACCTCTCTATTGGATATTCCTTCCAATGGACTAGGACATCTTGTTTCAAGGCCTCCGTAATTCTCTACGAGACTGGGATTCCCACTAGGACGCCGAGTTGGTTGTACCATTAAAATCCAATTGATTAGAAAGCACTGTCGATGTTTTTCTGGTTCTAGCAATGTAACGGACCTATATTGGACCGTCAGGCCCATATAACGGCCCAGTACAAGACCGTCACATTGAATTGAGTCTGTTTTCTTATTTCGGGATTCAGACCATTGTAACGGCCCAATACTGGAGCGTCACATGAGTGTAACGGCCCAAGTACTTGACCGTCACAACGCATGAGCTAGTTAACCTGAGGTTTGACCCAAGGGTTGATATTCTAAAGTTCCTAGATGGCTTGATAATGGTCTAGGGACTTATCATATTGATCAAAAAACTTAATATGATGAATGGAAGTTAAAGAAATGTACCGTTATGCTGCCGATTTGTTTCCATAAGCATAACATTGTCTTAATTCATTCTTGATCTCTCATATTCTAAAATTGAAGCATTCATTCAATTGAATTATTGTTATCATGAACTTGTTGAACTTGTTACATTCGTGGCCCATACTTTATTGTTACACTCATGGAAGTAGTTTAATTTATACGTGAAGATGCAGTTCGGGCGCTGATTGTATCCAAGGGCTCTATGCTACTCCCCTCGACTGATTACCGGAAACATACTATTATAAACTATGGGGTATGATGCTACTGGCGTCGCATTACGCTGGGAGTACTTTCTTTATAAATAAGTGAAATCCATGAGCACTCGTGAAAATCTAGTGAATTGCTACATGATTGACGTTCTCGTGCATAACCTTTATGGTTATGCAAGTGAAAAGTGAAAGTGCATTCTCGTTACATTCTTGTTCATGAAAGGCCATGCTACATTCTTGACCATACTTGTTACATTCTTGCTAGTTCATTCTTGCTCTCATTCTATCTTATATGATCATCTTGTTACTTTGGTTTAATCGCGTGATTGATTGCATTCGAATGATTTTACCTTATTTCTTTAGAGCTAAAATGTTAACCACTTTAATAGTGCTAATCATGTTGATGTGAAGATACCTACTGGGCAAGTGTGCTCATTACCTATTTCCATTCTTTTCAGGAAATGAAAGTGATTCGAATTCGGATTCGGGTTATACAAGTAGCGGGTCCGAGAGCGAATGAAAGTATTGTTAAAGAAAGAGCGAAGACTTAGGAAGTTTACATTGTTTAGATCGAGTCTATGTAATTTCCTATTTCTTGAGTCTAGCATGATGAAAGTTGAATTAGTGATTGTATTTGAATATTAGATTTGATTATTAATGAAAGTTGAAGTTGAGTAAATATTGTGTGATTGCATTCTTATGTGTGATTACCTTGTGCTCTGATCGTTCTTGCTTGCAAGAGGCTTACCATGCCGGCTGTTCGCGTTCCTCGAGTGAGTCTTCCACTGTAATAAAGGCTCGGGACGTGATAGTTGATATTTTATTTGCTTTGCCACTATTGTTGCTCTCGATATTGTTGTTATTTCCGCTGCTGTTACTGTTGTTACAGTTTTCCGCTTTTGTTGCGATGGGATTCGCGGGACCCTACTGAGCCAATAAGATGAGGCTCACTCTCTA